>JAJJMC010031210.1:7873051-7957224 GCA_023531435.1 Papaver californicum | reverse complement strand
TTATGTTATGAACCGATGCAACTCTAGTACACCAAAGCATTTAGGAAAATCCAAAAATTTTCATCTAGGGTCGTTATGGTCTTTTGGTATCGACCATGACGGCTCCCCAACTCTCAAATAATGGCAGATAAGGGTCGTCATGGATTATGCTATGAACAGATGCGACCCTAGTACACCAAAACATCCAGGAAAATCCAAAAATATGCATCTAGGCTCGTCGTTGTTTTTGTTATGACCGATGCGACACTAAAGAACCAAACATCCAGGAAAAACAACTTCATGGTTATTGGTATCGACCCTGCTGAGCCTTGATGCAATTTGGAACACATTAGTGGTCACTTTTGGAAAGATAAAACACACATTAATTTCACTAAGACAATAACATTACATCAATCTTGCATTACATAATGTTTAGTATGGATGACGATGTACGTTGCACATTAAAACTTCATCAATGAACCTCCGAGCACGATTGTAAAATATCGCATAGATATTTGCGTAAATGAACTTTCTTTCACCATTTCTTATTTGCCATAGACCATTGAAATAAAATGTTAAATGTTAATTTGCACACATAAAATCTTGATTAAGGTACACACTTTTAGTATGTTACTCATTTTTTCAATAAGAGGAGCTTGAGGATGATGGTCGTTCATCATTTTTCTAATTTTAATGAACTCTTGAATTGAACTTTTAATGTAGGCGAATCGAAACGCTAATTCTCTCTATTTTCGGTTCTTGGGATTTACAGTGCACTCTCATCCTGACGTTCATGAAACACCTTAATAAAAGATTTAACGAAATCCATATCTTCATCCGGTTCCCATTCTACCATTGCCATTGATGTCTCACTTTCAAATGAAAACTAAAACATATATAAGATGTATAAAAAGCGAAAATGGGAGGTTTGGGGCATTTTTATATGGAGGAAGGGGGTTGTATTATATAGAAAAATCTCAATGGTTATATTTTTTTAGAATTTAGATTTGAGGTCGCTGTGGTCTTACCCTATACACCATGAGGATTCTGGAAAAACTAATTTGAGAACAGTTTGGAGGTTAACCTATGGGGTCGTCATGGTATATGGGTATCAACAATGACGACATTTAATGATACAAAATTGAACAAAAGTTAGACTTAGATTAATAAGATGATTAGATTCAAACTTGGGATAACTAGTAGTACGTTAGAACGTGAAAGAAATATTAAACTAGGCTAACAACTTGTAGACCAACTTGGTCTTACTAAACACATTACATATTATTCTTTTTCTCGGTGCGATCCTCAATTATTTTGGCAGCTTCAAAATGATAAAACGGCTATCGTCTCCATTTGGTATATGCAGCCTGTGCCGCAAACCTATTACCTACATGCCTAGCGAGAAACTCGTTGTACTTGTAGCACAACCTCTTAACATAAATGGTCGTTCTGCAAACACAGTCGTCCATGTAATTAAAGTGTGAACCCTTCCACTTCGCGCCCGGATTGGGAGCGTAAGGTCCTTTTCCAGATTCTAAAATATACCATCATCCCGATCTTCTTTTGTAAAATTCATGACGACGTAATAATTCTTAACCCATTCCGTCTCATCCACAACGTACTTCAACCTTTCCCTTAGTTGGAATTGGTCGTAACTACAATTCTTGAGTTCCTCTTTTTCCATGGCTGTAATTGGTTTGCTTCTTTTGCGTATTTCTTCTTCCATAGTACTAATTGATTTTGTACTTGATGATGTGGTTTCTTTGCTTCTTTTGCGTTTATCTTCTTCCATAACACTAATTTGAGTAATTGATGATTGAGGAGTTGCTCGTTTGCATCTTCTAAATATCTTTTCAAGTGAATTGGTTGTTGATGATGGACTTGTCATTATAAGAAAGTTTTAATTTGAGTATAATGTTAAAGTTTTCAACTGAATATAGCATGGGGTTAGCATCCTTATATAGAAAAAGCCCCAACGACTACTTTTTTTTTTGGGGTGGGGGGGGAGGGGAACTAGCCGTTATGAGTGAGTCGTCATGGTAGTAAGATATCGACCATGACGACTCTAGTTCTCTCCAAAAAAGAAATATAAGAGTCGTCAGCGTTTGATTTACGAACCGATCCGACCCTAGTACTCAAAAACATCCAGGCAAAACAAAAATTGCTAAAATGAGTCGTCATAGTCTATAGGTTACGACCATGCCAACGACAAGTAGAGTCGTTACGGTATATGGTATGAACCGATGCGACCCTAATAGTTACTTCAAACATGGAATTTTGATCTTGGAGTCGTCATGGTATAAAGAAATGACAGTGACGACTCCACTGAGACCCTAGGGCCATCATGGTTATAAAATATTACCATGAAAATTTTTCATATCCTGGTAAAGTAATAGATAAGGGTGGTCATTGTTTGATGTTACAACCCTGACGATCTATGAAAAATCGTCCTGAGGCCCCTCTTCTTCCTCATTCATAGAAAAAATAATAATTTAATATTATTTATAACTATAATATATATATAATTAATCTAATTTAGTAATTAACTCAGTTAATTATATATTTAGACTAATTAAATTGAACGTATTTTAACCATTTTTGAAAATATATAATTAAAAGGTACGGGGTATTACTTTTAGATAACCCTATTTTTATCTTTTTTTATAGCCCCTATTAATTCTATAAACCCCGGTTAAACCAGTTTTTTTACTCAAATATTTTTTTTCCGTAATTTTTTTTATATACTATAATCATTGCTGGTGGTAAATGTTCGTCGCGCTTGAGATAAGATAAGATGAATGACAACCTTTCACGTGGCAAACTGACAGGCCATTTTAACGATAAGGTAGTAGAGGAAATGCCTATTAATTCTTCAGACTCACAAAAGAAAGAAAGACCAAGTAGAGTGGAAGGAAAAAAGAAAATGGCTTCTTCAATGATTTCCTCTGCTGCAGTCGCCTCCGTAAGGAGCTCCGGTCCCGCTCAAGCTAGCATGGTTGCACCATTCAGTGGTTTGAAATCCGTTTCTGCATTCCCCATTACACGAAAATCAGCCGACATTACCTCCATTTCCAGCAACGGTGGAAGAGTTAACTGCATGCAGGTATACATCAGTGCAACTCAAAATAACCAGTTTGAACTCTATAGGGAGGGGTTTAAATTGTGATTGGCTGATGTATTACATTGTTGATAATTTTTGAATGGTTGTGCACTGCAGGTATGGCCACCAACAGGTTTGAAGAAGTTTGAGACCCTCTCATACCTTCCCCCATTGACCGTCGAGCAATTATCAAAGGAAGTTGACTACCTTCTCCGTAATGGATGGGTTCCCTGTTTGGAATTCGACGCCAGAGGATTCGTTTACCGTGAGCACGGTAACACCCCTGGATACTATGATGGTCGTTACTGGACAATGTGGAAGCTACCCATGTTCGGTTGTACCGATGCTTCCCAGGTTGTCAAGGAGCTAGAGGAGGCCAAGGCTGCTTACCCAGACTCATTCATCAGGATCATCGGATTCGACAACGTGCGTCAAGTACAATGTGTTAGTTTCATAGCATACAAGCCCGAGAGTACTAGCTACTGAAAATCTTCGATGCTTTAGTGTCATTTAAAAAAGAAAAAAAATCTTCCCTGTTTTAGTATAATGATATTGTTTGTACTTTCGGAGCTGGTCGCTAATTAATTGAAGTCGAACACCCTAACTGTACCGAAACTTCATAATACAATACCGGCAACCAATCAATGAGCACAAAATCACTTATTTAAGAGTGTTAACTTTTACAATACAACTACTATTCTTGTATGCGACACATGAACATCTGAAATGTAATATCCATAAGTTGCTCATTTTGCTTCTCAATTACGAATTTTTTTAGGCCCAGAGTCTTGATCTGACCACGCTCAAGGGGAGGGCAAAAATTACACTTAATGTGGAATCCTACTCGTAGTTCTTAAATGGTTTCTCTGCTAGAAATCTTCTAAATCCACTTATCTTTCGGAATGGTTATTGTTTATAGGTATCCTCCCTTAGTATTGAACTATTCCTCTCTACAATTGGCTTACGTTTAAAAAAAAAAAGGTTTCCTTACATAGTTATCAATCAAAGACAAATACATACTTGCCACGATCAAGAAATGGTTAGCTTTTAGTTTAAGCAGGTTGCAAGTGCAGAGTACTTCAAAGCTGCAATACAATTAAAAAGACTGTACATGACCCAACCAACACCGAATTAGCAATGGAAGGAAGATATCAGTTCATCCTCTTACAAGTACAATAACGAAGAAATATATACAAGTCATAAGATGGAAGTCCAGTTCAGGATAACCTGTACAATTAATGACAACTTACCCTTTCGAGATTTTTGGTATATATTCTAGGTTGCCTCAGAAGCATTTGACTCAGTAAGAATCACTAGCATCTTTCAAAGATTTTGTAGAGCTTCTCCAGTGAAGCCACCTGTTGAACAAAGTGAAATAGATCATTTTCAAATTAGCAAGAAGCTTAACAAAAAGAACACCATTTCTGTTGGACTACATAAAATAGTTAGAATTTCTGTTTGAAAAACCCCAACTAATTTTGTTAGATATGATCAAATCATCACGTATTCTTGATTATCCCAGACGCACGTATGCATATTTAACTAAAACACCCAGGCACAAAGGACTCGATACTATCAACTCATCCTCTTTAAGCTCGACAAAGATTACCCACAAGCAATATTAGCTATGAATTTGTTTTTCAACAAAAAAGAAAAGAAAAGAAAGAGCAGCTTTTTGGAAAAACCAGTCGTGAAGGAGAACGCAAAACCAGACTCGAGCTATTTACCGAATCACAAATTTAGGTCAAGGGACAATAAAGAAGTACCTGAACAAATGTTCCATTGGTAGCCATCGACTTAGGAGGCTTCAGAAATAGTCTTAGGGAAGGGAACAGCACATGTTGGATGGACCATTCTCGTTGAGCCCATGCAGTCTCAGCTTCTGATATCAACTCAAGATCAAGGTTATCCTCTGCAACAGAATAAACCAGAAATAAAATACTGTCGGATTTTAAACATTTGTGCAAGTACTCAGAATTGCACATTCAGGATCAAGTTCATTTCTTGACAAAGGTCGTATCTTCTGAAACTATCCTCATTCCCAAACACAATGTCAATAAATTGTTGATTTGAATTTTAGAAGCTAAGGTTTGAAGTAGAAAACATAGATGTGTAGGGTTAAGAAACTTTTTGTGCAGTTCAAAGTTTTGCTATATCTAATTTTCTGTAGTGACAATGGAGATCAACCTGACAATGAGACCAGCTTCTGAACTCAGCCTTTGATCAACACATAGGTGTCGATTCCCTTGAGGCAGGTCCCATGGAGTAAAAAACCTAACTTGGAAGTGAACTCCCTCTTGGAGATGATCCAACAGCTGAAATTTTATGAGGATGTACTTACAGAGTTGGATATCTGATCATGAAGTTGGCCACCTAAGGACATGTTTTCTAAGCTCTTGTGCCCATAGAAGATTTTCACACCAATGCCATTAGTTAAGAGAGCCACTTTTACCATTTGCATCTTACCCCAGCAATTGTTAAATGCCAAAACAAGGCAAACAAAACAGGGTTTGGTGATGATACTTTTACCAAAAACTACTGAGATTTCCTATTCAAAGAATTTTGCGCCAGTGCACAAGTATTTATACCTGATTCTCTGGGATCATTTACATTCTCTTCACTATTGCAAGTCTGTTTCCTGTTCTTGTAAAATTGTCGCCCCTCCCCAGAGGGGTTGGGCAGGAGAGGAGGATGCAAAGCATAGAAGTTTGCTAGAGCTGCTGAAATTGCCTGAATACAATTTTGTTCATCTTCCCAGTCCACCTACAACAGATTCACAAAATATAATTCAAACAGCTCCAAAAAGAGATCCTGCATCTCAGTTGAAACAACAAGAAACATGGGCTATAATCTTAGAATATATATATATATATTTTAACCATAATCACAAATTAGTAACAGAAGTCCAAATATGATTCTGCTTTGATCTTCTCCACCTTAAGCTAGCTACTGTTATGAGTCCATACACAGTGACAATTGCCCTATGAAGACTTGCTTTGGCTACGGCTCCAGTTGGTTCCCTTAACCAAGCATCACTAAACTACAGTATTGATCTGAGCATGAAAAGGCTTACATATGTTTCTCTCTGCTATCAGGAGAACTTTGGCTTAAAGGGTGATTTAAACTAACGCTGAACCTTCAGAAGACCTGGTAATAAGAGAATTCATTCAGAGGTAGATTTCGATAGAAAAACTAATGGGAGACAGTCATATAACTGTTGTTTTCTCCTTTATCCAACAGAAGAATGATAACTTCTAATCTCTTTGAAAGTTAATGTTCGGGACTGTGGCTCTGTGGTCAGTCTATCGACAATCACAAGTGGACCGTACACCATCGTAAAAGTGGTTGAAACTTGAAAGGTTAAAAATTAATAACGACATCATTAAAACAAATGAATAATATGTATAATCGTAATGAGAACAAAGTGTTACCAGGACCTACATCATTGCCCAACGACAACACAAATTCTGGAACATGATCCATGTTTGGTGTGTATTGATCCAGTATAGCAGGAAGCCTAGATAAGTTCCCCTGCTGATCGATGAGAATGCCAAAATACACCTCCAACATCTCAATTTTTTGCTTGAGCAACTCAACATTCATCTGATAGAAGATTTAAGAAACAACCATATGAGTAATAAGCAAAATTAAACCATATACCTTATTATTTGTGAAGATAATACTGTAAATTAAACCTTGGACTCTTAATAAATTTAAAAACATACTGCTGATATATTTTACTAAACTAAATGGAGTCAGCCACAAGTCTGTTGTAGGCAGTACATTTTAAGCTTAAAAACAGGAGATTGTCGCATAATTGGCTTTGTGATTGTTATCCCTAAAGCATCTGTACCTTCATAACGATCAGTTGTTTCGCATTGTGTAGGTATACATCAGCTGATTTTCCTTTCATTTCAAAAAATGAAACAGAGAAATCATTGAACACTCCATGGAAGAAAAAAAAAAGAAACTAATAAATCAACTTTTCTGCCCAAAACGATAGGGTGACATTTTCAGATCAACGAATCAGAATAGTCCACAAAACCAAAAAAAAAAAAGTCAACGAGCAGCAACATACATGGCTACTATGATATCATAGACGTCAGCAACTCAGCAAATCTAACAAAGAATTCATATGGCAAGACAGACACTTGAATGGACATGATGAGCTAAATCTACAGTTCTTATAACCCTCACCAACAGGCAACAGCATATAATGGAAAGATAAATAGAAATTTTAATGGCATCAATGAAGCTAGCTACTGTATATTACTTCTGCTATCTTCTGCTTCACTTCATCAGTTTTGGATTCCATATCTTCTTCTTTCAACGCAATCATAATTAATTCTGAAAGGGGGGCTGGCTCACTAAGTTGAATAGCATTGAAATGGGCAAATCGACGGAGAACTTGCTGATACATGAGCTCTTTGCTGTGCAAAGGCATAACACAACCAACACAAAAAAGTTAATTAACTCCTGGGTAATTAAGAGGATAACTAGGCCAAAGTAGAGAGATGCAGCACAGATATCTCTTAGAAAAGAAAAATCAGAAAACATTCCCTAATATTGGAGCAGTGATTTATAAACATTAACCTCAAATTCACTACATTAACAAGATACAGGCGGGTGTTGTGTTGAAGCAAAGCCAGGACATTATCTGCCATTCCAACATATGTCGATTGCTTGACGATGTCCAGCAAACCTGGAATTATACAAAAGAAGATATAGCAAAAATACCCTGAACTTGTTTGACCAATCAAATTCCAAGAAAATAAGTAACTCACCAGAATGACAGTTACTATCAACCTCACTTAAGAGCTGCTGGACGCTAGTCAGATCTGCAGTTTCTCTAGGATTTCTTCTATGCCTTACTGCAGAGCTACAAAAAGAGTGCAACTATATTAACAAAGTTGCTCAAGTCATAATAACAAATGAGAAAATCTGAGGTACGATTTCCATGACACCAAGGAATGCCACGCCATCATAGTTACCTTCAAACTCCCTTCTATTTGATCCCTAAAGAAGAATATATAAACATATGCCTGGTGGGGTACAAAGTTGCAGTCAAAAGATGTACACATACCAAGGCCCCCTAAGGATTTCCTTCTGAGGCTGGTTGTGAAATTTCGGGCAAAGTGCCAGAACTTTACCTGCAGATATTTCCACGACCATGAATCTAAGCAAAAGAGTCAGGAATAATATAGTACCGTACTGTGTTCAAGCCAGATTTCCGTTCATGCTGACTCAGAGGTGCATTTTGCAAGTAGGCATGCATTCTTCCAACGGGATCTGTAGTATCAGTGCGGACCATTTTATGCACTGGAACTTTTTCCTGTTTAGAGGCTGCGAGAAAATATAATTACAGCATTACACAACCACAGATACAGTAAAAAAAAAAATAGCCCTACAAACGACTAACTGAATCCCTAAGAAGCGGAGACTAGCTAAAATTTCGATTGACAGCAAACTCCACCGTACCAGAGGGTGATTGACTATAATTGGCTTCCTTGCTTGAGCTCAGAGGAACAGATTGAGAAGGTTCTGCAGTCTAGCTTGTGCATGAAAGAAACAATTGAGACTAAAGATCAGACACCAAAAAAATTTGATACAGCACTGGTTCATACATAACTTCGGCTTTGGCATGTTTTGGAGAATACGCTTCCGTATTTTGAGTTTCCAAATGCTAACGCTTTGTTTCACGATAAAATTTTATCAACACCAATTGCAGCATAAACAACTTTCCCTGTAATTAAGCTAAGTTATGTGATACAGTTTCACTAGAGTATACCTGTGTATGAAATGTCCTCGCTGAATTAGTGTTCCTTAAGTTTGATTCCACTGCCATTTGTATTTTCTCTATAATCGTTTCCTGGTTCAAAAGGCTTACCTGCAAGAAAAAGAAAATGCATCACTAAACAATTCGCAATTAAATCTGTTTTTATCACAACATCTATTACAACCCAAAGCTTCATCGTTTCTGTAATAGTACCACTGCAGAAGCGAGGAGTAATTGACAAAAGGATCACCAAAAGGAAACGCATATCACTTTTTTTTTCTCTTATATATTTCATGTAAGAGCATAATCGACAAAGATCTAGCCTGTATATGTCATTACCTCTCTCTTTGTCGGATGAATATTAATATCCACATGCTCAGGAGGCAGTACAATTGACATATATATGAATGGTTTAGATGCTTTTGGCAGGGTTGCAGCATAAACAACTTCAATTGCTCTCTTCAAGGAACTGCAGTCAACCAACCTATCTGAAATAGGAATGGTTAGAGGAATCAAAATGAAATGAAAGACAAACCATTAAAATTTAAATATTGTGGTCTAAACATTTTTTCCTGATTTCCAAGTATTAAAATTCTGCAAACCAAGGTGAAGCATGGTCTTCGATAGAACTTACTTTCGATGCCTATCCCTCAAATCTGGGAGTTATACTAACAGGATACAGCTACCCCTTTAGATTGCTTGGTATTTAGCTTTTTGGTTTCTAGTTAAGTGCAAACCAGGACTACAAAAGATTAAAGACATCATCAATTATGAGTACATTCTGTTACAGTGTGCAGTACTAAGTACTAACCATTTATAAAAAGCACCATAGTAATTTTCTTGGCGCTGTAATTTGAATTTGAGATGTAACCATGCATCTTGAAATCTGAGCCAGACTGATCATCATCTGAAGCCGTTACTTCCATGAGATCACGGGCAACTGAGACGCCGTAGATCGATCTGATTGCATCAAGTCTTGACGACGTAGCCATCGTGTGAACATCAGCTCTGGTAGCACCATGCTAAAACAGAAAATGGAACAAAAAATTAACAAACATAAAAGAAGGATAGTTTTCTCGACACACTCACTTCACAAAGAAAGCCATACGTTTGAAGTGTTGCGAGACAAACCTTTCTACATGAGAAGCTCACATTAGTGTGATGTACTCCAAACCTACAAATTAGGTCGACTATCTTAGCATAATCATCAGCAGAGTTCTGAAGTGTCTTCCTTCGAGCCGTCATATTGTAAAAGAGATTTTCAATCTGAAAACAAAATAACTAATCATAAACAGAATCAACATAAATGCAATGACATTGTAGCTACATGCTTTACTGTTTACCATCATTTGAGTTCCCTTCACAGCAGCACAAGGCTTAGGTTCACTCTCCATGACACCATCTTTATAAGAAACCCTGAAAAGTTAAAATTCCTAATTAGAGTTGCTTAGGACATAATGTTCTCCATCTTCCAAAATACCTCCACTCTCAGCAACATGAAACTTATTTTACCCTGCAATTTAGTAAAGGGCTATCACATCTTCTAAGTATTTTCTAAAGAAAACTACCAATCCAAATCAATGCTGGAACAATGCAATTGTTCATTCGGTGGTTTTAGTAATATCAGCAAATTTTGACCACAAATTAGGGCCTACTATACCTAATAGCCAAAAATACGCAGTAATCCAAAATTCTGTAAGACTTGATTTTACACAGTTCATCAAATTTATGTTTCATTATCATCCATTTTGTTCATTAGCAATACTGCGCTGCAACAAACACCCGAACCCTAAACCAATAAATGAACAAAATAAGAAGCAATTTCAGTATATGTATCTTTTATTATTACCTATAACCATGTAATTGACCATTGGTGATGGTAGTAACTGTAACATGAGCAACATAAGTCATACTAGCTAATGCTTCACCCCGAAACCCCATTGATTTTATACTCTGCAAGTCTTCAAAAACAGATAGTTTCGATGTTGTGTGTCTTTCACACAAAATTGGCAAGTCTTCGTACTAAAAATCACAACAACAAAAAATCAAAAAATTCATACACATCAAACATTTTACAATTTTGACAGAAATAAGGGATGATTATTAGTTTTTTAAATGCTTTTACTTACGCGGATACCATGGCCATCATCAGATACTTGGATAAGTTTGAGTCCACCGTCTTTGACAACAACATTGATGGAAGTAGAAGAAGCGTCAAGACTGTTCTCGACGAGCTCTTTAACTGCGGAAACGGGGCGTTGTATGACTTCACCAGCTGCGATTCTGTTAACTACTGATTCTTCAAGTCTGTGGATCTTTGGTGGTTCTTTTGTGTGGGTTTTTAGGGTTTCTTCTTCGGTTTCCATTGTTTGGTGAAGCTAGAGAGAAAGAGAGGTTTTGGGAGCAGAAATCGAAACAGCAGTGTTTGTAAAGAAATATAAAGAATATTTTAGAAAATGGAGGCAAAAGAGTAGAAAATAAGAAAAAAATAAAATAAACGTCGACAGCAGGGTTCGAACCTGCGCGGGCGAAGCCCAACAGATTTCAAGTCTGTCTCCTTAACCACTCGGACCTGTCGACATCTTCGATTGACAGATTGAAAAGTTTTTAGTTAAGTACCATTTCCTAAAGGCTTCGGCACTCAATCAACGGAACAGGTTCCGGGAATTGTATTTTTGGAAGAAGGGTGTCTATTGGTTCTTTGGATAATAACCACACAGCTCAAATAGTTTGATTTCGAGCGCAAATGTTCCATGGGGCTTGTTGAGCAAGCATCGAGTCTCACAGTCAAAATTTCTTGTTACCCGTCCAAAATGATGACACGACTTTTTAATTGATATATTAGGGTGATCCAAACAAGCTAAACAGCAGATAACCAGGAAATCAAACACATAACTTTTTACACATGGATAAACACATAATCAGAAGTTCTATTCATATCAAGTTAAGCAAGCCGAATAACCAATAATTTGAAAACAGAATTTTTCGGTATGTGGAGAAACATGGATCCCCCCCCCCCCCCCACCCCCACCCCACACACACAAGTAGAAGTACTACCATATCTCTATTGTAAGGTTACATTAAGGTACCAGAAGAATTGTTTTTTTGGACTCAACAAGCCAAAGTTTACATATTATAACCAAATCCAATCATCATTTGCCCCTAAAATACCAAGTAGACAAACTGTTAGCAAAGATAGCATTGGCGAGACAGAGACACAGACGGGGAGAGAGAGGAGATAAACAAACAGAGATGAGAGATACTTACGCATTCTGCATCAGTGTAATGTTGTCACCTTTCAAGAGAATTTTCCCTGCAAAATTGCAAGAGTCGAATTCAAATTAGCAATAAATAGCAAAAGCAGAAATTTTCAGAAAGAAAACATGATTAACCACCCTTACCCAATGACTTCCTGGTGTTTTTCTTGATGTTGACTTCTTCAGCATCATCAAGAACCAAATTCATATACTCATCAAATCCCTGCGCAAAAAACACAAAATTCAGCACATCGCTTAACTGACCTAGGCAACAGCATCCAAAACAATTCAATAACAATCAGTAACTTTAAGCAGCTAATAGCAAGGTAGAAGCCGCTATCTAAATTCACAAATTTTAACAATTTTACATGAATATAGTAGAGCTTTAAGAGTATTCTAAGATCAGTTTACTTTTTAAGCGAACTTGCAATATTCCTAAGCCTAATATTCAACAGTTGTCCTTACAGATTTATTTGGAACTTGCCTTCTGTTATCAAATACAACACTGCCCTGATCAAGTGCATATTCATGATTTCTTTAATTGAGCAACTAACAGACAGTTTCTACAATTATGGACTTAGTCACTATTAAAGGTTCTCTATCAAATAAAGGAAAAACAAAAACAAAAATTGTCACACTTCAACCAGATCAATGGAAATCTACATCAGATGCTTTATCATTCACCAATAGATCAGATTTGACTTATTACATACTAATTAAACAACCATTGACACAAATAAGAAAATAACAGAGGAGAAACTTATGTTTTTGAAGAGTTCAAATATATGAGAGAGACAGATCTCTCTATTTGTAACTACTAGAATTTCAGGGAGCCAGGATTTTAGTAGGTACATACAGCATTTTTGCCACTTGAACTTGGTACGCGACTATAGAAGCTAACCTACATCTAACAGAAAAATATACCTCTCAAACCTTGCCTGTATCAAGTGGAACACCACGGCAGATCAAGCCAAAATCAGCTATCCAAGATTCAATATTTCAAAAAATGAAGAATAAGGGACTAGGACTGTTATGAATGATTTGGTAGACTAGAAGCTAACCTACAAGTAAAACACTCCAGATCCACTCAATCAAGCAGACTACCAAGGTAGATTGAACCAAACTCAACTATTCAGTATTCAATATTTCACAAAAAGAAGCAAACTGGAACTAGTATGTAGGCAATTGATTTTCTACATACAAGGGATGAAATCTTTGAACATAAATGTTTCTACAGCTGAAACCTAAACAGTTCTTCATACACCAATAACAACTGATTTATACTAAATTACGACTAAATACTCAAAAGGCTGATAATAACTTACAATAATTCGTCCCTCTATCCTCGTATCCTTCTGCTCAAACAACCAGATTTGAATCCTAGCTTTCTGCAAACACAAACACAAACTTACAATAAGAAGACACTCAAAAAAAACTGGGGAAACCAAAGAAACAGAAATCACTTGTGCAACTTACACTTTGCAGAAACCGAAAGATAAGATTCTAGCACCAGGAAGATCCCAAACACATGAACATAGAAACAAGTTAGATCCTAAACACAGAGAATAAAACACGTAAGAAAGGAGTAACAAGTAAGTGATTAAAGAACCATACAATAGGTTGGGTCATGATCCTCTGAACTCTGGTGGTCGCCATGGCTGCAAATTCTCTGTTTCAACCTCAACAATGTTGAACGAATATCCAGACAGAAACCCTAATTACACAATAAAAATTAATACAAGTGATAAGTTCCTCGTCTCAAAGCAGATCTCAAACAAAACTCGATTATAAAACAGCTAGAAGTGAGGATTTACCTAGTTACTGCTTCGACGAGGAGGACGACGAAGGGTTTGTGGTGCCGCTTTATGGACTGCTACACTGGCTCTGTGAGCGGGTTCAGTTTCTCCCTATATAGGGTTTAAGCTCTTTGGGTTGGTACTTTGTAGTTTAAATTTTGGAGAATAAGAGAAGAATAAAGAACCAAAAACATAAAAACCGGTGCTAGCTTCGTTATTAGACAAACCCACGTTAGGGGACAACTTCCGATAAGGGGCTTTATATTTGGATACCCGTTAAGTTGCTTTTCGACTTTGGAAAAGAAAAAAAGTCACAATTGATTTATGTAAACAATTTTGTTTTTTTATTTTTCTGATGTTTGTCTGATTCGGTCTGAGTCGGCTCATTCATCTGACTCAAAGTTATTTGAGTCAGGTATCATTTTGTTTCTGACTTGTTAGGCACATATCTGACTGTAATAATTTGTTTTCTTTAACTTTATTATTTTATTTATTTTTGAATCAGTTATAATGAATCAGATCCATACGAGTCAGTATAATTAGAAAAAAACACTACTTCATCTTTGCAACTTCTCTAAAAGTGAACATCTTTCAACAGAAATTTGTTACAGACATTTTCCTGACTAGAGATTTAACACTACTTCAAAGGCTCAATGCAAGCTACAATCATATTTAACATTTTTTTCTAACAAACTACGTCATTCTTTCTCGTTCATATACGCATAAATAAGCATACGTCAATTGGGGAATAAGAAAGAAGTGAATGGCAATCAAGCGTCTTCTATGGTGTTTTGGCAAAGTGGATTTATAATGTGAATGTATTGAACTAGGCTAAGTAAGATGTTTCCTTTTTGCTTCCGTACATACCTCTTAGTCTTAACCAATTAGTCCAATGTTTGCCCCTAACACAAAAGTGACTAGAGCATGCTATAGTATCCTTAAAAAAATTTATATACATCAAAGCAAAAATAAGCAATTGAATCCACTAACCAAACAGATTTATATGAACTACAAAAACTTCATACTGGAATTCAAAAATTGGATTTGAATTACAAGTAATTGGAAAACATACCAGCTCGAAGTAAAAGGACCAGTCTCCAATGGAGATTCAAAAAGGCTATCAGCTTTATGTCTCCCTTTACCACTTTGATCCAGTAGTTTCAATCCAAACACTGCTTTAACATCAGTACCAGGGCTTAATAATGCAACAAATAAAGACACAAACTCCTTGTTAGCTGAAGTTTGGCCGTCTGGGAAAAAGCATATACCCCATTCATAGCCACCAACAGAGAATGTAAAGCTATTGATGAATTTACCTACTCCCATTCCCTTTGCTAAAGAAGTAAAGAATACCCTCTGATCACATACTCATGAGAACCATTCACAGTCTCATTTATCGACTTTGACGACGTATCAAAAATATTGGACCTTGAATATCTTGGCTTTGTTGCTGTAGTACCCATTGATATCTTGATATAGAAATGGAACTTAACAATATCTTCTTCTTACAAACCTCTTGTTTCGATTACCACAAGATTTACTACAAAAACCTTAAATTCCCACAACCAAAACTCAAATTGACATTCCAATCTCAAAGGAAGAGAAGAGACATCGGAGTGGTTTTAAGAAAAAGTAAAATTAAGATTAAGGATTTCGATTGCACCAAGGAAAGTAAGTGACAGTCGGTAATAAATAAAAATGCTTCAAAAAAAAAGAAGCCAGTAATAAATTAAAAATGGTTTTAATTGGCGTCATCGATCATGGATGCCATACCGTTGATGCTCCTCGAGATAATGATCAGCGGAAATCGAACAATTATACGTTCGTCCGTACGGAGAAAGACCAAAAGGCGAAAAGAGGAATTTAAAGTAGCTCCGCACTTTAAATTTCGAACCACTACTTCGAGCAGCTTCGTACGTAGATCATCTCGATATATTTTCGAACCACTACTTCAAAGAATAGCAAGGAAAACGAAAAGATGGATGATAAAATATCTCACGTCTGCTAACAGGTTAATACTCATCAAAACTTCTTAACACCTATATCTAATCACCTCATGCAAACTCAAATTTTTCCCACTTATTTGCGTAAATGAAATAAATCGTATCACCAGAAATTTCTTTTAGGGACATGACTTCTTAGTAAAAGAACTTCACCCTCTTGGTGGGGCTAAATTATCCAAACCAATCTCAGAAGGTGGGCTCGGCATTAGAAAAAGTAACGAACATAATCATTATTCATGAAGAGAATATGGATTTTGCATGACCAATCCTGAGTCTATTTTTGCCGAACTATGTTATGAGAAATACCTCAAACAACAACCAATTTTCCACAGCGCCCCTTTCATTCCCTATTCTTCCAGTGTACAATGGAAGCAATTAACTTCTCTCATACCCACCTTCCAAAATATTATCTTTTATTGTGTGAGAAACGGAATAATAACCCCTATCCAGGCTAACTGGATTTCACAATTCCCCAACTTCAACCCGACACAGTGTTGCCCTATCCAAATAGTAGCAGATATCATTGACCATCTGACTCACAACTGGATACATGATAAACTCGACAACTACAACCACTGGCAAAACAAAAATTATAAACATCTACATTCCCAAGACAACCCACGGGATGAGGTCATTTGGCCGTACTCAAAACCCGAAAAATACACTATCTCTTCCGGATACAAATGTCTAACCCAAGAAGTAAACCACCAAACCAATCAGAGCCCCCTCCCAGTCTCTTAATTCATGTGGCCATTACCATGTCCACCAAAAATAAAGTTTTTCTTCTGGAAAGAAATCAATGAAGGTCTACCCACCTTTTCCATCATATCTCGCATTCGAATCACCAACTCCAGCATTTATACCCGGTGTAATACTAAACCAGAGACGATAAACTACTTGCTCCTACGTTGTCCAATAACAACCTTAGCCTGGATCACCCTTCTAGCTCGTCTTTCGAACAATCAGCATGATAACAATAACCTTCCGACCTCGATCATTCCCCAAACAATTATTACTCAAATCTTAAACAACCGGGACCACCCTCAACCATAATCTGCTTATGTTTTCTCTTTTAGTCTCTCTGGTTAACCAGAAATAAACGTATATTCCGTCGTTCACAACCAACTTCAGATGGCATTATTTCGAAATCAATTAATCAACAAAAGAAGTTCTATTGGGCTATAAGGTCCCTTCCTCCTGTTATACCTGGCGACTCACTCACTACTAACCCATCAAAAGTCATCAGAAGAACAACAACCATCTCATTGGGTTGGACCAGCACTAGCTTAGAATGGATTAAGATCAATACATACGGAGCCGTCAGAGGACATCCGGGAATGGCAGGTGCAGGATTCATCTGCAGAAACTCAGAGATAAGAACAATTTTGGCGATGGCACAACCGCTCGGAATCACAACTTCCTTATCAGTTGAAACATGGGCCATGCTACTGGCCTCCAGAACTGCAACAGATAGAAGGTAGCAAAAAGTCATTTTTGAGACGGACTCAGAAAACCTCATGAGATTTCTAGCAACCCCCACGGAACCGCCTTGGTATATTTTAGGTATGACCACGGAGATAAAGCTAAGAATATGCCAAATACCTCAGTGCATTATCCAGCATAATTATAGGAAGGGAAACCAAGCAGTTGATGGACTTGCTAACCACGTCGTTGATGCCAGTCAGACGTAGAATTTATCAATAAAAATATGGGACCATGCAATACCAATTTTTCTTAACCAAATTATATTAAATGGCTATATGGGTATTATTTATCCTCGTGTAATTTCTCTTTAGGATTAATGAAATTTTACGTTTAGTATTATCACCTAATCAACAAACAGCCTCATACAGTTAACACCAAATCACAAGCATATTGGAATCGTAAATTTAGATAGCTAACTACTAATTACTTTTAATAGTTAGCTCTCAAAGTATCACCAATCTTTCATATCATAGTTATCATTTTTTTGAAAACTAGTTATACACTTAATTTCCACGAAGAATTAGAATTGTTCGTTGATTGTTGTGAGGGGATATGCAGAGAAATAATTAAGGTCGAAAATTGTGAAAATTAAAATTTTCCATGGGTTGATGGAGATAATTGAGATAATCAGAAAATTACAAAATTTAGTGGGCTGGTGGTTATAATTGCGATTTTTCCAAAACGAAAAGAGAGAAAACAGAAAATGAGAAAAGAAAAAATAATTATATTTTCACTTTAAACTAAATGAGAAACTCAAAAATATGAAAGTAGATTTATATGGAGACATATTCGGGATTATCCTTTGCCACGTTAAATTATGACATTTAAAAAAAAACACTTTAATTTAGGGATGATTTACAATTTTAGGATATTTTGAGTTTTTAAAACCGTAATTTTTGTTTTTAAAATCCTATATTATTCAACTAATTTAGATAAAGGTTATGTACGTAATCTAGTAATACTATAACTAATTATGGGTTTTATATATCTAGTAACTTAATGGTGGGTTTTTCGTATGTAAAAAGAATAA
The DNA here is from genome assembly GCA_023531435.1 of Papaver californicum. Lineage (NCBI taxonomy): Eukaryota > Viridiplantae > Streptophyta > Magnoliopsida > Ranunculales > Papaveraceae > Papaver > Papaver californicum. The sequence goes on along the minus strand of JAJJMC010031210.1, from coordinate 7,938,798 downwards.
AATGGGCTAAAAATAGTTTTCCCTTTTTGAGATAATCTAAAATTTGTTATCCCTGTTTTCTTGAAATAATACAAGATAGATGTTATTTTAATAATTAATTATAACTTTATGGGCAAAAAATTAAAATTACATAGAGAATTTAAGTTATGTATGAAATAATACAAGATAAATGCTAATATCAAAATCCTAAAATGATCTCTATTTACAGGGATATAATCCAGAGAATTTACAATGGAGCTAAAGGGCATGTGTCCATTACTACTAATGGTGGTGTTTACAAAGTAGTGGGGGAATTGAAGAGGTGAAAAGGAGATAAAAGAAAGATGGAAAGAGGAATATAAGTGTACTGATATATTTATTTCATAACACCCCCCTTGGATGACACCACACAAATAACATTGTCTCATTAAAACCCTGCTAGGAAAATCCAAGGGAAAAACCTAGAAGGAAAAAAATACAAAACGTATAGAGTGGCGATGGACACGCAAATGTTGTCTCGTTAAAACCTTAACAAGGAAAACCCAATGGGACAAAACCTTGACGAAGGAAAAAATGTACAGCGTGATTAGTCTGATAAGATTATATTTCGCAGTGATGCTCTTTTGATAAGTACTTTAGTAAATTATTTGCTTACAAATATTTTGAATTGATGGATTCCAATTTGACTAGCTAAATACTTAAGTGCAGAAGATTGCAATGATTTCTTGAAAAATTTACTAGTTGACGAAGTCTTCTTTGGTGTTACACCAATGGTGTTTTCTTCAAGTAATTCTCTTGTAATGTTGTTTGCAATCTTCTTCAACACATTGAGTACTTGTGTTATGGATTTTGTCTCTCCGAAAGGATTTGCTGAAGTAGTTGATATAGTTTCTCGCCACAAATGTCCCCAATCCTCAACTCTACTACAACCTGAAAACAATAAAAGTGATAATTAGTTTTGTACATATGATATCTTCAACCAAAAAGCAATCCCATAATATAATATTTGCTGTGAAAAAATTGAACCGATAAAAGCGAGGATTGTGATTATAGACTTTCATGTTCCATTCCATTCATGTGTACAATAATTAGTTCGTGCAAATAAGAGTAGTCATTATAGGCATTGGATGGAAAACTTACACCAAAAATAACATAATACTTGGTTATATAGAATGATAAGGAACTTGATAAAAAAAAATATATGTCATTCTAGCAATTTAGCCATCTAGAAATTTTATCGGTCAACATACCAAATGTTTTCTCATCATATTTACCAATGAGATCCATTGCGAACGATGGTTAACCTAAAAAATATGAACATAAAATCTTCATGAAGTGGGAAAACCACCTTTACTGTGATTCATTATTGACTGTTTTAAGGGGCAGTTTAAGTTTGGATAATTAATATCTTTCACATAAAAAATAATACCTTGTTGATCTTCGATTCCCTCCCCATTATTGGGAGTCGACAAACCCAACATAAAGAGCATGACTTAGGAAAAAAGTGAGTGGGGACTGATGGCTATTAACAAATGACTCACTATGCAAGAAAAAAAATACTACACATATCCGCTTAAACCTTATTAGTAAAGAATAATATATCCTTTTGCTAGACACCCTCAAAGCTCATCTTTGCTAGAATCTTAATACATCCAATCTAATTATCTACAAACCAAATAAATCTATAAATTCTCAACTACATACATAATTAAAATCGAGTTTTCAAATTATCCATCAACTCGCCATTTAGCTAAACATGCATCCAATGATTGAACCACCAAGAACAAAACTCAAAAATAAAAAAATAAAAAAAATTATTTCAATTCAGTGAATAATGGAAAACGGTTCCCACAAAAAACAAATGTTGAAATTCTCTTGATTGATTGTTAATCAAACGAAAGAAAATAATCAATCAGAAGTCATTATTATTGTTAATATGAGACTAGTGTTTGTTTATACATGTTTCAAACTGATAAACCCTTACCTGCAAATTCAAAACACAACAAAAATATAAAATAAATCCAAAATGAAAATTAAAAAAGAAAAAGAAAAAAGAAGCAAATCCTAATGTTTGTTTCACCCTTAAGTTTATAATAAGAACATCGTACAAAAGACAATAAAAAAGGTTCAAGAAAATAAGATAAGAAGATTGATTTTTATCTGGTATGCAGGGAGAACGGGGAACAACGACAACGAGAATGAAAAGAATAAAAAGAAACTTTTATACATCAATCATTGGGGACGACGAAAAAGAAGAAAATATGAGGAAATCTAAGTCGGGAATTTTAGATAGATATACTAGGTAATGGGTAACCGTGTGAATCCTATTGTATTCAACTTTGTTAGTCCTTTTATAATCATGTTCGGCATTTGTTTTAATAGAGAAACCGGAGGCCACCAAGCTCTGCTACTCACTAGGCGCGGGATGTCCCACACCTTCTCAGAGCATCAGTTGCACCCAATTGATAGAAAGGTAGATTCCTGAGCGTTAATTGTATTTTTCGAACGATCTCGTCCGTCGTTTCTATTGTAGACAGACATACACCACTTCTTTTTATATTAAATATACTAGGGTACACCCGTGCCGTTTGTTGTTTGTTGTAGGAAATTAAAATCTACGAAATATTCTTTTTGTACACTGAAAACACTCACATATTTTCTTCGTATTCATTGGAACACTTGTTTCAATTTTTCGGTTTTAGCGTTTTTCAATAATTATAAAAATAAGATTTGCATTAATGGCAATCAAATTAAGATACCATGATTTATTCATGCTAATACAATACTCAAAGAGATGGAATCATTCGTTACACTCATGATTATCATGAACGAGTTAAGGCAGGAGTTGGAATCATTCATTATATTCATGATTAACGTGAACGATCTAAAATCCTCCCGTTTAATCCCTAATTCCAAAAATATAAGTTAAAAATTTCATAATAATATATCTAAATTATTATCAGTAAATTAAATTATAATCAATAAATTGGTTTAGGCACACCAACATCGAGTTACAGTTAAGCTGCAACAAATTTTTTCTCAAAAAATTCTCATTCTTGTATTTTTTCTAGTTTGTTTACAGTTATGAAACGAATTTCATGACTGAATTCCCGCGAGCTTAATGTCTAAAGCTTAATGTAATATGGTAAAAAAATTATTTAAGAGATATTTTTAAGAAACTATAAGACATTGTCACCCAAGGTCGCTCAGACCATTTTGTATAGAAGCTACAATCCACTAGTAGAAAAATGGCCTTTAGTCACGGTAATTTACCGTGTCCAAATATTTATAGTCACGGTGATTTATTTTTGAAAAATTGTGACTAAAGCCTACGAGGCCAAAAGTCTTTCATTTGGTCATGGAGTATATCATGACTATTTCGTGAAATTTACCGAGACCACAACGTCAATAGTCACGGATTTTTAATGTACACAGTTACTAATTCGCCCTTTAGTCACGAGATACTGAAATACACCGTGACCAAACTTGATCATTGGACACGAATTACTTGTTATTATCGTGACCAATTTGCTATCAAACATATATAAGATACTTGGATGTTTCTTTACGCCTTGCAAAAAAAAAAGGCAAAATAGTAAAATAATCTTGATTAAAATTATTAAAATTGTATTATTTTTGATAATATCTTGAAAAATCCATAAAATTCATATTTATCTTGATATATGGATTCAACTATAGTTAATAACAAGGAAATATCAATAAATTCAGGTAGGAAGTATCAAAACATGTAAACGCATTCCGCATAGAACAGAAGGAAGGGAGGCCTCCAATAAAGTTTTTGAAGGACAACTGCACTTCCACTGCATGCCTACTCCAGGTTTTGTTTACAAAAGATGCATGTGCCCACTCACACTGCAATAGCTCCTCTAAACTCTGTTGTCAGGATATCTTTTTGCTGCAAAAGAGAAAAGTAAAACAAACTGTATTTGTCAAGTTACAATAGAAATCTTATATTGTGCAAGTGGAAGAGATATCAATACACCCTAAATATAAATAAGGCAAAGAAATAACAGAAAATATAATAAATTTATATTATAAATCAAACAAGTTATACAGAACATGCAAGTTCTCAGTCTCAATCACAATTAAGATTTTACAAGTATTTCTGGAGCTTTATGCTCCTCCATTATTCCAAGTGCTAAGATTTCCCATATAAAAAATGAAGTCCGTTGATTAACCTTGTGATATGGCAGAAAAGCATTTGAAGATCGACATTACGTAGGTATTGTTGTAAAATCCTTATTAATATATTTTTGGCCTTCCATAAAAAAAGAATGATTAGAACCATAATTTTCTTATTTTAATTTTTATCAACCAAACACTAAAATTTGTTTGTTTTGATATTTTTTCAAAGTCATTGCCCCCCCTATATCACTATGTTTCATTATGACTATCAAGTATCATACATGCCCAATTTTTCTTCACTTAGTTACAACAAAAACAATGAAACTCCAATCTGCTATGACTTTGGATTAATTCTTAACATATAAATCCGAACTTCAAAATACAATGTACATTCATTTTTTGCTCCTGAGTCAATCCAATGTGAGTCGTCGAGGGAGTACGAGAAATGGTTTGAAAGTAATGACTTATCCAATCACCATATTTACATTTAGGATGAAGAAAATCAAATTGCTACCTGTATTCAGCACTACTCAGAATACGATTTAGAAATGCAGAATGATCCATGATATCTAATATATGGTCATGTTTCATGTCATCAATGTGGTGAAGCGTTGGTATCAACCCAGAAAGAAACCAAACATACTCTTTTTAAGAGTTAGAAATTCACACCAGGTAGAAAGGAATCATTCATACGTTTTTTCAGCCACTGAAAAGCTGCCAATACAAAAAGTCTTTGTAATTGACTGAAAGATACTAATAGAATTATATGACATGATTTATGAACTAATTGATAAACCAAAAAAAATGACATTAGAAAACTTACAGGACATCACCACCAACTGGACCAAATACTTTGAATAAAGACATTGCAGTTGATGCAGTTCCTCTTTGGCACTGAGACTGGAATCCGAAATCGAAGTCATAAAGCCATCTAATGTAATAGTTAACTTTAAAAACCGAAAAAAAAAAAAAAAACAAAGGGAAAAGGTGAGCAATAGATTTACAATTGTCCTGTCTTGTAGGATGACAAACCTACTGAAAATACAAGTCTGTATAGTCAATAAGAACCCCAAAAATTTTATCCGTCGTTTTATTTATTTCAGTCATTGGAACTTAAGGAAAGATTTAAAACATTTAACTTTGAGCTTATACTTACAGATAAAATACTCTTCAGAAGTGATGCAATATTTATACACAATAAAAGGCTTATCCCGGATACTTTAGATATGGAAGGATAATTTTCCAGAACCATAGTAGATAAATTAAACCTTCAAAATAAATGCAGTTACAAATTAAATGAAACCAACTATCGTAATAGAATAAATTAACTTATTCAAATCGTATATAAACAGTGGTACATAAAAACATACATACCGCACAAAATCGAGCTACCATGAGGAGTCCTAAAATTAATCTTCTCAAACTTTAGGAACAATGCAAGTTGAAACAGGAAAAAAACGATACCTATTATAGATGATGCATAAAGATTTACACAATAAAAAAACAAAAAAAATTAATGATTAAATTCCATACTTGTATGACTTGTATAGCCAGATTTCCATTTTGTTGAGCAACTAATATAAGCTTAAAATTGACCTCTTGTCCTTACATAGACGGTTAACTATAAACTGAACACATAACCTCCGACAACAGTAAGCATCAATTCCCCTTGATTGGGTATTGTGCTTTCAAGTCTTCGGATAACTCAGATAAAAAAATTATATATGATAAGTGGATGAAAGACTTGCAGGTTATAAGTAATCACGTGACTTAAAAAATCAGCACAATATATACTTCATACTGTAACTACAAAGATATGAATATCTCTGCTGAGGAGACAAAAAAGTTACCTCCAAATCAACCACATAAAACTGAACAACAACAAAATCGTGTTTAAATTACCCTGACCAGGTTTGATTATTAAATAATTTACACCCATATGGTTTTTTTAAGTATGTAAAGTTTTATTAATTTAGATAACGATTACACGTGGGTATGTGGTACCCCTGGAGTCATTTAATACAATCTGAGTAAGAAAAGTTGGGATTGCCTGGTTCTAGATTTTTGTTGATATATTTCCCGTTTGGTTGCCATCAACGGCATGGTCAGCAAGTCCATCATCTGCTTGGTTTCCCTCCGTACAATTATGTCTAACAGTGCAATGAGGTATATGGTGCAATCTTAATTTTATCTCTTCCGATCATGCCTGAGATATACCAAGGCGGTTCCGCAGGGGAGGTTATGAATCTTAGGAGGTTTTCTGAATCAGTCTCAAAGATAACCTTTGGCCACTGTCTTTCTGTCGCAGTTCTGGAAGCCATAAGCATGGCCCAAGTTTCAATTGATAAGTTAGTTGTAATTCCAAGTGGTTGCGGTAACGCCAAAACTACCCTCGTCTATGAGTTTCTACAGATGAATCTCGCTCCTGCTATTCCCGGGTGACCTCTGGCAGCTCTATCAGTGTTGATCTTAATCCAATCCAGGTTGGGGCTGGTCCATCCTACTGAAATGGTAGTTGTTCTTCTTATGGTGCTTATTGGGTTAGAATTCGGTACATCACCAGGTATTACAGGAGGCAGGGAATAATTTTCCCCAGAAATACTCTTGTTGTTTTTTGATATGTCTCGATACAATACCTTCCGATGTGGTTTGGTTATGACGGAATATGTTTTCATTTTTATCTAACCAAAGAGACTATAGGAGAAAACAGTAGGAGATTATGGTTGGGGTTGGTTTCGATTGTTGTAATAGTTTAGGGATAGTTGTAAGGGGGGTTATAGAATTGGGATGGTTATTGTTGGGGTTTTTGGTTGTTTGAGAGGCGAGTGAATATGATATTCCAGGCTGATGTTGTTGTTGGGCAATGAATGAGCAAGTGATCTGCCGATTCTGATGCACTGTTGCATTTGAGGCATAGATAGGATTTGGTGATTTGGATGCGATGTAGGATGGAAAAGGTCGGTAGACCTTCATTTATTTCTTTCCACAAGAAAAACTATTTTTGGTGGACATGGTAGGGTCCACAGGAATATGGAGATTGGGACGGGGTTCTGATTAGGGTGTCTAACTTCTTGGATTAGACATTTGTAACCTGAACATTAGTGTACTTTCCAGTTTTTGAGTTCCGCCAAATAATCCTATCTTGGGGGATGTCATGGGGAAGGTGGATAATTTTTATTTTTGGGCTGTGATAGGTGGAAGGTTGTTTAGTTTATCATGTATCCAGTTGTGAGTATCTGAATCAATGATATCCGCTACTGTTTTAATAGGGTAGTACTGCGATGGATCTAGGTTCGGAAAATATGGAATCCAGTTAGCTTGGATAGAGGTTGTTAAGCCATTTCCAATACGCTTGAAAATAAGATTTTATAAGGTGGGTATGAGGGATGTTAATTGTTTCTATTGTGCACTGGATGTAGAGGGGTTGGTAGTGGGGTTATGTAAAACTGTTTGTTGCTTGATGTATTTCTGCTGACACAGGATGGCCAAGATGGAGTCAGGATGCTTATGCAGATTCCATATTATTTTCATTAGAAGAGCTTTATTGTGTATGCTGCTTCTTCTTATGCCGAGTCCTCCCTCGGAGATTGGTTTTGATAGTTTATTCCATCTTATAGGGTGAAGCTTTTTTACCGAGGAATCATGCCCCCAGAAGAAATTTCTGCTAGCTGGCGTCAGGCATTTCGTCATCCATCCTTTAGCTCTGCTCGCTAGTCTTTGGAGCAGAGGTTCGAAGATGTGCCGAGATGATCTTCCTTGCTTAAATTGGACCCCTAGGTAGGTAATGGGGTTTGAAGTGGTTGGCATTCCGAAAAGATGATGAATATTGTCCACCATATGTGGATCCAGTTTCGGATGGTGTATAATTGTGGATTTGAAAGTATTTATTACCTGACCCGCTGAAGAGCCTTAAGATCTGAGTAAATTCTTGAGATGATTATTTTTTCTACGTAAGCCTTGAAAGTGATGAGGAGATCATCCACATACATTAGATGAAGAATTGGGGGCGCTTTTGGGAGATGCGTAGACTTTCTATGAGCTTTTGGTTTTCCAAGTTTCCCAAGTTTGTGGATAGAATTTTCGCACAAATTATGAATACATAAGAGGAAAGTGGGTCTCTTTGCCTTATTCCTCTTGTCGATGTGATATATCCGTGGGGAGTACCGTCAATATTAACTGAATATGTGACTTGGTGACACAGAGCATTATGTAGTCCATGAAATTTGTTGGGAATCCTAGTTTTGTGAAGGTTGCTTTAATGAATCCCCAGTCTAAGCTATCATATGCATTTTGGATATCTAGTTTTAAAGCTATTTTCGGATATTTGGTTAGGTTTAAGGATTTGATGTAGTGGAATAGCTCTCCGAGAATGACTATATTATCATGAATTGACCTTTGGGGTACAAAGGCACTCTGATAGGGGCTTATTATAAACGTGAGAAACGACCGTATTCAGTTGACTAGAATTTTAGCAATGATTTTATAAGTGACATTGCAAAGTCCTATAGGTCGGAATTGTGATGGTTTTGATGGATGTTCTACTTTTTGGATTAGGGTAAGGTTTGTGTGGTTCATGAGTGGGTGAATATTAAGCGAGTTAACGATAATATCAATTACAAATGCTTATTTGTAAACTGGTTGTTTTGTGGTCTATCAAGAAGGGGAATTCGATCATTTGTAAAGTCTGTAAGTAGGGGTGCACAAACCCGACCCAACCCGCCAACCCGACCCGCACCCGCCAAATATAACCCGACCCGTACCCAACCCGCCGAGAAACGGGTCGGGTGCGGGTGATAATTTCTTTCACCCGCCTTCTGGCGGGTCGGGTGCGGGTAACGCCTTCTCTAATCCGACCCACCCGCCCAACCCGCCAGAAAGTTATGAACTTCATTTTTGTAATAAGGACGATCCATTTGTTACTTGTTCGAGCCGACTCAGTACTCAATCCTCAAACCATTCTTCTGATATACGTCCTCTTCTCATCTTTTCATCAGACACTCAACAAAAAAACCATAATCTACTACAATCTCATTATCATCATCATCAAGTTCCAACATGGGTTCCAACACCCGTTCTTCAACATCAAGATTCACTATTTGAACTTTTAATTTTTAATATAGCATCAGCTGCATCACTTATAATCAAACCCTAAGTTGCAGGATTTAAATCACATAATATAGAATCAGATTGAGAAGATTTAATTCAATTTCGTTGATATACCTTTCTTGACTTTCCTGGGATCAGTTAGCCTTACCATCATCATCAATTTCTATTAAATCCTAATTCCATATCAATTTGGGGAAGAACAGGGACCCTAATTCTTAAATTCCATCTCAAATTAGCTTCAGAATTCCAATTCAATAACAACCCTAGTTTTCTTCTTCTATCAACAACTTCGTATCCCTCTCAATTTCATATTGACTCAAAATCAATTCGAAACCCAAAATTTGATTTCATCCCAGAAACCCTAGTTAATTCCTCAATTCAAGTTCTTCTCTAAAATTTAATTCGAAACCCAAGCCAGCGAGAATGAAACAGTTGAGGAATGGGTTCTCGCTGCCGTGGTTACAAGGGTTAAGTCGAGACTCGAGAGATGGATTTGGTGTTGAGGGTTGCTGCCATTGAGTTCAAACGTGAGAAATTGAAGATGGGTTGATTTAAGGTTCGCTGATTGAAGAAGTAGGGAGTTTGAATGAATTTCTTCTTGCCAAGAACAGAGAAGACGAGATGGAAAGAAGTGGATTTCAGCGAGAGGAAATAATAGGTTAGAAGAGAGAAGATTCAATCGAGTTTTATGGCAAGAAAACAAGAGAAGGAGAAGAACTCGATGATGGATTTCACTGATGGTGTTGAATTTGCAGTGAAGAAGAGGTTGGTGGGTTTTATTAAAATTTGGGCGGGTGACCCGCACCCAACCACATCCAACCCGCCGAACTGGCGGGTCAAACCCGACCCGACCCGTTCTACGACGGGTTGGGTACGGGTGAAATTTCTCCTCACCCGCCAGTTGGCGGGTCGGGTGCGGGTGGGGCCAAACCCGACCCGACCCACCCGATGTGCAGCCCTATCTGTAAGGCCTTATAAATGCAAGGATCTAATGTATCAACTGGATTACTTACCATCCTAATTTTTGCGTTCACTTTTAAAGCAACATGGAAGCTAGTTCATCTTTAAAATAGGTATCATCACAAAACAAAATGCCAATGAAGAAACTATCGTGCCTTTCAGATAAAAGAGAAAGCATGGATATCATATACTCTAGCAGTGTTTATTTAAGGGTACCTAATTTAAAATTCCAACCACAATAAAAATTGAAAAAATAATTCTCCATTTCTTCAGATAAGAAATTAAACCCTAAGATACAAAAGATTTCCCTGATTTCAAACTTGCAAATTATTAGATCAATTAACCAAAACCGAGTTCAAGAACTTAATAACGACCTAAGACTCTTACCACAAAAAAGCCAAGCCGCTTGAACTTAATCGAACATCAGTTACTCCATCAAAATGGTATTCCCTAAATCCATAAGACAACAACAAAAAACCACAAACCATGTGAAAGAAATATTTGTTTTTTACTGCATATTCCTCTAAGTTTAACAAAAAAATTGAACTATGTAATAGAGATCCAGAGAGATACAATAACGCTTAGAACTTCCAATTCAAACTCCATAAGAAAATAAAATCAAATCGAACATGTAATATAGAGAAAAAAAAAAGGAGTTTTGTTTTTGTTTGAGTTTGAACGACAGAGAGAAGCAAGAGAGGAATCATTTCCCTAAAAAATAAGGATGAGATCAGGAAGTGGAAGTCCAGTAGGATGAGCGTGGGATTGTAGTAGATCGTGTGCAATTGGGTTAAGAAACCAAACAAGTTTTAACTTAGAGAACGTGGACTGGTGCAAATTAGACACAGGTCCATATATCCCCGCGACAAACAAAACAGATTGATGTAAATTAGACATGATACCATATTTCCCCGTGACAAAACAAAACTTTACTCTCGTTTATAGGTACCACCGTAACTAGGTCAACCGTGACCAAAGACTATAATTCTACTAATGATCAGGCTTGAAAAGAACTTTTACACTTATATGATAGGTCTATAAGAAAAATGCTCTCATTACGATATCCAAGTCCATTTCTTGCAAGGCCCATGCATGGTAATTGATTTCTTTTCAAAGTGGCGATGGCAATTGAACTTCTATACTGAAGAATGTCCAGCTATCATCATTTCAGCCGAGAAGTTGTTACACATACCACAAACAAATAAATAACCCACCTTTGATGTTGTTATGGTGATCTCTATCTCTATAGATAATAAAAGCTCCCATTTTAGACAATTCTACATTTATAATAGTATTAATAGCTCCTAAAAAAGTTAGAATATATACATTCATCACAGCAGGGCATCATAAAGCGAAACACAAAAAGAAAATTTTGTTATCCAAACAGTTACAAATATTGTTGCCTTCGACTTATTTTTATAAATATTTTACTATCCAAATTGTTCTTCTCCCATCTGCAATTAACAAATCAAATTATATCAAAGAATAACAGTTGGATTCATATTGAAAAGTTGAACATATCTTTGGATACTTAATTAAGTTATTCACAAAACCAAAAACTTGAATCACTTAGTAAAATAAATTACCCTGCTGATAGTACTATAAAACATGAATAAATGATCCCAAATCTTTCCTCAAACTCACTTGGGGAAAAGGAAGAAAGCACATCCAGTATACAGTTTTCATGGACCTACTTAAAAATAGCCCATAAATACGTCTTAGTGACTACAACAATCAAGTCCAAACAATAATAAATAATTGAAAATCATATGGGGCTGTTTGGTAACTATTATTATAATAGATTATGAGCCCATAATTTATTATAGAGGTGTTTGTTAAAATTTATAATAACTGATTATTTTAATTATAATTGAAAAAACTTATTATTTTTTATAAGTAGAAAAAAATCATTTATAAAAATTATCATAATCAATTATTTTTTTAACAAAAATGAATTATATTTTTTTCCTTATTTTCTCTAAACTATCAAGAGAGAGATAAAAAAATACTAGTGGACTGATTATTTTTTTTTAGATCATCATTCTTTTTTTTCCTCATCAAGAGTATTTTTTTTAAGATAATCAATTATCACAAAAAATTGTTTGTTAAAATTTATTATAATAATGATTAATATCATAATCATTTTTCAATTTATGATTATCTATAATCATAAATGATAATGATAATTTTTACCAAACGCCCCCATAAAATATCACCATCTAAACCACTTTTCTCCCTTTAGGTAGAAGAGGTCCATTTGAGGACCCGTTGAACGTGGACAACAATAACCTTCTTTGGAACAACAAAAAAACTCTATTCGAAATTGTCTTATTTGCACGATGGGTCGATGAATTTTTGTGAAAGCTGAAAGCCAAAGATCTAGCATATCGATAACAAAACTCATATGCGTGATTATCTGTTTGGAAGACCACACCAAGTTTTGGAGTCTCAAACACAAAATCAGTGGAAACTCCAAAATCTATTGACATTGAAGAATCCCCATTTGCTCGCGTAGTATCATGGGTATCTTGACTGCCACTCTGAGAGATCAACTGCTCAGCAGATTCATTAAGTTCAGGTGGATGTTCTCTTCTTTTTATATCCATCCTGCAATGGAAGGAAAAAAAATGTTTTAAACATCCATAATAAAAAGAAAGGAAATCGTATTTTGAAACCAAAGCTGATGTAAAGTTGCTCAAACATAAAGACATGACAACACAACAATGTTCAGAGACAGAAAGCAAGTTAAAACCAAGCTAGCATAACTTAATCAAATAAACCTTTTTCCGAAACAACTAAGACATACATCTCAGTTCATCGAATAAAGGTAAAAGGGGGCCATCCAACAGTATTGATATACTTCACTACTTACTTTTGGAGCATCCATGAAGCTCAAACTTCATACTATCCTATAAACTCAAACAACTAAGATGTATAAGCACCAATATGCATCAAAACTTGACAATACAGGAAAGTAACAAAATTGAGAATTACTTTACGGTTTGTGACTTGATCATGAAAAATAGTGACCATCAGCTGCCATCTAGGTCCAAGGAAGCATTTTCATCTCAAAGGCGATCCAAATTAGAAAGATGACAAAACATGCCAACACCAATAGTAACATCAAACAATAAATTTCTTACCATCAATTTTAAAGCTTCACAAAGTAAACACTGATTAAAACTCAACTACATTGCATATACAATGGTATCAGATGTGACATTTTATATAATTATCTTGAAATACTAACCTCGTTTATATTGTGGTATTTCCAAGATCATATATCAAACCCTGTAAGTTTTCCAAAAAATGTTGTTAACCAGTTTCATCAAAACAATGTCAACAGCTAGATAGATGGCAAAGTGTTGGTTGGTAGCATGCAACGCACAAAAAGCAGTCGATCCAGTACAGGGTTCCGCTTCAAAATGAAGCAGGTATCTACACTGAAAATTAAAAGACATGTTAAACCATGTAATTTATGAATATATATATATATATATGTTATAACGAGAGATCAAACGAGAACGATAAACAGATAAAGAACACAGGGATTTAACGTGGTTCACTAACTGTTACGTTAGCTACCTCCACGGCAGAGAAACCAGAGTTTTATTACTAAGCAGAATACCAAAGATACTTACTCTAGGTACAACGTATGCATATATATAGGGCAAAGAAATAAACCCTAATTCGACTAGAAAGCGGAAAACAATCCCAGTCATAATATATATAGCGAGACCACCGCCGAGGGGCTCTGCCCCTCGGACTCCCCGTAGTATTCCGGCAAACAAATGATTCAAGGCATATCAACAAATCTCCACCTTGACTTGAATCCTCCCAGCAACAGAAACAGATGCACCATGACAGTGCCAGAACATTTCTCTGCCTCAGATGCCCCTAGACAGGGGCTCAGACTATTGACTTGTGATATTGAGCAAGTCCAAACAATGTTGGAACTTGCTCTCAGGAACTGGCTTGGTGAACATGTCAGCAGGGTTATCAGCTGTCCCTACCTTCTTCACTTCAATTCTCTTCTCATTTCTCAGAAAGTGATACCTGACATCAATGTGCTTTGGCTTCTCATGATGGACTTGATCTTTGGTTAAGCATATTGCACTCAAGCTGTCACAATACACTATAGCCTGATCCTGATGTAAGCCTAGATCATTAACCAGCCCCTTTAACCAAATTCCCTCCTTTGCAGCTTCTGTCAAGGCCATATACTCTGCCTCTGTAGTAGACAAAGTAACCGTAGGTTGTAGAGTTGCCTTCCAGCTTACAACAGAACCTCCAAAAGTGAACACATAACCAGTCATAGATCTCCTACTGTCCACATCTCCAGCATAATCAGAATCTGAGAAACCAGCCACTAAACATCGGGTATCGTTCCCATAACAGAGACCGACATCTGAGGTACCTCTAAGATACCTGAAAATCCTTTTAACAGCTTGCCAATGTTCCTTCCCAGGCTGAACCATAAACCGACTGACCATACTAACATCAAATGCTAAGTCTGGTCGAGTGCAGACCATAGCATACATCAAACTTCCAACTGCGCTAGCATATGGAACTCGAGATATGTACTCTTTCTCCTTATAAGTCTGAACCGTGTACATTCGCAACTTGCTGTTAGATGCCATTGGAGTATCTATAGGCTTGGCTGAAGACATTCCAAATCTGCTCAAAATCTTCTTGATGTACCCTTCCTGTGATAGGAATAGCTTTCTCTTCTTCCTATCCCTATAGATTTCTACTCCCAGAATTTTCCGAGCAGCACCCAGATCTTTCATCTCAAACTCAGCACTGAGAGACCCCTTCAGCTTCTGAATGTCTGATTTATTCTGAGCAGCGATCAACATATCATCAACGTATAGAACTAGATAAATACGTGAACAATTCTGTATCATTGTAGTACACACAACAATCATACGGACTCCTGTGATAGCCAAGATGCACCATATAACTATCAAATCGCTTATACCACTGCCTGGGGGACTGTTTTAGCCCATATAAGGACTTCTTTAGCTTGCAGACATAATTTTCTTTACCTGGAACTTGGAATCCATCTGGCTGGCTCATGTATATTTCTTCTTCCAACTCTCCATGCAGGAAAGCTGTCTTCACATCTAGTTGCTCAAGTTCCAGATCCTGATGTGCAACTATGGCTAGTAGCACTCTGATGGAAGTGTGCCTGACCACTGGTGAGAAAATCTCGTTGTAGTCCACTCCCTCTCTCTGATTGAAACCTCTTGCAACCACTCGTGCTTTATACTTGACACCCTCTGCAGCTGACATTCCTTCCTTCTTTCTGAAAACCCACTTGCAAGTAATTACCTTTCTATCAGCAGGAAGTTTTACAAGCTCCCAAGTCCCATTTTTGATAAGAGACTCCATTTCTTCTACCATTGCGGCAAGCCATTGTGCTGACTCGTTTCCAGATACTGCAGCCTTGTAGGTGGACGGCTCGTGATCCTCCACCTCCTCGGCCACCTGCAATGCATAACCTACCAAATCGTCAAACATGTACCTCGCTGGAGGTTTTATTCCAACCCTTCTAGGTCGGTCTGTAGCAATGCTCCGATGTTCAACTTCCTCTGGTGGTGCATTCTCAGACTCATCTGCATCTTGCTCTTCGGTAACTGATGGTGGTAGTTGGTCGTCAACCAACTTAGGTGCCTGATTCTCCTCTGGACTGAATTGCACCTCCACCTCTTAACACCAACCTCATTTTCTGGTGCATCAGTGACCTTCTCTCTGGATGTCAGCATAGAATTTTCATCAAAAACTACACTTCTGCTCAGTATAATCTTATTGTCAGACCAGATCCTGTACCCTTTCACACCTGCACCATAGCCCATGAAAACTCCCTTCTTAGCTCTTGGCTCCAACTTCCCTTCATCTACATGATAATAAGAAGTACAGCCAAAGACCCTCAGTTTTGTATAATCTGCAGCTTTTCCAGTCCACACCTCATAAGGTGTTTTGCAGTCAATGCCTGTGTGTGGGCTCCGATTGATAAGATAGCAAGCTGTTGAAACCGCTTCTGCCCAGAACCGTCTAGCAAGACCTGCATTCGAAAGCATACACCTTGCTTTCGCTAAAAGCGTCTGATTCATTCTTTCTGCTACACCATTCTGCTGTGGTGTAGCCCTTACTGTGCGATGGCGAGCAATACCCTGATCTTTGCAGAAATCATCAAACTCAGATGAACAAAATTCTAGACCATTATCTGTTCGCAGCCTCTTGACCTTCTTCCCAACCTGATTTTCTAACAGAGTCTTCCACTCCTTGAACTTACTAAACGCCTCACTTTTATGTTTCATCATGAATATCCAAGTCATCCGGGAATAATCATCAATGATAGACAGAAAATACCTGTGACCGCCCAGAGACTCAACACGAGAGGGACCCCAGCAATCTGAATGGATATAGTCCAGCGTGCCTTTGGTCCGATGAACTGCCTTAGGAAACTTGCTGCGCTGTAGCTTCCCAAACACAAAATGCTCACAGAACTCAAGGTTCTTGGTCTTATGACCCCCGAGAAGATCTTCCTTTGAAAGAATTTGCATTCCCCGTTCGCTCATATGAGCAAGCCTCATATGCCATAATCTGGTCATATCAGATCCCTGAATTTCAGTTGAAGCAACAACTGCAGAACCTGTGACTGTTGAACCCTGTAATACATATAAAGTTCCATGCTTGACACCCTTCAGAATCACATCAGAACCTTTGCAAACATGCAAACCTCCACCTTCACCTTTGAAACTGAAACCCTTGCTGTCTAGCAGACTCAAAGATATCAGATTCTTTGTCAAGAGTGGCACATGCCTGACTTCCTTCAATGTGCAGAGCCTCCCATCATGTGTCCTAAACCTGATTGAGCCGATTCCAACCACCTTGCAGACAGACCCGTTTGCCATAGAGACACTGCCCCCATCTGCACGGCTGTACGTAGTAAATAACTCTCTTTTGGGACATATATGGTAGGACGCCCCAGAGTCAAGGAACCACACATCAGACTGATGTGTGTAATCATCTGTTAGCAGAACAAAATCTCCCTCAGATGTGTTTCCACATTGAGCTACTGCTGCAGATCCAGAGTTATGTTCTTGTTGCTTCTTCTTCTTAGGACATTCCCTCTTCCAATGACCTTTTTCCTTACATATGGCACAGACGTCCTTTGGTAATTTATAGCCGAAATTTTTCTTTCCCTTCTTACCGTCCTTGCTTCCCTTTGCCATCAACCCGGAAGCCTGATTTTCTATACCTGTTCCAGCAGCCTTATCTCGCATCTCCCTGGTATGAAGAGACGGCCTAACCTCTTCGAGCGTTATAGTATCCTTTCCGTGGATAAAAGACTCTCTAAAATTCTCATACGACCGAGGCAGAGACACCAGCAACATTAAGGCAGCATCCTCATCTTCCACCACCTCATCAATGTTACGCAATTCAAGCAGAATAGTATTAACTTGATCTAGGTGATCTCTAAGAGGCGTGCCTTCAGACATGCGCAGACTGAAGAGACGTTGCTTCAGCATCAACTTGTTGGTCAGCGATTTCGTCATGTAGAGGCTTTCCAACTTTAACCACAAAGCAGCGGCCTTTTCCTGATCTGCGACTTCAGTGATTACGTCGTCCGCAAGACACAACATAATCGTAGAGTGAGCCTTCTCTTCCATAGTCGCATACTCAGCGGTGGATGTATCTGCGCCCTTCTTATCTGAAGCTAACGGCAACCAAAGACCTTGTTGCTTCAACAAAGCCCGCATCTTGATTTACCACAGACTAAAACTATTTCTCCCGGTAAACCTGTCGATCTTCATCATGGATCCGGACATCGTTCTCGGCGGAAAACATACAAAGTTCCATGCTTGACACCCTTCAGAATCAGATCTACTCAGATAGACTACATTGTTGCTACTAAGATATATAATACACACCTATGTGTGTATATATATAGGGTCAAAACCCTAATCAGAATCCTAATCCAACTAGGTAACCTAAGACAGATCCAGTCCTAATCCGACTAGATAACCTAAAACATTCCCAGTCCTAATCCGGTTAGGTATACCGATTCAAGTCATATCAACAAATCTCCACCTTGACTTGAATCTTCCCATCTCCTGATTCAAGACATATTCAACAAATCTCCACCTTGAGTTGAATCTTCTTAGCAACATATGACATAATCATCCCAGAGCCAAAATCAGATGCACCTATTTCAGTGCCAGAATCAGGTCGGATGCACCTATTACAGTGCCAGAATCAGATGCACCTATTTCAGTGCCAGAATCAGATGTTTTTTCCTACTCTTGACAAGCCCAAATCAGCGTCCACATACTCTTGACAAGCCCAAATCCTATTGGCAAACTGCCAAGACCTAACCCAAACAGGTTAATGTTGTTCCGCTACACCAGTTCCATGGCACCAGTCATCATAGTGAACAACATCACCGATCTCTGCCATCACCGGTCACGGCTTCATCATCCGAGTTACAAAAAAAACACCATGAGACCACCTCCATCAGTTCACGTTAACAGCAACTTCTCAGCAATTCCATCCAACTGCCGATCACCGGACACCCATCAGCGTCACTTCTACTTCTCTGTCACGTTCTATTAGCAGAAACTATTTCTCCCGGTAAACCTATCGATCTTCAACATCGTTCTCAGCGGAAAACGAACCTTGCTCTGATACCAATTTGTTATAACAGGGATCGAACGAGAACGATAACAGAAGAAAGAACACAGGGATTTAACGTGGTTCACTAACTGTTACGTTAGCTACCTCCACGGCAGAGAAACCAGAGTTTTATTACTCAGCAGAATACCAAAGATACTTACTCTAGGTACAACGTATGCATATATATAGAGCAAAGAAATAAACCCTAATTCGACTAGAAAGCGGAAAACAATCCCAGTCATAATACATTACGTATACCGTTTAGGCGGCAAACAAATGATTCAAGGCATATCAACAATATATTTAATAGACAGTTGATTATAGTAATAGTTACTACATAATATTATAATGACCCGACCTTACCATTTGTATTGACTCAATCCTCCACCTATATTGTCTCCATTTAGTCGTTGTGGTCATCTGATAATGAGATTTTTAACGGGCACCGCTGAGGTCATCCAGTATAAGCTTTTCGGAAGGTCATCCATCCTTGTATTGTTCCCAGTCCGAGCACACTTAGCTCCAGAGTTTTTTGTCAACGATGGAACAAACTGTGCTGAAAACACATCGGTGTTATGAAAGGACAAACCATTACTTATATTGGAGAACCCTACCAACCGAGTTGGGGTATTACAATACCACCACCTTAAATTGGAGCCATCCTCGGCTCCGGAATATATACAATCCCAGATCTCCGACTTTTCCTGCCACTCATGAGACCAATACCTGGCACACTCTGCCCAGCGTACTCTCTCACCCTCAGAAAGTGACACATCGTCGGATTTGATATTATTTGTAATTAGCCGACCCTCCATCGATGTTGTCCCCACTTAGCCACTGTTGCCATGATAAACGTATTTTTATGTCTGACTTGTCTCAATTTTTTATATTGATAGTGCTCGATTGTGTACTAATTGTATTATTTTATGTGTTTGCAGGTATTTTTGGGAAATAAACAATTATACAAAAATTGGCTCGAAAAGTCATAAAGGCACCAAAGAAATTACTAAAGACACCCAATTGTTGGATAAAAGACACCCACTTCTTCTCAATTTAAAAAAATAATTTGGCGGGAAACTTTATATTCGATCTGTGAATTGGTTAGAGGGTTTTCTGGAAAGATTTTGGAGAATTTGAAGATAAAATATTTTATTGTCTTAATAAGGAATCGTACACAAGTTCAGGAAACTCGATATTCTCGTGAAATAAGTTGTTGCGTTAAAAAAAAGGGAGAATATCTCTCGTTTGTGTTTTGAAACAAAGGGAATATTATGTGAGAATCTGTTATCGAGTTTCGATAAGGAAAACGACCTTTTCTAAGGAAATAACAACATACAGTTTGGTTGGGAATCAATTGAGGGAGATAATCACCGAGAGAAATATTCTCAAAATAGTTGGTAGTTTCGTAATCTTAAACGACTTTGTCCCATATATATTTTGATATCCAAAGCAACAACAAGAAGAGATCAATCAAATGCCGAGAGTAACATCGAATCAGATCATGTTCGAGGGAAATAAAATCATTCCCGAGAATCTTCCATCAATAGAGATTTTGTTTCGAGGATTTTTTTGGAGAAGATTCGAATGATGTTGTGGTCTAATATAAATACAGGAATCGAGAAGATTTTTGGGGAGGCTGGCTCCGCCAGAATCAAAGAAAAAGAAAAATCAGAAAGTTAGGGTTCTTACAGGTTGAGAGTAAGAAGATGAAGAAACCAATGCAATAGGATATAACTGTCGTTTAAAACCGTTATAAATTCGTTTGTATTTAATGACTTTAGCAACGTATAATTTGAATTAGAAACACTTGCTTGTAACAGTGAGTCTGCAACCCTATACATTGTTGCAAACTCGTTGTTTTATTATTTTTTCTTTTTTTAATCTTTGTAAACAATTTTTGAGCCATGAATAAATGTTCCGAGAGGTTGTTTACCATGATGAGCTAAACCCCAATATTGGGACAATGGAGGAAGCCAATTTTTGCAATTAAATGGTAACTATATTTGATTCTTTAGACTTTCTGCATTAATCTTAATTGATTTATGATTTTTCTTAATTAATTGTTCTTTTGTTTGATGGTGTATGCTTAGACTTAGGGATTTTGATGTGTTATGTTTATGATTTACAGTTGATGTTTTAGAAATCTACTTTTGGCAAAGGAATAAAGTCAATAATATTGGTTAAAATTGTTAAGAATCAATAGTTATCACTTGATATGATTAATGGTGGAATCTTGAGTCTCAGTATCTTGTGATATTGTTATTATCTCTATTTTATTTGTTAGATTAAAATTATAATTATGTCCAAAATCGAATCTTCACAAGTCCGAGTGAACGAATCTTTTTACCACTGTCTACAACCACATCAATTTTTGGCACCGCCAACGCGGACTTGTTTTTAGGTTAGGGTTTTAAATTATTTTTGTAGGTTTATTTTTTAATTAGGTTAATTAGGATTTATTTTATTTTTCCTTTTTAGATTTTATGTGGGTATTTTATTTGTCTTTGTTGTGCAGGTAAAGTTTTGTAATTATTGTGGAAATTGCCTACCAGAAAAGGTAAGTAGTATACCTTAAATTTTATTTTAGATTTTTTATTAAATTTTTATTTTATTTGTATATATTTTAGATTTTATTTTATTTTGTATATAAAAAAAAACATTGTGCACACACCAATTGCATCGTCAGATTACCGATTTTAGAAAAACCCATGGAAAAGTAAGTTGAACCCGTGCTTTGGGCCTGATAGGAGTTACCAGCTGAAATTCCACAAGCCTTAGCCTCGTACCTTTGACCAGTCTTTGAATGTAGGTATATTCTGCTAAGGTAACCTGAGCTTACCTATTTAGTCAAACCTGCATTTGCACGTGCACCGAAAAAAATGTCGAACTGGTATTATGAGGACTAATACAATGATATTTGACATAAATTTCAAAATGAGCATTATCCGTACTATGACTAGTGTAGATCCTACTTGGGACCACTACCGTCCTTCTGAAGGTTATGGTTCATACCATAGTGATCTCAATTACTATTCGCATGCTCACCAGTCGTATGAACGGGTAAATGAGAAAATACTATAATGATCATAATGTGTGTTCTCCATTTTTTGAAGATTTAATGAAGCAGTTAACTGAGTTGACACGTAGATCGACAATTTAATGAAGGAATTTTATGAAGAATCATTAGATCGAAATAAAAGACTTGCAACTTTAAAAACCTCTTGTTTGTACCTAAATATTGGTCCTAGGAAAAACAATGTATTGTTGAAGTAATTTTTAGGTTCGAGGATCAAAATCGTACAAAACGAGCCTAAGCCAAGAAAATGGTCGTTCATGTTTTGCTTCGGTTACAAAGAATGGGTTGATCTTAGGGAGGGAAGCAAAGAAAGATGAATGAATTTGTGTGTTGAATTGTGTGTAGAGATGGAGAATAACAGAGCTGTGAGAATGATCAGCTTGTTTTGTGTTTCCGAAATGGGCTAAGTAGCCTATTTATAGTGATTGGTAACACACACTTTCCCTTGTAAAGTAGTGGAGGTAGTGGGGAGATAGAGTGGTGAAGATTATGGGGGTAATGGTGTAACCACCCACTTTGTCTTGGGAAGTTTCTGGAAACTTTTGGATCATTACTCCATTACCTCTTCAACTGCTTCAACCGTCACCACTAATTTGTAACTTCCTTGTCATGGGGTGTTGCCACGCCGCATGTTGTTGTAACCACCACACCATGATCCTATGAATAATCCCCCCCATGTAATATGATTTGGAGTCATGGAATCAAAATCGTGAGTTTGTTAAACAATGCTATTAGTAACCTTAACATATCACATTTGTGGCATGTTTGCAACATGCAATTTGTGTTTAGCAACAATGACGCATATAAGTGTTATTGGATCAATAAGGGTGTTGCTAGCATAAATGTCGTGGTTGCGGATTAGATGATAGCGCTAGCAGCCTAGCAACGAAGAATGATGCTGGCACAGGCAAGTAAGGGATGGCACTGACATGAGCAAAGAAGAATGGTGTGGCAGCAGCGAGGAGTGGAGAGCAGCGCTAGCACCGCTGGCAGTATAGGGCTAGCGCTGCCAACACTTCTGTTAACGTTTATTGGCGCGTGGGCATGTTGACTTTGTTGGTTTGTATGTTTAGTTATCATGGTGCGTTGATGCAGGGAGCATGGCTAAGGCTTGCTAGGACTGATACTTGCTGGGGACAAGGCCATTGACTATGTGTTGTTAGCACTGGTATTTGCTAATATCGTGGCCATAGCTTTGGCCTATTTAGGATTTCTCAGTCACATGAGATTAATTGTTAGCACTTATGCTTAATTTTTGTGCAGTGCATACAGAACATATTCAAGAGATTCAGTCGTTGAAGTTTTCAACTTGAGATAATGTTCGATGCGACTCTGCATTTTGATGGTATGCATCTAATTAGCGTTTTCGTTCAGGAATGGCATAACCTCCATCCCGAATGCTCGCATTTTTATACAATCAACGTGTTTTGATTAATACAGACAGTTTACATAGGTGCACATATTATAACGAGGTTTTAGCCGGGTAAAACCCTGAAATTTTGGAGGCGCGTACATATATAAAAGATCTATATGGCTAATTTATCCATGAGTTGAATGTGCATTCTCAATTCTCTTGTGGAATGTAAGATATCAATATGTATTCATAATTCTGATGTCGGGTCAGGAATTTATACATATTTATTTCATGCTTCTGCAACTAGGCGAAAAGCAATATTATAAAAAATTTCCTTGTCAAAAACTCACCATCAACACCTCTCTCAGTGAAATTAATACACGTTTAGATGAAATTGAAGAAGAAGAACGGTAAGCTGCTAATATTGCTCAAAATGAATGTAATTACCAAAATAGTATTTCCAATTTTACCCTTGATAATAATGACAAATATTTTACCTAATCTAGAGGACGAGGTTAGAATTGAAAATATTACTTGTTCAAACAAGGTTCAATCATCTTCATGTCATTATGAGGATGAGGATAGTAATGATGAAGAATTTGAAATTCGTAGTCATAATGATCAGGAAATTTTTGCATCAATTGAGCTTCATGATAATAATGATGTTTCTAGTTCCAATCCTAATAATGTTGATAATTATTTACATATTCAAGAGGAAAAGGTTTCAACTAGAGATACCATTGTTATATGCGGTGAAATATTTCCTTATTATTATGAAGACGATGATGGTTTAGAGGAACGAGTTTGTCCTGAGACTAGTAATTTAGAGTCTAACGATTCAAAAATAATAGTCTCTAATGAAGATGATAGACTC
This sequence comes from Papaver californicum, assembly GCA_023531435.1. Taxonomy (NCBI): domain Eukaryota; kingdom Viridiplantae; phylum Streptophyta; class Magnoliopsida; order Ranunculales; family Papaveraceae; genus Papaver; species Papaver californicum. The sequence continues at coordinate 7,914,621 of JAJJMC010031210.1, read as the reverse complement.
GTTGAGATTTTAAATATGAGTGAGGATATTGTCATAAACTGTAGGACTGTTCATGATCCTTTACAAAACAATGTGTTTAACAATCCATTATATGAATGTGATAAACCTCTTGGGATCACTAATTTAGAAGAAGAGGTTTTTAGGAACACCTTGGATAACTCATTGTATAGTTTTTATGATAATGATCTTTTGGATCATTTGGATAACCAGTCCTCCGAAGAATCTAAGTGTAGTTCTGACGTTATGGACATTAGAACCCAACCAATAGTTTTTGGTCCATCTGAGAGTAATGTCCACCCTAAGTTTAGGGGTACCAATAATTCTTGTGATTTTCAAGTATCCCTGTTTAAAGTCTCTCACTTGGGACTTGACATACCATTTTAAGAGATTATCTTCATACACTTTTTCCCCGAGCCTGATTTTGTCCAGAATGAAATTCAGTCGTCAGAAACCCATCATCTTGTTGATGTGGTTTTCCCGGACTATAATACCATCATTGACTTTGTTTTCCCACCAAATACTTTTCTACCAAATGTAGGAACATCTGAACTTCATATGTGTCAATTCGTAAACTTTGGAACCAAACATGAATATTTCAGGAAGTTTAAACCGACACATTTTATTAAGAATGACTACCACTTCCATTGTGGTCAACTGAGTAAGTTGAATCCGATTGACTTGAAGGATCCGTAATTATTCAGATTATTGTTATATGATTCATGAATTGTGACTAATCCTTTCTTGGTCTGGATGAAGACTTTAAACTTAACGCTCTATGGGAGGAAACTCATATGCTTTTGGTACACGGTGCTAGTAATATCTTTCCTGATCTCTTTTACTTTATTTATTATTTTCTGTTTGTTCATGCTTTCATTCATTTATCTTTAGAACATTCGAGGACTATGTTCAATTTAAGTTCGGGGGTAATAGAGAAAATTTTAAAAAAATTAGTTGTGCCAAAAACTCCAAAATTTAGAAACTTGTGGACAATTCAAGATGACACTAACCATTCTAGGTATATGGAAACAAAATTCTTATCTATAGGACTTGGTGTACCCAGCTAAATGGTTTATTCATAAAAGGACAAAGCTCAGGTGTTATAAATAACATGATAGTCGTCACCATATCTCGGAGTCGTCACCATACCACGTTCTGTTTTTATTTTTGCAAATTTTGGTGTTTATCTAAGTGATTGGTGGGGCACTAGTATCGCCTTGTTGTCGTTGCTAGGATGAAGTTGAATGATTGAGATCAAGCCACATTATTTTAATTAAACTTGACCAATATTTTTTTAAAAAATGACACTTAGATAGCAAATGAGTGTGCTTTCCCTGTCTCTGTTGCCTAAGCAAGCGTGGAACGCAGGATCCATGGGAACTATCATGTAAGCTGCTGACAAGAAACATTTGTTTGGATTCAAAAGATCCAATCAAGTTGTCGCTACATTCAAAAATATATAAATAAAATAAAATAAATAAATAAATAAATAATAATCGTATATATTCAATAAATCGACTGTTGGGGCCCTTGTATATACCAGGTATTTTAATACTAGAATTAAGATTCAGAATAGTGGATGCGTATCTCAATCCATTAGGGTTCATCTTGGCACGATGTTCATACAGATATTCTGGGAAACACGTTCACCTTAGTCAACATGCGCACACTTCTCCATATCCATATTCTTAATCTATTCATATGATTGTGGTTTGTTAGATTCCGAGTATTGTGGTCAACTGTACGAATTTCTGAGTAGAGCTTTGTTTACCTATATATATGAATTTAGTACGCTTGAGTGCAAACTTGTATACATCAATTGGATTCAAAACATGGTAATTTCTCCCATAACCAAAGAATTTAATAGCCAACTAAATACCATGTTTAGTGTCTACCCTCAATCGTTCACAAGAGATAGGGTTTGGAGTAAAAGGTTTTGTGGGTATATCTCTTGTAAACCCTCACGAGTCACGAGATAAAACTCATCCACTAAAGCCATATAGGGGTTTAAAAGCTTGTTGCACACGCTAAGTGCAATCGGGATGCATGTGACAGTGAGTTAGGATTTTTATTTTCAAGATTAGATTTGCTCGAGGACTAGCAAATAATATGTTTGGGGTATTTGATAGACACATTTTTGTGTCTGATTTGTCTCAATTCTTTATATTGATAGTGCTTGATTGTGTACTAATTGTATTATTTTATGTGTTTGTAGGTATTTTTGGGAAATAAACAATTATGGAAAAATTGCCCCGAAAATTCATAAAGGCAACCAAGAAATTGCTAAAGGCACCCAAAGTGTTAAAGGCACCCAACTGTTGGTTAAAGGCACCCACTTCTTCTCAATTTTAAAAACAAATTTGGCGGGAAACTTTGTGTTCGATCTGTGAATTGTTTAAAGGCTTTTTTGGAAAGATTTTAGAGAAATTTAAGACAAAGTATCTTCTTGTCTTAATAAGGAATCGTACACAAGTTTAGGAAACTCGATATTCTCGTGAAAGAAGTTGTTGCGTTAAAAAAAGGAATATATCTCTCGTTTGTGTTTTGAAACAAAAGGAATATTATGTGAGAATCTGTTATCTAATTTTGATAAGGAAAAAAATCTTTGATAAGGAAATAGCATCACGCAGTTTGGTTGAGAATCAATTGAGGGAGATAATCACCGAGAGAAATACTCTCGAAATAGTTGGCAGTTTCTTAATCTTAAACGACTTTGTCCCATATATATTTTGATATCCAAAGCAGCAACAAGAAGAGATCAATCAAATACCGAGAGTAACATCGAATCAAATCATGTTCGAGGAAAATAAAATCATTCCCGAGAATCTGCCATCAATAGAGATTTTGTTTCGAAGATTTTTTTGGGGAAATTCGAATGATGTTGTGGTCTAATATAAATAGAGGAATCGAGAATAATTTTGGGGAGGCTGTCTCGGCCAGAACCAAAGAAAAAGAAAAATCAGAAAGTTAGGGTTCTTATAGGTTGAAAGGAAGAAGATGAAGAAATCGTTGCAATAGAGATCGATTTGTCATTTAAAACCGTTACAAATTATTTTGTATTTAATGACTTCAGCAACATATAATTTGAATTAGAAACACTTACTTGTAACAGTGAGTCTGCAACGCCTATATACTGTTGCAAAATCGTTGTTTTATTATTTATTTTTCTCATTTTCATCTTTGTAAACAATTTTTTAGCTATGAATAAATATTTTGAGAGGTAGATGAGCTAAACCCAAATACTGGGACAATGGAGGAAGCCAATTTTCAGAATTATATGGTAATTATATTTGATTCTTTATACTTTTTGCATTAATCTTAATCGATTTATGACTTTTCTTAATTAATTGTGATTTTGTTTGATGGTGTATGCTTAGACTTAGGGCTTTTGATGCGCCATGCTTATGATTTACAATTGATGTTTTACAAATCTACTTTTGGCAAAGGAATAGAGTCAATAATATTGGTTAATATTGTTAAGAATCAATAGTTATCAGTTGATATGATTAATTGTAGAATCTTGAGTCTCAGTATCTTGTAATATTATTATTATCTTTAGTTTATTTGCTAGATTAAAATTAAAATTAGGTATAAAATCGAAACTTCACAAGTCCGAGTGAATGAATCTTTTTACTACTGTCTATAACCACATCAAGCCATCCGGCAACCTGAGGTTTTTCAACAGGCACCGCTGCGGTCATCTAGAAACTGCTTCCCGCGAGGTCACATATCCTTGGATTGCTCCCAGCCCGGGCACGCTTAACTTCAGTGTTTTTTTGCCAACTATGGAGCCAATTGTTCTGAAAAGACCTCGGTGTTATGGAAGGACAAACCATTACTTATATTCCATTCAGCGAACCATACTTGCCGAATTGGGGTATTACAAATATCCAGGCTATAATTCTTTGACAACAAACGAATATTTCTTAAAGAGAAATTCTTCTTCTACATCTCTTAAAAAAACAAATCTTTTGCCTTTTATATTAGCAGAGAAATTTAACCGGTGGAGTATAAGTTTTCAAGGAACTGATCTTATTTTTCATTTGACCCTGATCCTAGATAGTTCAACACTCATGCCTAAAAACTCAAGGATTTCTATGTTATGTTCATGTATCTATATGAATTTTTGTTTCTACTTCTCTTTTCCATAAGAAAAAAATACAGTATATTTTTTGAACTGAGTATGGACCAGGATTTTTTATAACAACCAAATAATATGTTTCTCTCTTAATCCTAATATTGGTTACAAGCCTTTTACATATCTTACAATCCCATTTAAAAAAATAAAAACCATCATTTCTTATACAAATACAAATATGTGATTATGGGTTCTCTTATAATTCATTAGTAATAGAACTTCCCTGATCTTAAACTCAACAATATGGCAGCAATTTCATATAATGAAACATCAAAATTATAAAACCGTGATTGAATTATTTAAACAACTCGCCACCATCCCATGGGGTATCATCAGGTCTGCAATTGAAAAATCAAATCACATACATAACTTCAATTCCTCATTTCATATCAAATCAAATGATAATTTAAAGAAAAAACCCTTAAAAAATAAAATTAAACTTAAAAAAGGAAAGAAAATTCATACCCAAATATAACAATGTTCCATAGAGTGATATTATTATCATGAGGAGCTCTACTGATGCCAACATGTGAATCTTGTTGTAATCTTGAAGTCCCTAATCAATCTCTTTCTTGCAGTTGTTGACATAATTTCACCCTGTAGATGGTGAGTTTTTGACAAGGGCTAGAATTATAAAATCACCCTTCTGCCTAGTTGCAGGAACATAGAAATATACGCGCATATTTGCATACATATTTCTGACTTCACATTGGAACAAAAAATATTGTATTTCTGCCTATATTTTGCAAGATAATTAGGAATACAGTCTCTATGAACAACTATAGGCCTTGCAGCCTCCTCAATGCTCACAATATTTATGCCATATCGAACTAGTCTCAAGTTGCACAAAATTCTACAGTTGAATTCCTTGAACTTATCTCGAGTTCGCATCGATGTTCCAGTAACATCTATAATTCAGGAATAGCTAATGCTTAAACCCTAGAAGACGATTTAGCTTAACGCTTCGTTCGCGACGAACAATTCTCAAATTGCTCTTCTGAGCTTAAATATGCTACTTTAGCACTTTGCTTAAAGATAAGCCACAAATTATGCGCCACTCCTCTTGGACGTGCCACAAACTAAAAGCAATGCCTCAAAAGACACATTAAGACTCTGAGCTAGTCTAACCCTATACTTTTCTCCCATTAGCGCCAGGCTAGCACCAATTGTTTGGTTTTACACCACCTTGGCGCTAGTTGCTACCTTAGCGCTAACCCAAGCACTTAAATAAAACGCCAACTAGCTTAGCACGGCCTTAGCTAGGGAATATTGGCCTGATGCGGCCCTAGCTAGAGGGCCCCTACCTGATGTTCCTCTAGCTAACACGTCCCTTCCTGATACACATCAATCCTAGCGCGTCCTAGCTGGTGCGCCCTAGGCCCTAGTACGTCCCTAGCTGATGCGTCCTGGCTTAGCGTCCATGGTCGTAGTGCGTCTGTGGCTTAGAGCGTCCTTGGTTATAAGCGCATTGGCGCTAGCACTTTGGTGCTAATTACATGTAACCTAGATGAAGTGCTAACTTCAAATGTCCTTGGCGCTAGCCTCCTAGTCTTATCAAAATTGATACTTGCCAGAAGCTACGCATGTTGGATTTGTTGCTGAGACGTTAACCCATTAGCTTTTATACTAAAAGATCTAGTATATTACTATTTGTGCTAAGTAGTGCTATCTTTGCTAGCTACTTTCCTCAGAAATACGCCCTCCTTTTCAATAATGGTCTAATATCAAATATTATATGATTTTCTAATAAGCCTTCTTGATTAAAAGACTCTTCACAATCTTGGCTTCAAATGCCTTTTAGAGCTTCTGAGTTAATACTTAGCCATCAAATATGACACGTTACTCCTAAGCCAGTATATGATCACTGAAATTAACTGACTCGACACTAATCAGTATGATCATCAATTTAATGAGTTGTGCAACTTGCTTCACTGACTTAGTGGTCATACATATCTTCCCTACTTTCCGGACACGACCCCACTAGAATCTCCACAATCATCACTTCTCCACCTCTCCCTGACCTCCACTTTTAGAAATAAGTATGTCTCCTTCAAACTATAAATAGATAGTTCTCATCTATTCCAAATAAGACAACAAGACTAAAGAAACTAAACATATAGAATTAGCGATTCATCTCAGAGATAATCCTTTCTTTTTCACACACTACTCATCACTGATAGGTGCATTATTTGCATTATTTGGATATTCTAATTCATTGATTTCTTGTTATTTTTCATATCATTATGCTTTGATTTTGTTTTTTTATGAGTTTCTTAGGAGTTTTGAAGTGTATTCAACCAAAGAAGAAGAAAGGAGTTCATTACGACACGAAATGAACAAGGAAGTTAAGTTCTTCCAATGGAGAAGGGCCAAATACCGAATTCAACTCATTCAAATCCAGTATTTCTTAATACCATTTTGAATATAACGAGAAGACGAAGCCAACGCAAAAAGAATGAGGTCATTTGGAGTTTGTATGAGAAAGTTATGAGCAAAATAGCCGAAAGAAAATAATGAAACACTCTGCATCACAATCGGGAGTTTACGAGAGAAAATAACCAACCGATTATAAGCAGTTTCGGGTACAGGAAAACTTCGTTTTGAGCTCCAACAATCGGGAGTTTACAAGGGAAAATAACTTACCGATTATGGCAAGTTTTGCGTACAGGAAAGTCATATTTTGATCCCTTATAATCGGTAGTTAAGGAGGGTGTTTTGCCTACCGATTGTGACTCGACGGTAGGCACTTCTAAGACCCGTTTTTGACTTCCAAATCAAGGTATCATGGTCCCATTAGGACTCTAACACCTAGATATGATGAAGACTATATAAGAAGACTTCCAAAACCCTATAAAGAGATCTTGGACACTTTTGGAGACTTAAAAACACAAGGAGAACAAGAAGCTAGGGCTTGGAGTTACGATTGATCATCACGATTTCTAGGGTTTGCTTTACTTGTTTTGTTAATTATTTTCCTTGGATTTTGAGAAATCCATGATGAACTAAAATTTTCTTACTGGTTAGAGATGTAGTCCTCAGTTGGAAAACATGTTTATTAATTGAAGTATTCATTCTCATATGTTCATAATCTCTTCAATATCGCTTATGTTCTACCATTTATAACGCCTTGTATGATGGATTGCTTGTTTGTTTAAGTCGCGAATTAGATGAGCATGCATTGGCATCTATAGCTAAACTAGGGTTTGAGATCCAGAATTGTCGAAAGATCCTTGTTACAAGTAGCATAACATAGTTGTTAATAACGGGATGTTACCATGCAATTATGTGTAGAAGCATGACCTACGTTAAATCCGAGTGGCTCTTGTGCCGGATTGCTTAGAATAACCTCAACTCACAAAGACCATTGCTTTCATTAGGTTAAACTTGAGTGGCTCTTGCGCCAAGTTATTCGTTGAAAAGGATTCAAAGAGTGGCTCTTGCGCCTTTGATGATAATAGGAGTTTTATCGGAGTAAGCCTGCGATAGGATTCTTTAGGGTTATTGATATTGAGAGTGCATGAATGTTGAGTATGATTTGGTTGATAACATGTTGGAAAATGGAAGATGAACTCTCTAACCAGTGTTCTTTATCTCTGATATCCGTTTTAATCTATTTGTTTTAGTATAGTTTAATTATAATCACAACCAAAACCCCCCTGTTTACATAAGTAATCGAAAGTAATTAACAATCACCTGCCTCTCTGTGGGAACGAACTTGTTCTTATTACTACTGTATTCTATATTAGTGAAGTAAGAACTTGAATTAATTTTGCTTGGATGACAACCGACCAATCACACTGATATTTCTCAACCTTCTTTGCTTCCCTCCCCTAAGACCTACCCAATCTTCTCCACCTTTGTGATCGAAGCAAGACGTGAACGAACATATCCTTGGTGTAGGCTCGTCCTGTTCGAGCTTGATCTCTCGAACCTACTTGAAAGTACGGTTTTACCGTACATTTTTTTTCACCCTAAAACAACTGGCGACCACAGCAGGGGATCAACCTCTCAATTACAAAAGCCAATTTTCAGTTATTCAAGATGGTGGATCTTAGGCCTGGAGCAGTTACAACTCTTATAGTCAGTTCAGGTAGCACTGGTGGTGGTGATTATGAAAACACCCATGTCACTACTGTAACTCTTCGTACCAATACTAATACCACACCTCCTCTCGGTGACGAGACTGCTGAAGCCACCGAGAATGCTCAAACTCCACCCAACATAGCTGATATGATGAAGAGACGAGAAGGAATTACCAGAACACAGGTGAACATGACCACTAATCATAAGGAAGTACTTGTTTGCCTCAAGACTTTGACAGAGAAACTCTCCCCGGAACAACGCCATAGCCTAACTGAGCGAAACGGGACCAAACTTACAGCAACCACTAACGCTGGCACGTCAAAGACTCAAAGGGAACAATGAAGTTCATACCATTCTTCATTGCCCACACATAGGTACCAACAACCCGATTTTATCACCCATGAAGATTTGGAGAGACTCCTATAAAATCATGGCAAGGAAGACTCATCCTCAATTCATCAACACCGACCTCCTTACCCACCTGAAATTCAAAGGATCCTTCTGTCGGGAGGTTACTCATTTGCGACATTCTCATTGTACGACGGTTGAAAACACCAGGAGCACCGAGCACCCAAACGCCGCTCGGTATTGTTGATATGATCCTGAGACAGTAGGTTCCTGCCAGAACACAGAAAGATAGAGCTATCACTCAAGAGAGGTACTCACTTGTCTCAAGACTCTAAAGGAACAATTCTTCCCATAATAGATCTGTCACCAGTTGCAGTAAACAACAATTCTAAGCTTACCAACGTCAACAGTTCCAGAATCAATGTTCAAGACGATGACAAGATCCGCATTCAAAAAGGACAATGAAGAAGCCAATAATCTAACCATGTCACCTATTAATACTTGGAAAGACTTTTATAATTTCAAGGCAAAGAGGGACCAGACTCACTTCATCATCACCAACCTTTTACCCTCTCGCCATCCAAAAGATTATTTCACCAGGGGGATATATCTCTCCCTATTTTTCCTTTATGACGGGATAAAATGTTCAGATCTGAAAAGATTATTCCAGATAAACGAAGATCATCCTGGTGGCTACATATGCCGATTCAAGGTCCAAAAGTCATAGAGATATATGTTGGAGCAGTCGTCTAGTCAGTGAACACTACAATATCCAATCATCCATGAGGTGCTGTCATAACGAAGGGGTCAAGAGGAAGGCTTCATCTCAGCAAGCGTCACGAATTGAATGCACACCATCAGTCTCAATCCCAGCTCCAGCCTTAGCCTCAGCACCATCCCAAAGACAAGATGTGCTCCACGTCCTAGATAAGACTCTACAACGACAACAACAAAAGCCAAAGTCAACTATGATATTCTCAAATTTTCCCCTTCACTCAGGTACCAGTCCATTTTATTTTGGTACGAGTCTTTTCATTATGGTACGAGTCCCTTCAGGTACCAGTACCTTTCACTTTGGTACGAGTCTTTTCACTATGGTACCAATCCCTCCAGGTACCAGTCCCTTTCACTTCGGTACGAGTTCACTCAGGTACCAATCCTTTTTATTTTGGTACGAGTATTTTCACTCAAGTAACAGTCCCTTTCACTCTGGTACGAGTCTTTTCACTTTGGTACGAGTCCCTTCAGGCACCAGTCCCTTTCACTCATGTACCATTCCCTTCAGTAGGACGCTACCTAGTTCCCCTCCAACACATGAGTACTTGGGACAAATTCTATCGAAGTGGAAATCAACATTAATGCCCATATTAAGATATTCAACTAGCACATTCCCTGCTACAATACCATTTTGCACATCAACGTCAGTAGGAGCATCATCCTCAACAAGTACGCGAAGAGGAGATTACATATGCTTTTTAGTATAAGGAAGTACACTATCCACATCAAAATCAATAGTAATTCTCGTTCCTTCTCTAATAAGCTCAGCTCTCTGATTTTGGTCATTCCGCCCCTAAAAGTAGAGAGGTTACAGGCATATTAGGTCAGAACATCTCAAACATGAAATTCTTGAGCATTAACCACAAAAAATACTATAAATATCCATAAATATCATATACATTCATTATAAAGAGATATTTTGAAGTATTTCATGATCCCAAGCTATTACAAGATATTTCACAAAAATAACATCAGAAATCGTTTCCGCTGCCTTATGGAAACTCCAAAGGTGGAAAAATTAGTAATGAATCTGACCATGAGTCTTATGTTAAAAGTTATGTATGGATGTCTACTACAACATACTAAAAGGGCGCACCAATTGGATAAACGAGCAAACAGTTATGGACGAAACGGTGAATAGGGTCAGGTCTGAAAACTGTCAGCGTTTTCCTGGATACTTCCTGAATTTTACTGTTGAGTCGTTTTGACGCCCCAAACAAGCTCAAAAACTGAATTTTTTGCCCTTAAATGACGTAGGAAACGGTTTTATAATAAATATAGAGGGTTCAATCATCAAAACTGGAGGTTGTATGAAGATTCTAGAGCGTTTTTCCCAATCACTATACTTCTGAAATTTTCTAGTGACGAGAATCTATAAAATTCTTTGTAAATTTCAGCTGGCTATGCTTATATGAGAATGAAGAGTTCACATGTTCTACCATGATAATAAGGAGTAGAAACTTACTTTATATGGTTCCAAACTAATGGAGGAGTCCGACATTACTTTATTACTTACTTCTCCATCGATATAGCAGATTCAGATTCTTCACAAAATTCTTCAGTATGGGATGCTTCGTCTATCTCTTCATCCTCCAACTTATCTCCATCCTCTATATCGACGGTGTCTCCCACATCCTCAGAAGCATCAACATGGAAGAATTATTTGCAGTCCCTTTCTTACAGACTAGGGACTGTGAAAAGAGACAGAAGTAGCGTCCACTCAAGGGCGCATCACACGCACCGGTTGAAAGAAACAAACAATTAATCAAGTCATGATAGTCATGCTTTGAGTAAAGTATATTAAAGAAGAATGGCTTTGCATCTCAATATCCCAGAACTACAGTGATGGCTTCAACTTCGATTCAGATACTCGTTCCTGCCTCAGCACTTCAACGACAACAGAGGATGGCTTTAAATTTCATGATTTCCAATATCCTCTCAAACCATTGGAAGCATGAACCTGTGACAACACCGTAAAATTATCTTCTGCCAGGTAGCGGGTCCAAGTGAGTTACACTTGGGGAATGATGACTCCCTCACTTTTGAAAGCTTAACACAGTAACGTCATTCGACTAGAAAGTATGATCAGCAACGATACTAGTAACAAAACAGTATACATCAAAACTCATACCCTCACGGCAAGGTAACACATATACCTTCTTCTTTTCTATTTTTGCTTCTTCTACAATAGAGCCTCATCACTTAAGGAATGATAAATGCTAGGGATGGATCTACCACCGCTCAAGAGAGCATAAAACTTCAATACCCTTTTAGTAGGCACCTGAAGTATATGCAACATAATTCACCTGTGGATGTAACCCATTTTACATGTATCACCTTGTCCAGTAAATAAACAGTTTTTGACTATTATGTAATTGGGGACTTGATTCGTTAGAAAAATCAATCCAAATCTATTTCAACCAAAGTTATCCCCAAAACCAAGCCAGTAAGATATCAGATCCATCGACAAAACCTATCTACATCAATACCAGGAAGCCTCCGCCTCTTACCTGATCACATCCAGAATGGTAACCCATCCTTGTTGCTTCTACTTACTCCAACCACATGATTCTACTGTTTGTCACGCTCCGGACTTGGAAGCCACAATCATCTCCAACTCATAACTCCAAATACACGGTCAACCAAGATTCAGACTTCTCCTCTCAACTTCCAGAATTGGTTTACAAGTTGCTGGTTAAGGATCCAGTGATATGCTCACCATAAAAATCTTACATGCCCTTCCTCCTCCAGCACACACCACCTTCCAGTACCATCTCGGTCCACTCCTCTATTATTTGATCCTCTCGTTAGTACCTCTTTAATTTACAAATTCAAAAATCGACAACAATCGGTGAGGAACGGGTTAAAATATCCTGCACAAGAGGTGTTCATCTATGTCTCTAATATGACATACCAGAAGGGAACATCAATCGGAGGCATGATCTAGAAGATATGGATCTTACACTAAAGTCTACATATATGAAAATTCACACAGAATTACTAATCACAAATGTTTGCATGGTTGGTTGACCTAACTAACTCCGAATCGAGTGATTATTTTTGCATATGATATCTTGGTCTCTTGGCTTCAAAATTTGGGATCAAACGTCAAAATCCGACATTGTATGAAACACAACATCTTCTGAAGCGAATGATGTGCAAACTAGGATTTCCAATTGGGATTCAGAAGACTCAGCTTTATAGAAACCTCATTCGACCGTGGACTTTCGTCTTCTCAAACATAATATCATCTCGGGTCGCAGTGCATTTCCCAAGAAGATCTCACAACACTAGAAGACCTCATCAACCTTTCTACGACAAGAGTAGATAAGTCCACCGCTAGCCTCACCTGCAGTTCTGATCTACCATCAGCTTCTTCCGCCGTTTTCCAATATTTCCAATTTTGATGCTATTAGTTACAACTCAAGGCATTGTCTTCGGGTGTCCTGTCTCTCATCTACTACCGCTTTGCTTACGCTATCACTAGCACTTGATCGCTTCATACTCAACACCCAAGGATATTTAATGCCGATGTTCCCTCTTTACTCATGAGTAAGCTAGCATTCCTGACAAGAACATGAACATCTACTATTCCCAACTAGGGTTAATGCTAGGGGGCACATATCTCAATCTTGAAGAAGCATGAGCTAAGTACATTTTCTTTTACTTTTAAAGTTTTAATTATGCATATATATTTTTTTATAATCATATTGTCACCATCTAGTGCTTACTGCGCAACATTACTATTCCTCACTAAGCAGGGGACTTAATGTAGATGGTGAGTTTTTGATAAGGGCTAGAATTGTAAAATCGTCCTTTTGCCTAGTTGCAGGAACATAGAAGTATCCACGCATATTTGCATATATATTTCTGACTTTACATCAGAACACGAAATACAGTATTTCTGCCTATATTCTGCAGGAGGATTAAGAATACAGTCTCTACGAACAACTACAGGCCTTGCAGCCTCCTTAATGCTCTCAATATTTATGTCATACCGAACTAGTATCAAGTCGCACAAAATTCCACAGCTGAATTCCTTGAACTTGTCTCGAGTGGCATCGATGTTCCGGTAACATCTGTCAAATTCGTGAATAAGTAATGCTTAAATCCCATAACACACTCTAGCTTAACGCTTCATTCGCAATGAACACTTCTCAAATTGCTATTTATGCTACTTTAGTACTTTGCTTAAAGATAAGCCATGAATTATGCACCACTCCTATTGGACGCGCCACAAAGTAGAAGCAATGCCACAAAAGACGCACTAAGACTCTGAGCTAGGCTAACCCTAGTCTTTTCTCCCATTAGCGCCATGCTAGCACCAGTTGTTTGGTTTATCACCACCTTGACACTAGTTCCCACCTTAGCGCTAAAAGCGCTAACTTAAAAAAACGCCAAATATAGCTAGCACATCTTGTCTGAAGCGGCCCTAACTAGAGCGCCCCTACCTGATGTTCCTATAGCTAACACGTCCCTACCTGATACGCATCAAGACGTCCCAGCTGGTGTACCCTCGACACTAGTCGCACAAAATTCTAAGCCTGAATTCCTTGAACTTATCACGAGTCCGCATCGATGTTCCAGTAACATCTATCAAATTCGGGAATAACTAATGCTTAAACCCTCGAATAGACTTTAGCTTAACGCTTCGTTCGCAACGAACACTTCTCAAATTGCTCTTCTGATCTTAAATATGTTACTTTAGTACTTTGCTGAAAGATAAGCCACAAATTATGCGCAACTCCTCTTGGACGCGCCACAAACTAGAAGTAATGCCTTAAAAGACGCATTAAGACCCTGAGCTAGTCTAACCCTAGCCTTTTCTCCCATTATCGCCAGGCTAGCACTAGTTATTTGGTTTAGCACCACCTTGGCGCTAGTTTCCACCTTAGCGCTAACCCAAGCACTTAAATAAAGCGCCATCTAGCTTAGTGCGGCCTTAGCTAACGGGCCCCTACCTGATGTGCCTCTAGCTAACACGTCCCTGCCTGATACGCATCAAGCCTAGCGCATCCCAGATGGTGCTCCCTTGGATCTAGTACGTCCTTAGCTGATGCGTCCTGGCTTAGCGTCCACGGCCTTAGTGCGTCTGTGGGTTAGAGCGTTATTGGTTATAAGCGCATTGGCGCTAGCACTTTGGTGCTAACTACATATGACCAAGATGAAGTGCTAACTTCAAATGTCCTTGGCGCTAGCCTCCTAGTCTTATCAAAATTGATACTTGCCAGAAGCTATGCATGTTGGCTTTGTTGCTGAAATGTTAACCCATTAGCTTTTATACTAAAAGAACTAGCACATTACTATTTGTGCTAAGTAGATAGTGCTAGCTTTGCTATCTACTTTCCTCGGAAATACACCCTCATTTTCAATAGTGGTTTAATATCAAATCTTATATGATTTTCTAATAAGCCTTCTTGCTTAAAAGGCTCTTCACAATCTTGGCTTCAAATGCCTTTTAGACTTATATTAAGTCTCTTCTGAGCTAATACTTAGCCATCAAATATGCCATGTTACTCCTAAGCCAGTACATGATCACTGAATTTACCAGACTCGACACTAATCAATCTGATCATCAATTTAGTGAATTGTGCAACTTGTTTCACTGACTTAGCAAATCATTTTACTTTACTTGACTTGACTTAATCAAAACAATAGTAGTTTATAACTCAACTATTTACACGAGATATCAAATACAACACATGGGGGGATTCTCACTGGGGTATTGATCTGGCGGTCTACTGTAATCGTGCGTTATGGAAACACATCCACGAGCGAGAAGGTAATAAGTAGTGGGACGGTAAAAGAGCAGTTGAAAGGATGAGGAGTAGTGGTCAGACATATCTTCCCTACTTTTCGGACATGACCCCACTAAAATCTCCATAATCATCACTTCTCCACCTCTCCCTGACCTCCACTTACTAAAAATAAGTGTGTCTCCTTCAAACTATAAATAGATAGTTCTCATCTATTCCAAACAAGACAACAAGACTAAAGAAACTAAACATACATAATTAGCGATTCATCTCAGATATAATCCTTTCTTCTTCACACACTACTCATCACACTGATATTTCTCAACCTTCTTTGCTTCCCTCCTCTAAGACCTACCCAATCTTCTCCACCTTTGTGATCGAAGCAGGACGTGAACGGCCATATCCTTGGTTTTGGCTCGTCCTGTTTGAGCTTGATCTCTCGAACCTACTTGAAAGTACGATTTTACCATACACATGTTTTCACCCTAAAACACACCCATACCTCTTCCTCACTAATTCGATGTGTACTTATGAGTATGAAGAATTAGGGTTTTTAATGATGAGATCAAATATCTTTCTGATTTATCTTTGTTTATTTCTACTATCTATCTTTATCTTAAACAAAGAGAAGAATAGGGTGAGATAAAAAAAAAATCCAAAGTAAAGAAATAAGGGATTATGGGAAAGTTAAATCAGTGACGATGGGTTTTTTAACGTGTGAGGGATAATGCAAGAAGAGGTTTGGGACGTCGAATGAAAGCTTAAAACGGGGGATGATTCTCATCCAAGATTTAGCATTTATATTATCAGAGTAATGATAACCGTTGATCTCTCAAAAAAATCTATTCAAGGCTGTCAGATTGGGAAAAACACATTTCCTTTTGTAACATAGATATTAGATTTAAACCAAAATGAATAAGATAAACAAATTTAAAAAAAACCCACATTTGGGGGATACTTCCATAATTGAGGATGCTCAGGGCTAAACCATGCTAGGTATACTTATAAGGGGTGTCCAAGAAATCTAAAAAGGTAAAATTACCATTTTAAAGTCGACATGCACTTTAACCATGAAAACCATGCCGACTGTTGAGTTTGTTTTTTTTGTTTATGAACTTAGTTTATACTTGATAGAAACATTTATATGTCTTATTTGAGATCATATCTATATTGCTTTTCTCAATTGTTATACTAATATTATCGTTTTCTATGTTTTTAAGTACTTTGACGGAATAAACGATCGTGGAAAAATAGGTTTGAGAAGTCTAAAAAACACCCTTTAAAAGTGTTAATGGCACCCTCTTGTTGGATAAGGGCACCCCAAGACTATTGATAAAGGCACCCACTTTATTCAAATTTAAAAATGGGCATGAGAATATTTACTTCTTGATATGAGAAGATTTGCAAGCGTGACATTTTTGGAATATTTTGAAGAGTAAAGCAAGATTATTCTCTTGCCTTATTTTTTCGGAAAACTCCATCTATTCTGGTGTGGATGGCAGGAAGGCCTGTATTTCTTAGTTTTAATAGGACTTCTTACGAGCGTTGTTTCTATCTACTATTATCTAAAAATAATTAATGTAAGAGTTTAACAAGGAGACTCGATTAAACTAACAGAAATCAGAAACAAATCAAAGAAAATCTTCTCGGTCATATTTGGTTCTCGGTTAAAAAAGGAAGAAAAAGATAATCTCGGAAGTTAGATAAGAATGAGATATTATCTTATGGTTTATAACAGCGAGAATATTATTCTCGAACGTTGATAAGGAAACAAAATCATCCAAACAAAATAGAATCATCAAGATCGTGAGGAAGAATTTTATTTTCATTAAAGAACGATATGTGGAGATATGATTCGATATATGGGAAGTTGTTGAGGTTGTGCTATAAATATGGGAGTCGAATGAAGTATTACGGGGGCCGGCGGAGGCCAGAGAGTGAAGAAATCAAAAATAAATAAAAATCTGCCTGTGAAGAAGAAGATGAAGAAATCGTTGCCATAGCTATAAATCACTGTTGCCAAAACTTTTATATTCAACTGCTTTTGTAACAACTAGCAACAGTTACCAATTCTTCTTTGCAACAGATATATCCATATCAAAATTTTTTTGTCAATTTTCTTTTCCTCATTTTAAACACTTTTTGAGTTATGAATCCATCATTTGAGAGAGTGTTTGCTATGATGAGCTAAACCCCATTGTTGAGACTTTGGAGGAAACCATTTTCCTATATGGTAATTTTTATTTAATTAATTTCTATGATTCTTTTTATGATTAATTGCATCGAATTAAAAATTGATTAAATGATTTTGATTAAATAGTTGTGTTTTCTCTTGATGATGCATGCTTAGTCTAGGGATTTTTAATGATTTATGCTTGCCATTTACATCTATTGTTTTAGAAATCTAATACATATAATATTTTAGAATCACTTTGAATATAAGAATTGCATGAATATTGTTGTTAACTGAATCACATAAATTGGTTAGTAGTGGAGTCTTTTGTCTCGGCTCTTTTCTATAATATTGCTACCATTTTTTGTATATATTTACTAGATTAAAATTAGAATTTAAGTCTAGAATCAAATCTTCACAAGTCTAAGCAACGAACTTTCTTATCACTTGTCTATAATCACACCAATTTTTGGCACCGCTGCCGGGGAGTGGTTATGAAATATTTTAATTAGTATTTTTGATTTTCTAATCGTATTTTAGGTTTTTATTTTATTTATTTGTCTAATATTTTTATTTTTTATTTTATCTTTAGGATTTTTAGTTCTTCTTGACTAGTTTTGTGTCTTAGAATTTTGTTTCAGACACTTTAGGGGTTGTTCCTGGTCGTCTAGCTCAATAACATTCGTCTTCTGAAAAATACTCACGAGTTTCTGGCTTGTGGGTTATATATTGAACGATTTGGACAGGTTGGACGCTCTTTATCCTAAGTTGTGAATGTTGATACGAGGTCTAGTACTTCTTTTCGAAGTGGAAAAATACTTAGTAGAGTTCTTTGAACTCTTCCGTTCCAATTATAAACGTAGGAGTAATTTTTTTTTTGTGGTGTGATTTATGAAATGAATGAATTTGTGATCGCTTGTTTGTTTACTTCCTGAATTTGCACCAATTTTATTTTGTATAAAGTTTTTTATTTTTATTTTTATTTTTATTTTTATTTTTCTGTGTATATATGGTGTCTAGTGAAATGACATCATTTCTGGCATTTTAGAACTCATCCAAAAAGTTCCAGAAAGAAGAGACAGAAAAAGAGTTATTTACTGGAACAATTGGAGAATATGCTTGTAGAAATTCACATTATCAGGAACCCATAAGATCAGAGTATGTAAATAATGATTGGAATTATTTTCACGGTTATGATCATTGCAAACCTTGTGAAGGTTATGATTATTACCAACCATACCCAGGTTGTGAGCCATATTTTGCTGATTCCAATTATTATTCATATGTTTCTTAGTCACAGTGTGAGAAAGACCATCCATTCTACTGTGACTCGTCTCCACAATCTTTGCTTGATCGCCTCAACAATGAGATTACTGAACGGACCAATTGAATTTAATTATTTGATAATAGACTATTATGATTTGAATATAAGTAATTTTTGATTCTTGTTTATTGATTAATTGAAAAAAATAGTTGTTGCTTCACCGGTTCTGTACAATACAATAAACTTTGTGCACAATTAATTGGGTCACAAATATATTTGTATTATTATTTGATATTCCATGCTTGGGTTAAATTCTTTTATGGAGTATGCTTAGAATTGCAAGTACTATTTGCGAGCCAATATTTAGTTGTGTATAATTTTCTCGCTAACACAATTTGATGGTGTATGCTGAGACTTAGAGCTTTTGATGCAACATGCTTAGGGTGTCCCAGTGATATTTTCGACTCTAATACATATAACAGTTGATGTCGATAGAACGGACAATAGATAAATATTCAAGAGTTATGTTTCATTTTAGTAATTGAATAGATATGATGGTGAATATTAAAAACCCTGGCTTACCATTCTCCCAGAGCACTTATATTATTAGTTTAGTTTATTTTTCTGTTTTTATTCCTTTGAAAATCCCAAAAATATTGTTTTTGATTAGTTTATTAGAGATATTAGTTGTAGTATTGTCCCCGCTCCCTGTGGGCTCGACCCGTACTTTCTACATTGTAGATGTTGTGCGATTGCAGTTATTATATAAGTATTCCGAAATCCTATCAATACTCGATTTTTATATTGAGCATAAGTTATACCCAATCTCAAATCATTTACTCGTTTTAAACTTATATTCAATCTTAAGGAGAGTACAAATCTTAGGAACAATAATTATAATTAACTGTTAGCATTGTTTAGCTCATGAATACCATGCCGACCAAACATGTTGTTCAACAGTCAGTACTGTATATTTGTTTGAACGCCATGCCGACTATCGTTGTGTTCCTCATCGTTAACATCAACAATAAACGATATAACATCCATTACATAAGCAGTACCGACTGTTAGTATCCTCAAATATCACCACTTCATTGAAATTATAAGAAAAATAATATAACAATCGGCATAGTTGAAAACTATCGTCTATATCGACCGTAGTGCTTATACAAAACAAATTTCTTTATAAGAAATTGTTGAAAAATTGACATGACATTCATTAACTAACCTATGATGACTATGTAAAATAGGTATGGATTTGACAGATACCATGTCGATTCTGAGACATTAAACCCTAGTTTTTCCACTTTCCTATGAAATTTCTTCTTTTCTCTACAAATAACATTGCAACACAAACTAATCTAACTAATTAATATATTTTTTTAATTAACTAATCTATTAACTAATAACAGATTAAAAAAATCTAATTGACAACGACAATTTAGTATTATAAAAAATATATTGATAAGAGTTCTTGATTTTATTTCAAAATGTTCCTATTTTATTTTATCAGGTATCCCCAAATTTATAGGGATATTCTCCGATTAAAGGTTTTTTTGAAAAGGAATTTGCTTGTTTTAGACGGTTCATATACACCTCTCAAATGTTCATATTTGACCATTTTGAGCCACTATGAACCTAGCAAATGATCAAAACGACCTCTCAAATGCTTTGACTTGAGGCTTTGCACTACATGACAAAATCTTAGTCGAGCGACAAAGACTAAGTCGCTAGCGACAAGTATTTATCGCTGGCGGCCAAGAGTCTGTCGCTCGACGGAGACTATGTAGCCAACGACTAAATCTAACCCGCCTATAAATTCACCAAATTCAAATCAAATTTTTAGACCAAAATTTTCCTACTTTCTCTACTTTATACTCTAAATTATTTTCTATGATTTTTTTCCCAGATGGCACAAATTGCAAATCTTGATTTGACAACACAACTAGATTTTTATGGAGTCATTCTTGAAGCCACTGTTAGTAAGATATGTGATGGTTATAAAAAAATAGAGAATGAAAAAAGAGGTTTACAGGTTTTAAATGTTCACCAAGTCGCACCGAAAAGAAAAATAAAATTTTAAGGCAAGAAAAATTGAAAATTAGTAGTACTTCTCATAAAAATAAGGGAAAATATTCTCAGGAGCGCATCAAATGGAAGATACGTCAAACAAAGATAAACAGAAGGTCGAAGACTGTCAGAGATTTTTACTGAAGTGTTTAAATTTTTACTATCCAGTTTATATCTTGTAAAAGAGCGGAGTATAGTAATAAAATAATGTAATGGAGATTAGTGTTTTAGTTAATTGAATCAAATTATTAATTATAACCGCAATCAAATTGCTCAATTGAATTAACTCAAATTGTTTCCTACTTTTGACCAGATGTGATTTCTTTTAACATTCACACAGTTAAATTCATTAATAGTCAAACTAAAACAAATTATTTTTTTATTCAATTAAAACATTAAATTAAAATTATATATTTTTGATTCAATTAAAACATAAAATTAAAATTATATATTATTTCCTGATTGACCAAAGATCCAGCTTTCATCTTGGGGTAGGTTCCTTGTGTTATCATGGTTGCTATAGTAGCTTGAGTAGCGTCAGGAGGTTGAGTTTCATCACCATGCCTGCAAAAGGAACTGAAGGAAGTTGAGAACTGGATGCCCCAATGTATCGAACCGCCTGATACTCTGTGAAGTCTCATACTCTTGGAGTCGGGGTATAAAGATTCAAAAATATTGGATTACCCCCTGGAGTCGTCAAATCCAATCCTCCGGACTCTGGTGTCATAAAGTTTCTTGGACATTATTTGGTATGTCAACACTTCTTTGATTGTTTCTATGACTGCCTCTGCTTCTACGACTGCCTCGACTTGGTTGACTTAAATTGGATTCTTCTGGAATATTAAGACTCAATGTGTTCGTCATTTGGGTCAGGAGTTCCATGTAATAATTCTCCATTTGCTGTGATCGCCAATGATAATCGCTCAACCTTTCCCACAACTGTTGTTCAGTAGCTCGCATAATCTAAAGTTTGCACTACCTAATGTTTGCATAATCTAAAGTTTGTATATATAAAATCAAAAAAAAATAATCAAAAAATCTATTAGAGAACAAACAAACTTACTGCATTCTAAATCTTTGAAATATAATGTATTTGTAATCGTCTACCAACGTTCTACTAATACTTGAACAACAATTGTCCTATGGTGCTTAGTGCTTAAAAAATATAAATGATACCACGGATATCTGCGAATTCTTTCTTAAACTGCACCAGGAAGCCACTCATACACGATACTAAATTCAGTCTGCCCACCTCTTAGCTTAGTATACCGAGTTATCTCTTGATGGCATGATATATGACCATCCATTACACTAGTGCCCTCAAGCTGTCTAAGCTGTTGGAACCCTTCATCTCTATCCTGATCCCAATTCACTCCACTCCTTGGACCGCCTGTTGATTGTCCTTTTATGTTTCTTTTATTTCTTAAGAAACTCATTGCGGTAGACGATTTTTTTGCAGTAAAAAATTTAAGCTAAAATTGACTCTAAAGGATTTTGGTTGAATTGGATGTGAAATGGTGAATGAGAGGTTGTCTATTTATAAGCGGTAGAAAATCGATCATGGGAACTATGTGGAGCGACATAGTTTCCATCGCTTAGAGCTTCACCCATAGTGGCGCGCCCTAGGTGGCTAGACAAACTAACCCATTTGATATAGGTGCATAAGACTTGGCCTTATAAATATCCAATAGGAACAAACTCGTGTATTTTACCGATTTTGGGTCCATTAAATTAAAACGTGGTTCCAGAAACGTTAGAAACCGGACTCAAATATTTTAAATAGCTCTGGTTTCGGGTCTCATGGTACTGGGAAGGAACCAAACCCATTGACAGCCTATAGGGCAATGTGACACTTAGGTCAAGCACTATGGTGAGCTTTTTGCTTGACTATAGCTTAAATCTAGCCAAAAGCAACTACTATGGGGCATCGCTTGGGTATAATCTGGCCAAAACCTTTGGCTTGGATAGAGAAAAGATCTGATGTGATCCCTTCTCTAGCCAAGACATAGATACGGATACTGGGTTTCCGTCAGAAAAATGCACTTTACGGAAACCCAGTATCCGTCTCATTTTTGACGGATATTAAGAATCTGTCTCAGTAATAAAACCGAATTTAGTTTTTTACCTATATTAGCTTCTATTATTTGTATTTTAAATATTTTACTTACTATTTTCCTATTATTTTTCTAATATATTTCTCTTTTAACTATTTTATTTACTCAGAAAAAAATTCATATCATTTTTCAAAATTTCTATCTTAATTAGTCGGAGTTTTACCTATATTAACTCTTAATATTTATCTTCTAACTATTCTATTTAATCTATTTTTTTTTCCTATTATCTCTCCAATTTTCTATCTCAGTTAGTCGGTTTTTCACCTATATTAACTTATAGAATTTCTATTTTAACTATTTTATTTTTTCCAAAAAAAAATTCATATTATTTCTCCAAATATCTATGTCGATTTTTTTACATATATTAACTCCTAATATATTTTTTAACTATTTTATTTACTCTAATTTATTTTTTTCCTAATATTTCTCTAATATATTTCTCTTTTAATTATTTTATCTACTCAATATTTTTTTCTTCATATTATTTTTTTAATATATTTCTCTTTATTAATTTTAAATCTACACAAATACTAAATAAAAAAGAAAAAGATATTAGACAGATACCTGATATCCGTCTAGCACTATTAGAAAATAAGCCAAACAATAGCTTTTTCCTAAGTGTAGATTTTTTTCTTTTTTTTATTTAATTATAAATTTATAATTAAGCTGTAGCTAAGTAAAAAGGCCTCGTCGTAGTGTTTGGCCTTAAAAACGTCGGACCATCGCTTTGACTTGCAAACACCCCGTTAGCGGGACAGGACTCTCCTATTACGTTCTTCTGTAACTGTGATTTAACTACAACTCAAAACCAAAATAAAACGACACAATAAAACCCTAACATGCCTGAGTTTATTTTTCTCCCCGCCGAAATCCAACCGAAAGAAAAGAATTAGGTAATTCCTAATTATTGTTTCTCTTTTACTAAATTTTCTTTTCTCTTGTATTTATCAAAGTTGTCGTTTTGTTTGATTGATTGATTGATTCTACATCTACTGGTAAAAATTTCATATGGTGTTATGTTATCATGAACTCAAGACTTTTCATAAATAATAATATGTCATGAAGAACGGTTAGGGTTTTAAGCATTTATTTAAGTCTGTCTGGTTCAATTTACTCTGGTACTAGAGTTACTGATGAAATCAGCAATTGATGTGGCAAATTGGGATCTCTGTGTAGCCGAGTTTGATTAGGTAAGGAGTGACAATTTTTGGGTGCAGTGACTTTTAATTTGTTTTAGTGGTTTAAATTGATAATTTGGGTGATTTTAGGTAATGACGAAATAAGGTTTTAGTGTACCTGTGGATCAATTTTAGCTTCTAATTTATTTATTTTTATTTGGAAATTAAGACATTCTAGAAAAATCTATTTGTTTATCTGCTGCTGAAAATTATTAAAGAATTATGTATGTCTTCCTTTTAATGGTTTAGCACTGTCAATCAAGTGTCTAGATGTGAAGTTTACAAGCAAGTTATTATGATGTAGTGTAGGTTCTAAGCGAAACTATGTTGTTATTAGTTTGTGCTCTGACTTTTTGTTTTCATTCTATTGATTAGCTTCACCTGTTTTTGGTGTACTTGTGCGGTCATCTATTGTGAATTGATCGATTTGATTCAATTAGTTACAACTTTGGAAGTATTGGTAGTTTCTCCAGAATTCTATAAGACTTACTCTTGGAACTGTTGAACAGACCTAAGCTTCAATTTATATTTATTGATACATTTTGTATTACTTGATATACGCGTCATACGAATACTAAATTTCTGTCCTTAATAGTTAAAGGTCGCGGATTGAAAGTACAGATTCTTACATGATTGTCGATTCACATTAAATTTGATGAATGGCGTTTTACATCATGTTTGATAAGGATAGAATTCTTATTGAATTGTGGTATTCTAATCCAGAGTTCTTTTGGGTGTTAATTTAGTACTGATAATCATGGAAACCCCAAATGCTCCAAACCTGAGCATCTTAAATTAAGCAGAATATTTATTTCACAGATTGCGAACTACAACATCTTAAATTATGATTTCAACCAAGTCAAATTTCTTCTTCTTCTTCTAAGCCTTTAGTCCCAAACAAGTTAGGGTAGGCTATAAAGGAAACACGAGGACTTCCCAAGCGGTCACCCATCTTGGTACTGCTCTCGCCAAAGAAATGGCTGGTTTTCAACCAAACAAGGGTACACGAGGATCCCAAGCGGTCACCCCTGGTCTCACCCTCGTTTGGTTTATTGGTGGCACGCCAGGCCTATCTCGACCCTAACTACACAGGCGGAGTTCAACCGAGTCAAATTTGCATCATATTAGTTTGTTTGTACTGCTAAGGTTAGTTACTGGTTACATTATGTTTTTGCAATGCTCTTATACTAGGAAATCAGTCGTAGGAGGTATCTTTGTTGAACAATGCATGATATAAATTCTACATGACATGGGCCCTCTGAACAGGTTTGGTGGGTTAAAACTAAAAGATTATAAGGGATTTGGACCCTTTGTGTAGGTACCGTACAGAGAACACTCTGGTGGGTCCATTAGGTACTCCACGTTCAAATTTATGAACTAACAATTTTCGCTATACTGTTAACATTATTATTGATGGTTACATTAGTTACTTATGCAAGGCTGTTGCGGCCGCCAGATTTTGCTGTTTTGTTTTCATCGCATCATAGCAGGCCTGTTGAGAAGTCTAAATTTCACTGTTTTGTTTTAAGGGGTCCTAGACTTTGGGTCTTTGTGGAATGTTCTTAAACTGCTTGAATGCTCGTTGATCCCAGTGCGCCATCAATGCTTGCTCAAGGCGACGCTTCATCTAGTTCAGGAGATGATGTGGACATATCAAATGGCCGGAACAAGCGTAAAACTGCAGCTGCTACAAGTCCTGGTCCTCGTAAGAGAAACCGCAAGGGGGGACCAGGAGATGCTATAGTGGAAGCTATGTTAGAGATTGCTGCTGCTTCAAAGATGAGGGCAGCTGCAATGTCGAAAAACGAAGATCGGTTTTCTATTAGCACGTGTATTAAAGTATTAGATGAGATACAAGGACTAGATCAACAGATATACTTCTTTGCTTTAGATCTGTTTGAGAACCCTAATGCTAGGGAGACATTCATATCTCTGAAAAGTGATAGAAGAGTGACATGGTTGCAGGGCAAGTCCAGTAGCAGTATCTCTGGTAGTACCATGGTTTGAAATTGGATGGCCTTGGGCCTTGGACCTTGGCGGAGCACAGGACCAGCCCAACACCCTTAGCCGATTGCTTAAGGCCGTATATTGTCAGAGGGCCTACATCTAGCATTTTTATTCTTCTAGTAGTTTACTCTTGTAAGTTAAAAAACTCTATGTTCTACAATTTATATTCAAACATGGTTGAATATATTAGATCTGAGTAAATGAATTGAGCAAACAAAATAACTTTCACACCTCATATGCACTGCTGGTTTTACAGTTGGAGCTGTGAGGTAGTGGTTTATCTTGTTCATAGTTCAATCTCTGTATGGTCATGAGAATTATCGAATGCGAAACAATTTAATGTTTTACCCACAATCGCGGAATCCAACTTTGGTTAGCAGCTTAAAATCTACTTCAGTGTTACCAAGTGACTTTAAATCTGCATCTTGAAGGTTTCACATGCCCCACTATCTGCACACTGCACTTGCACATAAAAAATGTCCCGTGACCTCAAATTTGCTATGCTGCATTAAAATTCCGGCCGACTAAAATCTACCTACATCATCATAAAATAATTTCTCTCTCTCCTAACGTAAGTATTCCTCTACCTTATACCCTAGGTTTCCATTAAGAAAGGCAGTAAACGTCTTCTAATCCCCAATTCTCAAACCCAATCTCAACTTCATATATGTCTATAATTTGGCTCGCTCTGAGAACCGACACCCTCTGTTTGATGTAATGCTTCAGAGAACTATGTTCATGTTCATCATGATGGTGCTTCACATATTTTCACTTGTTTTCTTGAATCATTATCATTTCCTTGTTTATAAGCTTATTAAACTTTACTAATAGACTGTTTTGGATGAGTTGTTGCAGTTGTTATTGTTCATGGCTTTGAGGCAAAAATTGCCGCAAATTACCTTGGAAGATATCGGTGGTTACATCAAGGGTTATCGATGTTATAGCTCAAAGTTGGACTGGAAAAAGCTTAAGCCAATGATACTTAAAAGAATAGAAAAGGGGGCTAAAGACTACCCAGTCAACAGTATGATTCCTGTTGCTGAAGATGTTGTTATCAACAGAGCACGTCTCTTCGAAGGTGTTTCCACTCTCCTCAGACATTACCCTATCAAGGCCTGTAAGTAAGTCATAAACTAATTCATGAACAAATTCTGGTTAACTTGTCTTGTATATCAGAAGCTTAATACTTTGGAGTGTTAGAAATTGGTTTTAAGTGTTAGTTTGTTTTCTTTCGAGTTGAATATTCTTTAGACATTTAAGATAAAAGTAGTTGAAAAACAGCCAAACCCAGACATAATCTTAAATAAACTTGGGGGCGCACTAGCAGTGCAGTTCTGTTCATCATTTTCTACCATTAACACCTGATTACTCGATATTAGGGGTTAACTTGCCTGATGGTTATTCTAATATTCTCTGATTATTACAATTTGGTTAAGCACTAAGCGGAAACATATGTGAGGTACTAATTTGGGGTAGATAAATTGTGGTTGACATACTTAATTTGTTATGAATGCCTTTGTATGTCCTGTCTTTGTTTCTCAAGTGAAAAATCTTGCAGGTTTTGCCCTGAATTATTCATAGGCAAAGAAGGGCACCTCATTAAAACATGCCATGGCTACAGGCGTCTTATTAAGAACCAGGTTCATCACTGGGTTGATGGTGCCCTTAATGATATTATTGTTCCTGTTGAGGCCTTTCATATGACCAAGTCCCCAGATATAATTCAGCATGATCAGAGATTCGATTTTGATCGCATCCCTGCAGTACTTGAGCTTTGTTCTCAGGCAGGCGCTGACATCTTTGATCGAACGTTACACTCCATTGGTAAAGATAGTTTTGCTTCTGATGTGTCTACTTCGCCCCTAGAGCTTACTTATATGGCAGTTCAAACTTTTAAGGCATGGGAGGATATGAGAGAAGGAGTACATAAGTTGTTGATGGTTTATCCTGCTAAAGTTTGCAAGTTTTGTGACGAAGTTCATGTGGGACCATATGGGCATAAGGCTACGCGTTGTGGGGTGTTCAAAGATGAAACTTGGAGAGGAACCCATTTTTGGACGAAAGCACGGGTCAATGATTTGGCTCCTCAGAAGATTGTATGGCGGCGGCGGAATCAAGATCCACTCGTATTATTGGATAAGGGGCGGGATTATTATGGGCATGCTCCTGCAGTTGTTGAGCTATGCATTCAGGCTGGAGCACCTGCCCCAAAAAAGTATCTGTGTATGATGAAAGCAAATGGTCTGTCTCCAGCCCTTCATTAATTTTGATATTGGCTCTCTGGTAGGACCAAAAATTCTATCCTTCAAACAGAATCACAGTTTTCTTGATTAGGAACTTCTTGAAGTCAGAGGTTTCTAATTACCATGGTCTTCAACTTTATGGAGCTGAGTTACTCAAGCATGGATTAGCGACTGAGTTTACCTTAGGAGGGTTCCCTGGTATGTCTTACAAACATAACTGTAATTTCTCAATCACAAGCCATTAAATTATTCTTTCAGTGCGCTTGCTAGCTTTTTGTAGTAAAGTTGTTTTCTGACTAGAAGTTCTACCAAATTTTGGTTTCAAACTTCTATTTGTTTTCTGAGATTATAATCTAAAATCTTGTATTGTAAGGAAGAAACGTGTTTTAACAGAGTCCCTTCATGTTACTAATATATGATTTTTATAAAAGTTATTTAATTCATAGGTTCATACAATGCCTTAATCAGGTAATGATATCATTGGTATGTGTATACAATACGACTAAACTGGAGATACAACATCGACAACAACACTGATTATAATTTTCTATTACATAAATGTCTCTCTGGTGAAGACTCAACTAATCGACTACCCAGTGACTGTTCCATCTCAGCAAGTATTAGTGCTCAGGTGAGAAACACTTCAACTTTAGAATCATCAGAAACATAATATGCTGATATATTGTACATGTCCTCCATTTCTATATCACGGTGGTAGAGTTTCAAGCCAGCAATAGGCATGCTCGTAGCATAGTTAATCTCGAATTTCAATTGAGCAACAGTATATCTGATTAGGATTGCCATATGGTACATGTGCGTAGATTTCTGATGGAATTATGGTATTGTAATTTCGAAGTTCTTTATGGGTGTTAATTTAATATTGAAAATTACGGAAACCCAAAATGTTCCAAACCTGAACATCTTAATTGTGTTGTTCTCTTAAAAGCGGATCTGGCTTCTTGGTTTATCAAGGACAATTTTTGTTTCACAGATTCCTAATTTTAACATCTTAAATTATGACTTCAACCAAGTCAAATTTTCATCTTATTAATTCACTCGTACTGTTAGAGTCAACTACCGGTCACACTACGTTTTTGCTACACTTGCTCTTACGCTACAAAGTCAGTGGTACGAGGTGTTTTATGTTGAACAATGCATGAGATCAGTTCACATGATATGGACCCCCCGTGGCTCTGTGCGCATTTGGTGAGTTTTAGTGAGAGATTGTTTAAGTAGATAAATTAACTAAAAGATCACAAGTGATTTGGACCCCTCGTGTAGGTACCAAATAGAGAACACTCTGGTGGATCGATTAGATACTGTACTACTATGCTCAAGTTAGATACATAAATCAATAGTTTCTGCTATATTCTTAACACTGGTATGGATGGTTACATACTTTTGTTATCTATGTAAGCCTGTTGCGCAGTCAGAATTTGTTGTTTTAGTTTTCATTGCATCTTAGCAGGCCTGTTAAGAAGTCTGTAATCTACTACTCCCTCCGTTTCAGGAAAAGAGTTATTTTTCCTATTTGCATAATTGTTAAGGCAAGATGAGAGAGAATAACTTTTGTAATTTATTTTCAGATTTACCCTAACAAAAAGTTTAATACTAGATATATCTTTATAATGAGAATAATAACATTTCTTAAAATAACAAGGGTAGTTGTAAAAATTTGTTATATTAACTCTTTTGTTGGAACAAAAATTTAAAGAGAAAGTAACTCTTTTCCTGAAACGGAGGAAATATTTTGTTTCAAGGAGTCTGAGACTTTGGATCTTTGTGGAATGTGCTGAAATTGCTTGAATGCTCAATAATTCCAGTGGGCCATCAATGCTTGCTCAAGGCGGCGCTTCATCCAGATCAGGAGATGATGTGGACATATCCAATGGTTGGAACAA
Organism: Papaver californicum; assembly: GCA_023531435.1. Lineage (NCBI taxonomy): Eukaryota > Viridiplantae > Streptophyta > Magnoliopsida > Ranunculales > Papaveraceae > Papaver > Papaver californicum. The sequence goes on along the minus strand of JAJJMC010031210.1, from coordinate 7,884,572 downwards.
GCGTGAATCTGTAGCTGCTTCAAGTCCTGGCCCTCGTAAGAGAAATCACAAGGTGGGACCAGGAGACGATATAGTGGAAGCTATGTTAGAGATTGCTGCTGCTTCGAAGATGAGGGCAACTGCAATGCCGAAAAGCGAAGATCTGTTTTCTATTAGCATATATATTACCTCGTGTTTTTTAGGACGACTTAAAAAAATTTACGACGATTTATTTATACTCATCCAATAGATGTGGCTATGAAATAACCTAGGGGTAGATATGAAATAACCTAGGGGTAGATAAAAATACCTATATACTCTTTCACTAATAAAAATATAAAACCTAAACCTAAACTCACTTTATTTCTAACTACCGATTGTGAGAAATAGTTTCTCTTCTTCTTCTCTTCGTTTTATCTACCGATTGTGCGAAAAAATTTCCTCGTGAAATTTTCAAAACTAATTCATCGTATCGTCGTTAATCGCCGTACCAAATCATCATCGATATTTCAATCTAAAGATGGCTCGACAGAAACAAACAAGTCGTCAATTTGATAATAGTAATTGACCAAATTTTGCCGAGAGAAAAAGAAAGAGAGAATAAGAAACAGAGATATTGTTGAAGAACACGAAGAACACGAAGATGATGATCTAGATACGGAGACTGATTCTGACAATCAGCCTCTCCAGAACTATCTAATGGCTACAGTAAGGTAAGGGTTTACCATTATTTGTGTTTATTTTGCTTCAATTGAATGAAATCGTCAATAGAATTTTTAGAGTTTTCGTTTATTTGATATAATCGGTAGTTTCATGTTTGTATTTATCTACCGATTATGGTCGTGTTCTTCATTCCTCAAGCACATCGACTGTAATCGGTAGTTATATTTAGTCATTAACTACCGATTGTCTTCCTGTACCAAAATTTATGCTAATCGGTAGTTAATTTTTTTATCTAACTACCGATTATATTACATGGTTTCAATCGGTAGATATGTAGTAGATGTTAACTTCTGATTATATTAGATGGTTTCAGTCGGTAGATAGGTTTTGTATTTGACTTCCGATCGTTTTGTAATCGTTTGTTATTGGGGTTATTTGACTACCGATTATATGTGTGACCATAGCTTAGAGTTTTCTTTTCCAATTTTTATGCATAATCGATAGATAATCTAGATCCCGAGTTACCGATTATGAACAATCGGTTGTTAGTTTGTTTATTTGACTACCGATTATATGTGTGTCCATAGCTTAGAGTTTTCTGTTACAATTTGTATGCATAATCGGGAGATAATCTAGGTCCTAATCTACCGATTATGAACAATCGGTTGTTAGTTTGTTTATTTGACTACCGATTATGAACAATCGGTTGATTTTTATGTAGTTTTTCTACCGATTATGTAGTGACTAAACGGTGTCTTCTTGGAAATAATTGTTCTTTATTTTGTTTTTTTAGGAAAAGGCGAGCTAAGCAAGCCCAAGATACAATTGTTTCGTGGCCTCGTCGTGAAGGGGGTAAGAAAGTAACAACTAGTGCAAGAAGTGAAAAGAGCGCTAGTGGAATCTCTATCACTGAAGGAACTCAACCAAGTTTACAACCAAGTGTTCCAAGAGTTAGAAACCAAGAAGAAGGAGAACCAAGTGTTCCACAAGTTAGAAACCAAGAAGAGGGAGAACCAAGTGCTATACAAGGAGAAGGACAAGGTACAAAGAAGGTAATTAAGAAGAAATGAGAACACCAAGTCCCCGCCTCTTTGAAGATGAAGGGTATTGAAGCAGGCCAAATCCTTTATTCAACTGAGGTAATAATTATAAAACACCATTCTTAAGCTATTGTCTTTTTATTCGTAGAAGTGTTAACTGCTATTCTAATTATTTTATAATTCGTCGTGTATATTAGGACCATTCTCATGCGGTTCGTATACTCAAACCTACAGTTGCACCAAGAAAAATGAAAGACTGGCCGTTAGATGGTGAATGTGAAAGGTTCAAGCAAATTATTTATCACTCGGGGTTATCTACTGCTGCCGAGAATTCAATGTTAGAGCATGATCGGGTGTCGATATCAGCCTTCCTGAAGAGAATGTATCCTGAGACCGATACCTTCCACATGCCGTTTGGAGAGATGACGATCACCCCAGATGATGTGGTGCAGATTCTTAGTCTTGCTGACCATGGTATATCCGTCAAGTTTGATTACGTAAAGCAGTTAAGCTTGGAACAACTTTATTTTTACACTCAGAAGTGCATTGGTTGGGATCAAGCGACATCCGACATTGAGTTCAACCGGTGCTTTCGTTATAAAACTAGACAATTAAGCATGGTCCACTTGATGAATATGTTCAAAGGCACCAAGGATAAAGAAGAAATGAATCCAGAGATTAGCAATGACGAAGTGAATGCTGCAACCACTGCATATCTCCTATTTTGAGATGTGTCATTTTCCCAAATTGTAGTGGCAACCGGGTCGATTCCAACCTTCTACAACTATTGCATCCTTTCAAGAACGCATGCTATGCGTTCTTGATGGAAGAATTAAGAAAGGCATCGAGGGAATCAACTATCCAAATTTCCGGGAATGTGAGCCTACTACAGGTATTTTGGTAACTCTATTGATGCTTTGATTGTTTTTTTTTTTTTCTCTTTTAAGAATCAATTTTCGCATACTTGGTTTGATATGTACATTAGACATGGATCTATGACCACTTCCCGTTCCTCGAGTTGGACAAAGAGAATCCGATATGGGAGAAAGGAACACCCAGAGGAACAAAATACATCTTCGACAACAACCTTTCAAGGTCTAAGGAACAACAATTGATTTCTTTGAGGAGGAAATTAGACTTGATGACGTCCAAAGATGTATGCTTTGATCCATACAAGGAAGACCGATCTAGTGGATATATAACGGGAAGGCATGAGTTGTCGTTTTATTATGGACCCTTGTGGCATCACACAGGATATGTTATGTATAATGCCTCTAGGGTGATGCGTCAACTCGGTTATGTACAAGAAGAACCTTGGAGGCACATGCGTGGCAAGTTCAAATTGGACGTGGGGAATCATGTATGTGGTAAGGACTCTATCACAGTAGTTTACTCTGGTAACCCATCCGTTGAAGATTGGAATAACATGATGCAATATTTGATCAACGATGAGAGACCTTTCAACCGAGGTGATGAAGTAGATCCAGGCTATATGGAATGGTACCGGGAGCATTCTCATCTTCATGTGATCCGTGAAGATAAAAGAAAGACCACCGAGGTTTCTGATTATACTTGTATCATCAAAGACAAACCTTCGGGTTATGAAAGGCTGATACGTAATGTTCTTTCCGTTTGATTTTAATATTACGACTTAATATTTTAGATAATAATCGTTTGATTGTTATTGTATAAAAACAGAAAAACAGGTTTGCGTTTTTCTCCAAGAAGATTGTTGGGTGTATAGAGGCGGAAGTTCCTTTATCAATTGAGAAGATGAAAGAGCATAAAGACCTAATAGATAACATTGATAATGAAGCTTATGCAAGTAAGTTTAGGGATAAAGCTTCGAATAAGCTTAAGAGGCCAGCATCAAAGCCCAGTAAAAGATTACGTGGTTCATCGAGTGTTGATGGTGAAGCCAATGTCCCTGATGCTAAAAGATATGTCCCTGGTACTCGTCGTCCTCGTACTAAAACCAAGAAATCTAGAAATTAGATTGTGGTTGTCTTGTTAGAGAACATCATTTTCAATTATTTGCAAGAAACTTGTTTAATGTTCTAACATTATGTTTACTTTATGGATGATGAATGGATTACTTTATGGATGATGAATGGATTTTATGTTTATTTTGTAAATTATCGCTTGATTTGCAAGAGGCTCATTTTTAATAAGTAACTTTGTTGAAATTTTACATTGCAATCGGTAGATAAGTGGTTAGCATCACCTACCGATAAACATGTTGATTCACAGTCGGTAGATAACTATCTACCGATTACACCTACTGATCTAAAATCGGTTGATAATTATCTACCGATTACACTTACTGATGGAACTGCTTGGTTTCTGGACACATTTTATATTAGAATCGGTAGTAAAAAATTTTCTTAGACTACCGATTATAGAGTATGAAAATGTTGGAAATTTGATAATTTTTTCAATTTTGAATTTGGGGCAACATATACAATCGGTGGTAAATTTTTTTATTAGACTACCGATTATGGAGTATGAATATTTTCGAAATTTGATATTTTTTTCAATTTTGAATTTCGGGAAACATATACAATCGGTAGTAAAAAAAATTCTTAGACTACCGATTATGGAGTATGAATATTTTCGAAATTTGATATTTTTTTCAATTTTGAATTTGTGACAACATATACAATCGGTAGTAAAAAAATTTCTTAGACTACCGATTATAGATTATAAATATTTTTGAAATTTGATAATTTTTTCAATTTTGAATTTGGGGCAACATCTATAATCGGTAGTAAATATATATTCTTAGACTGCAGATTATGGATGATGCAAATTTTAAAAATTTGTTAAATTTTTCAATTTCAAATTTGGGGCAACATCCATAATCGGTAGTAAATAAAGTTTCATAGACTACCGGTTATACTTGTTGAGTACAATCGGGTATTAATTATGTACCGATTAAGATGATGGAACTGATTGGTTTCTAGACACATTTTACATTACAATCGATAGTAAATATATTTTCTTAGACTGCCGATTATGGATTTTGAAAAAATTTAAATTTCGAATTTGGGGCAACATGTATAATCGGTAATAAATAAAGTTTCATAGACTACCGATTGTATGAATCAGAAGGTAATGGTGATCCCGGTACTTCCGATTGTTTATATTGTACGAACTGAGTGTAAATGTTTTCTGTACACTCTTGTTACACCATGCCTCAACGGTTCTTTTTTTTTGAAAAAAAGAGTCGTTGGGACTCTAATCTATATAAGGAGGGTGACCTCTTCTTATTTATGCACCTCCAATACATTTTAACTCTCCAACATCGAAGTAATCATCTTTAATATTAATGGCTCAACCGTTCACGGTAGAAGAAGATTTATCGCTATGTAGGCGCTATGTGCAATTCTATTCAAATCGAGGAGAATAACGTAGGAAAAATGGTGTAATGAGTATGAGTTATTTGGAGAGTATTCACGAACATTTTTACGTTGACACTGATAACCCCAATAACCGTAATAGAGCTGATCTTTTTTGTCGATTTAATTTCATAAGCAGAGAAGTTGATCCATTTGTGAATTTAACTTATCTTGTCAATCGATATCGTTTGAGGGGTCAAACTAACGAGATCTCTCGAGGAATGGCGACGAAAGAAATGATCAAGTTACCGTTACAAAACTCATTTCAATATCCTTAAGGTGATGGACAGATTCAACCCGTTTAAGGTTCGTCCATGCCGCTTAAGGTGAAGGGCATTCTCTAAGATAGAATATGAATCATGGAATAATTACCATGGATACATAATCGGTAGTTATAATATACTATTATCTACCGACATAAAGTTCTTTGGCTTCTTTCATTGAATTTAAAGACATAAAGTAGATCATAACATTACACTTGATTAGTTTTGATGCCTAATTGACCGATAGTCGTCATCGAAATACTCGTGATCAAAATACTTTTCATTTTCTTTCAATACATCATAGCATGCAAAATACGTGAACTTTCTTCCATATATATCCCTATGGTCCTTAAGAGCATGAGGAGTCTGAAAAAAAATAATGAACAATATGTTAGTATCATATTGAAATCATAATTTATTTGATTAACATATATTTGGGATATACTTACATAACCATTGATGTCGAGCTCAGGGAAACTAAACTTGGCATTGTACAAATCAATTCTAAAACAATCACAACGATCATAGAGTTGTTCGAATCTATCCCTGACCACGTTCCATGTTCTTCCACCTCCATTGCCATCTAAACCCACAAAAACTTGGAAAACCCGGTTCCAAAAAGCTTCTAAGGTTTGAGAAGAGTTAATCTTTAAATGAGAATCACACTTCGTGTTAACCACCCACGCCCGAATAGCTGCAACATCTTCCTTTGTGGACCAGCTAGTAGCTATATTTGAGAAATGTGAGGTTTTTTGAGAAGATGAGGAAAAAATGAGTTAGTTTGAGAATTACGGGGATTTTTTGTTGAGAGAAGAGTTCCTTTTATATACAATAAACACCCAAAGGCTAGTGTAACGGCTAAATTTTTAAAAATCTGTTCGCACACTGTTCAAACGGCTCTTTATTCCTGCCAAATAGGGTACAAAATCGGTTGTAATTCAGTAAAATCGGTAGATAAGTTTTGATACTTTCTATCGATTGTGGGTTTTTGAGAACAATCGGTAGTTAATTATGTTCTCGTACTACCGATTATAGCAAGACAAGTTCTGTACAGAAAAACAAGTATAATCAGGGGGTTAATTTGTTAAAAACAACCGACTACAATGAAATCGGTAGATAAATTTGATCTTTAAACTACCGATTACAAAGTGCAAATTTTTTAAGTTTGATTCAATTCTGGCTACAATCACAATCTGTAGATATGTGATTTTACAAACTACCGATTCTAAATCGATAGATAAATTTTTTCACCCACTACCGATTGTGAAAGATGAAGAGTTAGAAATTTTATAAGTTTTGAGAAACTTATTTTTGTGGCGACAACTATAATCGGTAGATAATAATTATTCCTAAACTACCGATTATGAAATCAAAATCCAAAGAAAATTCAATTTTGGGATTTTATTTAATCGGTAGTAAGCATTCTTCACGAGACTACCGATTATACTCTAATTTTAGCACATGCATGTGTAATCGGTAGATATGGTACTCCATTATCTATCGATTCTGGGACGTCCATTGCATTAAATGCATGCAATTTTTTTTTTTGTTAACGATCACAAAACATTGCATTAATATTTTTCTATACCCAATGTTCAAAATCACATGATCAACTAAAATATTCACCATCCTCGGTCAAATCAATTGGGTCCTTGGAAAGGTTTGTTAAATGATCCCAACGCTCCATGTTGGACTCGTATTGCTTCAACCACTCCTTGCAATGGTTAGTTGGGAAGTAATCTGACCACCTACTCAATGGAGGTAATGGACAATCTTCTGTTAACCTTAAATCGATAAAATGATTGTTATTAACATATGCCATAATGTTTAGTCTATTCTTGACCGACTCATCACAAACCGTCTTTGTGGGTGTAAACGTAACATTCACTCCTAAGGAAGGAGGACATAAATAATGTACCACGCAGTTCAAAACATCCGCTAAAAGATACTCAAATTTTGGCATTACCATCAAATACTTGGACCTGATTGTCTTCAATCCCTTTCGGTATTTTACACGAGTATATAACTCTTTGAACTCTTATTCTCTAACATGTCTATCTCCTTCTTTCATCATTTCAATATAATTCCTTATCCTCCAATAGTTGGGAGGCCATCTTATTTCTTAAATATTGCCACTGGGTGATATTCTCGGTAACTACCTCACTAAAGTCTCCTATTTGTTTCGAAGCAACGTGAAAACAACAGTTGTCATCCCCATCGACATCGTCGGTGGAAAAAACAAATGGTATAATGAGTAGATGGAGTTGTTCCAAATGCTCATCGTATATTGTATACGTACCTCGATTTGGTCTTCCGTGTATAAGTTGGGTTTGATTAACTTGAGAAGGAATCATAGAGACCTTAAGTTTAACTTGTCGTGATCTTGGTCCACCTTGATCCTTCCTTGGACAATCCTTTTTCCTTAGAGCCGTCATATCTTGATACTCAGCTTCAGTATGCCCATGCCTAGAAAGCTCTCGTTGACTAGATAACCATTCCTTCAACTCTTTTCTTTGGATTGACTTTGGCTTTTCGGTATTCGTCCTACCCATCGCCTTTCCTTTTATTGGTTCTTTAAGAACCTTTACACAAGAGTGAAGAGCTTCCTCTAAATGGTTTATGAATATTTTCTTTTGTGTCCCATTTGACGTAGAGTAACGCTCGAGTATTCGTGCAAACATTTCCGTCTCCATGAACGACGCACCATCAACCACCGGGTGTTTGGAGTGAAAGATAATTGCTTCCATAAGGGATGAATATCATTAATGTTAATCACTTCAACATACCTACCAAGCATGTGACGACACATGAGTCCAATACCTATCATCGTCTTACAATTGCAAACCGTAGTCTTATTATCGTGATCTCTATACAACTCCAATTGTTGTATCATGAAATTTATTGCCCACCAAGAAACTTTGTAAACTATACCCCTTAAAAGATTTTTATGTTTTAAATGTGCCAACGGGAATCTATGCCGACTTTTTTTCATTGAACCGTAATTCTTAGTGAGTCACGATTGGTGAACTCATGGATTATTTTTTTGGACCAACACAACCCCATTTTGAATGCCGACCAGTATTTTCTTTAATCGGCCATGGGACCCCTCTCCAATGCTTGTTGCCTCGTTCTTGAAGTTCTGATATTCATATGTCCATGCAAACACAAACTTATCATTATGCGGTCCCAACCATTGTGTTTTACAATACTTAACTGGTTTGGGATAGTTCTTTCCCCATTCATCCTCAAAGTTCTTCAAGTTATATTCATAAACTTCCTCCGTCATCGACCAAACTAGCTTATCCCATGCTTTTAGAAATAAAGACCACTTTATTCCATCCTCGTCCAACTTTACATCAGCTAACCTTTTCTCTTCTTCTCGTTCTTCCACGGTTAGTTTACTAATACGTTCATCCTCTTCCTTCGACCTCTTGGTACCTTTGTTTTGTTTTTTAGCTTGGGTATGATGTCTGCAATTCGATTTGATGTTGCATTGAATGTGCCATGTACAAAGCAAATTCTTGGCTTCCGGAAACACTACCTTTATTGCATTCATCAAGGCTTGATCGTTATATGTTACAATAACCCTTGAAAAATGATCGTCATTATAAATCGACCTTAATGTTTGCAACATCCAAATTAAACTCACATCGTTCTCAGCATCCATTAAACCCCACGCCACCGTAAATGTGCATTTGTCCGAAGTGTGGCAAGCTATGTTCAACAACGTCATGTTGTACCTGTTTGTCTTGTAAGTAACATCTATCAACAAAATTTGATGAAAACATTGAGCCAATTGGATCATCTTCGGATGTGCCAAGAAAATACGAATCACTTTACCATCCATTTCTTTTTTTCTTAATGTGTAACTGTGTTTCTCGGCTAACCACTCTGATTGTTACATAACCATTCGACCATCCCATTCCGTCCTTTAGATCGTTGCTAGCGCCGACTTAATTGTAGACAACGAAGATAAGTTGTTTGGGTCGTCCACCTTTATCTTAGATAGGATTGCACTCGCTTTCATTACGTTCCTCGTAGACTTCACTGTCTCCATTTCCTTTGGTTTAACTTGGAAACCATTACATGCCCAACAAGACTTTTCGGACCTTCGTGGTTGTGACAACCATTAACAACTCTAAACATTTTTCATACTTTACCTTCCTTAGTGTCGGGCTTATTGAAGATAATCTTAAATGGACATCCAATCTTCTTTGAATTACCTCGGTATATCCTCTCCGTCTTCCTTACATATTTACATATTTACATATTTACATATTTACATATTTACAATCCTTTCTCACGTGACTCTTTCGCTCGCCACCTCTCTCACAAATTATTTCAAATCGATCATCCCTCACGCAATTGTTCTGAACTACAACGCACATCTTCTCTTTTGCCTTCTTGATAAGCCATTCATTTGCCTCCGCCTTACTTCCAAATGTTTTAATGTGCATATAACAAAACAAATATCATAAGCCTAACCATGTAACGTACATTCTTATAACAAGACAAGAGATAGGTAGCATACCAAATCATTTGCATAGTGTAGGAAAATATCAGGACCCTCATATGAAACATGATTAACCGATTCAACAATCTACATAAAATAGAAGTGAGTTAGACAACAATAATTGGTAGATAATTATGTTTCCGTACTACCGATTAACGATAATCGGTAGTTAATTATTTCCCCGTACTACCGATTAACAACAATCGGTAGTTAATTATGTTCCCGTATTACCGATTATAGCAAGACAAGTTTTGTACACATAAATAAGTATAATCGGAGGATTAATTTGTTAAAAAACAACCGATTACAATGGAATCAGTAGATAAATTTGAACTTTAAACTACTGATTACAAAGTGCAAATTTTTTAAGTTTAAATCAATTCTGGCTATAACCACAATCGTTAGATATGTGATTTTACAAACTACCGATTTTAAATCGATAGATAAAAATTCATTTTTGGGGCGACAACTATAATCGGTAGATAGTAATTATTCCTAAACTACCGATTATGAAATCAAAATCCGAACAAAATTCAATTTGGTTAATCGGTAGTAATTATTCTTCACGAGACTACCGATTATACCATAATTTTTACACAATAGTGTGTAATCGGTAGATATGGTACTCCATTATCTATCGATTCTGGGACATCCATGGTATTAAATGCATGCAAAAATATTTTTTTTTTGTTAACAATCACATACAAAGTGGGTTTTTGAGCTTCTTAACACAATACCTGATTTTGTGATGCATTATTATCTTCATTTGAAGTGATTCATCGTTTTCTCTCGCTAAATCGTCGTCTAGGTTTTCTTCCACACCAAAATTTGGATCATCCAACAAATATCTCAAATCGTCATCTCTAAACGTTATCAAACCTTCAATACTATGTCCTTCATGATGTTTCTCACCTTCTTCCTCATACTCATCCATGTTTGTTATTGATTTTAGGTAAAACCTAGTTTTTCCAAACTTCTTCTTCTTCTTCTCTAACACACTTTCTATTTCTTTTCTAAAACTATAACTCAAATAATTTTCTAACACTAACTATAACCAAAATTAATTAACTAATTAATCAATATTAACATTAATTAAACAAGGATAGATTAACTATTAAAGAAAATATATGAATAAGGGGTGTGCTGGTATTACTTCTTAGTGACCTTATTTTATTTTATTAGTCGTCCCAATTTTTTTTTGTGTCAACTTAAAAATGCTAGGATATATTAAAGTATTAATGAGATACAATGACTAGATCAAGCGTATATACTTTTTTACTTTGGATCTGTTTGAGAACCTTAATGCTACAGAGACATTCATCTCTCTGAAAAGTGTGAGAAGAGTGACATGGCTGCAGGGTAAGTCTAGTAGCAGTATCTCTAGGACTGGTGCCATGATTTAAATTCTGAAGGCCTTGGTGGAGTACAGGACCAGTCCGACACCCCTAAAAAATTCTTTAAGGCCTCGTCTTGTTAGAGGGCCTACATCTAGCATTTTCTTATTGAGAAATTTTGTATTTGGGTCGTAAGTTTTGGTATGATAGAGTGTTTGGGTCGTAAATTTGTCCAGTGGTGTGTTTGGGTCGTAAGACCGTCAGTCAACGTGGTCAAGATAATTGGCCGTTAGACCCAAAATTTACAAGTTTGCCATTCCGTTAACATACA
>JAJJMC010031210.1:7849887-7872651 GCA_023531435.1 Papaver californicum | reverse complement strand
ACGGCCGGTTATCTTGACCACGTTGACTGACGGTCTTACGACCCAAACACACCACTGGACAAATTTACGACCCAAACACTCTATCATACCTAAACTTACGACCCAAATACAAAATTACTCTTTCTTATAAGTCAAATTAAGTATACGATTGAATGTATCAAATCGAATAAATGAATTGAGCAAATAAAATATCTGGGTTTTAATCTCTGGATGAATTTGAATACGAACCATCTAAATGTAAACCAAAATCTGCATGGCGCCCGATATCTCCTGTCGTGCTTTATCGGTGCCTTTATAACTTTCACAGACTCAGTTTGACCTGTATATAAAGTCCGAACCATAGGGTTAATTTCAGGCAAAATCCCGTTCATTTCTTGTGTTTATTTTGGCTCTACCTCTCTCTCTACCGGCAAAATCTCTTCTTAACGTAAGTATCTCTCTACCTCTCCCATTTCGTTTCTTGTGTTTATTTTTGGCTGCAAATCAATCCTTAAACCCTAGGTTCCGTTAAGAAATACTACTGTTCTCTTAAACCTCTTCAAAACCCTAATTCTTAAACCCAATCTGAACTTCATTTATGTCTATGATCTCATATGTGACAGGGGGATATCAAGAATTTGCAGCTTACAAAGATGTCATCTTGTTTCGGATCCAAATTGTCAACTGGTATGCCTCTATCTCTTTCTTGATTCATGGCTCAATAAAGCTGTAGAGTGAAGTTGATGATATGTGTTTCTCCATATTGTTCAACATTATTGAACCTGGAACGTCACATACAACTCAAAAACCTACTAATATTTTCTATTTTTCACACTATGTTATAGTTTCATTTGAAAGAAACATGATTACTAAAGAGTAGTGATTTTCATACTTGTATCATCATTTATTGGTGCTATGAAGGGCTCTCAAACTTTTCTTTAATCCACTTGGAGAATTCTATAGGAGTCCACCTCACCCACGATGGAAAACCTAATTCGGGTTTTTATGTGCTCTACCAACCCAGCTTTTGTATAGAACATAAAAATTCCTTCTGGTAAAAATTGTTGGGTTTGATGTGCATTTGGCAGAAATCACATGTCTTTTCCAGCACTTCCTTTGCATGTTAGAATGTGTTATGGATTGATTACATTTATACCTAATTGCATAACGCAGTGGGACGTTCGTTGTTGTGGAGTCTTGGCAACAACTCTGGTTTGTTCAGAACATCAAACGAGATGATGGAAAGGATGACTTGCAAACATGTTTTATCTCAGGTTAGTGTATTTCTTTCCATCTGGTTACTGTTGACACACTCGCATGTATGCAGTAGAAACAGATAATTTGATCTGCTTAAAGATAACAAGCTTGATTTCTAGTGATTATTGACAAATAAAATTTATGTTTGAGCAAACTGGTATTTCTTTTTGGTTGGTGGTTGACATATGGGATATTTTACCAAATACCAATTGATAATGATTAGGACATATGTATAATTCCTGTTCCAAAATGCGTGTATATGTGCCATTTGTTAGCGGCGGCTTCTTCATCTACCAAGAAAGTGGATCGGGTTTGCAGTGTCTCAGGGTGAGCTGTGCTCATCGATTCTGTCTAAGATTTGCCTTGAATTGTTTTGTTCTGATAAGTTGAATATGTTTACATTTTTAATCTAATCTGAAGAACTTCTAGCAAACACATAGGATCTATATTGGCATACTAGATGACACAGAAGAGAATTTGTCTTACGTTTAACCAGAAAACTAATCTGCTGCATGTAGCTGTAGCTGTTTAAGCTTTTAAGATTTGTGTAATTGTTCTGACCATCCTTTGGCTGAGTTAATGAAACGTAAGTGCGGTAAAACCATATCTCACCATGTCAAGCTATTATTCAATTCATACCTAAAACCATTTCAATGTTACTTTATGTCACCACTTAGGTGTCACATGTTAGACTTCCGTGGCATATAATTCAATGTTACCTTTCTATTTCTTGTCTTCCTGCTCTGAATTTTGCTGATGAAAGTTATTGCATCTTTAGTTCAAACTCGTGACATCCATCTTAAGAAACTCGTTCTATCTGTATGAGTTGGTGATATTTATTCTCTGTTGAGTGTCCCTGATTTCTTATAGTTCTAATTATTCTAAAGTCCTATTTAAGTAGAAGAAACCTGCAGCATGCTAGGTTAGCTGTAACATGGTTCTTAATCAAGGAATGTATGTCAGATATCTGTTTTTATAAGGTACAAGTATGTACTTCATTGCAAATACTGTTCTCTGATAAGAAGATAATTCATTTGATTGGAAAGGATATCTGTAAAGTTTATGGCTACAATAGCTAGCCTAGTTAGAGCAAAAGGATGGATGGAGGGTGGACTAGATTAATTGTTCAATTTTTTTTCCCAATTTTCTAGAGCTAATTGTCGATCTCGTTTCCAATATCTGTTACATATTTGCAGCAGCAAAGAACGTTCATACAAATGGGGACCAAACTAAAAGTTGTTGATAACTCAGGTGCAAAACTTGTGTCGTGCATTCAAGCTGTGAAAGGAAAGAAGGGAGCAAGGTTAGGAGACACAATTGTCGCATCAGTGAAAGTAGCTCAACCTCGTGGTAAAGTAAAGAAAGGAGATGTCGTCAATGGTGTTGTTGTGCGTGCAGCCATGCAACGAGGCCGTTGTGATGGGAGTGAGATAAGGTTCGATGATAATGCAGTAGTCCTTGTCAACAAGCAGGGTGAGCCAATCGGAACTAGAGTTTTTGGACCAGTACCACATGAGTTAAGGAAGAAAAAGCATGTAAAGATTCTTACTTTGGCAGAACATATTGCCTAAGCTAAGAAGTTTTCCTTAGGTCAGGATGATTATGTTGCTCCTGTTGAAGTACACTTGTCTATTTTAAAGCATACTATTTTTAAGCCAAACTTTTGTTTGATGCCAAGCATTGGATTATTGGTACCAATTCGTAATAACAATTTCCTCTCGTCTCAGTTATACTGAATTAAGCAAATATTCAATAGAAGCTAATAATTTATGTGTCCTTTTTGAATTATTTGGTAATCACTTGGGTTTCCCCAAATCCATATAGGAAGTCAAAGCTGGTGTGCAAGCTGAATCAGAGCAACACCAAACAACATCAAACCTACCCAAGAAATCTCCAAAGTGCTTACCGAAAGTGTCTTAGTTTGTAATTATCAGCTAGTCCAAGCTACTTTCTCTTTAGTGCTTTATTCCAAGGTTTTCCATTGATAATTTGATATCATAATAATTCTCCAAAGTTATCACATTTCTCATTCTTATTTGTTACCAGGATTACTAAGAAATGCCTGAAGACATTCTTGCTTCTGCCTTGAGTGAAATCTTACTTAAAAAGTTGATCTCCTTTGCTTCTCAAGAGATTGATCTAGTTTGGGGTGTTAAAGGTGAGTTAACCAAACTTCATCGAACTCTAACCAATATTCAAGCTGTACTAAATGATGCTGAGAAGAAACAACTGGACGACGAGGCTGTAAAGATTTGGTTAAGAAATCTTAAAGATGTGGCTTATGATGCTGAAGACATTTTGAATGACTTCCAATATGAAACTCTACGACGTAAACTTGAAATTCAAGGTCGTACTCGAAACAAGGTACGGAACTTCTTTTCTCTTCCGAATCCAGTTGCATTTCGTTTCAAGATGGCGCATAGAATCATAGAAATTAATCGGATTTTTTATGAAATTTCAAAAAATAAAAAGAGGTTTCAGTTTAACGTGGGAATCACAATAGACAATAGTTTTGAAAGTAGAGAACAGAGAGAGACATACTCTCTTATAGATGATTCAATAGCTGTTGGAAGGATATCTGTTAAGTCAAAAATCGTGGAAGTTCTAACCAATAGTAGTGTCTCCAAAGAAGAGAGTTATTCTGTTATTCGCATTGTTGGCATATGAGGGGTTGGTAAGACCACTCTTGCTCAGTTGGTCTTTGGTGTTGAGTTAGTAACAAATCATTTCGGTATGAAATTGTGGGTCTGCGTATCCCAAAACTCTAATGAGAAGGAAGTTTTCAGTAATCTTTTTTAGTCGATTAATGGAAATGCGTGTAATATATCAAGCTTAGATGTTCTAGTGAGTAGGCTGAAGGAGAGCCTCGTGAGGAAGAGATATCTTGTCGTTCTGGATGATGTATGGAATGATAATAACATAAACTGGCATGATTTCTTGAAAATTTTGTTATTCATCGGTGCTCAAGGAAGCAAAATTATAGTGACTACATAAAGTGATGAAGTTGCTTCTATGATGGATTCTATGTAGACACATCGGTTGGTAGGATTACAAGAAGAAGAATGTTGGTCAATATTCGAGCGCACTGCATTTGGGCATGGAGGAGCTGTTAAGACTCCAAATCTGATCAACATTGGGAAGGAAGTGTGGAGGGGTGGCTTTAGCTGCAAAAACTCTAGGGGGTTGACGCACTCTAAAAAAGATGAAGGTGAGTGGGCGTCAGTCCAAAATAGCAATATTTGGAATCTTCCTGAAGGTGAAAAAAAGATCATGCAAGCATTGACGCCCCATTTGAAACGCTGGTTTTCTTATTGTGCTATAATAAGTTGCGGCACATATAACCACTAGGTGCACCTTTTCATGTAAACTGCAATTTAGCTAGGGAAGTTTATATCACTAGGTCTGTTATCTTAGCTTGGTTGAGAAAATCTAAGACATGAAAAATCCTTGTTCTGCATGATAGAATTCATCCCGAAAATGTAGTGTTGGATCGAAGCTCGGATTTTTCGTATTCCATTTGATCATGTTGCTTCTGTGAAATTAATTTGTTTGTGCAAAAATCTTTAAAGAGACAGAGTGGGTTTACATTTCAACCTAATGAAAGAGTCAAGTTTTCTAACTGAAGTTCTTATCTTTGAATATCAGAATTGGTTGGTTGAGTTTTCACGAAGACTTTACTCGTCAACAGAAGAGTCGATATTTGTTTCTGCAAAGATCAAATTGAGTTCTTCACTCTTCAGTTCAGATCTCTCTCTTTCTCTGTGTCAGTGAGGAATTTTTTTCATTTTTCTACTTGTTTGAATGGCTGAATTATGTAGTGCTGTGTTGGGGGCGATGGTGTCAGAATTACTGAAAAAAATTCTTCATCAGAAAGAGAAAGTGGTGTGTTTCAGACCATTCTTAGAACGACTCGATAATACCCTAGAAACAGTGAAGCCGAGAATTGAATCGATGATGCGAAGAAATCAGTTTGATGAAGAGAGACCAGAAATAAAGGAATTAATAGAAAAAATACAAGAAGGGTACAGCATGGTGCAGAGGTGTTCAACAGTTAAATCATCAGAGTATCTCGTGAGAAAGAGGCAATCAGAGTTGATATGTGAATTGGATGATTACTTGAACAGGTTCTTTGTGAGGAATAATTAGTCTAACACTGAAGATTTAATTTGTAAATCGATCATAAAGAATATATGGAAAAGAACATTATTCTATTTAATCGGAAATTCGATCAGTTGATAGGAAGAGGAAGCAGCAGTAATTATGGAGCTAGAGAAGTTGATGATCCGAAAGCTGCAGTACCAATTAAGCCAGCAACAATACGGACCTCCTCTGAACCTCCGAATGCGAGTTCCGTGAAAACCAATGAGAAGTTAGTTCGTCATTCAGAAAGGGCTGCATTGGAGGTGCTGCCCTTTCGTGATGATGACAATGTTCCATTTTTTAGCACATCTAGGGGTGGGTTTGGGCAGACAAGTTTATCAGAAGGATTAGAATTGATGAAGTTGCGCATGAGTCGTTCCATAACGATTGAAGACAAAAATTCATCGACTAAGACTCTATATGTGGATAATCAGATAGTTGCAACGAGATATGTCTGTGAGGTACCAGTGGATTCCGATTTCCATTTTAGAAATGTAACCAGGTGTAATCGCCTGCACATGGTATTGGTTGAGAGGTTAGGCACGAAAATGTGGTTCCGCTGAGGGCATATTACTATTCTTCTCGTCCTAGACCTGTTGAACAACCGCGCAGGCTGGCCTTACAGATTCTTTTGGTCTATGATTACTGTTCCCACTCTATGGGTAGTGTTTCTGAAATGTTGCATGGTACTCTCTCTCTATATATATATGAAATTTGAATAGGGTCCTCATGGACCAAACCTTTATGCATATAAGGTTTAGTAGATCTGATACTGAAGTGGTACCTGTACGGTCGTACTCGTGCCCAAACAATTTTTTTTGGTGATTAAAACTGACAAATTCTCTCTTGAGCGCCAATAATTTATTGATATTTTTCTTCCAAATCAAAACGGTTTATTAACAACCATTCACCACTTCAGCTTCTGTGATATTCACTTTTAATCATTCTTCAACTTCCAGACATATAACCATCATATCTATGTATGAAAAACAAAGGTAACACTACACTACAGAAATTAAACGTGATTTGGTAAATGTTTGCAGGAAAAACAAAGGTTCCTTTGGACTGGAATGCTCGGCTAAGGGTCGCAATTGGAGTAGCAAGAGGCATTGCTTTTATACACAAGCTGGACAATGGGAGTTTTTTCCACGGAGATGTAAAATCATCATGCATTTTCCTTAATGCCGAAAACTACGGTTGCATTTCAGATCTTGGCAAATGTATTGCTGGAAACCCAAACCCTTACGTGAATAGCAGCCCCGAATTTTTACGGGAATCAGATGTGTACAACTATGGAGTTCTTCTCCTCGAACTGGTAACAGGGAACACCCCACGTTATTCCACATCGAGAAGATCGGGTTTGGTAGGCGAGTTTGAGGACTTCATTGGTAGCAGTAAGCAATTAGATAGTAAAGTTGGGTTCTTCGTTCCCTGTAAGATGCGGAATCCAGAAGCAGGTGGTTTTCAAGTACTGGATCGAGAGTTATTAGAGCAATATGGAGAATTGAAAGAACAGCTGATACAGATGCTACAGACAGCATTGGATTGTGTTTCAGAAAGGGCGCCAGAAATAGACCATGTCGTGAAAAGTGTGGAGGGTATTATACTATCTAAACCAACGACAATGACCTTGGCTGGTGGTCAGAAAAACATAATTACTACTACTGCTGCTGCTGATAGTAGTAGAGAAAGTACTGCATGTGCTATTGGTAAAGCTCTTGCTGCATTGAAGGTGGTGCCATCGTTTAGAGATGATTTTAGTGTTGCATATTTTAGTAAATCTATGGGTGGATATGGGAAGACAAGTTTACCAGAAGGATTAGATTTGAATGTTTTGCGCCAGGGTCATCCCAAAAAAATTGGATCGAGGGCATACCTGTACGAGGACACTCAGGTGGTTCTAATGAGATTTCTCTGTGAGGTGTCAGTGGATTTCGATGTCCATTATAAACATGTCGATAGGTGTAGTCGTGAACACATGCTATTGATTGAGAGGGTTAGACACGAAAATGTGGCTCCACCTAGGGCATATTACTTTTCTTGTTGTCCTACATCTTATGATAAACCAAGACAAGTAGCGTTACAAATTACTTTGGTGCATGATTACAACACAAAAGGCAGCGGTTCTGATATGTTGCATGGTACTCTCTCTCTCTCTCCCCTTTAATATTTCCACATTTGATAATTTTTCTTTGACTGCCCACCAAAACCATCATATCCATGTGATTTGAAGTTTGCCCCATGTAACAGTGCCCTACAGAGATTAACATGGTAAACATTTGCAGGGGAAACAAAGGTTCCTTTTGAGTGGAATGCTCGACTAAGGGTTGCAATTGGCGTAGAAAAAAGTGTTGTCGCAAATCTGTAACAATAAAAATAAATTAAACAGAAACTTGAATTGTGTTAACGTTAAAAAAAATAGAACCACTGATAATTGAAGCAAATAATTGGGCAGAGCCACCTGCTCAGCAAATTGTCCTTAACACGATATTTGTCGGGTACACCTCAATAATGAGTGATGCTATACCCTTACTGACAAATCATGTGCAGGATAGAACTGTCCGATATTAACCCAGTTAGCACAACTTGGTTAATCCTCTATGAACTTAACAACGAATAGAATAGAAAAGATAAAGAAATTTTAAACACACAGTGCGCACATCAAAGCGAGAAGAGGGGAAAAGTAGTCAGGACAGTGGCTGCTACTGGGGTGCTTTTCAAATGAGAATTTATTTTGCTTTTATAGGTGAAGAGAGGTGAGCTCGAATTAATTGTAATTAATTAATTCTTTTTTATTAATTTCGAATTTATCACCATTAATGAAAAAACGGTAAAATAAATTTATTTTAGGAATTTAAAACAAAACCGTCAAGTATTGATGGGGCACTTGTTGGCTCACGCCGAGCACGAGTGCGTGCTTCGGTGCGAAGCACCGCATATGTGTGATAAGTATGCATCAATCCACTAGCCCATTGCCTTAGTCCTCCCCCTACCACAAAAGCATCTAAACCCTAAGGGCCCTCCCTTAGTTGCCAATTTTGTGGTAATAAAGAGAGCACTCATCCTTGGTTTGTCAAATGTGGGACTAACCAAAGGTTCTTCATTCACTAAAGAGTGAAAATGGAATTGTTATTTCCACCCAATTCAATGGCTAGTGACTCTTTGATCCTAAGATCCAATCCCATCAAGACTATTTTAATTTTAACAAATTCATTTTCATCTCTAACAATCCTCCACATGAATGAAGAAAGCGATAAAATCAGAAATCAGAAAACGAGAAATACCTCTTAAGCAATATGTGTCCATAAGGTCTTGAACCTTTGCTTAGTGAGAAATTACCGGAACTACTTGATGGACAGTGAATGCGATGTATTGAACTGCCATCGTTTGGTGTAATTCATCAATAGCTTCCACACGAGATATCTCTGAAAAATGCTATTAAGTTCATGCCGTTGTGTCCATTTTGGCCCTGGACGTATCCCGTTTCTCAGAATGCTCTAGAGAATCAGCTCAGTTCTCATAGGAAGCGGCCCACTTCCTCATTCAGATAGGTGAGTTATATCAAGAGTGTTTACTGCTACACCCCACTTCAATCTTAAATTGAAACTATAGAACTCATTAAGACTTAATCATTAGTCATCCTCACATGCAGTCAGACTATCACGTCTACACCATAGGGAAGGGACGGAGAATGGAATTCTCTGATAGTGTTTCCTTTAACCCGCCACAAATTAGTTGTCGTCTCATTCGAAACCTTGATCTTGGGATCTCCAGTCAGCAAGGTTGAGTGTCCTTCATGGAAAGTTTAATTGATGAGCTTAAGCCCCATCCCCCTCGATGTTTTACTAACTATCTCCTTGGACAAGCCTTTCGTCAAAGGGTCCGTGATATTCTCCTTAGACCTCACAAAGTCAACAGAAATAACGCCAGTTGAGATTAGTTGTTTTATAGAATTGTGTCTTATCCGAATATGAATAGATTTTCCGTTATAGTTGTTATTTTTAGCATTAGCTATTGCAGCTTGACTATCACAATGTATAGATATCGCTGGCACAGACCTATGCCAGAGAGGAATGTCTTCTAAAAAGCATCTTAGTCAAGCCGCTTCCTCTCCTGCTTTATCTAACGCAATAAACTCGGATTCCATAGTGGATCGAGCGATACAGGTCTGTTTGGAACTCTTCCAAAACACTGATCCACAACCTAGAGTGAAAATGTATCCACTCGTAGATTTAGACTCCTCTGAGTTTGTATCCAGTTTGCATCACAATATCCTTCAAGGACTGCAGGGTATCTCTCAGAACTTAAGCAAACGTTTAAAATGTATTTTAGACATCTTAACACTATGATAAGTGCATCTCAATGCTATTGTCCCGGATTACAGGTATACCTACTTAACCAACTCACATCATAGGCAATGTCTGGTCTCGTACAGTTCATTAAATACATCAGACTTCCTATGACACGTGAATACTCAAGTTGTGAAACTCCATTTCCCTTGTTCTTCTTGAGTCTACAACAAGGATCATATGGGGTACTCGCAGGTTTACTATCAAACTGGTTAAATTTTCTAAGAACAGACTAATCGTAATGAGATTGACTAAGACTATAACCATTAGACTCCCTTCTAATTTTCATCCCTGGGATTACATCAGCGGGACCTAAGTCTTTCATGTCAAAGTTCTCATTCAACATGTTCTTAGTGGAATTAATTACATCTATGGTTGTACCTAGTATAAGCATATCATCAACATACAAGCATACAATCACACAGGCATCATTCACAGTTTTAGTGTAAACACACTTGTCAGATTCATTTATTTTAAAACCACTAGAGAACATTACATGATCAAATCTTTCATGCCATTGTTTAGGTGCTTGTTTTAAGCCATGCAAAGATTTTTTAAGTCTACACACTTTGTTTTCACAACCTTTCACTACAAAGCCCTCAGGTTGGTCCATGTATATTTCTTCATCTAATTCACCATTTAGAAACGCTGTTTTTACATCCATTTGATGTATCTCTAAGTTATGAATAGCAGCGATAGCAATTAACATCCTAATGGACGTAATTCTCGTGACAGGTGAATATGTGTCAAAGAAATCTACACCTTCTATTTGTTATAGCCCTTAGCTACTAGTCTAGCTTTATACTTTCCCACAGTTCCATCTACTTTATGTTTTCTCTTGAAGATCTATTTACAACCTATGAGTTTGCACCCTAGAGGTAAATCTACAATCTCCCAAGTCTCATTCTGTATAATGGAATCCATTTCGCTAATAGTGGATTCTTTCCACCATGGAGCTTCAGAAGAAGTCATGGCCTCTTTATAGGTTTGTGGATCAGTTTCAGCTAAACAGGTTATGAAGTCTGGCCCAAAAGATTTTTCTACTCTAAGTCTTTTGCCTCTTCTAGTCTCATAAACAGGTACATCTTCTTCTATCGGTAAGGAATGGCTAGAAGAAGGGACATCTAGGGGATCTTCACATATCATGCGAGATTCAGATTTCAACGGAAACACATTTTCAAAATATGCAGCATCCCTAGATTCCATAATGGTGTTCACACCAATTTCTGAGTTGTCAGAACTCACAACCATAAACCTATAAGCAGTAGTGTGTTCGGGATATCCTAGGAAGACACAATCAATGGTTTTGGGCCCTATCTTAGTCCTCTTAGGTGGAGATATAGAAACCTTATCCAAACACCCCCACACTTTGAAGTATGCATAAGAGGGTTGCTTGCCTTTCCGTAATTCATATGGAGATTTGACTGATCCTTTAAAAGGCACTCTGTTCAGGACATAACAAGTTGAGAGGACGACCCTCCCCCCACAAGTTCGCAGGTAGTCCTGAACTAATTAACATGGCATTCATCATCTCCTTAAGGGTTCGATTTTTTCGTTCAGCCACACCATTAGATTGTTGTGAATAAGGAGGAGTTACTTCATGAATGATACCATGTTGTGCACAAAAGTCTCCTACAGGGATTACATATTCACCCCCACGGTCATACCTAACGGTTTTAATGGTGGTACTCATTTGGTTTTCAACTTCTAATTTATATATATTAAAGGCTTCTAAGGCATCATCCTTTCCTTTCAGTAAATAAATTTGACAATACCTAGTACAGTCATATATGAAAGTGACAAACCATTTTTTACCACCTCTAGTTTGAACCGATTTCATGTCAACTAGGTCTGTGTGAATTAATTTTAAGGGTTTAGAATTTCTGTGAATATTTTTCTTATAGGGTTTTTTAGCATATTTTGATTCTACACATATTTCACATTTATGTTCGATTTCCAAAGTGAATTTTGGAATGCAGCCTATGCTTGCCAATTTGTTCATTGATTTATAATTTACATGAACAAGTCTACCATGCCATATATTTAATGGAACACAAACATAAGAAGAATTAATTTTATTCATTTCAACAGAGGTTACATTCAATTTGTATAATCCCTCAGTCTTATAGCCCTTTCCTACATAGTCTTTTCCCTTAGTTATAATCACTTTTCCAGACTCAATTACAATTTTAAATCCCTTATCATCTAACACACCACTTGAAACAAGATTCTTGCAGATGTCCGGAACATGTAGAACTTCATTCAATGTGAGAGTTTTTCCAGAAGAGAGCTTCAGCCCAACTTTTCCTTTTCCTGCAACCTGTGCTGCAGACGAGTTACCCATATATAGTTTTTCTCCTTCCCCTACCGTCTGATAGGAGGTGAACATTTCTTTGTTTCCGCAGACATATTTGGTAGCTCCAGAGTCTACCCACCAGTCTCTCACATTGGTAACTAAATTAACTTCGGACACCGTGCCAGAAAACTCATTTTTGCTGCTTTCAACTAAATTTGCATTTGGTTTTTCAAAATTAGCATCCTTACGTTTTCTATAGTGTATTGCCATATGACCAGAAATACCACACACATAACATGCTCCTTTAATTTTACCAATGTCAGATTTTGGTTTTTGAAAAGTACCTTTTCTTTGCGGGTCAGGCTTGCGTTTGTTGTGATCCAGGCTTGCAGAAGATTTGTGTTCGCTGACATGGGATTTGTTGGACATGTCCCTTGCAGAAGATACATTTTTGTCTTTTGAGCACAGCAGCTCTTCAACTTGAATCTTCTTACCCAGTTCCACCATGCTAATTTCACCAGTTTCATGTCTTAGTCTTCTCTTGTACTCATCCCAAGAATTAGGTAATTTCTCAATCACCGCCGAAACTTGAAATGTTTCGTCAATCACCATTTTTTCAGCAATAATTTCATTAATAATTTGTTGAAGTTCCAGAAACTGATCTATCACAGATTTATCATTCACCATTTTATATTCCAAAAATCGTGCAACTAAAAATTTCTTACTTCCCGCTGTTTTTGCTTCATATTTAGCTTCTAATGCAGTCCATAAATTAAATGAATTAAAATTTTCTTTTGCATTGTAAAATCATACAGGGCATCTTCTAGGCAGTTCAGTGTATGATTTTTAGCCATATAATTTTGTCTCTTCCAACTATCTAATTCTCTTTCATTTTCAGGTTCATTCAAGGTTTCGTCAAACGGCTTCAAAACCAATTCATCAAGCATATGGAAACTCAGAAAAAATAGCATTTTTGATTGTCATCTTTTGAAGTCCTTTCCAGAAAATTTCTGAGGTCTGTCAACATCAGTCTTCGTGATTGATACAGAAGAATTAACGAATTATCAAATATCGTGTTAAGAATGTTGTCGCAAATCTGTAACAATAAAAATAAACTAAACAGAAACTTGAATTGTGTTAACGTTAAGAAAAAATAGAACCGCTCTGATAATTGAAGCACACAATTGGGCAGAGCCACCTGCTCAGCAAATTGTCCTTAACACGATATTTGTCGGGTACACCTCAATAATGAGTGATGATATACCCCTACTGACAAATCATGTCCAGGATAGAACTGCCCGCTATTAACCCAGTTAGCATAACTTGGTTAATCCTCTATGAACTTAACATCGAATAGAATAGAAAAGATAAATAAATTTTAAACACACAGTGCGCACATCAAAAGCGAGAAGAGAGGAAAAGTAGTCAGGACATTGGTTGCTACTGGGGTGCTTTTCAAATGAGAATTTCTTTTGCTTTTATAGGTGAAGAGAGGTGAGCTCGAATTAATTGTAATTAATTAAAAAAAATATATTAATTTCGAATTTATCACCATTAATGAAAAAACGGTAAAATAAATTTATTTTAGGAATTTAAAACAAAACCGTTAAGTACTGATGGGGCACTTGCTGGCTCACGCCTAGCACGCTCAAAACACACGCAAGCTCCGCAAGCTCGCGTGCGTGCTTCACATGTGTGATAAGCATGCATCAATCCACTATCCCATTGCCTTAGTCCTCCCCTAGCACAAAAGCATCTAAACCCTAAGGGTCCTTCCTTAGTTGCCAATTTTATGGTGATAAAGAGAGCACTGGTTTGTCCAATGTGGGACTAGCCAAAGGTTCTTCATTCATTAAAGAGTGAAAATGAAATTGTTATTTCCACCCAATTCAATGGCTAGTAACTCTTTGATCCTAAGATCCAATCCCATTAAGACTATTTTAATTTTAACAAATTCATTTTCATCTCTAACAAAAGACATTGCTTTTATACACGAGAATCAGATGTATACAGCTATGGGGTTCTTCTCCTCGAACTCATAACAGGGAACACCCCGCGCTACTACGGCATATATAGAAAGCCGGCTTTGGTTAGTGAGTTTTGGAACTATATCGGTACCAGTGAGCAATTAAGTAAGCAACAGAATCCACAAGCAGTTGGTTTTCAACTAATAGATTGTGAATTATTAGAGCAAGAGCATTATGAAGAATTTCCAGACAGCTGATGCAGATGTTAGTAATAGCATTGAATTGTATTTCACTAAGGGTGCGGAATATATTTGATGTGGTGGAAATGGTGAAACAGGTGGAAGGTATTTGGCGATTATATGATTGACAGTGAAAGTAAAGGACCTTCATGGCTATAAGGAATCTTAAGCTAAATTTCCACTCCCCTTCAAATCTCTACATTCACTATGTAACTGAAATAGGTGTAGTTTTATAATTTTTATGTAGCTAAATGTAATCTAGAATGATTTCTATCAACAGGGGCTCAGTTAAGAGAGTCCGGGACATTGAAAGTCCTCATTTTACATGAGGGCAGAGATTATCCTGAAATTACTCTGCTGCATTGACGTTCAGATTTGCAATTGCTCCCATTGTAGTTTCTTCTTATTGTTGCTTATCTCTGTAAGTATTACTTATACTGGTCTCGTTCTGCATAATGTATTTTTATTCCATTCCGGGAACCGAGGAAGTGGGCGCATCAAGTGGGGATCTCAGCCTTTATATTAGAACTTTATTGCGCCATACGCTCGCCAAGTACAGACATCTGATGCTCAGAAATTTTCTTGTGTTACCATTTGATTGTCCGACTGTTAAAAGAGGATTTAGGTTCTCAGGTCTGTTTAAACAAAAAGGGCCTTGCATCTTTTCGCCACAATATTATTCGAAGTGTTTCCAAATCTGTGGATGAACTGGAAACCCAGAAAATGACTTTAACTCTGGTGCTTCAATCAACCCAGATATATTTGCACATATCTCATCTTAATCAAACACGAAAGTAACCACATACAACAGCGGAGATTTCTTTCTTTCTTCTTTTTGTTAATGCAGTTGTTTATCTATTTAAGTTTTTAAAACAAGTGAGTTTGAGATCTAGTTTGAAGTTTTTAACTGTACAGGAAATTTACAGATTTAAAGGCTAAGAGACAATTTACATCACGTTTTTTTTTATCCAACTCATATGGATCTGACTAGTCTGGATCTGACTGAAATCACCTGACTCATCTTACTCAAGTACATGAATCAGTGGTTTAGTCCAATGAGTCAGGAGTATTTTTATACCTGATTAAAATGGATCCGATTTAGGGGTTAGGTCAGATCTGATTTAAAATAAAAAAACAAACAGTCTGACATTTAACTCGGGTCGAATCAGATCCAGATGCCGAGTCAATGGTGGGGTAATTTGCTAATCCGTTTCTGACTCCTTAACTTTGATTTATA
Organism: Papaver californicum; assembly: GCA_023531435.1. Classification (NCBI taxonomy): domain Eukaryota; kingdom Viridiplantae; phylum Streptophyta; class Magnoliopsida; order Ranunculales; family Papaveraceae; genus Papaver; species Papaver californicum. The sequence continues at coordinate 7,857,187 of JAJJMC010031210.1, read as the reverse complement.
ACTCTTTTCCAGTATAGTCTACTCCACAATAATTCCTATTTGATGATAGTAGTAAAAAATTAAGTTGAATGAAACATAATTAGTTGAGCATTTTTAGGTGGGCGGAACTCCCTCCAGCATCGACAATTTAATGTTGAACTGCTTACCTTAGACTCTGAGAAACTATAATAGTACCCACAAGCAATTTGACCAGCGCACCAACTCCTTCAAAACTCAGGGATGAAACTCCATCCAGCCCAGCTTTTAATTTCCTGTAAAAGTTAAGGCAGCATACTCTGGCGGTCAATGATCAATAGCACAAACAGTATTTGGTACTTCAATCCAGAAGTAAAACCAAAACAAAAAGTAGAAGAAATGTTGAGATTGCCGAAGCTATCATTTTTTTTTTTTAACAAACTCGCAAAAAGGATTATTTTTAAGAGAATAAAATTAAAAAAAATAAACAAGGAGGGGGATAACTCCAACTTGATTCATCTACCTAAACACCAATAACGTTATACATACTGGATAAACATAACATGGTAAAACGTTATACATACTGGATAAACATAACATGGTAACTAAGATGGATTTAAACTGTCAATCTCCGTAAATCTTGTGATAGATTTGGACTCTCTACCACTTAGCTTATAAGTCCATTCTTTTTATAAGTCCATCCTTTTTATACATATAAAACCAAGTAAACTTTGATAGCCTGAGTGAATTTACAGCTTTAAGTCAGACTAGTCAAACGTATAAGACGTAAACATGGTCGAAGGTGGAGAAAGAGATTTAAAATCGAGCACGAGAACAATTTGATTACTCACCAGCAAGCTGCAACAGTTCAACAATAACTCACCAACGCTGTTGAATAAACAGTCTGACATCTACTTTTTTATTCACTTGAACAAAAAGTACACTTGATTATACTTGCCTTTACCCCTAATTATTGCATTAGTATTTATGTGGCTCTAATGGAGAAACCAGTCTTTGGATAGAAAAGAGAATTAAAATTTCCAACCACCAGGAGCTTATTAGTAACTGATGAATTGAACAACTCAATAATAATTTGCATAGAAAAACAAAAGACACTTTGGACACTTAAGATTTCTTGTAAACATGAGAAAATGGAATCTACTACAGCTAAAAAAGTTACATCATTCCATATACATGCCATAAGATGTTCAATCACCAATCACTCTTCTTCCAGACAACATTTAAATCAAATGTTGATGAGTAAAAAATCAAATTGGAAATCAAAAGGTCGTAAGCAAACCTTTAGACAATTAGGTCATTTTCTGATATTACCTGGTGAGTGGAATTTCGGTATTACAGTAAAAAAATAAACATCTGCAAGCATATACAAAGCTGACAGTAAAAAAATAAACATCTGCAAGCATATACAAAGCTGACACCGCACTTTCTAGGATCTACCGAGCAGCATTAGAACATTTAAACCAGAGCAAAAATAGGAATTAAGTTACAGTTACAGATGAATGATAACAGCAATTTTTTTGCTCTCTTCTTAAATTACTAGTTCAGGTTGTAGCAACAAATAGGGGACTTGGTTGCTTGTCTCCCAATGACTCCTTCTATTTAGCCAAAACTTAGAAACGTTATTCAGTTGTCCCACTCTCACCAATAGTAAGTTCCCGCCCAGGCATACACAAACAACTCATGCTAGTTACCCCATGGACAAATCATATGCCGGCTAATATACTAATTCAATACTCTTTTCTCTTTTTAGAGTTATTACTTGTTAGCTTCGATTGCCTTAGAAATAAATGGCTAAAGCTAAGGCCCTGCTTCAGACCCACTCTCATATATTAGATTTAACGAGCTAAGAAAGAGTGCCCTAAGGCTCTTTCAGCAATAGCTAGAAGAGGGGTACAAATTTGATAGGAAATGTGATAGAAGCTTAATATGTAAGAAGATTTAATCTTGAAGCTTATAAAGAAAACTTAACGAAGATGTCACCATCGTGATCTGCAATATCATTTACCCCAACAAAGAAAAAGGATGTATCTCTAGACTCTACTACTCTAGTCAATGAAAGAGAATTAATACGCATCTGAATCTACAAATTCATCTGATTTCAAAGAGTGAACACATTGGCAATTCAAGGATAAGCTATGTATGTCCAATTTCTATTTTCCTTCTATGGTGTCTAACATGTAAAATGTACTTGTAACTGCATATTGTATTGCAGATAATTTTCTAATCCAACTAACCCTACCTCATTATGGGTTTCATGACATGACTAGCCAAAACCAAAAAACTGGTTTGCCACAATCAAAACCTAAATTAAAACAAGCAACCACACAAAGGAAATATAAAGCAAAAGAAAAAAAATTACCTGCAGCAGATGTTGTGTTCTTTATCTTCATTGATAATCCCTACCAAGTCAGAAGGCAACCCTTAGAGATTCATCATGAGCAGGTAAAGTGGTTGAGCAGATGTAGTCTTTCCAGTCTCCCCCATTTACCACCATGTGGGGGACTTGGGAAGACTACACTAGCTAAACCATTTAATGTTGGTGTATCAGTATAAGTTTGTTCTACTATTCTCAGATTCAATCTTTTTAGCATTTTCTCCGATGCTGTGACAAAAAACCGTTGCTGGAAATATTTGAGACGGAATGCAGGAGAACTGGAGAACTAGCCTTGAAGAGAGTTACCTCACATATTCAACCCATCACACAGCCTTTGAGAAGTCACACTTCAAGAAGTTTCAATAATTTCTAACACTGGTTACGAAAGGGACAATTATAACTATCAATCTGAAATCTAGAAAGAGATACTTCAGGGAGAGTCACAAGTTACTCTATGAAAGGCTGTTCAATTTTGAAGCACGCATAATCTCCGGTAACAAGCTTCTTTCAGATCAACTTCTACACAGCAACTTCCACTGCCAGTCTCATAAACTGAAAACTGATTCAAAAAAGTCAATCAGTAAACTGAAAACTGATTTTAAAAGATCGGTTAGGTAATATTAGCCACAACACACAATACAGTTGGACCCAGATGGATTTGAACCATCAACCCTCCACAAACCATTAATCAGGTTTAGGTGCTCTTGCCATTTTGAGCTTACGAGTCCGTCCATAATAAGGAAGTTAAACAACCTAGTGATTCAAAAAAGTCAATTAGTAAACTGATTATAAACATCGGTTAGACAATATTAGCCACAACACACAATACACTTGGGACCAGATGGATTTGAACCATCAACCTCCACAAACCATTAATCAGGTTTCGAGGTTGAGGTGCTCTTGTAATTTTGAGCTTATGAGTCCGTAATAAAGAAGTTAAACAACCTAGTGATACATATTAACTCTAATGAAAAAATTTCACAAAAAAATAGCATTTTCATGGCAGCCCTACCAAGAAACTATTTTTACAGCATAACTAGCGCACAAAAAAAAAGCATTTTTATAGAAACCCTACCAAGAAATTCTTTTATAGCAAAAAAAAACTCCCGACTAACTTCAAAATCTAGAGTATATTGGTGTATGCTTGCACCAAACAAGCTCCAGCAAATTTCAAAAATCTAGAGTATGTTGGTGTATGCAGGACCACCAAAATTTGAACCACAACAAATTCATGAATCCATCTAAAGTAACATGTTCTGTGGGCAATCTGAGAGTCTTCCGGTTTAAAAGTCACGGACTCCCGCAACATACTCTAGCTCACAATATTGACCACTTGAGATTCTTCCAGTTTCTGAGTGTCACTGGACTCCTGTGATCAAGAAGACATGAAGGCATAACAAAAAAACATATAAAAAAATTTGTAATATATAATATGGAAGACTCCAAACATTATTATTACAATACCAAACACATCATTATTATTATTGTAGCAGTTGTATCTTAATATTGCTAGCAACAACTCGACTACTTCTGAACAAGTCTGAATTAACATCGAAGCAAAAAATAGCTTTCAACAATAAAAACATATGAAATGTAACCTCAAAAATTCCAAAAACCAAACAATGTACAATTGCAGACCAATATACAATTACAGAGCTGAATACGTGTACAAGAGAGATCCCCATTCCAGTTGGCAAAGAGTATTGCCACCACAAGCACGCCTGAACGTGTTGCCTAGCCTGAGCTTTAGCACAGTACAACTTTATTTTTAAGAAAATGTAACACAACCCTTGTAAACTCATATACATATATATAATACGAAGTATTCAACATATAGAGATGTCATAAAAATTATGAAAAAAAATTAAATGTATTATAGATAATGATTGTATTATAGATGTTACCAATTATTCGTCAGTTATCCAACCTTACGAATAACTCCAACTGATAAAAACATAGACAAATGCTTAAACGTCTGAACTTTGAAATAATGATGATAAAAACATAGACAAATGTTTGAACTTTGAAACAATGACCTGGTGTTATTTGGTTCCAAACTAAATATTTACTGTTCTTTGATGGAAGCGGGTAACAAAGGGTGGGTGTGACTGTTTCATCGGTTTGAAGTCAAAGTTTTAATTTAAAAATAAAAATAAAGAGGAAGAAAATTTGATCAATTCTACCTTACGGAGTTGATGGTCGGCCAACCGCGGAATTTCTTGATTCGGACCCCTCGGATTTTGAATAGATTTTGATCTATCCTTGATTCGGCGCTTTTGACGACCTTGGATTGATTTTGATGATATATCCTTGATTCAGAGCTTATGACGATCTTTAATTGATATTGATGATCAGAAATTAAGATTCTGATGGCGAGGTACGTGTGATATGGAATCAAGAAGACAAAGTAGGGACACTAACACACAACAGGGGAGAACCCGGGCAAAAAAGCACCCCGTGCGAACTCCCCTGTTCAACACCAAAACTCAGTTTTTTTATTATGTTTTTTTTTTTGACCTGCCAAGCAAGCGCACCCGTCATGGCAAAGGTCAGATGACAAAGAAGATTCGATACACAAATACTCTTACATAGAGATTTTTGTATCGATCTCTTTTACATCTTCGTATATACCTCAATTATCACACCAGCTCTCATATTAACTGTTCACCGTGAATTATACCTTCCTGCTACGGACGATTTCATCAGAGATCTAAACATCCCGCTACCCGTGATTCCTTTCTTCTGCTCCTACTCCTACCAAACCTCGGTGAAACCAGATCCGCAAGATATCCATCAACAATAAGCCTATTCTGCAACATCAAAAGAAAAATAACAGACAGGAATATAGATCTAGAAAATTTTGAAACCGTTTTGAAAATCGATTTGAAGAAAACTTCTGATTAAAAATCTATTTGAAGAAAAAATTTATAAACGTCTAAAAAATATAAATTGGAAAACAAGAGGCAGTTCAGAAAACTATTCTAGATCTAAAAACATAATAGAAAGAGAAGAGAGCGAAAATCAGAAACAACTAAACCAACTGAAGAAGTCTTAATATATAGCAAAACCTAGAATCAATAGACGAATGAGATTAAACGGTGTAGTTGATAATCAAAGGTTGAGATACAAATATCGTGTTTTAGTTGGTTCCTCTGCTATTTTAAGGCGGTTTAGATAATCTACGGTTTATAATGGCGTTGAATATTTTGTATGGTCTAAGATGCATGACGCGTTTTAGTTGCGTACAAATAACGGACGTTCTAGATTCCTCTCCTTCTTTTTGTCCCCGAGTCCGCCTCCTATTAGAACCCGAAATTCGTTTCCGTGTGTAAGATTGGACGGTATCCAAATTTTATTAGGACCGGATATAACTCGAATATGCCCATATACACACTGTTTGTTTGAATTTGATTTAACATTTAACCTGACTCAGTCCGAGTTAAATATTAAATCGTACATTTTTTTATTTGGGATCTGACTCAATTTATATACCTGATTTATGAGCCGAAAAAAATAAACAATCAGATAGTCAGTATGTTACCTATGAAAGGAAAGGGTGTAAGCACTAAATTTTAGATCTCACTAAAAATATAATGGCCTTTTTTTTGTAATCATAATATTTTTATTTTTATTTTAGGAAAAGATAAAATTATATAAATAGTTCTTATTCAAGATCGAAATTATTACATGGTTTTTCTGGTAGATAATCAATAAAGATTAAGACAGTTACATCAAGTTTTTCCACTGGTATGGATTTTCCAAGTCTACCGTTACATTCACACCCAAAGCAATCGAACAAACTAAAAAGACTGGTTTAAATGGCCCTGTTTGTTTTTCTAACCAAACAAAACTAGGTAACATCACTATATATAGCAGTTGTTTTTGGATCATCAAGTAATCCAACTATTTTTCAAGGTTTTGAAGAACAAATAAACTATCTAAACTAAAGTAACTTCTAAACTATCATAATATTTTGTGAGTGCCAAAAAAATAATAATGGGTTAAAAGGATTAATTAATAAATTTTTACTCACTACTGTGATTTGTTACTTTAATCCTCTTTACTATTTAAAATTATGTATAATTTTTCTTTAACGTTAAAAATAAAAATTGTTTAACTCCCATAACATATAAATCCTGTCCTGGAACCAGCCAACACGCTGGTGGTCTAGTCTTAAACATCGAAACGTAATTGCGTGGTCCATCCTGCTATTGTCTTTGAAATACTCCCTTAAAAGTTGTGGGGTGAATTCCTTGTAGTCGTTGGCACCGACGGTATTGTGGTATCGATACCGGTTCGGTTCGATCTAGATACTAGACAGATGTAGAGCAGCTTTCAAAATATAATAATTAGATTATGACAATATAATTAATTTGATTGATTTTTTCCAACGTTTGCTTAAAAAATTCAGTTGCCAGTGTCATGATATTTTTTCACTAAAGTTTTCTTATTGAAAGACTGAGACAACTGTATGGCACTTATCCATGATTGTTTTAAGCTTGACTCTCTACTCAACTAAACGATAAAAAATTTTAATCACCAAAGACTTACATGCTTAAAACGTCTACGATGGGACGATCAAAACATGGACTAAAGATCAAAACTAGTCTTTGGTCCGGAATTGTGAGGCGCAGCGGGACGAGTAGATATGGGGTTTAGTACATCCAACACCAGGCGTTATTTAAGAGCACCGCCCGACCATATACTTTGTTCTTAGGCCGGACCAAAGACTAAAAATTTTAGTCTTTGGTCGTTTGGGATACTCATCCAACTGTGGACGTCCTTAGTGCACACAACTGTACGGTAGAGACATTGACCCCTCTCTTTCAAGCGAGTTCCCACTGCGTAATCAAAGTAAATGCTCTCCAAGAATGTAACGAAACATTTTTCCCTTTCTAAAGCCTGTGTTAAATCGCCTTTTCTGCTGGCAGGGGTCACCTGATATATACT
>JAJJMC010031210.1:7786480-7849877 GCA_023531435.1 Papaver californicum | reverse complement strand
AAAAAACACCAAAGTAAGATGAAAAAACAAGCCCAAAATCACCCAAATGCAAATACCTAACATTCCAGATCTTTACAAGAATAACAAAACCCACACCAAACTTCTTCCCTAATGCTTCACAATAACAAAAACGAAAAAGAAAAAATAGTGTTAAATGTTTAATACGTAACTCCATATTCAACCTATCTAACTATCTGTTTCAAAATACCATCTCAATAAAACCTAAAACAAAAAAAAAATACTTCCTTTTCCCCCATTTCTACCATTATAATCTCAGTAACAACACAAATTCCATAATCTTTTCAAGAAAATCCAATATAAAAAAACTTATAAAAAAACTACTCAACCCAACCATGAATAACACAAAATTTCATCAAAATTATCAAATTGTAACATGTATTACAAATATGAAACACAAACTAAGCAATTACCGTTATGATTATGCTGTTTTTGGATCTATTTGTGGTTGAAATTAGGGTTCACTGAAACCAAGAAAACACAAATGTAGACATTAGAAGTTAAAATTAAACCTTAAAATGGGATTATCAAGAAGAGTGTGAAGAGAAAACCACGTACACTCACCTGCGGCTCTCCGAACTGAAACTCCATTAAAAGAAAAAAAGACTTGATAAATTCATCAAACCTGGGTTGTTGTAAAATTTTCTATTTGCTTCTTTTATTTCATATATCAAGTTTTATATGTGACTGAAATGCCCTTAAGCTGTTCTAAAAAAAGGTTTTTGATGTTGACACCATTGGTATTCCATGGGGTCGTCTCTTGATTCGGGTCCATGTGGGGGCTTTTAGTTGACTTTGGGCTTAGCCCTTCTTAGTATGAGCGACGAGCACTTGTTGATCTAGATTTTGGATGCTAACAACTAGTGTTGGCCATGGTACCCAATTATCCAGAACCGAATCGGTTTCAGGTTTTAAGATTGGGTCCACAAACGATATTAGTACTCGACGGGTATAACCATTATGAACCGATAAATTTTTGGGTCCTAACGAGTATTATTTACAGGGTACCATAATATATGTTATTTTCTATAGACTTTACTCAAGATTTTAAGACCTTATCTGGTTTTACTTGGATTTTTTTCTTTATTTATTTTTTTCCTTAGATTTATTTTGTAATTAGAATATTTATATAAATATAACAATAACTTCATATGAAAATTTATTATATCGAAGTCAACTTAAAAAAAGATAAAATAAATTTATCAAAAGATACAATTGATTTCAAAGACCCAACCATTGCCCAAACCCGTCGGGTATTTAGGTGTTTAATCGGGTCCGATTTCGGGTCCACTAAATTAGGACCCGGACCCGAAATTGTTAGCATCATGAACCGCTTTTTTAAATCGGATCCGGTTCCAGGTCTAGTGGTACCCGAAAGAAACCGGACCTTTGGCAGCCCTACGAGGAACTACTGGTTTTGATGATCCATTTATTAGATGGTCCACCCATTTGAGCTGGTTTAACCAGTGGTCCATTTTAATGTTTTTGGGCCAAAAACCTTAATTTCAGGTCCATACACGTGTATAAAAAGTTATATTAAATGCCCAAAACACCCTCATAAGCATAATAATAGTCTTGGTAATGGCGAAGAAAGTTGTTTCTCTTTTTTCGTTTTTCTTTTTCACTCTCTTGGTCTAATTTTATGAGTTACTGTGATGATCAAAGTGGATATTTGAATTTTAAATTACAAAAAACAAAAGAAATAGTCATGAATCTAGGTTTTGAATTCAAAATCGAGCGTGATCGAGATTAAGATTTTGATTTATTGATTTACATTTTAAGAAGTATGTTTATAATTAGAAGAAGAAGAGACCGGAAAAAAGGGAAGATGAACAACAAGAGTTTAAAAGTGATTGTGAAGAGAATGAAAATAAGAAGATTCGAAAATGGATCGAGATCGGTGAAAAAGAAGAAAAAAAATCTGATTCAAGTTATTCGAGAATGAATATAAGTTTGTAGATCTACTGGTGGGTTATATTATTGTATGATCCTATAATACATATTTATTTGTACTAGAGATATGATATTTTGGTTGTTAAGTCATCATATTCTTTTTGTTTACATTTCGTTTGATCATCGATTTGATTTGGTTTACTTTTATTTTTTTTAAATTCATGTTTTTTGTTCTTTTGGAGATTTTGTATGATGTATTGTATATAATAAGAATTATTGTTTGATCCTACATCACATATTTGTCTGTACTATAGATAAAATTATTATTTTTTTAAATCATGTTTTTATTAGATTATCTAGCCGAGACAACATTTAAAACTTAGGGAGCGTAGTTCAATTTCCAAGACAAGTGAATAAACTTAGGTTCAAGATAGATGTTGAGCCTTGCTTCCATTGTTGAGCACTGCATACCATGCTGAGCCTGCATACCCTGTTGAGGGCTCCTACCCTTGCGAAGCTCTGCTACCCTTATGGTCCTCATGACCTTGGTATTCCTTACTATATCTCATTGAGTCTCATCAATGTATTGAGCATCACTACACCTTACGGTCGGTTCTACAACCAGGTCTTGTAAACCAAGCTGAAGACTCCTCAGCATCACCACGAGTCTTGGAGCAAACTAAAAATTGTTTAACGTCACCTCAGATCTTTATACAAACTATCAAAGGATCCCCAACGTCACTCCGAGCCTCTGATTGGATCGAAAATAAGGCTCTCTAACATCACCTCGTGTCTTTGATCACTATCCATAGCTCTCCACAGAGACGGCACCTCTTCGTCCTGCCATAGACGAATAACCTAATTGTACCGCCATAGACTAACGACCTTGCATTCGCTCTTCGCTCGATGGATGACCATGTTAGGTTAACACTCAACCTCAGCATAAGCCTTGCTCCTAAGATTAGACAATGACTCTCGTAGCTCTGATAGTTGGAATATGAAAATGACAGTTTTCCATAGCCACTTATCAGATACTGCCACATCTTCATTCTTAGGAAAAAAGCGTCTACAATTAGGTCATGCTTGAATTCAGTAAATCTTGTGCTTTCCTTATGAAACACACGACTATAACAAGCCCCCTTGATCTTTCCACATGAATCAGGCTTTCCTTCACACGCAAACATGAGTATTTTTTTATCCAAGTTACGACAACTTTGGAGGATACTACCACGTCATATAACACATCACATAAAAAGGATAATTATGTCACAAATGGGGGGGATAAACTTAGGGTTTTGGTCTAGGGGTTTACGGTATATGTGTGTATTAGCCTACTTACACAGGGGGAGGATAGTCGTTCAGAAGGTATCAGCTGCGGAAGATAGATTCAACCCTTGATTTATCCTTAGTTATTTCTGGATTAAGGAGGATGTTGTTATCATACTCCTCATCCTTATCTCACCGACTAAAATTAGGGTTTTGTACATCTATATATAGACCAACTCTCGGTCATTATAAACAAAACAATAGAACTACATAAAAAAGTTCTCTGCAACTCTCTCTCTTAGATCTTCGATGTCTGCAACTAAGAACTCTAGTCTCACCCAGGGTCGGCCCTGACCATAAAGATACCTAAAGAAAACATTAAAAATATTGCCCTCTAACCATTTGACCATGTCAGCATATTTTAACTACGAGTAAAAAAAAAAATGTAACTGTAGTATCTTTTTCTTTTTTCCTGTGAATCTATTGGTACACGGGTGCCCTAATACTATACTAAGAAAACTGTTAATTGGACTAATAATATGGTAGTAAATTTTATAAATATGATTATTCGTCATTTGTCGTAGTGGTATTACTTGGCCACATAATATTTTGAGGAGTGTTGTATGTACAAATATTGAGTTATAATATCCAATTATATAAAGATACCATAAAAAACAAAGCATTAAGATGGTTAGTTAAGTAAATAATGAAGTGTGTTTTCACCTGGTTGTGTATTACATGTACAAATGATTGGCTATTCATGGCCAAGGTCTAACATCACCCCATATAAAAAGTAGGCATATATCATAACACGTGTTATACCTAAGAAGGTGATTAAATATTTATATAAATTTCTAAGTTATACATGAAACAATTCTCACTAATGTCGTCCACGGGTACTGACCACAGTTATAAAACTGTTTTTTGATGCCCCTCCTTGGTTGTTGCCCAAAGTTGATCCATGGTCGGGCCTGGTCATATAAACCTGCACTAACTTTAATTGTCTTGCACGTATACCCAAACATGTGGATTCAAACAATATGCATATTAGCACGGACAATAAACTTATCATTTGTATAATTCCCTAAACCAACAGTTACACAAGTATTTTACCAATTACTAGTGATACAGTAGTTAAGTTCTGACAAATATGAAAGAACCACTCCTTAAGTGTCACTCAGTTGTATCTTATAGCACCTACGAATACACCATAAACCCATCTTATATATTCATGCTTCCCAAATTTATAACTGAAGTAAGGTCTCACTAACAAGAGAAAATAAGTGAACTAAGTAATGAATGACATAAAAGTCTCCACACACACATAAATATAATATGCACAAATCCTCATTAGGTGGCCAACATTCATGACACGCTTAACTTTAGTACTAAACAAGTAATATTTAAAATAAAACCATATAAATGTTATCGGAACATACACCCATTTTTAACAGATGAAAGTCCATATGACTTTCTAAGTTTCTCAAGTTCCAAAACATATGTATACACATGGCTTAGAATTTAGAATAAACATTTCATGAACATAAAGTAAAACTGACACCACCACTTGCTATGGCTCTTTAACTAAACAAATCATGGCATCAATTCCACACTAGTATGCATAGAAGTGTAACATTACCAAGAACATGACTATCATCAAGGGCTTAAGAATTTTAAACTCTAATATCATTACCATGATATAACTAGTAGAATTAAGAAAACGATTTAGTAATAAGAATCATTGAGAATACGATTTATGCTACCAATCATAATTGGATTCTCATGAAACACTACACTGCACCTTACATATACAATACCAATAGAAAATAAGAGTTTCATATTAATTCAATGAACACATAATGGGATAATGAAAGATTCATAGGGTTGTGTAGAAATTCTTCTTGGCAGAATGCAGTTTTAGCTTCACCAAAGATATGCACATATTACAAGATGATTGTTTTCACTATGAAAAAATAATATTCAGTCACGGTTCTCCCATACTTTGGGGTACCTAAAGTGATCAAAACTTAATGAAAAATTTACAGTAAGTTACCTACACTCAGATGAAAAACATACTAAATTTTCAGCTTAATCCGATACACGGATATTGAGAAACACTAAGGTAAGTTGACTATCCAGGGTTTTAATCCTGCTAAACGCATTCATAGATAATACTACCATTTCAGCAGTTAATCGGACCTGATCTTCATGAAGTTTTGATCGTATCACTATGACTTAATTAAGCACAGCGTACTAAAAGTTCATTATATTCCAACGGCTGGATCTAAGTATATCAGTAAAAAATAACATAGATTTTAGGGTTCATAAAGTTGAATTACTATCAAATCATGCAAGTTTCTTTCCCAAAGCTTTCTATACACGAATCAAGTAAGAAAACAACATACCCAATTCATATTTTCACATAAGAACATGATTTTATTGAAACCCCCAAATTAAATGAACAACCCTGATTTCAAAATCCTCAAATCAATGTTAAAAGCATGAAATTGAGGTACTTTGTTCACTACCCATTGTTCTACAACAAAGAAAATTCAATAATCTCAACTCAATTCGAGCAAACATCAACAAATTCCAATTAGGGATAATTTTAATCGGACTAGAAAAAAAGAAAGAAATTTCCTACCTTTCATAAAATCAACACCAAGACTAGTAACAAGAAATCTAACAATTTTCAAGCTTAACACCTCTAATTTCTCCAACAAAATTACTAGGGTTCTTCTCTAATCTTCCTTAGATAACCCAAGTAATAATCATAAGTGAAAGAGGAAGAAGAGACCAATATAGAAAATAGATGTTTTCTCTTTTATTTTTAGTTTTGGCCCAAATTGACCCTACTACCCTTGACGCCCCCCATATTTGACATGTGTATAGAATGCATGCAACATTATAAAGGCACCCCAATGGGTTACAATAAAGCAGTCTTTTCATTTGGGTATCAAGCTCTATTAATAGGGCAACCTAAAAGTGTTAAATACACTGAGTATCAAAGTTTTATGCACTCTAAGTGCATAATATGACTAATGGGTTTAGTGAAACCCGAGTAAAAATGCAGGGTCTCACATCATTACCCCCTTTAAAGAACTTCGTCCCGAAGTTCAAAATAAAACCAAAAGTAAAGAATGTTACATATAGTTTAGGCAAGGTTAGTGTGTAATCAACCTTCTGCCTTTACCATCCTTTACCTCGTTAACCCTATCTCATTTTTTATCGTCTATAATTCCTAACGCACAATCTCTCTACTACAACACTCTAATTCTCTAAGGATATGGGTCAATTTTAGCAATTACTTCAAAATAACCTTATAACCTTTTCTTGTTTTATTTAAAATGCCCAAAGTAATCCATGTATATCCTAACTTAGCCAAGTTATTATAACTATGTTATTTGAGTGTGGCCTCTATTAGGAAAAAAAATAAAGCTCATTATGTGATAAAATCATTTAATAGCATTTATAATTCTTTCAAAATAGATTTCGCGACATGTAATAGTAAAAAAATGTTAGTGTTTAACAAAAATTATGATTGTTGGAAGCTGAGCAAATATTAATAATGGAAAAGCAAGAAAATATAGGATGTTAAGATATCATTTAAATATTTTTTTTCCATTGGTTTTTTCCTTTTAATGGTTGCCATGACTGTTAATTTCCTTTTATAATCATCAGGGACAGAACTACAAGCCTAATTTCTCACTTAAGTCGGGCCCCAAAGCCCGAGAACTTTTCTTTTCCACTATATATTCTAAGTTGGGATGAAAAACATGTAGAAAAGTTAAATTTAAGACCGATGTGAAAAACTGGTCAAGCTCCTCCCTATGAGTCTTCTAGTTCCAGCACTGATAACCCCATAACATTATTTTTCAGAAGAAAAAACATGAACAAAATGGCTTAATTATAATGGCTATAACTCTCTTCTTTTAAACATTATGGAGGACGAAGCATGTATATTGTTGATTTTAGAAGACTATATACTTCTACAAAACAACAAATAATGATGTGACAATCACTGATACAACAACTAAGCCTACACGGGATACAAGGCAAGATTCTGCCGAGGGAAGTGACTTTGGAATCACTATAGGAGGGGATCATGTAATTACTAGCCTCTCTTTCAGTATCACTACTATCTTTTAGCTACACAATTATTGTTCTCTCCATGTGCTTTATTTCTATTTCTGATATATACTCTTTATTTTAGAAACATGAAAATTCTATCTTGAAATGTTTATGGGTTTGGAAATAAAAATTTACTAGATCTTATCTTAAAGAAATTATTATATCAAATGATCCAGATATAATCTTCCTAGATGATACTAAAAATAAATCTAGAAATATCAGTAGATTCATAGTTTTTTTTTAACTTTCCTAACTCTTGCTTATATGAGCCAGTTGGTCTTTCTGGTGGTTTTGTTATACTACGGAATGATGGAATTGATGTTCAAATCGTCAATACTAATTTAACATATTTAATTGTAAACTGAAGATTGATGCCAAAACTCAATTTTTTATAATCTCATTTGTTTATGGAGCAATTGATACTAATGTTAGAGATGACAAGTGGTTGTATCTGCAGGACATTACAACCCAAGTTAACTTCCCTTAGTTAGTTATTGGCGATTATTTGTGTCAATAATAGAAAGATAGTGGTATTCTTGTCACTGATTTTCAACTGGAAACTGCTAAGGATTTATTTGACAGATGTGGTCTGATCAATATTCCCTTTGTAGGTAATATCTTTACTTGGTCTAGTAAAGAAAGGGTTATGAGTTAAGTCTTGAAGGGTTATGAATTAATTATTGAAAGATTAGATAGGTGTTTAGCTTCCCATACTTGGCTAGAAAACTATCTGAAAGCCATTATTTATCATATTTTCCCCGTATCTAGTGACCATTGCCCTACTCTTATAACTACCTCTAGACAAGATAACATTTCCTACAAGCCTTTCATATTCAGTAAAACCTGGTTTAGGGACATCATCTATAAGAATTTAGTCAAATCCAACTAGAATGTCAAGTTTTCTGGCTCCTCTGCTTTTAAACTTACCAAAGCTACTTTTTGTGCAAAACAAGATTTCAAACAATGAAACTATACTCATTTTGGTAACATTAACACCCAAATCAATAAATTGAATGTTCATATTGATAGTCTGTCAGGTAAGAATAATCATGGGGATGTAGCCACTATTTAATTCTTCAAATCTAAACTTGTCTATTGGTACGAAGTAAAAGAAGATTTCTGGAAACAAAGAGGTACAATGGAGTCCATTAAATTTGGAGACAAAAATATCCATTATCTTCATAATAAACCTAACTTTAGAAAGAGAAGAACATAGATAAAAACTCTGCAGAATGGCATGGGTGTATAGATGACTATGAGTGAATAAATTGTTGATGAAATCATGACTTATTTTTACAAAATGAGCAGGACTACCAACCCGCCTGATACTTCTAGTTATCTCAAATATATTCATCCTTGCGTTTCGGATTCTGAAAATGCCATGTTGGTTACAAATCCTACTGAAATTGAGATTAAGCAAATTATCTTTAGTATTTAGTCTTGGAAGTCCCCAAGTCCAGCTGGATTTCCACCTGGATTTTAGAAAGAGATGTGGGAGACTATTGGCCCTAACATAACTAGCATGGTGCAATCCTTTTTTTTCTTCAGAATAGGTACATTTTTATGCACGTAAACCACAATTCTATCACTTTCATTCCTAAGAATAATAGTCCCAAGAATACTACTGAATTTATGCACATTAATCTCTGTAATGTTGCATATAAGGTCATATCCAAAATCCTAGCTTCTAGACTCAATGCTATTATTAACAAACTTATAACACCTTATCAAACTGTTTTTTTATCTGGTAGGTGTATTACTGATAATATTCTTGTATCTCATGAACTTATTGATCATATGGGATAAAACAGGTCTACTAATTAATGGTTGGATGACAGTGAAATTGGATATGTCAAAATCCTTTGACATGATTGAATGGAGCTTTTTGCTGGCCACTATAAAAAAAGCTAGGATTCTATAGTGAATGGTGTCAAACGGTTGAACAATGTATCTCCAATGTTTCCACTAGCATTTTGCTTAATGGCTCACCAGATAAGTCCTTCATTCCCGAAAAACACTTTAGACAGGGAGATCCCATCTCTCCCTTTCTACTTATTCTTTGCATGGCTTTAGAGGCATCATTACATCTAAAAGAAGCAATAATATTCATGGTATTATACCAAATAAAAACTTCCTTTTTTTCCCATATTTTATTTCTTGATGATTACCTCATCTTTACCAAGGCAAAGAAAAATGAAGCTAAGCATCTTAACTTCATTATAGAGCAATTCAGCATCTTCTCTGGACAATCTATAAATTTGAGAAATATGTTATGGCCTTTAGTCCAAAATTTCCAATAGCTAGAAAAAACGATATAACCAATATCCTAAACATTTAGAGACTATCTGAGAGTTCCCCATCTTTTACAAATAAACACATCCCAATCCTTTTCTGGCTGTAAGTTATTTTTAATGGTAAATTAGCTAATTGGAAGTCTAAGTTTCTCAACCAACCATCTAGATCTGTCATGACTCAGACTATCCTTGGAACCACATCACCAAATGTATATATTTTTTATGCCTAAGAATGTTACAGTTAAAGAGCGAATGGCTTTTAAACAAGCAGTTAATATTAATAATGCCCTCCTTACCAAGCTAGATTTGAGAACGATTACTAGTAGTTAGGATCTTTGGGTAAAGGTCCTAAAAGGTAAGTATTTTTTCTTAACTCCATCCCTTTGCATGATTGTAACTCTAAAAATGGATCTTGGATATGGAGAGCTATCTCTCATGGCATAAAGGTTGTACAACAATATAGTTATTGGATAGTAGGTAATGGTAGGGACATTAATATCCGAAAGGATAAATGGGTTCCCTTCATTAATTTTACTATGAATTTCAAGTTTGCTTTTATTAATTTGACAAACGTAAATCAATTCACTGATGCTGATTCCAAAACTTGGGATGCTAGTATTTTGGATTCCCTCTTTGAACCAAATACAGTTGTTGAGATACAAAAAATTAGAAATCCACTCTTTAACAAATATATACTTATTTGGATGCCTAACCATAATGGGAATTTCTTTTTCAAAACATCTTTTTTTTTTCTAAACAATAAAACTAGTGGAAAAAGTTCAAATATTGCAGGTAATGTCATAAACTGGAAATCATTTTTGAAAAATAATCTACCACCAAAAATTCTTCATTTTATGTGGATTTGCATCCATAAATGCCTTCCCGCTAAAGTTAGATTTAGGTTTAACACTAATATCTCTAATAATTGTGTATTGTGGGACAGTGGTCTGCATAACATGCAACACTTTTTTTTTATTGCACTCTTGCTAGGAATATATGGGCTAGCTGCTACTGGGAACAATATGCTCATTATTATTAACAATCTCTCTTTTCACTAATGTATAGTTAACAATTATACAATCCTTAACAACAACCAAACTTCTGGCAGTATTAACCTGAAGCTTTCTAGTGTTGTTGTCTGATTTATTTGAAAGTCCAGATGTAATGTTGTTTTTTATAACGAACAAGTTAATGAATCTATCCTCATTTCTAGAATCAAGACCTTTTAGGATGGATGCATGTTATAGCCAATAGTAGAACTTCCTCTAATATGATAACTAGTCTAGATTTTTTTTCTTGGTTCCACCTTCTGATCCAGGTATGAAAATAAATTTTGACGCCTCCTTTGAAAGGCACGAAATCACGAAGGACTTGGAATAATTGTGCATAATGTTTCAGGTACTTGTCATTGACTTAGATAATGCCCAATAATAACTATGGATCATGAATATGCAAAATCTATAAAACTTATGGAATCCATAAAGTGGGTAATGGAGAAATTTTACACACATTCATCTGGAAAGTGATTGGAAAAATCTAGTGTATGCCGTAAATTGAGGAAGCAATATAGTCAAATGGACTACTTATAGCCTAGTTGCAGATAACGTTAAACTTCTAGAAATTTTATTGTCTCTTGGAAGTATTCTTTTGTTCCAAGAGAGGGTAATAATGTTGCTCCTGTTTTAGCAAAATATTCTATTTCTTTGAGTCAAGTTGAAAACTGGATTGATACTACTCCAACTTGGGTTCAGGAGAGTATCAATTAGGATTTACCTCATATGTAACTTTTCTTTTATCAATATAATTTTGTATTAAAAAACACCATAATTAGGCTCATTTTGAATCGGATCAATAGTAAACCAAACTAACATAGATTTTTATCCAATACATGTAAAAGACAAAAGTATGCATACCATGTCCTGGTATTAGTACACTAACCATTGTTACCCTTATCGGATATTGCCCACCTTATAACACTAGCAATTTGCATGAATCCTACCAATGTGCTTTCGGCTTTTGACTTTGACTTTTCTCATTGGTTTTTACACAACAACCGAGTCAATAGAGGCCCATCTTGCCTGAAAATCATTCAATTTGATTTTTTTTTTTAAACCTCATATCATGGTGCCAAAATTTCATTAATTCCCCTTTACCTTTTACTTTACACAGTTAAACATAAAATGTTTGCTAATTGAATTAAGATGATCTAACTGAGTTTAAATTAACCTGGATAATTGATGCGTGTCATAGGTGCAACAAATTACTTTATATGTTTCTCACTAATAATAACAAGTAGTATAGCAATATTATGGATCGTTCCCACAAGGAGCTGTGTTATTGTTATTTTTTTTCAACTTCTTATGTAACAAAGGGGCTTTTGTGGTGAATTAAACTAAAATAAACTAATGAAAGAAAATAGAAAGTAAGTAAAGGTTATCAGAGGGAATAAAATACTAGTTAGAGGTTTCATCTTCCATCACCATACCTGCTCGTCAATTGATTCAACTTAACGTGCAATCCTTCCCATACCAATAAACCTAAACTCCTTGTATCATCAAAGGCACAAGAGCCACCATTTGGATACTTCTTAATGGATAACTTGGCGCAAGATTCACTCAAGTTTAACCTGATAAAAGCAATGGTATTTGTAAGTTGAGGTTATTATATGCAATCCAGCAAGAGCCACACTAAGCTTTTACACATAATCACATGGTAACATCTCGTCGTTAAAAACTATGTTGTGCTACTTGTGATTAGAGTTCTTTGACAATTCCGGATCTCAAACTAGTCTAACTTTAGATACATATACACGATCATTCAGTTTGCAACTTAGAAGACCAAGTCCTCAATCATACATGGCGACATTAACAATATAACGAAAGCGATAAAAGAGATCATTATATTAAAACTAACAATCTAGA
The DNA here is from genome assembly GCA_023531435.1 of Papaver californicum. Lineage (NCBI taxonomy): Eukaryota > Viridiplantae > Streptophyta > Magnoliopsida > Ranunculales > Papaveraceae > Papaver > Papaver californicum. The sequence goes on along the minus strand of JAJJMC010031210.1, from coordinate 7,837,354 downwards.
TTAATTTACATGTCTAGGACTTCCAACTATATCCCCAAAAAATAGAATAAAATTACATACTCATGGGTTTCTCAGAACCCGTGGAAAATATACAAAGAAGATAAAGAAGAATAATAGTTTCCCCCTAAAGGGGCAAACCCTAGGTTTAAGGTGTAGATGAGAACTATAAGGTGTATGATTGACAGGTGTAGGATATGTAAGATGTCTTGTTTGAGCCGATGTTTTCTTATATAGACTCCAATACTTGGGCCTCCAGTATCCTCTCCTTCTATGGTTTAGAATCCCATTGGGACCAAGTTTTCTCAATTTAGAAGTCCAAAATGCTTCAAAACTTGCTTTTCACGTTTTCCACAGTAGTCAGGGTTCATTGCCACAACCATAATGACTCTAAACACCAAAAATTACTCAAATTCTCTGTCTTGAAAGTTTCAAGAGTCGTCATGCTCGATTTCTAAAAGCTTGACGAATTTAGGAATCAAACTCAATCTGCCCGAAAAACCTCACAGTTGTCACGCTAGTATCTAGGGTCGTCGTGGTTTCTTTTCCGTCTTTTGGCATCTCACTGTTTTGTCCATAACTTCTTCGTCCGACCTCAGAATGACCTCATTATTTTTGGGTTGGCTTCATATATTCGTTATCTTTAATATGGAGTGAAGAAATCCTAGATTTGAACGATTTACACTTGGTATTTGATCCTTATTCTTTTGTAGTACTTTACTTTTTTGCTCATTCTAACACTTTATATCACCTGTTTGGGTGACTCACATAATAAAAGACATAAAATAGAAAACAAGCATAATACAAGGTAATATACAAGAAATATAACTAAAACAAGTATGGAGTTGACACTCAAGACATGTAAATAAGCACCTATCACTAATTTTAGGCCTAACAAATTTTTTGCCCACCTAGATGAGGGGCATAAGGGGTGGCTAAATAAGTTAAAACTGTTGAATCACCCTCATTATTGAAACCTAAAAACTTAAACCAAATGTATTTCAATTTTATTGTTCATGTACTTTTCTATCAACTCATTCCTCTTAATCTGGTTTTGATTGATTTATACATTCAAAATTGAAATGCTTCAGAAATTTTGGGTTTCTGTATTTAACCAAAATCGGCGGATATGAATGTTCTCATTAGTCGATTATGAACAATTGGCTGATATGCACATATACGTCGACCGATTCTGGTTTGATATTTATCGTGGTTGAAGAACATCAACACATAATCAGTCGACGAAAATATTTTATATCGACTGATTCTGGTTAAAGAAAACATAAAAAGTTTATGTTGGTTTTTAGGTTACACTCGTTCAGTGTGGACATTCATAACAACTGATTCCTGGTTAATAAAATGCCAATTTATTTTGTTCTTTTTTAGGCTAGAATTAGTTGATATTAACATTCATATCGATCGATTCTTGTTAACCGTTTTTTTTTCTTTTTGCATGGTTTTTAGGTTTCAATCAACATATATATCAATTAATATTCGCCAATTATAGAGTGCGGTTTTTTAATAATATGGCCGGACTGAACAAAAACACTTATAATGAATTACATGTCAGATTGTTTTGTTAATAGTATGGTCGGGCTTATGTTATTCTTATAAGTACCTGGTTATTTATTCTATAATTAAGATGGATATTCCTCTCGTACAACACAATCATCCACGAATTCTATATGTTCTTGTTGAATGCATACCGTCAACCTAGAATTGGTATAATGTACCATTTTATCTGTCGATTTTGAGTTGATGTTCTTGGGGAAAAAAATGAATTTTTACATCTCATCAAACATGTAAATTTCACATCTAACATGATTAATTAACAATTAATTAATAAAATAACACTAATTAATCAGGGGCACATTAGTCATTAACTAAAATAGATGGATAAGTGGTTCTTAAAATTACTTCTAAATAATCTTATTTTAACTTATTGAGTAGACTGTAGACCTCGAATAATTTGAGTAGGCCAAATTAGTCGGGTAAATTAAAACAAATAAAAAATAAAAAAATAAAATAATTTATGATGGGTTATGAATTACTGGAATCCCTCATTCAAATCCCATCCTTATTCACCAAACTCGTCATAATCCTCAGTCGCCTCGGGAGTCTCACCTTCCACTTTAAATTTATCCATAAGGGTCTAAACATCAAAAAAGAAAAACAATCAAAAATTAAAACATATCTCTAAAATAAAAGCATATCCCAGTTTATAAAGCAGAAGACCTACCGGTATCCGAAGTTATACAACTAAAGTTTTATTGGTAGGTCTTGTAAGTAGAGTAGTTATCCTTTCATATAAGAAGGGTCTTTGTTTGTAAAAACTTCTACGACTCGGTGAGGTGGAGTTGCTCTACCATTTCTTAGTGGACTTTAAGTAGAATACCGTTTTTATGTATCATGGTATGTGCTAAGTGTTGAATATTTTCGTGTATCAGAGTAATTACGAGTCTACGACCTTCTAATCAGTCAGTCCACACCCATCCAATATCATATTTTTCTTTTATTTTTGTATGCATTATACATAATTCTCAACAATGCTTCAAAAAAAATCTCTATATATTTGGGGGGATTTCTCTTATGAAAAGCCGTAGTTATGCTCTTTCACCTACAACTACAAATAACTATGTTTGAATCGTCTAAGTTGATGAAATATTATGTTAGCTTGTCTGCTAGTTTGGTCTGCCGAGTTCTAAAGGTTCATTATGGTGACCATCTATATTTTGACAATGATCACAACCATTCATTTAGACCTAGGATCATAACACGATACTATTTTTGGATTGTTATAATTAGGGGTATGTTACGAAACTAGAAAACAAAGAAAAAGGCACAAAGTAGATAGGAGGAGAAAATATAAATCTTATGAATGTGTGTGTAAAATACAAGAGTTTAAGCCTCTACTTATATAGATAGAAGACTTGGTGCGCAAGTATATGGAAACCCTAATCTTAGATACAGAGGCATCTTAGTCAATAAACTTAGGTCTATAACGCTACCCTCCACTGTGTCTAAGTCATTAAAAATACACCAGGAAAACTCAAAAGAGAAAACTTGAAATTGTATAAGCATGTAAAGACTCGAACAATGTTGGACACGCATATGTTGCCTCGTTAAAACCTTGACAAAGAAAACCCATTGGGACAAAACCTTGACGAAGGAAAAAGAGTACAACGCGATAAGTCCTATAAATGCACCTTTGGTGATGGCGCTCCCCATGATGAGTACTTCAATCAAATCTTGGCTTGCAAATATTTGTGTTGAGACTTTCCATTTTCGATGAACCAATTTCTTGAATGCAGAAGATTGTTGTGTTTTCGTGAAGAAATTTGCTAGTTGATAAAGTCTTCTTTTGTGTTACTCGAGTAGTTTTGTCTTCGATTAATACTCTAGCTGAGACTACATTCTTTTTTTAACACATTGAGGACTTGTGTCATAGATTAAATGCTAGCTTCTTGAAGATGATTTATAGAAATGGTTGATGTAGTTTCTTCAACAAAGTGCCAAGATACAAATACATTATCATACATGAAAAAAAAAATGTATTTATGATTACACCTTATATGGTTCAAAAGGACATCCAAATTCCTAGGAGATGGTTATGTTGATTTGTTCTAATTAAATGTGGACATCCACAAAATAACCGAAACTACACAACTCCCCCTTGGATGACCATCATGTTAAATAAAATTGCCTCACTAAACCTTCCATTAAAAACCAACGGGAAAAAATATATGGACGAAGGAAAAAAAGTACAATATCAACATTTTAATAAAATTTAACGTCAGTGAGATGTTGCCTCGTTAAAACCGTGTCTGGAAAAAAGACAAAACCCAAAACGAAGGAAAAATAGTACAACTTTTGACGATTTATGGATGCTAACTCAATTCATGAGTATTACAAAAAAAACATCACAACCATAACTCTAGTCTATATCATAGAAAAGTTTTATGCAAACATAATATTTAAACTGCAGATTTAAGAAAAACAATATTTATGCTACTAAAGCGTGGATCTTTGTGTTTTTAATGACTCCTTAAAAGACCTGTATAGTTAATATCATCGACTAATTAATCCGGATTTTTATTTTTGTAGTAAATTTCTAAAAACAAATAAAGGATTATTAAACCTAGAGTTATCAAATGGGCCAGGTTAGAATCAACCTGACTATAATTTACCCACCGTAGTTGGGTTAGAATCAACCCTAACCCTAGTACTATTTAGTAACAAGCCTAAAACCCAACCGTTGGAACTTGCAAATTAAAATTTTAACTTGATACTCTCTAAAATTATAAATAAAAATTGATCTCGGCAGGGGTCAAACCTAGAACACCTAGGTTGTAGGTCAACCGTGGAACCACCGTACTGTGTTATGGTGATTGTGCATTAAAGCATTAGACATATATAGTGTAAAAGTCATGCAAAAAAAAGTTACAAAACCCTACATCGTAGAGCACATCCGTTGTGTTTCCTTTATCTCCTAACCGCCGTCTCCCCTCTTTTCTATCTTCTCCACAACTGCACAAGATCTCCTCTATTAACATAATCCAGAAGTCCAGGCTCCCTCACTTTGTATTAGTGGTGTTGATAAAACAATTGATTAACGACTATAAATAAGAAGTAAATGATCTTTTTATTAATATATTTGTTTCAATTAAAGATTGATCTTTCTGTTCGTTTTTTAGGCACTTCTCGCTTATTTCTTCATTTGATCTCTTCCAAACATGATTCCTTGATTTCGAACTTGTGATTCTACTTTTAATGTCTACATCTCATAGACAAACCTCATGGGCATGGGATGTTCATTCATTTCTAGCTATATTCTAGTGGTCATATGAAATCATGGTAGGCAGTATCTCCGATTTATTCTTTCGGATTAGTCGTTAAATTAATGAAATCCAGTCTATAACTCAAATATCCATTCATTCTTATCTTTCCAACTGAATTTTCTAGGCAACAAGATGATGAACTGGATTTTATTCAATGTAAACCAAATGATGAATCAAAATAGTTAAGGCTGCTACTTTGATAAAATAAGTATAAACGTTTTATTGTTTAGATCTAATTTTTTTTATAGATATGGGTGGTTTTGGTTCTTTTAAATGTAAAATTATATATTGATAATGTGGTCAACCTCGACTGTTACGGTCGAGATAACGCCGCTTTTTAAGATATCAGCATAATACTTTGACGATTTCCGAGATTTCGCTTAACGATATTTGAATGCGAATATCGGTCAAATCGTCCGTATCTCGGCCAAGACGAGTTACTGAATCTAGGGTAAAAGGGTATTTACTCCAGGGTTCTTAAGAAAAGCAAGAACAGATGGTCTGATGCAAGACCAAATTGCAGTTGAAGGAAGAAGATAAAGCTTGTTCTTGAGCTGAGATCGAAGAAGAAGAAACATGGGGAGAGACTGAAACTTCAAGGCAAGAAAATTTGGTTTCTGTTTGATTTATCTGGGTTTGTTGATACAAAGTCAGAAATTAGGTTTAAATTGGGGTTTTGATGCGAACTGAATTAGGAGCTCGTCTATGACTTGTGATGAACAAGAATTTTGGGTTTATTGATTTTGGGAAATCAGTTGTAGTTTCCATGGATTTGGTTTAGATGTTTGTGGTGGTTTGACTTGTGATGGGTTCTGTTGAATTTAATTGAAGAGCAAAAACATGGGTTTCTGTAGGAATTTAAATTGCAGAAGAAGGAAACTGGGTCTGGGTTCAGAACTGTATGAGTTTTTGGTTATGTTCTCGGCAGAGAAGAGAAGAAATTGCAGTTGAAATAGGAGAGGGATAGAAGATGAAGAATAGCTATGTTGCTGCTGTAACTAAAGAAGATGAGTTTGTGTCCGTTTGAGCTGAGATAAACAAAATGAGAGGTTAACAAGAATACAGTGAGAACATTGGGTTTGGTCTGTACTTATGGATTAGCTGTCAACGAGAATGAGGTTCTGAGTTTGAATTGAGACATCAAGAAGAAAAAGGAGGTGGTGTTGTTACTAAGTCTGTGAATTGAATGTTAAATGGGTTTGATTCAAAATTTTAAATGGTGTGTGTTTGTATCGAATGTTAGAATAATGCTTTGCAGGGAAGGAGTTAGAACTGGGTGATAAAATGACGAACAATTTATAGCCATAATCAGCAACAGAACTGCATAGAACATGTTCTCAGAATTGCCTGAATGACCATTTCTTGAACCAAGTCTTCAAGTTAGTTTCCCATGGGACTGATGGGTGCTTGCCAAGGGTTCTGAGATTTTTCCATGGGACTGATGGGTGCTTGCCAAGTTAATTTGCAATAGCTCTAACATTTACATGTATATAAAATTTGGATATAAGATTTGGAAGTTATTCCGAGATTTCGCCAATAATCTCCCCGAGATATCGTTATCAAGGTGTCAAGGTCCCGGCCGCGACGAGACCGAGATCCGAGATTAACTACATTGGTTTGTATTGAAGATTAATTTAGATAAGACTTTGATATTCAGCAATAATGAATGATTTATGTGGTGAATTATTTCTAAATTTTAGCATTAACCCCTAAAATAGAAGAGATTAAAAGAATTTGAGACGGGTAATCTGCGGGTTGACTCTAGTCCGGTTTATTTACTATTAGGTATAAAAATACCAACTCTAACCCTGCTCGTTTAGCTAATAAGCCGATCTGGATCAGGTTAAAACAAGTCGGGTTAAGGTCAACCCGCGGGCTGAGATATAAATTGACATCTTTAGTTAAACCTGACATAATCGAGTCAGATGGTTGTCTGAATATAATTTGAATCCAATAAGGATTACAGATTGATATGTTCTCCGATCACATTCTTGTGTGAATGCAATATGAGTCGTTAAAAGACTACCACGCCAAATGCATCATATGTGGAGAACAAAATATTATTGAACCAATCCTAGGGTTTGAGTAAAAATAAAACCCTCAAATCGTTTTTACAACAAACATATTTCTCGTGTAACGCATTTATGACTACATCAAACAGTAATTATTAGGCTTGGGAATTTAAGGTGTTAGTCTTGGATCCAAATTGCATTAATCGATCCAGATTTCAATCCAACAAAATTTGGATTTTGTGTCTACCAATCACATATGTCGATATTCCTTTGCAGAGGGGTTCACAACCACCATCATTTATTTCAGTAGCTATTATAAATGAATACTCAACAATTATATTAGCTTACCACTATCCCACACAATTATCAAGTGTATGTATATTGAAAAATTCACAAAATTACTGGTACCAACGCCCACGGGCATTATAATCTCCCCATTTTTCAGTAAGGAGATATGAACTATGAGAATGTTGATCTAGTTTTGATAGACTATATCGGAACATTATCTGTAGCCTCTTCTAAAATGCTACTTGTTGTTGTATATGATTGAATTTTCCTTTTCAAGAGGCAAAAACTTATAATAAAGCAAAATGAGACATGTTTCACGCCTATTCAATGAAAGCCTTTTTCAATTTGATTATGATGGGAAAGAAATTGATAAAACTTTCAAGTTAACTAACACCAACTTTTGGTAGTGCATAGTCTCCCCCTGATTATGGCGGAAATATTTTCATCTTATATACGAAAAACTTTAAGTTTCGTAAAGTATTATCCGATCAATTCAAGGACATATACTCATTATGAAATATGTCTTTCGACATAAAAAAATATAGTCTTAATACACATACATATTTACCATCGACCATGGATTATTTTTGGGAAACCAAAATTTCATTGGTTAAAGCCAAAAGCATATAAAATATGCAAATAAATCTCCATTAATTTTGTGACCTATAGAGCCAGCGAGAAAAACATTCACTGTATAATAAAATTATGGATATTTTTTTTAACAAAAGAAATTTATCTCAAGATCAATTAAGTAACTTAAGGACTAATGAAATAGGCTAACAAGCCGGGTGTGCACCTTTTGATCTTTTGTGTACTAAAGTATACCAATTTTAAGTGAAATGGTTCCAAATTTTGGAGATAAGTACCATGAGGAAAAATCCCACTTCTTAGTATCCCTCAGGAATGCAGTAATTACCCGTTAAATTAGTATTTGAAATTGGCTTGACCAATAATAACGACATTTCATCCTTTAATAATCAATATAAAGAACACGCTTCTTTAAAAAGTAATAATGAAACTATCGTCGTTATTCTATTTGTAGGGAAAAAAAGATCCACTTTGTGATTGATTAACGATAATTTTTTGTAAGGAATAGAAACCAATCAATGTTCCTTGCAAGGAATAGAACCATATTGGTTTAAAAATAATTTAGAATGCCAATTTATTTACATATCATCTATGCATATCATCTCATAGAATCGATGCAAAAAAACAAGATAAATTGGTTTGTACGGTTTACCAAAATCGGATCGACAAAAAAATGTCGTTTTGTCATCGCATATGAAAAAATCCATTTAATGGTTTCTTGTAAATGAATAGAAACCATATATGAGTAAATCACATGATCTTTGTTCAAGGGACAAGGATACCAAATTTAAATGGCCGTAAATTTTTTAACTATACATATAATTAGTTACCATAAAGATAGTTAAATTACGATAGTCAATTTCATGTAATCAAATAGAAACCGTAAACCATCTTCCGATGGACTTTTTTTTATGAAAAGAATTAGAGAAAAAAAATAAATTTATTTGGAAAAATTGATTACCCATTTACTATATAGTTAAAAAATAAAGATTAAAATAATAGTAACTGATGTACCATATTTTATTTTTTACTGTATAATGATTCATAGTTGTAGCTCTCACCACTTCCTCGCTTGGCATCTTCCTACTTATGTGTCCTTGGATACAAACCGCCAGATGCAGCTTTGTATTATAAGAGCATCGACCGAGATGAATTATATATGTGCAAACACAAAAACAGGTAAAAGAAAAAAAAAATTAATATATTACTTTTTTTAGAAAAATGTTACTATCATTTTTTTTTATTTTAGCCTAAAAATAAATTGAATTAAAAAAGTGATAGTAATATTTTTCTAGAAACGAAAAAATATTACATATAAATAACCTTAATCACCTAGGATTTGCATAGCAAACACCGAAACAAATTGTCCAAAAAGCATCACGAGTTCACACATAAATATTCAATCGAGTTAGATTACGAATGTCCTTTGGTTGAACATGTATGCAGACAGTAAATAGCCAAACAATCACGTTTATCAATGAATAACAAAAAAAAAAGTAAACGGAAAATAATATTGTTTCTTTCTGCCTGGTGAGGCAATCGTATGACGGCCCTAGAAGAATTTCGATAAATTTCTAAACGATCCAGTGTAAAACATGCTAATAACATATTATGAAACTAGAAAAAAAAAAAGCACAAAATAGATAAGAGGAGAAAAGAGAAATCTTATTAATTTGTGTGTGGTGAAAAGTCGTAGACTTATGTTCTTTCACCTACAAATAGCTGTGATTGTATGTATGCGGCCAAATGTAAATGGATAACATATAACGTGGATGTGAAGGATCCACATCTTGAAGGCAAGTGATGATCAATAGCCAGTCACACAGTCGATTGACACTCACGTGAAGCGATAGTTTGTTACGTGTTGTGCGAACATCTTAGGTTTCCAAGTGTCAGGTCATCATTAAAACCTTAAAACTTGTGCCATTGGTCGGTTGCAGTTTCACATCGTATGCGTAATCTTTTTTTGGCGCCCCACCCTGCGTGGTAGTTTTCTTTCTTTTCGTTTGTTTCTTAAAGTCAGGACTGGATATCCGATTGATTTCCCTTTTCTTACCTTATCGACATGGGCTAACCAAAATGTGGACCCACCCAATAAAAAACTCCAAAAATTACACTTCGACTTCAAGTATTTGGATGGAGTCGCCATTACCGGACCAAATACTTTAGTCTAGCTAAATATTATTAGAAAAATCATTAAACCGGTGGATTTTCAAACACATGATTAATGCATTAAAACTATGCTTAAGCCTACTAATGATATGTTCTTGTTTATTGGTTCATAAATTTGTTCGCCAAAAAGAAAAATAAAGATTCTACTAGGAAAACATTAATTACCTCGTATGCAGATTTAATTTCTTTAAAAGTTTCTTGTTTCTCATTCAAGTTCTCTCCAGCTTTAACCACGTCCGGGTGATACTGAGATCATAAACAAAAATTTAACCAATAAGAAATGTATATGACAATCAAATTTACAGAGTTATAGAACCTTGTTTTGGATTGATATATCCTGATGAAGAAGATTAAAAGAAGAAAACATAAGAAAGATGGTAGTATCATTTTACCTTGAGAGCTAATCGTTTATAAGCATGTTTGACGTCGGCTTTAGATGCATATGGTGTAAGACCAAGTAATGAAAACTCATCGGAAAATGGTAAACATCTTATCGGAAATCGTGAACACCTCTGTGTTGATTTCTGATTTGATGACGGTTGAGATGAAGATGAAGATGACCAGATACAATGACCTGATTTCTCTAATATCCCACCACCACCCATGAATTTTCTAATCATCTTTTCTATGTATATATATCCTGGATTCTGATTTTCTTTTCGTTGTTTTTTCTTCCCTTCTAAGACCACGGGATCACGAAAATGAAATTGGAGTCTTATTACAATGACTTCATATTCAGCGAATTTATATATATATATATATTTTTTCTTCTTTTACTGGAATTTTTATTTCTTGAGAAACATGTATAATACTACTCCAATAAAAGGAACATGAAATTGGAGTACAAAATTTCTTTACAAACAAATAAAAGGAAAAACTTTGACTTTACGTGTGGCATCTTTTAAATTGGATTTATTATTTATTATTTGTTAATATTTTATGATTAACATAATTCAGTTTCGAATCTCATTGTGTTTTTTGTGTCTTTTTTGATGAAATTCAAACTTATTGTGAGGGAATAAATTCTAAACTACACATGTTTAAAAATTATTGGAGAAGTAACGAATTATGATGGGACGAGAAGCACTAAAACAAAACCCTTTGGGAATTACTGAAACAGATATCTAAAAATTCGATAAGATTTGAAACTGAAAGCATCGTTGCATGATCGACACGTGGGTTGCGGGAAAGCATGACACACTGCTCGAAACAAATAGCCTTGCTGCCTGACTGACACCCAAGTTACGGGAAAGCCTGACACAATAAAGGAAAATGATGAGCATCGGTGCATGAGAGACACGTATCAGCTTTATAGGTTGCAGAACAAAAAGAACTAAAGCATGACAAGCCACTTTCAAGGGCTACGTGTCAGACATGCTATGATTCTAATAAGACGGCAACGTTCATCCAAATCCAAAAACAACAACTTGAATACAAGTCCGCAGAAGTGTTGTGGGACATCAAGTGAGAAACTAAAGGAGATGAGCAATACGCATGCTAAGTCTTGCGGGATTACACTTCGCTCCAGATGATGGATAAGAAAAATAGGTAAGGTAAATTGGGGGGACCCATCAAATTGGCTATAAATACCAATCTCATAAACATGAAGAAAGACTGGGAAATCTTTAGAAAAATTGGACATAAGGCATAGGATTAGAGCAAAGAGTTTAGTTATGAGACTTATGTAAAATTTTAGTTCAATTGTTACTTGATTAACATGATTATAATTTTATAGACTATCATCTTTCTGTAATATATGATGATGATGAATAAAAATGATACAAATCTTTACTACCCGTGTATGTAGACAATTTGATTGTCGAACCACGTTAAATACTTGTGTCAATTCATTTCTTGTTCTGATTGATTATCATGTTCTAAGTGTTAATATGAGTTGATTATAAGATATCAAACTTCACTATGTTTCAAATTTTGTTGGTTGTGATCCAAAGGCCCGGATTTTTGGTAGCCACAATTTGGCGCTAGAAACAGGGAGGTAGTAAAGAATTTATTTTACCTGTCCAAATTTTCATCTTTAAAATCTTGAATCTTGTTATGTTAAAGAAAAAACTCATTTTCCTACAAATACAATGATTTAAAGTGATATTATAAAAACTTTATAAATAGTTTTCTCTAAACTTATCAGTTGATATTAATATAGATTTAATTATTATGTTCATATACAAAACTTCTTTATTTCATACCTCTCATATATGTCAAATTACCAAATATGTTCTTTAAACCATGGGTTTGAAAACTTAGCTCATAAATTTTCACCAAAAATATGTTTATAACACTTTTATAAAATGAAATTTGCTCTGAAATCATTAAGTTTATACGCTTCAAATTTAGCTGATTGTATAGATTAAAATTGTGTTACGTCAAACTAGTTTTTGATTCTTGTCAAAACAGTAAAATAAGTTTTGAGTTGAATTTCCGAACTTGATTTTGATTTATCTGCAAAAAATGATTTCTTGAACTTATAAAACCTGAGTTAAATTAGAAAATTGTCTAGCATATTTGTGATATGTTCAATTTTAGCTAGATATTTTCTATCTATCAAATTGCTTTATATATTTATTGTGGATGTGAGAATGTAATGAAACACATAACTCTTTATCTGAACTCTTTTTAGAACATTGATAAAGAAACTTCTACAACAACATAAGATTGAGCCAAGAAGAAATCACAATATCTCAAAAAAAAAAAAATACGTAGGAAACAGTGGCAAATAGAACCGTGGAAGACCAAGATGATAATATAGGAAACTTGGGGAGTCAGGCAATAGAGATTCCTCGAGAAAGGGAAATAGTTAAAGAATCACAAGGACCACAACCCATGAATGATCAAGTAAACAATCCTGTAAATCAGATAGTTAATCAAACACCTGAAGAAGTATCTCAAAATAGGGTTGACCCCATTCATCAAATAATGGAAGAAATGAATGACATGCACAAGGTACAACAGACTTGTGCGGAAAAAATTACACTTTTGACCCAAGAAAACCAAATGCTCAAACAAAAAGCCCAGCAGGATGCGGAAGCATCTATAACTAGAATATAGGGGCAAGAAGCAAGCTCCAATAGACCCGCAAGAAGAAAAGCAAAAATCAATAAAGATCAAAGAGTGATGGTAGTGGAACCCGCACATCAGCGGTATGAACCTGATAGATTAGATGTTGATGATTCAGAGTTGCAAACCAACAGATGGCAAAAGTATTGTGAGGACATGGAACAAATGCGAGAAGAAATCAAAATTTTGAAAAATAAAGAGGGAGGAAGACTTGAAGAAGTGTTAAAAGAAGCCAGAAGAACACCATTGGTACCACACCTTGCGTATGCGTCAATACCGCATAAGTGCAATCTTCCCATCTTTAAATGTTATGATGGGACAAAGGATCCAGTGACTCACCTAAAATACTACAACCGCATCATGACCCGATGGGAACAAGATGATGTTGTTATGTGTCGGTATTTTCCGTCAAGCTTTAAAGGGACAACTTTAACATGGTATGATAATCTTCCAGAAGGATCGGTGCATTCTTACACACAATTGACCCGCAAGTTCCTAGAGACATACATGTATAATAAACCCGTAGACACAGGGATGGACAAGTTATTTTCCCTTGCATCTTGGACAGAGGAGACTATCCGAGACTACACAGATCGATGGAAGACGATCTATCAAGCAGTCAAATGGGATACATCAAACTGGCATGCCCAGTAGGGGATGTAACTCCAGAATTGCTATTAACTGCTACAAATGGGGGATAACCAACCGAGAAAGCCCACTCTTTGTTGATATTCATGAAAAAAAATCCAAAAACCGAAGGGGATCTCAGGGATATTATTAAAAAATGTGCAAGATTGGAGGATATTCAAAAGCAGCATCCGAGAATAATATCCCAACATCAGAGGGTTTCCAACAGGGCAAATTTTGTAGAACCATCAACAAGTTCCGGAAAGAGGGTTGCGGGAGAAAATCCTGCCATTTAATCAAAACGAGGTAAGACAGATGATGAAAGAAAGTTTAACCGTCAATTTGAGGAGCGATTTTTCACTAAACTCAACACCCCTTACCCACAAATTCTAAATGCAATTAAGAACATGCAAGATTTTCATTGGCCATAGACAAAAGGAAAACAACCTTCACATACACAAAATTCGAAGGAGTATTGTGAATTTCATTGCTATCAGGGCCACTCCACAAGCCGATGCAGGAATTTGAAGATGCAAGTTTAAAGAATTTATTTATTTTCCCAATCCTCCACCAAGTCTCAATATGGGAAAAACTGTAAATATTCCACAAAATGACCAAACTATTAATATGATTTCCTATTCTGAATCGGGACAATCATCTATGAGTGTAGCTATTGATAAGAAGCTACATAAAAGGGTTCGCAGTCATGAAGTCTTTAAAGTTGCAGGAAGAGTTACGGAAACATGGGAAAAATGGATGGCTTCCCCGCTAAATTTTTCAGCGGACGAGGTTGATCAGGAGATTGAAACGCACAATGATCCGTTAGTGCTTACTCTACCAGTATCTGGATGGAATGTTAAGAAGATTCTTATGGATGGGGGTAGTTCTCTTAATGTATTATTTTATGACACCTTCCAGAAAATGGAATTAAAAGATGATAAGCTTACACCTTCTTGCTACACGATCTATGGGTTCAATGGGATAGCCTCAAAACCAAAAGGGGAAATTTTACTTGATGTTACGGCTGGACCAATAAGTATTCTGAATAAATTTAGTGTAGTGGAGGCTCCATCTCCATATAATGCCATCATTGGTAGACATTGAGTCCATCAATTGAAAGGGGTAACCTCAATATATCACCAATACTTGCGATTCCCGACACCGCAGGGAGAAATGGAGATAAAAGGAGATCAGAATGTAGCAAAATCTTGTATTTTTGCAGAAATCCGCATGAACGAGGAACGAGTACAGCAGCAACAAAATAGGAAAAAAGAACGAAAGACAAAAGCCAAAGAAGGGGCGATAAACCAATATTTGATTAAGACTGCGGGAAGTGAGGTAGAAAAAGAAACAAATAAAAGTACTTCGTTGGAGGAAAGCATACCCAAAAATGACGGGGGCAGTCTTCCAGCATAGCAATTAAAGGGGGCTCCCACACTTTTAGGAACTCCCAAATCCACTTTTACAGCAATTGAAGAAACCAAAAATATCAACATAGGAACGAAAGAACTCCCCAGAATGATTAAGATTGGAACGCTGATGGAAACAGAAAGGGAGCATAATTTGGTCACTCTACTTAGAGATTATGTAGATATTTTTACATGGAAGATGGAGGACATGCCACGTATCGATCCAAGTATTGTTCGACATGAGTTGCATATACATCCGGGAACTACACCTTTTCGGCAACGCATACGTAAAGTAGCGCCCGAATATCATTTGCCAGTTGAAAAAGAGCTAAAAAGCTCATGGATGCAGGGTTCATTCGAGAGGTGCGGTACCCAACTTGGATATCAAACATGGTGATTGTACCAAAAAAGAATGAGGGAGTAAGAATTTGCAAAGACTTCACCAACCTAAACAAAGCATGCCCAAAAGATAGTTATCCGCTTCCCAGCATTGATCAGTTGGTGGACGCTGTTGAAGGACATGAGGCCTTATCCTTTATGGACGGGCATTCAGGGTATAATCAGATTTCTCTAGCTGAAGAAGATCAAGAACACACTGCATTCTTCACTCCACACGATTTGTACTGTTACACCAGAATGCAATTTGGGCTAAGAAATGCAGGAGCAACTTATCAACCATTGGTAGACGCAATTTTTAAACCATGGATAGGCCGCACCCTGGAAGTTTATGTAGATGATATGTTGATAAAAAGTAAACTTTCAAAAAGATCATTTACAAGACTTGAGAGAAATATTTGAGGCCTTACGCAAATTCAGAATGAAAGTCAATCCAGTCAAATGCATTTTTGGGGTTACGTCAGGAAAGTTTCTGGGGTATTTGGTCACCAAAAAAGGGATTGAAGTTGATCCGGAAAAAATTCAGGCAATTATTTACATGCCATCTCCAAGGAATGTTAAAGAAGTGCAGAAATTCAATGGTTGTTTGGCCGCACTCAGCAGATTTATTGCCAGATTATCGGACAGATGTAAACCCTTTTTTGACACCTTAAAAAAGAAAATTAAATTTGTATGAAATGAGAATTATGAGCAAGCTTTCCAACATATCAAAGTTTATCTCGCTACATTACCGGCACTGCAAAAGCCAAAGCCTGAAGAAGTTCTGGCCTTATACATAGCACCAACAGAAGATGCAGTAAGTGCGGTATTAGTACGGACAAATGAGAAGGTAGAAAAGCCAGTATACTACATCAGTAAAACTTTGAACCTTGCAGAAATGAACTATACGAAAATAGAACAATTGATATTAGCACTGGTCTTTGCTACACAGAAATTGCGCACATATTTCCTAACACACTATGTGCGAGTACCAAGTAAAGCTCCACTAGAGTCCATATTGAAGAATGCAGGAAAATTAGGAAGGATAACAAAATGGAATGCACAACTGGAATAATTCCACATTTTATTTAAATTACAAACTGCACAGCAGCCACAAGTCCTGGCAGATTTCCTTGCGTATTTTCCGCTAGATGATGATTTTGAAATCCAAGGTTTGCCCAGAATTGAAGATGATGATTCCCAAGATATTTTAAGCTTTGTAAATTCCCATAGATGGGAAGTATTTGTTTATGGGGCACGGAATAAAGAAGGTGCGGGAATTGGAATTGTGATTACGACTCCTACAGGACATCGAATGGTACATGCATTTCCGCTTGAGTTCGGCGAATATACAAATAACATAGTGGAGTATGAGGCTGTGGTTCATGCTCTTCGGCTCATCATTGAATTGGGGATAAGCGATGTGCGACTCACAAGTGACTCACAATTAATAATTCGGCAGGTTGAATTAAAATATCAAGCTCTTGATGAAGACCTGATAGAATACAAGAATCTTGTGCAAAAATTGGCGTTTCAAGTCCCAAATATAACCTTTCGGCATTTATCCAGAGATAAAAATCGCCATGCTGATGCATTAGCATTTATTTATTCAATGATAAAAGATCAGAATACATCAACAGTCAAAATTGGGCGCATTTATGAACCATCAATTAAGTTATGGGCAGTCGAAAACATGGAAGAAGAAGTTGGGGAAGATATTGAAGATGCAGTTGTTAAAGATGATACAAATTTTCCACAAAAATCAGAAAATGAATTATCTGGAGAAGATTGGAGGATTTCAATACATCAATACTTGCAAGATGGGATTTTTCCTGCAAACACTAAAGAGGCAAGGAAGGTGCAATCGAAATCTGTGAATTATCAGTTGCGGGATAAAATTCTGTACCGCAGATCTTTTTTGGGACCGTTACTTCGATGTTTATCATAGGAAAAAGGGCAGCGAATTTTCAAATATACATTATGAAGATGCGGCAAAATCATAGTGGAAGACGATCACTAGCATTAAAAGCAAAAATGCAAGGATATTACTGGCCATTTATGCATAAAGATGCGGAAAATGTGGTAAAAAGATGTGAAGAATGTCAGCTCTATGCGAAAAGAATAAAAACTCCCGCAACAAAACTTAATTCCGTACTCAGCCCCTGGCCATTTGCAAAATGGGGGATGAACATTGTTGTGCCATTAGTGGAAGGTACTCAAAAAAGAAAATATTTGATTGTAGCCACAGACTATTTCACTAAATGGGTTGAGGCCAAAGCTCTTGCACATATCAGAGAACGGATGTTTCCAAATTTTTATTTGAGAATATAATCTGTAGATTTGGAATTTCGGTAGCCATGGTTTCGGATAATGGACATCAATTACAAGGGAAAAATATCGATATTCTTTTCGAAGCATTCAATATTCAAAAGAACAAGTCCACTCCGCTCTATCCACAAAGCAATGGACAAGCCGAAGCAACAAATAAAACAATTGCCATGAATCTAAAGAAAACTTTAAATGGCAATCATAAACGATGGTGTGAACAGCTTCATAATACATTATGGACATATCGCACAACAAGAAGAGAGTCCACTGAAGAGTCTCCATTTCTTCTTACTTATGGAGCAGAAGCAGTTATTCCAACGGAAGTCATTTTACCCACAACAAGAACAGAAGCATGGGAGAAGAACTTGAACTCAGACATAATGCTAGTTGGATGACTTAGAAGAAAGAAGAGAAGTTACACTTCAAAAAATGGAAAATTATCAAAGAAGATTGGCAAGAGAATACAATAAAAAAGTGAAGTTGCGAAACTTTGTGGAAGGACAATATGTTCTACGGAAAATCCCGGAATACCAAAGGGATAAAAAAGCAGGAAAGTTTGCACCTACATGGGGAGGGCCTTACATTATATAAGATATTGCGGGACAAAGATCATACCATTTGCGGAATATGAATGGAGAAATCTTACGGCATCCTTGGAACACGCAATATCTTAAACCATATTACCCATGGCCAACAATGCAATCGTACAATAATTTGCGTTCATAATAGGTAAAGCAGATCAAGTGCAATCTCTCTAGAAAGTCCATATGAATGTCTATGACTATTGGATTTTTCGCCACAAAGATACCTAATATGAAATTAATCATTGTATCAGGTATTTTCCACTTTAGGAAGTGCTCACAACCAACAATGCAATTATACAATAATTTAGCTTCATACTAGGTAAAACAGAAGAAATGTAATCTCTCTAGAAAGTCCATGCAAATGTTTATGAGTGTATGACTATTGGATCTTTCGCTTCAGAGATGCCTAACATGACATTAATTATTGTATCAGTTACTCTCCATTTCAGGAGATTCCTAGGGACCGAATCCTAATTTCCGATGGCCAGAGAGAAGTTAGACATGCGCTACAACCCTCAAAGTAACTCAAGGTACAAAATTTCCTTGCGGTTAATCAATTCAAACTCATTCAATGCACTAAAAATCAATATATATATTCATAAATTATTTTGCAGGGACAAAAATACAAGGTAAAATGAAAGTGAAAATACAATTTGGAAGCAAGGAAGAACTAAGCAACATCAAAGAAAACTAAGGTGCGGGAAGATTTGCTTCAAAAGGAGGATTATCAGGGACATCTTTGCGCTTATAAATCTCGGAAAATCCGTCGGCTTATACTTTATCAAGAGTATTGTTGACCGCCTTTGCAATTAAAACTCGAGTTTCGGCCCTTAACCAAGTAATATAAGCCGTTCTATTATCAAGCTCTTTCTTGTACTGATTTACTTTGGCTTCGGAATTTTGCACTTTCATTTTCCAAAAATTTATTTTCCCTCTCTCTGAAGATAAGTCCCGAACAACGCTTTCATTCTTCAGAGTTTCATGCATCAATTTTTCCTTATCTCCTTTAATTTTAGAGGATAAAAGATGTAGCTGAGTGTGTGCTTCATTAGCCTTGATAGAGGCAAGCTCTAGACGAGTTTGCGCTTCATTAGCCTTAATAGAAGCCAGCTCCAGTTGCTTGTTGAGTTCTTCCATCCTAGTATTTGCAGCACCAAGCTCTCCTTCAGCTCTTGCGGCTGCATCTTTGAATTTTTCTTCAAAACCTGAAACAAAAACAACAGGATAATCAATGCGGGAATAATATTAAACTTCAAATATGCGGTAAAATAGGATACCTCTTGCGAGGGATTCAAACTGCTAATTCGAGAGCCATTGCATCTTTAGTAACATCAAGAAAATCATATTCTACCGAAAGCTTATTATAATTGGCAGTGAGTTGTTGAAGATTTTGGTGACACTGATTTAACTCTGCTTCATTATTCCGCAATTGATTCAATTTAGATCTACACCTTCTACTTCTTTATGCAAATGGAAAATGTCACTCTCACGATGAAGAAAAGAATCAGATAAATTACGGATTTTTAACTTGAGCATCCGCAAGGGCTTTCCTTTAGCATGAGCCTCTGAAGCTGAGTTGTCTCTGTCTTTAATGAGCTGTGCTATGTACAAAGAAAACTGAGAATTGTGATGTGATCCGGAACGAGAGAATCCCGCAAGGATATTCTGACGTTCTACACAGAGTTTGCGATTCTCTTCTTCCAATCTTTCAGATCGTGCACGTGCCTCAAGAACGCAATATTTAGTCCACGATAAAGTAGCATCAAATTCCATTTTCTTGCGGATTTTCTCCCCATATAAAAGCCGATACTTCGATTCTAATTCATTGTACTTCAGTGTGACCAGATCATGACTATCGACAAGGTTGTTAAATCTTGTTTTGACCCCTACATTTTTATTATTGACTTTTACAACATGATTTTTCAGGCGCATAACTCTATGTCGCAACTTAGTCACAAGGTCTGAATCCCCCGCTGATCCCATAAAGTAATTCAGAAACAACTAAAATGCAATAAGAAAAATAATGAAAGGAAAAGTATAAAACCTTGATTTTGAAGAACAAGCAATTGCTGACGAAGCGCGTCATTTTCCCGCTTCAAACCCATAACTTCTTCTTCTACAGTCCTAAATTGGGTCTCCATCATCGTGGACCGCGCCTTGAAGAATTTATACGCTATATGTGCGGCATTTTGACCCCGTGCAAGCTGCAATTTACAGAATTAAAGTTATAAATAAAAGTAAAAATAAGGCGAAATCGAAGGTTATTAAAACAATAAGAATACCTGCAAAAGAACCTGTTGCGGGAAAGAATATACTTCTCCATCCGCGAGCGCGATTGTCTCCGCAAGAGAAGAAGATTGATTTATGTAGAAAGGTGGGGTCGACGGGTTGACCTTGGCCCCTTAGCCAGGCATTTTTCACCATGCCATACGGTACAGACCGCATGCATTCCCGCAAGTGTGAGACCGGAGGACTATCTGTTTCCACCGGAAAAGAATCGTTTGGGACAGATAGAAGCTCCTTTGACATAAACCAACGGAAGGCTTCTTCTTCTTTAGCCAAGAGATTTGAATCCCCCGCAATTCATTTGCCTTTATTATTTTACGGGATCTCTTTATTTGACTGCACTGCATCAGCAACAGCCACGCTTGCAACGTTAACTATGGTAGGAGCAGTTTCTACCATAGTGTTTACGGGCACACCACCCACTGCTCTAGTATCCGCTGACTCATCTGCTACCGCAGCATGTGCTCGCGCATCCTCTTCTACTGAAGTATTTCCAGGATCACCTTGAATGAGGCGATCCTCTTTATCAGTTGCATCGTCTTCACTTTTTGCAGCTTCAAGTGGCTCATCAACAAGTAAGGGAGAGAGTTGAAAAAGAAAAAAAAAATCAGGAACAACGGTTTGGTGCGAAAAATTAACCGAAACATCTGAAGTTTCCACCATAACACCAATTTTTTCTGAAGATTCAAAATATGTTATTTGAAGTGGTATGTTCTTCTCTTCTTCATGTCTTTCCGAAGCGGAGCTACCCTCACCTTTTAAAATTGGTTGATGAGGGAGAGAGTCTCGAATTTCTCCTTACTCCTTGTCAGTAGAAGAACGGGGTGTACTCTTAGCTTTCTTCCGAACCTGTCAATATACCGCAAGAATTCATTAAATAAAAATTCATAAGGATTATTAGAATTCATTAGGTTAAAACAATACCTTTTCTGCGGGAGTTGCGGCTTTGCGCTTGACTCCCAAGTCACCTTTTGAGCTTTCTTCAGTTTGCAGCTATAGAAAGAAAAAAGAAATTAAAAAAAATGCTTAAAGTATGATATAAAAGGATAGAGAGAATTTTACGTACCACAGTGATAAGCGGAAAATTGAAACCGGTAAAATTCAACTGCCAAGCGCAGTAATTATGAAAACGCGATAGAAGATTGTAAAACCACGCTTTCTTGGAAAAACTCGAAGATCCATGGACCTTCAATCACCAGAGGAGTGTGGTACCATTTAAAATCATGATCTTCGCGGATTTTTTCCTTTAAATGAACCTGCGTCCCAGGAATAAATTTCAGCTTGGGATTATCGATCTCCGATAGCAAACAGATCTTTCACCACCTTTGCGGCCTAGACCAACACTCCATTTCTTATAATTCTTCGCAGCTATGTTGTCCGCATATGTAGCATGGAAGTTTTCGACCGTGTAATATTTACGATCCGCAGGATTGGGAACGTAATAAGTGAAGTTGGTGTTTCCCTGGCTTCGCATGCTGCATTCATCCAACACACGCCACCAATTCCCGTTATATTAAGTAACGGATCGGGCTAAACCATGCGGGTATTTGCTGCGGCTTGTGAGAACCTCAAATTGAAAAGGACTCTCACTCTGGTTTAAAGGAAGTTGTAGGCCCGCATCCAATGCTCCCTCAGGAATTAACAGCTTCCTGTTGCTATACTTAAACCCTTTCATCATCTCCAATGAAATTTCATCTTTTTCATGATCATCTGAAACTTTGAATTGCTGAAGATTTTGCTTCCTTTTAAATTCTTCAAGGTTCATCGACCCAAAGCTCAAGCTTTCGTGTGACTGCTTATTCTTAGGAGCTGGATTGCTGGCCGCAACAGGATCGTTTGTGGACCTTGTTAAGTTAGAAGGATGACCTTTTGAACTACCAGATTCATCCACTCATTTTTTTTTCGGTACAGTATAGCGGGATGACTTCCTAGTTAAAGAATGATCATCCTGATGAGAAGCATCACCAGAAACTTTACCATCATTCTTTCCAGCCATGATAAATTTTTATCTACGCAGGAAAACAAGAAAAAATGAGTACACCATGATCAGAAGCAAAAACAAAACAGGAAAATCACAAAGCAGAAGAACAACAAGATGTTCATTAAATCAAAATGCTAACCAGCCAATAATTTTCTGATAAAGGGAAAGAAAAAATCATGATAGAACAACCATACATCAAAACTAAAATATCATCATTATCAACATTCAATAAACAGATGAACAAGAGCATCATTAACATCATCAACATCATCATCATCACTATTCACTCCAACAAATAATAAATAGATAAATAAGAACATCAACAACATTATCATCATCACTGAAAAAGATTCAGTTAAAAAGATGAACAAATACATTAAGAGAAAAGTTAAGAGGATTACCTGTAATGAAGCAAAAGACAGAAGAAAATCTGATGATTGAATGAACAAAAAACTTGATCCCGATGCAAAAGTTCTTAATCACAAAAGTTTAGGAGAATGAAAAGACACTGAAGAATCTTTGAAAAGCTCTGAAGAATTAAAAGCACAAAAACTTTAAGAATAAGAGACAAAGGATATAAAGAATGGAATGAGGGATATGACTAACATTAAATAAGAGAAAGCTGAAACTGACGAACCGTCGAAAACTGAAAGAGAGAAAAACTTTATCAGAGATTTAATTACCTCGAAACCGCTAACTGACAGAAACGTGGGGAAAGGAATTACTACTAGTGTAAAAATCGTATAAATCTAACCGTGGAAAGAGAAGTTAATGCAAGTGTGAAAGTCGAAAGGGCAATAATTATTTTTCCTTTTCTAAGTTTTTGCCATGTGTCAAAATTCAAAAGAAAAAAAGGAGCAAATTGTGAGGGAATAAATTCCAAACTACACATGTTCAAAAACTATTGGAGAAGTAACGAATTATGATGGGACGAGAAGCACTGAAACAAAACCCTTTGGGAAGTACTGAAACAGACATATGAAAATTCGATAAGATTTAAAACTGACAGCATCGTTGCATGATCGACACGTGGGTTGCGGGAAAGCATGACACACTGCTCGAAACAAATAGCCTTGCTGCCTGACTGACCCCCAAGTTGCGGGAAAGCCTGACACATTAAAGGAAAATGATAAGCATCGGTACATGAGAGACACGTATCAGCTTTATAGGTTGCGGAACAAAAAGAACTAAAGCATGACAAGCACTTTCAAGGGCTACGTGTCAGACATGTTATGATTCTAATAAGACCGCAACGTACATCCAAATCCAAAAACAACAACTTGAATACAAGTCCACGGAAGAGTTGCGGGACATCAAGTGAGAAACTAAGGGAAATGAGCAATACGCATGCTAAGTCTTGCGGGATTACAATTCGCTCCAGAGGATGGATAAGAACAAATAGGTGGAAATGTAAATTGGGGGGACCCATCAAATTGGCTATAAATACCAAGCTCATAAATAGGAAGAAAGATAGGAAAATCTTTCGAAAAATTGGACATAAGGTATATGATCAGAGCAAGGAGTTTAGGTATGAGACTTATGTAAAATTTTTTAGTTCAATTGTTATTTGATTAACATGATTATAATTTTATAGAATATCATCTTTCTGTAATATATGATGATGATGAATAAAAATGATACAAATCTTTACTACCCGTGGATGTAGACAATTTGATTGTCGAACCACGTTAAATACTTGTGTCAATTCATTTCTTGTTCTGATTGATTATCATGTTCTAAGTGTTAATATGAGTTGATTTTATTATAAGATATCAAACTTCACTATGTTTCAAATTTTTTTGGTTGTGATCCAAAGGCCAGATTTTTGGTAACCACACTTATATCGTCTTCTTTTTTGTTTTTTAAAACTTGGAGTCTGTATATCAATCATACTTGTAGTCTTGGTCAATGGGGGATCCGATCATTATGCTAAATGCTCGAAAGTTTTAGCTCAATTTGGGGTTCACATTAAAGGGTCTTAAATTGAATGCGTGTGGGTTGTCTTTTTGTAATGAAATATTGGTGTATTTTTAAAACCGCTGTGGGATATTATATATCTATTAAATAAAGTTTTACACACATATTAAGGAATGTATACATATAAAACTAATTTCCACATATACCATTAAAAATTAGTTTACTTAAAAAATAAAAACTTCAGTAGTTGATTTTTAGGTAGGAATAAATCACAAAAAATTATAAAAAAATATGAAAATAATAAAGTAAAATGGGACTAAATAAAACCTTATTTTTATAATCGAAGTTAACAGAGGAAGTACTATTTTAACATCCAAGGATTCAAAAAATACTTTCATAGTATCTAAATTTGGATATTCTATCCAAAGTTTTATCTTTTTCCATAACAGATTTTTTTTAACAACTTACTAAAATACTATTCTTTCCGTTTCAGCAAAAGTATTTCTATCACTTTTTCATTTTAGTCTAAAATAGACCAAAATAAAAAAGTGATAGTAACACTTTTACTGAAACGGAGGTAGTATTATATAAAATATGTCATCCGAATTTCATGTTTTTCTAGTTCTCTCGAAAAACCTTAACCTTTTCCCGGAAAAAGAAATTTCATCACATGGCTTTTTAAAAGAAAGTAGAATAAGAAGGAGATTTGTTTCTTTTCACAGACAACGTAACTCGAAACCTTAACAATTCAAATCCCTTTCAGAACCTTCACCCATTTACTGTCGGTGAAGAAGAAGAATAGGGGCAAAATTTTCAATCTAAGATTCTAAGTAATGCAGTGTAATTAAAGTAGAAGTAGAAGAACCAATAATGGAATACTAAGAGAAGTAAGAAATCAAACTCCTTTGTAAAAAAGAAAACAAGATCTACAACTAGAACAAGTAGTAACTATTATACCAGTTGTGGGTATTACGGAATAGATAATGGAAAAGATAGAGAAGAATGGAATGGTTTATCAATTGAGTATTTATTAAATGCAGATTAATTTTATCAGCTTGATCGTAGTATTCTTCAGGTGGAGATTGGGAAGAATCTTTGAGGTAACATTGAGAAGGTGTCTGATGTATAAATTTAATTAGTTATTTAAGTGATATATAATTCTTTCATTGTCTCATTATGTGAAGAATTTCCTTTTTGTGTTTGTATAACTTGAATTTCCCATTAGATGGTGAGTATTACGGGTGGTGGATTCTGCAGTGGTGGATGGTAAGTGACGAGTGGTGGGTGAGTGGATTGTGCAGTGGTGAGTGGTAAGTGGTTTCATATTCTGACAAAAAAACAGGTTTTGTACAGTATTAGACCTGGATGAAACTGCATATTCTGATAAAAACAGGTTTCATATATGATGAAGCTGGTTTCATGTTGTATACTCTTATAAAAAATAAGTTTTGGCTAGGATTGACAAAAACAGATTTTGGTATGATGAAACCATATTCTGACAAAAGATATATTTTTGTTAGTCCGACATATTCTGATAAAAAATAATATTTTCGTCAGGATGTATCTGGTTTCATCCTGCATATTTAGATATTTATTTATTTTCATGTTGAAGGTGAAGGTGGTGGTGGCACTAATGTGGTGTTTGTTGTAGGAAAATTAGGTTAAAGGAGAGGATGAAAAAACAAAAGGGATGTTGTACTTCCGACTTCAAGGCTATGTGAAGATTTCTTTTAGACAATTATTTTGACCTTCCAAACAATTGTCGATTTCAAATGGGTATGTGAAATAATGCCTGCATGATACACTGAAACCCTTTTGACAACGTAGTTGGGTCCAAGGTTTCTACTCCTTGATCTAACCATGAACACACAATGAGAAAAATCTAATGATGCTTAGAAGAGAGTAATCCTAAAATTTCGATTGATTGTTTTTTTATTTTTAATTGAGAACCAATTCATCACTATTTGTAAGGTATATTTTACATTTGTGTAAGACGTTTGTTCATCACCAACATATACTTTTAATATGCATCAATGATGGCTTTTGGTCAAGAACACTTATGTTTGAATTCAACTTATGATTTTCTTTAGGTCATTTACATAATATTAGGCCCGGTAAAAATGGGTACGACAATGATGGGTAAGATGGGTCCAGCCGTTTTACATAAAATAATGTTGGGTAAGATGTGTTCGACCATTTTACAAAAAAATACGGCCGATAAACTTATTGATAGTATTGAAAATGTTATTCCCCTATTTTCAAAAAGCAAAAAAAAAAAAACAGTAAAAACTTATAAACTGGAGTGGCTGCATCAAGTGGCTTATATACCCAAACAGGATCAAGCCAACGTAGTTCAAGCAGAGTTGGAAATAAGCATCATCGTATAAACCAATACATAAATGATAAGTGTCTTTTGGATTTGAACCTTCACTTAGTGTAAGAAATTCAAAGCTTTATTGAGGTTCTACGGTGAAATCAGTATTGAACCAAGTACCCCTTGCGATAAAACCACAATCTCTACATATATTGATTTTAGAAAATAGTGTGTTATTTAGCTTAGCACGTGAATGGCTATGTGCTCAAATCCTGGATTCATGTGTCTTCTTTGGAGAATGGTTTTATTATCTTAGAAAACGACATGATTTCCATACTCATATTGGTAAGTCCCTTAAGGTGTTTCTGCGAGACATATGTAAAAAGCAATAAATAATTTAGGATTAAAATCTGTCTTTATTCTTGCAGAACCACAACACCAATTATAAATGGGAAGCTTTGACTTAATGCACCATGATTATTCCCATAACTTGTTGGCACCCGTTTATCATTTTTAAAATATAGGTTGAGTTTTTATTATGGGCAATCAACCTTCTTTCACAGATCTTAGTCTCATTTCCTTATACTTTATTGAAACCATTGCACTCGGTAGACTTTTCATAAATAGGTTTGCCAAATTCTTATTTGTTTCAATATAGTTAACTATAGTTATTTATTTCTTAAGTAATTGTCTTACTCAATACATTTTTTGATTATAGGTGATTCCACAATATTTTTGTAGCATAAATTAAAATTAATACTCCCTCCGTTTCAGGAAAAGAGTTACTTTTCCTATTTGCACAATTGTTAAGGCAAGATGAGAGAGAATAACTTTTATAATTTATTTCCAGATTTATCCTAACAAAAAGTTTAATACTACATATATCTTTATAATGAGAATAATAACATTTCTTAAAATAACAAGGGTAGTTTTGAAAGTTTGTTATGTTGAAAAATGAAAGTAACTCTTTTGTTGGAACAAAAATTTAAAGAGAAAATAACTATTTTCCTGAAACGGAGAGAGTATCAGTTAATCTTTGGGTATTTTATTTTAGTTGACCAATTTATAGTTCTGAAATACTCTTTTGAACGTTTTAACAATCTTTAAATCAATAATTATAAATTTATCGATAAATTAATAATATATTCACTTATCAATAAACTATAACCTTGTTAAGTAAATATTTTATTATAACCTTGAAGGTATGCATTTCTCGAGGTTAGACCGTAGATATAACGATGGCTCTTGTGTAGCTTAATTACTCGAAGATTACTCGTTATAGATGGTTTATTGCTTAGCGATAATATGGTAAAATCAAGCATTGTCTTTGGTTGGTCAGTCGTGCATGTCATGGATAATTTTGAAGTTTTCAATTAGTTTTTCATTGTATTTTGATCGAACCAATTATGTTCTTATTTGTAGGTTTTGAGCTGGCCCTCGCTGTTACATAGTGTATGTCGAAGTTGAGGAGGTAAATGGAGTACCAAGATATGTTCATAATTGGTAACTCTGATAAGATGCATTGGATACATT
Organism: Papaver californicum; assembly: GCA_023531435.1. NCBI lineage: Eukaryota > Viridiplantae > Streptophyta > Magnoliopsida > Ranunculales > Papaveraceae > Papaver > Papaver californicum. The sequence continues at coordinate 7,809,033 of JAJJMC010031210.1, read as the reverse complement.
TCATACACCGTTGTGATGGGATTGGAACACTGGGATATGACCAATTGTTGATAACTTTAGTAATGTTGATAATTATTTATTGTAAATAGGATTTTATACTATTTTAACGTGTTAAATAAAGAACTCTTAATTAAAGAATATTTTTATAAACTGGAGGATATTCAAAAAAGAAAAAAAAAACATATTATGAAATAATTTAAAAAATCCTTTATCCAAATAATTTTAACATGGCTAAATTAGCTTTGAATATCCCCAAATGTTGTTAACCTTTAGTGTATTCTCGTCAACCTTTAGCGGGATTCTCTATTACATCTTCTTCTCTCAACCCTCCCATTATAATAATCCTTTCCTTTGGAGCTTGATTATTAAATCATTTTCATATGGATTAGACCGTGAAAAAGTTATTCCTGTTTTTTTTAATACTTCTGATATTTTTTCTTTTTCATTAATCCTTAAAGCTTGTTTTAGTCTTGAGCTTATCAAAGAAGGGTTGCATATTCATTGTTTGATTGTGAAAAATGAATTTGGGTCTAATGTATTTTTACAGAATTATTTGATGAATATGTATCTGAAATGTGGGTGTATTGAATTTGCTCGATTAATGTTTGATAAAATGCTTGAAAAAGATTCAGTTTCTTGAAATTGATGATTGATGGATATGTTAAGAATGATATGACGAAAAATGCAGTTGAGGTGTTTCATCGGACGCCAATAGAGGATCATGGAATTTGAAGATGGATTTGAATTTGCTTGGGATTTGTTTTATGAGATGCCCGAGAGAGACTTGGTGTCATGGAATTTGATGATTAATGCTTGCCTCAAGTGTAGGAAGCTTGGAATTGCTAGTCATTTGTTTGATTTGATGTCGGAGATTCGATTAGTTGGGCAAGTATGTTAGATGGGTACGCGAAATCTGGTGATATTGATAAAGCTAGAATTTTGTTCGACAAAATTCTGGATTCTATAAGAGATACTGTAACTTGGAATGCCATGATAGATGGGTTAATTCATAATGGGAGTTTCAGAGAAGCCTTACAACTCTTTCATGAAACGCGGAAAGGAAACAGTTTGGTAGGAGAAGAAGAGGAGGAGAAGGGAAAAGTCGGCAGTGGTGAAAAATGAAGGAATACCAAATTAGATTTTATTTTTATTTTTATTAGTGTAAGGATATTATGGATATTTCATCACTAAAAAATATACCCTTTATACAAAATCTAGTCACATATAACCGTGAGTATCCTTTATTTATGAGAGTATTTTTCTAATAAGGATTCTAAATAAATTACTCTAGAGATATTCTTGCTTCAGTTTAGAATGTTAATTGTATGCATATGTATTTAGTTTATTAGAACTTTTTGTACAACGAAACACGTAGTAAAAAAATTACTAACTAGAAATTAAATTATTTTTAAAAGATACTGTATATTTTGGTTATGTCTTTATGTTTTTAAATAATAACAGAAAAAATGTTGGATCCACCAACATTAGATGTGAACCTGTTGGAACAATTGCTGATATCACACCTGCACAACAAAAATTAAACACACAAAAAGGGTTACGGCTGAGCCACGACCAGGTCGTTTTCTTTAAGACGTTTGTGGCTCTGCCTCTTCTTTTGTGCTAGCAGTTCGATCTTCTTCACAACGCCCCTAGGATAAAACAGCTAAGAAAATCTCTTTTTCAATCTCTCACGCACACAATGGAGATTGAACACTTTCACTCTTTCTTTTTCTTATTTTTACTTGCTCAGAAACCTTAGACCTTTTTTTTTTCTTTCTCTACTCTCAGAAACTCTTCTTATTTTTTCTTTTGTTTCTCAAAAACAATTTTATTTCCAAAATTTTCAATTGAAACTTAATTGCGAATTTCTTTGATATTAGTTCTAACTTAATTTCTGCAATAAAAAACGATCAAAACGTAAACACAATTAATGCGGATAAAAAAAACTTCATTAAGGAAGTAAAACGTTTTTTAATTTTTTTTTTTTTCAAATTTCAAAAACTAAATTTGAATTTCAAGAGACCTCCCAAGGCCCCAAGGCCCCGCTCCTGGACTAATGTTATACACGGGTACATGCACATATACACCCAAATATAGGGGAGGGGGTTTGAACTTGTGACCTAACTTGGAAAGCCCAAAATCCTTTACCACTAGACTAGAGGTTGTATGTTGAAATAAATATGAAAGAAAAATCTTTTAAACATATATCCCAACAATCCCCCACTTATATTTAAAAAAAAAATCATTGAGCAAGTTTCGTATAATTATGTGCATAAGAAAAGGTATCTTTCGATTTTGAACCTTTACTTAGTATTAAGTTCTCTGAACTCTGACATAGAGCGAACATATGTCTTTGAACTCTATGGAGATAACAAATTACTCAAAACACACACAACTTTACTAAGAGTAAAGTCCTAAAGCCAGCACATTATGGCCTTGTGCTTATCCTAGTTTTAATGAATGACCTAGAGAACTGCCCATGTTCTCATAGAAAGCGGCCACACTTTCACATTCACATAGATGAGTCTATCAAAGGTACTCATGTAGCTTGGTACCCTAATCTAAATAGATCTATAGACAACATTAAGAGTTAAAGAACTTAACCTTAACTCGCTTCAGGATATCATGCCATGGGAAAGATGCATGATTCTATATCCATATCATTTGTGAATCATTATTCCCTTTGAACCTATTTCTAGGTGGGTATCCATCACAAAATGACTCAATTTCTAATGGGAAAAAGTCCCATGCCTTTAGAGGTAGTTAATACCTTTTCTCTAGCTAATCCTTTCGTCAAAGGATCAGCTAAGTTATATTCAACCCTAACATGATCCACACGTACAACACCAGTTGTGAGAAACTCTCTAACTGTGATGTGCTTTCGACGCAATTGTCGATTCTTACCGTTAAAGTAACAGTTCTGTACTTTTGCAATAGCCGCGGTACTATCGCAGTGGATTATGATAGCTGGTATCGGTCTGTCCCATACAGGAATGTCAGAAAGCAAGTTTCTCAACCATCTTGCTTCTTCACTAGCTGCTGCTAATGTTATCAATTCAGATTCCATTGTAGATTGAGCTAGAATTGTCTGTTTCTTTGACTTCCAAGATACAGCGCCTCAAGCGATATTAAACAAATATCCACTGGTGGCTTTGGAGTCATCTGAAAGGGCATTCCAATCAGCATCGCTATATCCTTCAAGGACTGCGGGAAACCTCTTATAGTGTAATCCTAGGTTAACGGTCTTTTTAAGATACCGCATAACCCTCTCAACTACATTCCAGTGCTCCAAACCAGGACAACTGGTAAACCTGCATAAAACCCCCACTGCATACGCAATATCTGGTCTGGTACAATCAGTTGCATAACGAAGACTACCAATTATACTAGCATATTCAGATTGTCTAATGCTATCACCAGTATTCTTAAACAGTTTAACACTAGAATCAAAAGGAGTACTCACAGGTTTATAATCAAAATAATTATACTTCTTTAAAATCTTTTCAATATAATGAGATTGATCTAAAGAAATACCATCATCATTTCTAGTAATATTATTTCCCAGAATTACACTAGTTTCACCTAAATCTTTCATTTCAAGATTAGAGTTAAGCATATTCTTAGTTTCTTCAACCACAGACAAGTTAGAACCAAAAATTAGCAAATCATCCACATACAAACAAATCATGATACATGCGTTGTTTTCAAACTTATAGTATATGCATTTATCACTTTCATTAATTCTGAACCATGTGAAATCATCAAATTATCAAATTTCTCATGCCACTGCTTAGGAGCTTGTTTCAAACCATAAAGTGACTTTACTAACTTACATACTTTTTGTTCTTGACTAGGAATAACAAAACCTTTAGGTTGGTCCATATAAATCTCTTCTTCTAAATCACCATTCAAGAAAGTTGTTTTAACATCCATTTGATGAACAACAAGATTATGCACAGCAGCAACAACAATCAAAACACGAATAGAAGTCAATCTAGTAACAGGAGAATAAGTATCAAAGAAGTCTACATTTTCTCTTTGTCTAAATCCTTTAGCTACCAACCTAGCTTTGTATTTGTCTACCGAGCCATCAGGATTCAAATTCCTTTTAAATACCCATTTACAACCTATTGGTTTGCAACCAGGAGGTAAATCTGCTAAGTGCCAAGTTCCATTAAAATTATGAGAGTCCATTTCATTGTCTATTACTTCCTGCCAAAAACCATAATCTGGAGAATTAAGTGCCTCTTGAAGACTAGAAGGGTCTTCATCTATAGTATATGCATAAAAGTCAGGACCATAGTCCTTCTCAGTCCTAGCTCTTTTGCTACGCCTGAGTTCAACTTCAGTGTCCCTAGTTTCTTCAATTCTAGGTTCTTCTATTTTAAGTTCAGAACTTGTACTAGGTGCAACACTAGGTATAGAACCCCCACTATTTCTAGATTTAAAGGGAAATCTATCTTCAAAGAAATCTGCATCAATAGACTCAATAATAACCTTATTGTTAAGATCAAAAAATCTATAAGCTTTACTGTTTTGAGCATACCCAACAAAAACACATTCATAAGCTTTACTAGATAACTTTGATCTTTTAGGATCAGGAATACGAACATAAGCTAAACAACCCCATACTTTGAAATAAGAAACATTTGGTTTTCTGTTTTTCCAAAGTTTATATGGAGAAAGTTTTGTTTTTGAATTTGTAACACGATTTAAAACATAACAAACAGTCAACAAAATTTCTCCCCACCAGTGAGAGGCAGCACCAGAACTAAGTAAACATGCAGTCACAACAGTAGTAAAAGTACGATTTTTTCTTTCAGATTTTCCATTCATTTCAAGGTTATAAGGAGCATTTTTTTCATGTATAATTCCAGAAGATTCATAAATTTCAGTAAAAGGTTTAGAATCATATTCACTGCCTCTATCACTACGAAATCTCTTAATTTTCCTACCAAATTGATTTTCAACTTCAACAATAAAAACTTTAAATTTTTCAATAGCTTCATTCTTATGACTTAGCAAGTAAACATAAGTATAATTAGAAAAATCATCAATAAACGTCATGAGATATCTTTTTCCATTTTTAGTTAATACACCTTCAAATTCACACAAATCAGAATGCACTAATTCTAAAGGTTCAAATTCTCTAATAACAGATTTATGGAAACTCTTGGTTATTTTTGCTTGACTACAGAATTCACATTTTTCAAAGTCATGCATGGACAGTTTAGAAATAAGACCTAACTTGCTCATGGTATTTACTGATCTACTGTTCACATGACAAAACCTAGCATGCCAAACATTAAAAGTACACACCATATAAGAAGAAGATGCAATTTTATTCATTTCAATATTAAGCTTAAACATTCCATCAGTAGCATAACCTTTTCCTACAAACATTCTATTTTTAGTAATTTTGTAAAGATCAGATCCAATAGTTTGATACAATCCAGCTCTGTTGAGAAGATAGCCGGAAACAAGATTCTTTCTCATTTCTGGAGTATGAAGGACATCTTTCAGCATAAGTGTCCGAGCAGAAGTAAACTTCAATTCTACCGTGCCAGAACCTTTCACCACAGTAGTGTGAGAGTCTCCCAACAACACTTTCTTATCTTTTGTTTCTGTATAGGTCTTAAATAGGGACCTATGAAAACAACAATGGCGCGAAGCACCACTGTCTATCCACCACCCATCGGATCCACCAACCATATAAAACTCCGGGTCTGAAACCATGGCAATTATAACGCTTTCAACAGCATTAGCTTGTGCGCTATTTATGCCTTTGTTATTTCTGCAGTTCCAAAACATATGGCATGGTTTACCACAGGCATAACAATTAAACTCAGAATTAGAATTCTGTTCATTTCTTGATGGGGGTTGGTTCTTGTAATGATTAGGTTTTCCTTTCTTTTGGTTCTGGTCTGGTTTCTGAATCCTTTTCTTAGGTTTCAAACTCGCTTGAGTATGATTTTTATTGTTCGAAACAATAAGAATCTCTTCCTTTTTATCTTGTTTTCGTGCCTCTTCTTCAACCCTGATCTTGACAATCAAACTTTCCAGAGAAAATTCTTTAGTTTTATGACGCAGAGAATTACGATAATCTTTCCAAGTGGGAGGTAATTTATCAATCATTACAGCTACTTGAAATTGTTCATCGATTTTCATACCTTCAGTTAGAATTTCATGAGCTATTTTCTGAAGTTCATGAGCCTGAACCACAACTGATTTTTCATCCACAATTTGATACTTCATTTAGCGGCTTACAGCATACTTCTTCGATCCTGCTTCCTCAGTATCATATTTTTTCTGTAATATTCATACAAATCATCAGATAAAGCATTAAGAATATTCAAATGTGGAGTAATATTCATACAAATCATCAGATAAAGCATTAAGAATATAGTTTTTGCAATCAAAATCATCATCGACCCATTTATCATAGGCCCTTTGTTTTTCTTCAGAAGTTTGGGTCATTGGAGGTTCTTCAGTTGGTTGCGAAGTTGCACTTGCAGTGGGTACGTCTTTTGGATCATTTGGTTTGTTGGAGGTCACCATCATGTGCAGCTTCATCAGTTTGAGATAAAAGAATAATTTTTGTTTCCATCTTCTGAAGTGAAGTCCTTCAAACTTGAAAGGCTTGTTGATATCAGCAACAGATCTCTTGTCAGTTTCCATGGAAGAATAAACGTCTTAAAATTGTTGGAACAATTGCTGATTTCACACCTGCACAACAAAAATTAAACACACAAAAAGGGTTACGGCTGAGTCACGACCAGGTCGCTTTCTTTAAGACGTTTGTGGCTCTGTCTCTTCTTTTGTGCTAGCAGTTCGATCTTCTTCACAACGCCCCCAGGATAAAACAACTGAGAAAATCTCTTTTTTAATCTCTCACGCACACAGTGGAGATTGAACACTTTCACTCTTTCTTTTTCTTATTTTTACTTGCTCAGAAACCTTAGACCTTTTTTTTTTCTTTCTCTACTCTCAGAAAAAACTCTTCTTATTTTTTCTTTTGTTTCTCAAAAACAATTTTATTTCCAAAATTTTCAATTGAAACTTAATTGTGAATTTCTTTGATATTAATTCTAACTTAATTTCTGCAATAAAAAACGATCAAAACGTAAACACAATTAATGCGGATAAAAAAAACTTAATTAAGGAAGTAAAACGTTTTTCAAAAAAATATTTTTCAAATTTCAAAAACTAAATTTGAATTTCAAGAGACCTCCCAAGGCCCCGCTCCCGGACTAATGTTATACACGGGTACATGCACATATACACCCAAATGTAGGGGAGGGGGTTTGAACTTGTGACCTAACTTGGAAAGCCCAAAATCCTTTACCACTAGACTAGAGATTGTATGTTGAAATAAATATGAAAGAAAAATATTTTAAACATATATCCCAACAGAACCCATTGAATGTTGGATTATGGTAGATATCAAACTTATAATCCGACATGTATTAAACACACGGATGAGATAAAATTACGGATGAACAAATTAATCATATCTGTAAATTTTATCTGGTCCAAACTAAATTTTAATGGATGGATATCCGATCAGGTTTTGATAGATTAGATAGGGTGAATTTTTAAAACCGATAATTTTTACAGGTTAATTATACGAGTGGTATATAACTTATCCATTGGACACCCAGCTCGAATAGTTATAGTTACGTGTGCATTTTTCAAATCGCATTCGATTACCTACAAACTTTTTAGTCTTTTATGTTCTTAATATCCAAACATGGGTAATAGTAGGATCTTTCCATCAAAAAAGACAAGGTAATATCTTAGATTATTCTAATTAATATCTTGTGGTATCTCAAACAAAAATGCATAAACTGCACATTTAAACTCGCCACCAACAATTGTGTATACTATAAATAGGTCGAGGATTACGGGGTTCACTTGAACATAAAAATTTATCATATCTGAGTAAAATACTTGCAATAGAGAATGTCTAAGTAATTCATGGATAAAGCATGCACAACTATCTTCTTTACTCTTATCATTCAGTCTGTTTTGCTCACAGTAACAGACTCTTAAAAGAAAAATTACCCTGCTATATGAATCTTTAGTTATGTTTTACCGTTGTTATATTCTAGTATAATAACTTGATACTTTTTAAATTTTAGTAATATAAGTACCGAATACGCAAATTCATCCGGTTCATTTATTTACCTGTGGGTATCAAATATGTTGGATAATGTACCGAATACGGGTGTATTTTTGAAATCCATCGTTTGGATGGATTGGACGCGGGTGATACCAAATCCGCATATACCCATCAGTTGCTCACTTCCAAAGTGAATCGTATTTAGGACTGCATAGAAAACCGAAAAACCGGGTAAACCGGGTCAAACTGTACCACTAATAGACCGAACCGAACCGAAAATCTAATGGTAATCAACGGTTTTAGTTTAAAGAAAACCGGTTGATTCCGGTTCGGTTTTGGTTCACCCCTAAAATCAAACTGAATCAACTCGGTTTAAACCGATTAATATATGCCGTTAGATCTTTGTAATTTTAGTCATAGATCTGTGCAACCCTAACCCTAATCTCTTTTATATAAATTTCCAAAGTAGAGAGAGAAACCAATCTCATTTTCTCTGCTCGCTCGCTCTCTCTTTTCTCTTTCTCATTCTCCCTCACCTTCACTCCATTCCACTCTCACTTCTGCTATCATAAAAACACCACCATGATCTAAGCTTGAGAGAACAACATCAACTCAAACCATTTTCTCTTCATCTCTTCAATCTTTCTCTTAAAACCACTTTCTCTTCAATCTTTCTCTTAAAAACCCACCATTATTAAACCTTCGAGAGAAATATGTCTGATGTTTTCTAGTGTTTTTCGATCTTTCTCTTAAGAACCCACCACCATTTTCTCTTTAATCTTTCTCGTGCTTGATTTTCTACAGGTAAAGTTAAAGTTTGCAACAACAAAAAAAACACCATTTTTTTGTTTTTCTTTCTTGTTCAGCTTGTTTATTTGTTGGTTTTAGTAATCTTTTTTTTTGTTTGTTGACAAGGTTTTAAGAAGAACATTCAATTGCTTAAGCAATTTCACTTGATCTCTAAGATCTAGAGGTATAATAATTTTACTATGAAGATCATCTCGTTTATAGTTTCTAATTGTTTGTGTGATTCGATATGAAGATTTTGTTTAGTTATTCTCGGATTTGTATGATTTTGGTTTCGTTTAATATGATTAGCCTTAGGTTTTGATTTGTGTTAGATTCAGTGAAACCTAATGTGTATTAGGTTTGTTCATGATTTTTTTTTATTTTTTTTTGAGGATTTTTGATGAATATAAGGATTGATTTGAATTTGTTATGTATTGATATGGTTTTGAGATGTGGGTTTGTTTTAATTTTCAATTTTGATTAGGTTTAATTTTGGGTTTGGAGTTTTGGGTATTTTTCTATGTGAAGTGTGTACATTTCAGCAATTGATGTTGTTTAGTATAATTAGGTTGGTTATTAAGTGTCAATTACAAAACCCTATCTATGCACTTCTTCATTTCTTTTCCTGCTCTTCCTGATCCTGATTTGTCTGAAATTTTGTATATAATACTTGTTGTTGTTGCTGCAGTAGTTGTTGTTTTTACAAATCGATTTGTCTTCTCTATTTCCAGATTTTTTTATCTCACCTTACTGAAGCTGTGATGTGATGGTTGACAACTTCTATTTCCAGATTTTGTATTTCCAGTCTTAGTCTTTCATTATGAATGCTAGTTCATCATACTTGTCTAAAGTGATCTGATGGTTGACAACTCATGCAGGATACACATGTGAATTTGATCAATTAGTTATCACATGTTAGTATGCATGAATAAAATTTTAGGTTTGCAGAGATATAAAGATACAAGTGGTATGATTTTTAAAGATGAAATGGGGTTTGATTGAATTAGATTTTTGAAAACATAAGTCAGTGCACAATTCTTTGTTTTAGAGGTTTGATTAGATGATACAAAAATTGATTGAACTCTGATGGGAACAAACTTGTTAGATTACCTGTTTTGTACAATGTCCTAGGCATATCTATTTTGAGTTTTGCAATGAGTATTTCTTAGTCTTTTAGAATGAAAGCTTGTCATTATACTTCCCTGAAGTTACAGTTGACAACTCATGCAAGATATACATCTTAATTTATTTAATTAGTTTTCACTTGTTAGTATGCATGAACAAAGTTTTGGGTTTGCAGAGATAGAAAGATGCAGTTTTTATGATTTATTTGTGGGTATGTTGTTTTGAAGTACAAAGAGTGTAAATTTGTTATGTTTCGTCTTACAGATGCAGGAAGAACAGGGCTCTTGCTTGCTTGCGTGAAATTGCTTTAAGACATGATTTGAAGAATTTTCTTGCAATTACCGTGTTCTTAAATTATTGTGTTATGAAGAAGTTCATCTGGTTGATATTGGATATGTGAACTTTTTTAAATTACTGTGTTCTTTTGGGACCAAACTTAGTTGGATTATCATGTGTATTGTAGTAGTCATGAAGATTGTATCTAGAAGTTTGTTAAATTTGGAAATTGCTCTGGCTCTGACAGTTTTTTTTTTAATATTTTGGTTTACCAAAACCGGTCGGTTTAAAACCAAAACCGAGTTGGTATGAAACCAAACCGAACCGAATTTACAAATGGTAACATTCGGTTTTTAAAAACAGTAACCGAAGTATTCAGTTTCGGTTCTGGTTAGCTCAATAACCGAACTGAACCATGTGCAGCCTTAACCGTATTTGCTGCTCACATTTGAAGTGTGGGTTGGGTATACACTAAAACTAATGGGCCTAGTGTTCTAGTAAAGAGAGTCAATTTTCATGCCCATGCTTTTGCCCGAATCTGTAACCATGCGAAAATAGATTTGCCTCCGGCATTCGGGATTGGAACCGGCAAAATGTGCAAGAATAAGCACGATTCATATTTGATGTCTTTAATATTTTTGAAACCTAAACTGTTAAGAATTTGAGATCATTCTTACTAGACAGTATTTATATTTAGAAATAGGGCATCCTACTCCAACTAGGAATACACGTCCAAGTGATACTTTGAAATAGGAGTTCCTAGTCTAACTAGGAAGCAGCAATTACAGATAGGGTTGTTAATGGGTACTCATTATCCATTACCGGAACCGGAACCGAGGAAATTGGATCCGGTTCCGGATCCTAAAATTAGATCTATTAGCAACTTAAGACCCGTTGAGCATTACCCGATTGGACTCAAAATCTTAATGGATCTTAACGGGTATTATCCGGCGGGTATCCATGGATATTGGGTATACGAATATTTGTCATTTGTTTGTTAATTTTATTTAAAATTCAAAGACTTCGTCTAGTTTTGCTTGGAATTTTTTTCATTTTTTTTTCACTTTTTTTACAGATTTAATCTTTAATTAGAACATTTACATAATGTAACAATAACTTTATATGAAAAATTATTAGTTTCAAGCCAATATAAAGAATTTTAAAAAAATTATTGTTGATTTTAAAAAAGCCGTTAAAATACCCGGACCCGGTGGGTATTTAGATTTTTAATCGGGTCAGGTTCCAGATCCACTAAATTAGGAATCGGACCCAAAACCATTAAAAATCGGATCCGACTTTTATAAGTAAGGTCTGGGTTTGGGTCTTATGGTACCCGAAAAGACCCAGACCCATTGACAGCCCTAATTACAGACAATCGACATGCTCATATAAATACACACATCTTGAGTTTTTTTTCTTAACTATCAGATTTAAATCAAAAGAGGTGATTGGAGAAGGGAAAGAGAGATTTCAAGTACATACATTAACGGAAGCTACCAGTGCAGCAAACAACAACAACAACAACGAGAGTGATTCAGGATCATCGATTCCTAAACTATGCACGAAGGGTTGTGGATTCTTTGGAAGTGAGTCCACCATGAACATGTGTTCCAAGTGTTACAAGGACTCTCAAGCTCCCGGAGAAACATGTGCCCGAAGGGTTGTGGATTCTTTAACAATCGACGAGTTTCATGTAGATAAACCCAAGGAAGATTCAAATTATTGTGATTCAATTCCTACTGATTCATCAGTTGTTACGAGGAACCGATGTTCAAATTGTAACAAGAGGGTTAAACTTGTAGGTGGTTACGACTGCCGTTGCGGGAATTTCTACTGTTCAATGCATCGTTACCCGGAGACACATGCTTGTACTTATGACTATAAGAGTGTTGGGCGCCATATGATTGCTATATCAAAGCCTCTGGTGAAGCAAGACAAATTGGTGGAGAGGATTTGAATTATTATTTTCAGATTTCATAGAGTTGTTTGTTGAAATTGAATTCAACTTTAGACTAGGCTTATGACTTCTAGTTCTAACTGCTTAATTTCTCTGGGTTTTCCTCTGGTTTTTGCAAAAGAAATATTACAAGATGAACATAAACAGGCTGGTGTTTTCTTCTCTTTGGTCCTTTGGGATGTAATCTCGATATGTACTGCAATTACTTTTCCATTCATAGTGAAGTCTTACACTGGTAAGTTTCTTATATATAATTTTGTATTGGAATTAAGGATTGCAAGCACGAGTACAACCAAGTTACATATATGGTTCGACAATGCCATTAAGTAGAAGCCAACTCCCAGCGAATACTAGAGTAGCCGTGTTAACTACAAACTTATCACATTTGCGGATTTATGATTTATCTCTCCCCTCTCTGCTCTGGAGTAAGTCCACTCTTACCACAATTTGGACAACCTTTCATCCCAAATCCCTGGCAATCATAACACCTAGTACCATAACAGCAAAAAACAACACTCACATTAGCTCTTATTGAAATTCCAAGAATAATAAATAATTCAGTTCAGATTAAGTATTAAGGACTGTATGTTTAACACATAGAACTTACTTCCATCGCTCGAAGATGATCCCCTTCTTCTTATTCCTTCCAGTTCCCTGTTCAAACACGACTTTGTGTTATGGTTTTGTACACACTCATCTCTATGTGCATAATATACAAGTATAGAACGAACCCCTCTGAAATGAATAACTTGCTTTTGAACAAAACCTTTGAAATGAAAATTCTTGCTTTTTGAACGAACTCTTTAGAGTAATTAGGACTGATTATTGTATATGAATGTTAATCGTTAATTTAGTACCTTGCACCCAGGGCATTCTATCGCACCTTGGCCTCGACAAGCTTTGCACCCCTTGGAAGCGTTTACACACAAATGAAATACTGTTGTTAGTGAACATGTCTAAGTAAGAAACTTATTCATGCTAGTATAGATGAATTGAAGAAACTAATATGGCAAATGAAATATTAATATTTGATCAGAAGAAGTTTATGAACTTACGGCCACAGAAACATCAGATTTAATCGTGAAAGTTGTAAAACGATTTTTAGTCATAACTGGTTGGATTTTGAGTTCCTGCGATGATGAATGGTAACATAATAGTAGAAGAGAGACTGTTACACAGTGAAAGCTCTTTCTACAGCTTTTGGAAATTAAAAAGTGTTACTGATTTCTTCTCTTTCAATATGTATAACAATATCAATGTAGAGCCATATATTTTTATTTTCCTATTATTGCAATATATCTTAATTTTAATTCCATAGGATTGGATAGCGTAAAAAATCTGTGCCATCCACATACTTGTTCTCTCTCTACAAAATGAGTCCTATCGTAAGATCCAACTGAGAGTAGATCAGTTGACGGTTCGAATCTCCGATCATTTTCAAAATAAAAGAGGCTGCTCAAGGCAACTCCATGTTGTGCATATGTACAGGATTCAAACACCTATCTTATCCACATATAACTGAAGTAAAAGAACACAATAAAACTGGAAACACTTGAATAAAAGAATGTCACAGTTAAAAATCCCAATAACCCATTGGTCCTACAAAAACAAAACTGCTGTCTCCGGCACAAAGGGGAGATTTAAGGAAATTACAAGACATACCTCAATATGCTATATGCCAAAACTTTTGACGTGAATGTGAACAGAACACAAATTTATATGTCTTGCACGTTTGTTGTACTTATAAGCTGAATTGCAGACGAGTCTTATCCTACAGGTCTGCAGAGCGATTCACTTCATATTCTTCTTAAGTTTTCTTACAACCAATCTCTTCTCTGGCTTGAATGATCTTTGATATACGTATAACCTTAATTGCAGATAAGTCTGCACACCTAAGTTCTCCAAAGTAATTCACTTCACTTGACAGTTTCTTCAAGTTTTCTAACAACTATCTCTTCTTTGGCTTAGATGATGTTTTTGAAGCATAACTTCTCAGCTTCTTAATGATCTTCCTCTCGCTCACGCGTAAGACAAAGGAATGATACAACTTCCTCTCTCTAATACAAGAACACCTCTTCAATGCCTCTATATCATCACTGATGGAGTTGACACCATAAAAACTTTCTCGAATATCTGCAAGTGAGAGAAGTGCATCGCAAACCTTTTTTGTGAGCAACAAACTTTTCACAATTTCTGGAGTTTCCGGTGAAACTCTTTTATTACTGTAATCTCCCGACAGAAGAAAACTTACTGCTTTGTTTACGTCTTCCACAACAGGTACTGACTGGTTCAGCTTATCATACATTTTTTCGGGTAGGAAAATGATGCAGAGTAAAATTAGAAGTTCAATTTGAGGTTCTCCATCTGAACAGATTTCAAAATACTCTGAATTTTCACTGACACATCCTGAGCAACCTAATTTTCTCCATAGTGAAACCCTTGCTCTACTGTAACGGCTGGAAAATAATGTTGAGCTCCACTTGATTACTTCTTTTAGATCTACATTTACAATGTCATAAGAGTTATCAGGCTCTGTAAATCCATATCTGTGAAGTAATGCTGCATTCCCCATGGTCCCATAAGTGTTAAAAACCTGAAAACAAAACCGAAAGGCGTTGTAAGCAAACCAAAGAACACACTCCGAGTTAAACAAGAGCAGCTTGAAATCTATAGCACTGTAGAAGCTAAAGAGAGAAGCAAAATATTACTCTGTCATTCTTGCACAGCTTGCAGTCAAGGAAGCTTTATGAAAGAATCATGCATAAGATTGTGTAAGGATAAATCACTAGCTTAAGATTGGTCAAAAGAGATGAGCGAGGAATCTTCTTTTGTTGGGTTATGGATAAGGAAAATCTAGTTCATGCAAACATTTCGAAAATTATGGTACGATCTTATGCATGAGATCTATACCACAGAACACAGTCCGAGTTAAACAAGAGGAGTTTGAGATCTATGATTCTATACCACTGTAGAAGCTACAGAGAAAAGCAAAACTTTACTCCATTATTTTTGCACGGTCTGCAGTCAAGGAAGCTTTACGAAAGAATTACGCATAAGATTGTATAAGGATAAATCTCTAGCTTAAGATTGGTCAAAAGAGATGAACGAGGATACTTTTGTTGAGTTATGGATAAGGAAAATCTATTTCATGAAAACATTTTGAAAATTATTGAATACAATCTTATGCTTGATTTATCCCTATGTTTTGGTTTCCAACGACGATTGACCTATCTTATGCATGTTTTTGTAGGGATAAGTCAGTTCATACCCTTTCCATCTTCTTCTTCTTCTAAGCCTTTAGTCCCAAACAAGTTGGGGTACGCTAGAAAGGAAACACGAGGACTTCCCAAGCGGTCACCCATCTTGGTACTGCTCTAGCCCTTTCCTGAGAAAATGGCTGGTTTTCAACCAAAAAAAGGTGCACGAGGACTTCCTAAATGGTCAACCATCTTGGTACTGCTCTCGCCCTCTTTTGGTCTATCGCTGGTCAGCCACGCACATCACGACCCCATTTTCATAGGGGACTGGCTGCGTTCTTTACCGCTGGCTCACCAGGCCAATCACAAACCGTATTTTCATACGCTTTCCATACTATCAAATTTTAAGTAAGCAAAAGAGGCTTGTGAAAATTATCAACTTATGCTCACTAAAAACACTAAAACGGACTATCTTAGAGCTAAACAAAAAAAGAGAGCAGAGTATACGCTAACCTCATCCCCAGATTTGACAGCTCTAACAACAATAATCTCCAAGGCTGTCGGATCATCCTTTAAAGTAGGATCATCCTCAGATGTAGTGTGACCTTCCGCATGTCCATTCATGGGACTTTTGTTGTCTTCAGCTGTTGGACAACCATTGCTACTGGAGTAAACTTTTTCAACTGACGGTGGCTTATCATTAGAGTTATCATGAAACCCATTCTCAATTTCCTCCCCATCACTTTCTTTGTCAGATTCAGAGTCAGAGTGGGGAGATACATTAGTGAAGTGTATGTTCTCAGCCCCAGTTTTGTGATTGAATCTAGATAAATCAGAATATCAAATTAGTCCAAAATTAACTCTTAACAACATTTTACACCTAGCATAATCCTTCACATGCATAACTAAAACAATTGTAAGATTACAGTAGTGAAAATGGCGAAATGCTGGATTTCATAATCATTTCATAACTTAATCAAAAAGATCTTAGCGCTCTGTTTGATCGCCAAAAATTGTGTTCCTGACATTTTTCAATTCCATGAATCCCACACAATCATTTATCTTCAGTGGAAGACTAAAGTTATGCACAACTATTTGAAATGCTTCTTGGAGCATGTTAGGGATTCGAAAAATCTCAGATGAACAAAATAATTTGCATTGTTTCCACAAAACTCACCTAACTTAATGTCATTCAAATGCAATAAAATTCAGCTTTACTAGGCCTAACTCAGTCACATTAAACAATACTAAAATAATAAAAATAAGACTAAGTAAGTATCACTTACAAGTCTGCCAATGGCACCATTCCGTATCCATGATAATCATCTATCTCAAATGACCGAGAAGAAACGAGACTTTTCGCAGCAAAATATTGTTCAACGCCAAAACACTTCAAATCAACATTATCCAACTGTCCCGAAGTAATAATCGGCATTATATTCTCCTTCCAATCCTCATAAATAAGAGTCTTGTCCTCTTTCATTGTCTGCCTACAAATGTAATGCATCAAAAATTGAACAGAAACCTTAAAAAGAAAAAACATAAACTTAACGGTGCTCCAACAGAAGTAATCCTAGGATTAGAATTTTAATACCTTGTGAAGTTCAGTACCAGTTAAAAACTGGTCAACTTCATCTAAAGTCCAAACCAGAGGTAAACATTCACTATCTGGTAATAACTGAAGATAACCAGCCCAATTAGAAGCTTCACCAATACTTTTCTCATACATTAAGGCAACTGAAAGTCCTAATGATTCAGCTAATCCAGATTCTTCAATAATATCTTTAGCTAATGATGTTTTAATAGTTAAACAAGCATTTTTAGGTATAGTAGCAACTAAATCTCCTTCATTTAAATCAAATATGGCTTTTACTGAAATCCCTCCTCCTTCATCATTATCTATGAATTCTAATCCATTACTCCATTCTATTCCTTGTGATTGCATCCATCTTTTAAATGCTCTTATTCTCCTGCAATGAACACACACAGACAAAGTGAGGTATTTTCTTTACAATGTAATTAAAAAACGATATGAGATTGATTACTGGTTAGGGTTTTGATTACAAACCTACTCATCTCAGAAAACTTTAGGCTGGCGGCAAGAAAACTGCAATTAGGGTGTCAAAGTAAAAAACGTTGAGAGATTCTGAAGTGAACTTGTATTTCCTACAGAATTGACTCGTTATGGATCGGCACAGGGATTTACCGGATCGCCTCGGGTCAAGCCGATCCATACCAAGTGAATAAAATTAAAATCAAAAGTTAAAAAATGTTTAACCGACTGTACCTAAGAAAAAATTGGGTTACCAGTAAAATTTTGGATGATAATTCATAATTTGATTTACGGGATAAATTTTAGATCATAATATTTAACTTAATTTTACAATAATTTTTTTTAAATTATAATATTAATTTAAGTAACCGGTTAGATTTTTACCATCAACTCAGGGGATTGATGTGAGCATATATTGAGTTAAACGATTGAATATTACGATGTAAATTTGAAGTCACAAAAATGACTTTGATGTACATGTTTACAAGATAAATTTCGGAAGATAATCCATATTTTGAGTTACAACGTATATTTTGTATCGCATAGTTAAATATTGTACCACATAACTTATTTTTGATCACGTCTCATGATTTAGGTCACATTATAATTTTAGGGGATAGTTTAGGATCACTATGCAGATTCCAAATTACAAAGATATTTTTATGATATGACTAAATTTGGTATGGACTTAGATTTTAAGTCACAACGGAAATCTTGTGCTTCTAGGTAAATGTGTCATGACTTGAGTCAATTATATTTGAACCATGATACATATTTTGTCCATCTACTCATTTAGTATCGCACATCAAATATTGGATCACGTGACATTTTGACGGCAATGATAGGTTTAGGATCACGAGGTGAATTTGGTTTACAAGATATATTTTTAATCATGAAGTGGATTTTTGGTCGCAATGTAGATTTAGAAAACAAAAAAATATTTTAGACAACAAAATTACTTTGGCCCATTGAAACTATATTGAGTCACATGATAGATTTCAGACCATCAATGTCATATTTTAAAATAGCAAGGGCATGTATAGGTTGTCGTTGTTGATTTTTTGTTCCATGAGCAACAAAAATACAAACAAATACATTAACAATTTTGGTATAATCTAAATAAATGAGATATATAAAAAAAATAGAATATATTTGGCGAGATCAATTATAGAATATCATTCACGGATTATTTGACAACGATACATTGATATATAACAAATATATAAATAGTGGTGCATAATATTATTCTGATAATACCAATACAAGATTCATTAAAAAACGAGAAAACAGACTGAAAATGTTACAACACTGCTCGGTTGAACCAACCAAGTGTCGGTTATCAAATTTAGTTCCAAAACTCGGAGTCGCTTGAGTAGATTACTAAAGTCAACTTCGTTAGGTTAGATTAGGAACATAGAAATGTTGAGACTTGTTCTAGTTACTCATGAAGACCTGAAGACGTACCAAAGACAAAGAAGTTAAATTCATTGAAAAAATAACACACAAAATTAAGTTTGTTACAATAAATTTAGTTTCGGTGACTTGGTCATTATACGAAGTTTGCTATTACCCTCAGGTTTTACATGTTGTAAAAACGAGATAATAAACTTATGCAGTGCTAAAGCATTTAGGTGAGTATGTTAAGAATCTTGAAAAAGTAGGGATATTAGACGAGAAATATATGATTCACCTTCACGATTTTATGCAGGTAACTTGACTCAAGAGACTTGCAGTTATACTTCTACCATACTCTCATTAATATACAAATATTTCTTTTCGATTCATACTCCAAAATTAATTTGATTTACATACCAGACTGACTTGAAGAAAACTCTAAGGAACCTTCATGTAGCAAATAAGCCAAAGTTAGATGATATGTTAAGAGTACATCCTTTGTTGAGAGCACTTCCTTATATTGCACACGTGCATCTTGAAATATATATGAAAGAAATAACAAAACCACATGGAGTTTAGAGTTGTAGAATAAATAAAAAAACCACAATGAAAATCTCTAATCCCCTACAACTCTGTTCGTAGAATAAATTATTATATTTCTTAATGCACCAATGAAATATCAGATAATATCAACATTACTTTTTTAGAAAACCAATTCTGCATAAGCTATTTCTGAACGAAAACCACCTGAAGTGAATGTTGTTAAATTTAGTTATATATTTCTTTTGACTATAATACTAATCAAATGGATTTTGGTGTAGTAATGAGGGATCATACAGGAAAATGTGTAGGCACCTAAACAGATGACATCTTAGGACCTGAAAGAGCAAAATGCATGGATGTTTGTGAGGTGCTTAGATGGGCTAAAGTTAAAAACCTTGATAAAATCCACATTGAAGCTGATGCAAAACTGGTCATTCGATATATCACTGATTCTTTTTCTCTAGTTCAGTGGGAGAATATGCGTATCATTAATGAAATAAAATTTAGGTCTTTAAATTTCACTTTTTGTCGCTTTATTTTTGTGAGAAGAAATGATAACCAAGTTGCAAATGGTATCTCTCGTTTAGTTAGGGATAGTAAACTCAATATTGAAAATTATTACAACTATCAATATTTCGTTTGTAACATATTATCCAGATATCACAACTCTGTCTTTCTTAAGTAATAATAATACTTTTATTTTTATCAAAAACAAAAACAAAAAACACATGGAGTAGCATTTACCATCAAGAGGGTACCAGACCAAATGGAACATGGCTTGTATCAAATGGAATTGTGAACATAGATCAAATTTAAATCATGTTTCAGTTTTGTTTTGTGAATTTGTTTTTCTTCAGAGTTTTCCAATGACTATTTCAAATCTGATAAAAAAAAATATAAGTTATTTGATTACAATGGGGGACTAAGAATTTCAAGAAAACAAATTATTTGCATCAAACATTCTCATATGGAAGTACTTTAGTACTAAATGGAAGTCCCAACATTTGCAATCTCATTACAAATTCTATTTTTTATGGTTTATTTATTGAAAGTGAAATGATACTCTTCTTGTTCTGATCAGATCCTAATGTACAAGGTATATATTGTGGCAGGAAAGTATCTTAGTCGTTGCCAAAATCCTTTTGCCACAAATATTTGAGAAAATGGCTATACATGCATTGAGATCCCTTGTTATGAAAAGGTCGAATATGAACATATACATAAGCAAAAAAATTATAGAAATACCCCCTCACTCCATTGAATTTCTATTGGAAGGATTTGTTAACTCCTTAACTTATCGAGAGGAAATGGTGATGTCTTCAGGATTGTTGTTACTCCTCACAAGCGTGTTGAAGATCTAGTTTCAGAGTCGAAATCTCATTACAACATAATCAGGAATATGTTAATGGGTTTGGTGGAAATTTCCACTATAAAAGGGATAGGGGTTAACCACAATTATCGCTTTACTGATCAAGTGGCTGCTAAAGAAAGTCAAAGAGAAGTTTTTGGAGATTTTGAAGAAAGAATTTTTTTTTTTATATAAGTAATTGTATTAAATTTAAATCTTTAAGGTCATCTATCATATCTTTACAAGATCATGTTACAAAAATCTAAACAGAAGCATTTTACAAGTCATTGAATCAGTCTGATATATGTATGACGATATATATAATGACAAAAAAATCCATTCGGTGTTGAATCTTAGAATCAAACCTTTAGCGGGTGTTAGTGGGTTTATTATTCAAGCGTATACTAAATATTCTTCGTCATCCTGAGAACTTACATAATAATTATAAAAAAAATATGTTAATGAAATGAGTTGCTAAAGCATATGATAATATCAAGTTAATAAAAAAATAAATAAGTTATTTAACAATTAAATGGGAAAAAAATTAAAGAGTATAAAGGTTATTCTTTATGAATAAAACATAAAATGATGATATTAATAAAAAATATTTATTTTTTTAATTTATTTTTTAGGTTTTAAAAGAGTAAAAAATTGTTTAAGAACAAATCAGAAAGTTGGTTGAGATTGATTAAAAATATGATATATGATCTTGATGAATTAAAAAAAGCAGTTGAGACATAATTGAATTTTTGTGAAGTGAATAGGAGTTCTGTCTGGGATGGTATTAGACTGAAAGAGGAAAATAAAAGGGTTGATGACTGATTTTTAGCGGAAAGAGAAGGGAGACTGGTTGTCGGAGGTGGTCAGTTAGCGCCGGGAAACAGAAGAAAAAAAGAGAAAGTGGAGGTGGACGTCTAAGAATCTTTTTTCTCTCCTCTTTGTTATTTGTTTTTATGGTCCTAGTTTTTCTTAATTAGGGTTTGATGATAGAAACCACTTTTAGCATCTAGGCTAACTTTTAATTGATTATATTTAGTTCAAAGACCATTATGAATTAATTTGATTAATTTTATGTTGTTAACTGATGATACTAAATCTCATATATGTTTTTATTAGAAGCCTGATATAGGGGCTCCCACATCAATAGAGGGGCTCCTAGTTGAGCCAAGGTGACCCAATTTTACGATAAGGGATGTCCTAGGGGTAAAGTTAAATGTCCATTTTACCCTTTACCTAATAAAAAAAAGACAAATTTATCCTTTAATTAAAAATTTTCCATCTCCTCCATATCTTCTCCTTCTCCATTTTAATCAAATTTCTCAATCGAATCAAAATTTTATCGCCGATTAAATCCTAATTTCGTGATGAAGAATACTAATAATGTGTAGAAAGTAGTAGTGATGACAATCCGGATAAAACTAAATTACACTAACTAATTTGATGAAATCACGATTTGAAAGATTGATTTTTTGTTGTTCAGAGAAACTTACGGTTGGGTTTCATGCCGAACCCAACCGTAACACCAAGAACACCGAAGAACACCATTTTTGCCCAGATTTACGGTTGGGTTTTCAATCAAACCCAACCGTAACTAATTTGTTCTTCATATTACGGTTGGGTTATTCAACAAACCCAACCGTAACTTCAAATGTAGGAGATGAAGATTCAATTAAAATTTACGGTTAGGTTTTGCCTTGAAACCCAACCGTAACTAATCTTCAAACCCCAATTGTAAAATTAGATAAATA
>JAJJMC010031210.1:7754235-7786080 GCA_023531435.1 Papaver californicum | reverse complement strand
TTAATTGAATCTTCATCTCCTACATTTGAAGTTACGGTTGGGTTTGTTGAAAAACCCAACCGTAAATTCTACTGATAACTCAAAATTTGGAATCTCTAATTTGTTGATTTTTCGGTTTTTGTGTGTTTGAATGACCCAATTTACCTACAATCTAGTTAAAATGGTTGAATAACTTCAAAATTTGGATTATAAAACTCAAATTTGACCTCAAAAATCAATGCTAAAAAGGATGAGTTACGGTTGGGTTTTAAGCCAAACCCAACCGTAACTATGTGTTCAAAGGGTGTTCATAGTGTTCTTGAGGTTACGGTTGGGTTTGGAGTCAAAACCCAACCGTAACTGAAGGTGTTCTTCGGTGTTCTTCGGTGTTCTTGGTGTTACGGTTGGGTTCGTAATGAAACCCAACCGTAACTGTCTCTGAATCACACAAAATCAAACTTTGAATTCGTGATTTCATCTAATTTGAGCCATAAAATGATCAAGATTTTAATCTAGAAAGACCTAAATGGTTACTATGGTTGATTAAATCAAAAACTAGGGTTTAAAAAAAAAACGAAATTTTTTTCTCACATTTCATCTAGTTTTTCATCCCCAAATCACAAATCAAAAAAAAAAAAAATTGATTTCAATTTGTGTTAGTCAAAGATTAAATTTAATTAACCATGATTAGCTTAATTAAATTTTCACTATTTAAGGTAATTAACATATTAATAAAGGGTGATTTGGGTATTGTGAAAATATTATGGATAAGGGGTTTTTGAGTTTTACTTCATAGTGTCCCTATTTTGTCTTATTATTGGAGCCCCTCTATTGATGTTGGAGCCCCTATATCAGGCTTCTTTTATTAACTAATGGATGTTTAAATGTTTCAACATTTCTATGAATTTTATTAGTGAAGTGTTTGACTACATACGTATGTAAATTTTTTTTTGTTACTATTAATGCTTAGTCTGTAGGAAACTAAGTGATACACTTTTCATCACATTTTAATACCACTTCGTTAAACTTTTGACTTTTGAAATGTTAATATAGAATTTTTCTATTACTTGTTGTAAATTTCATACAAAATAAATTAGTTTTGTAGGCGTATATATGAAAATGAAAAATGACCAATTACATGTCCTCTTGACCCTGACAAACCCAATGAAGATCCATATTTGAACTATATGTACTTTGAACACAAGTGACTTGATATGAATTTGGAAGATTAAAAACATTATTGAAGTAAAAAAATAGAGAGCAGAAGTTAGTCATTGGACACCGACCGTTCCTCGAACAATCATATTCAATTGCAGAGGAATGAAAATAACAAATATAGTTATCCAAGGATCGTGCATGACCAAGAGTGCAAATCTTATAAATACCATAACAAATATTGCATGTTTTTTTTCTCAAACTGATTATTGTCTGGTTTTTACTGCAATCTTATATGATGGAATTTTTACAATATTGATGTTTTGGAAAATCAAAAAGAAAGGGTATTAAATACACTACCAACTTTTTCGTTACAAAACCTATAGATTATTTATAGTGTGAACTTAATTAAAGATTAAAAAGCAGACAAGAAATATTCTTAGATAATTTCAAATAAAGATTTTTGAATCACAAGGATTGATTAACGTACAACCTGCTTATACTTTTAATTATAAATATAAATCAATATAATGTGAAAATAAAAGTAAACCAAGACACAATAAAATTTTGTTAACAAGGGAAACTACAAACCAGAAAACCCCCAGAACCTAGTCCAGTTTGACCATATATTAAATTAAGTCGCTAACAACACTAACCTACTATATGACTTAGGTATAAAATGTAGTTGATAATGAATAAAATCTCCAAGCTACTTTGCTTTGGTTGTACCCTTACCTTTTGATTATCGCAAAAAATTACGCAATTGGTTCCCCTAGATGATGTCTTTTACAGGACAATGATTTGCTCCACAGTCCTTCGAGAAAAGCGCTTGCATACCTCAAGCAGGGTACCCGATGATTAATTTTCTGATTCAAGATTAAGGAGACATAAATTTATTCCTTAATTTAGATGAATATATATTTACAAGACTAGGGTTTATTCTCTTCAAAAATTATAGATATACCTAATCAACTATCTTAATAAGAATATATATCATTTTATAATTAAATCTAATATACAACTTGTGCAAAACTTACAAAAAAAATTAAATTAATAAGAGTTGTATTTAACCGTGTTTGAAGTTTTCTATCGAATCTGGATTTAATCAGTAATTCAAGAAATAACTTAAATCAGAAGAGACTGGCCTTAGAATAGACAAGAAATACAAACAAGACAGAGGTAGATACAAATGTTGATAGTGGATTTTTGACTAAGGCGAAAATCATAAGAAAATATATTTTTGGTCCTGTATCATAAATATTAAAATTTAAGTATATTTTCATGTTACAAATAATTTAAGAATATAATAATTATAATAGGTATTCATGCCTATGCCTATGCCTTTCTGTATATGTATAATTGTGTATGTGCTTCACCCAGACGAACTCAGAATATATATATATATATATACAAGCATTTTTATTGTATAACTCAGTATTTGCTTATGAATAAAATTCTTAGAATATTACTGGTGCTTGTTGCAATACTCCCAAATGTTCTCTAATTTTTGCAGAATAAATCTCAAGCTCATAGATGGATTGCTCACCAGTATAAAACAACTTGAGTCTTTTCTAGTGTTATATTCCACAACTAAATTCCTATACTCATACTCTCATGAATGAGATTGCTTCACTATAATGCTTGTATAAGCCTGTACGAAAGCACATGACAAGTTGCGGATGAGTATACTGGGTTGAAGCATCACATATGTGTCTATATACCAAGTAAGTGTTGCACCAAATACAAAGTTAAAGTTGTCAATGATTAATCTCTATTGTTGTCCTAGCTTGAAATACATATATCTAAGGTTGGCCATGCTAAAATTACAATAATAGGTGAGATACAAAGAAACACAAAATTTTAGTCATAAAGAAATGACCTTGACAGACTCTTATCGCAAGTCGGCCAACCCAAACTCAGTTGTCGTTGTAAATTATATGATCGTAGCCAGTCGTTGCTAATATAATGTGGTCATAACATGTCGTCGTTAATTAGTGTGGTCGTAGCATGTTTTGTGTGACCTATGATATGACCATATGTGCCATGACATATACGATTGAATGCCAACGTCTTTATATAAGACCTGTGCGACGTCTGTTTTTTTTTAGCAAAAATATACTAGATTTTTTTTATATTTTTCTCTAAAATTTCTTGATTATCAAGAAGTAACCAAAAACTATGATGTGAAAACTAGTATATTAAACAAGAAATTAGGGAGATTGATGGTCTATGTGGAAATAAATTTCAATTCCTAAATATCTTTTACAAAACCCTAATTTATCAAGTAAACCCGGACGAAGGGAGTAATTTACAGTACACGATAATCCTAAATTCATTTTAACACATATAATTTTCCATATGCAACTGGTCATTGTGTTATACTATTTATGGCTAACCGCTAGCATCTTGGCATACGACCTATGCAGTAAGTCTAATTTCACGTGAATACATCCCACCATATGTGACAGGCCACCAGCGCCTTAACTCATTAACTTGTCATACGCGGCTGACCAGACGTGGCTTACCACATAAAGCTGACTATCAGCGTCTTAGCACAAGATTGGCCAATTTCGTGTCTAGACAAGCGCACACCCGTGTTGGTCTGCGCTTCACGCTTCCCATACTTGTCTTATCACATGTGTTCGAACACATGTGAGTTGACATATGTGACCTACCATATATGATGTACTACTTATGGCTCATTGTTACGACTTCTGTTTTATTGTCCACGTCCAACCATGTACGTCTTATTACATGTTCGACCACTTCATAACTCATATAATTTCTTCCATATCCTTCATGATCATTCATCTCCTCACGCTGATATCATGAGGCACAATACCTTCCCCACTCAATGACAATGTATGGAATCACTTATTCACTAATACATGTCAATATTGATTGAAACACCTGATCTTTTACTGCTCATTTGATCTTCTCAGAGACTTGACATAAGGTCCAAATAAATACATATTTATTTTATTCTACATATTGTCTACAAGTCTCACCAGTCTTATTAGACTCATTAATCATGTCTAATCAAGCATGACAAGTCGCAAGTCAACTAATTTACTAAGCAAGTCATATATGACTTCATAAACATAATATATCGACTCTACTAAAATTACACGAGACATCAAACATGTCACAAACGGGGGGATATACTTTAGGGTTTTGGTTTGGCGGTCTACGACATGCGGTGTAACAATACACCCATTATGAAAAAGTGGTAGGATGTGCGAACGGTTTACAGGGTAAAGGAGTAGTGGATGTGTAACCGTGCTGTCTTCCGTGAAAAGACGGACACAGTTTCATCAAATTCTCCACGATCTTAACTCCTTTGTTACTTCACGAATTTCACTTCCTACTAGGTCAGTGTATACAATTATTACTATAAATAGGTTATTTTACCTATTCACAAAATTAGAGAGGGACAAACGGTATAATATAATTCCCGCACAAGTCTAAAACCTGATTTACAGAAGCCTTCTCTCAATCATACAAAGAGAACTCTTTACATATAATAACATACATCAATCACACCATAAAGAGTCTTACACTCCGATTTCAACATGTTATCTTCTTTCCTCCCTAAGACTAAACCATTCTCCTCTTTTGCGACTAAGGCAAGACAGGAACGACTATTTCTTGGTTTAGGCCAGTCTTGTACGACTTGATCTCTCAAATCTAAATACTTCAACAATACATTTGTTTTCACCCGAAAAAAAAAAGTTACAAAACTATCTTTCTTTAGAGATAAGTGAGCATGTGCTTCACGAATCACAAATGAAGTCTTTCAAAGTCGTACCTTAGTTCTCGAAGATCCTTAGGTGTATGGAGGACAAACTTTGCACCAAGATACATAAGCGTGTAGGGATTGAGTTTTCAATGTTGTTGATGTCTCCAATTTATAGTAATCAATCAAGGATGTATTTTTTAAGATGTAAGCAATGAATTTCTCGCAACCCAATTTAATTCCCAATTGCTAAATCTAAGTCGTTTACTAAGATACACAAAATTATTTTTTTAGTTAGAGTTAGACTTGCATTGAGGTTCTTTCCATAGTTTAAAACGTAGACAATTGTTATCTCAAGTAAATTCTATGAAAAAAATTACTACCAAGTATAACTTCAAACTATCAAGAAAAAAGAACTAGACTTTGCAAGCAAAAAAATTGGATAAGAAATAACATTTCGTAAGCGTATGAAAAGTTCGCCCTGAAAATCAAAGAAAAAAAGTATGTAGATCTATACTCGTAATTTTGGTCGAAGTCACCTTTTAGTTTCGCGAACTCAATATGGTAGGTTCGCGAACTCAAATGAATATTGCGTTTAGGAATATTAAAACTTCATTGGGTTCATAAACTTTCTAAGGTAGGTTTGCGAACTCAAATGAGTTTTTGAGTTCAAGAACTTTTAAATTCTTTTGGATTCACAAACTCAACTAGGTAGGTTCCCGAATTCAAATGAGTTTGGAGCTTACGAACATCCGACTCTCTTGGGTTCGTGAACTCACCTGGATAGGTTCCAAACTCAAATGAGTTTTGGAGTTTAGGAACATCCGACGTCAAGTAGGTTCGCAAACTCAAATGCACAAAATTCTTATGGACATACTCAGTTAATTCGTTGTTTGGAAAAAGCTTTCAAGTCAACGCTCAAAATCGGAAAATCATTTGATATACACGATTGGCGTATTTGTGGCATGATCCTTATTTGTATATGATATTTTACTAAAATCCTCGACTTTTTATATGATAAATAGATAGATAGAAGAGAAGAGTTTGAAAGTAAAGACTAGTCTTTGTTACTAACCTTGATAAAGTTCTTCAAATAAATGTTTTCGTGTAATCTTCAATTTTCGTGAGTAACTTGGAAAATCGTAAGACTCTGCTATCTATTCTAATCCAAACAAAAACTAACTTTAATATACCAAATTAAGAAATAGTTGACATCTAAAGTTGACAACTGACTTGATATACCTAATACTGTAAGTTCAATTGAGAACTCGGTATAACAGAAAAGGCCAAAAAATAGTGATTTGTTTCGGATAATCTAAAATAGTCACGATTTGATAAAAGTTTTATATCGAGATAACCATATTTGATAGTGTCCTATCGTGTCGGTTTTGACACTACCCGAATTCTGACACGATGAACCGTAGTTGGCAGTTGGCACACGGTCTCTCTGTAAAACTATGTTGTAAATCAGCTTTAGTAAACACCAATTAAACAGAATGATTCTCCGACCTAACCATTTTTAACAAGTTAGTGCCTCCTAGTGGACCGTCCTGGACCGATGGACTTGTGTAGCTCTGGGGTATCAGGTGTAACGAAATTGGTGCGGAAATACCCATAAACTATACACAATAGAGTCCCCTTGAGGCTAAGAATCAAACTAGGGTTTCACATTTTATTTATGGAGAATCTTGAAACTGCAGAAAACATCTCTCTCATACATTTTTTATTTGATTTGTAACCCTATAATTTCACTACGGACGAAATTTGGGTAATAATAGAGAAGAAGATGGAAGAGATTTTAAGTAGTGATACAGCTTGGAGACAATTATCTCAAATGTTCTTGGCGATTTTTTTCTTTCACAGTTCTGAATATGTCTTAGCTATAATTTTCCATGGAAAATTCAATGTCCCTCTTAGCTGTATGTATTTTTTTTTCCACCCACTCTTGATTAATTTTTTTTGTATCACTTAAATTTTTCTGATGATCTTTTGTGGTTGAAATTTTGTAGCTCTCTTAATCAGTAAGCAGTATGTTATGGCAATGGGATGTTGTATACTGGAGTACTTGTTTGAATTTGCTTTATTTCCACAATTGAAAGAGCATTGGTGGATCAGCAATATTGGCCTTATTATGGTTGTAATTGGGGAGATTATACGTAAAGTTGCAATTATAACAGCTGGTCGTGCTTTTACACATTTGATCAAGATCTATCATGAGGACCATCATGAGTTGGTTACTTATGGAATCTATGGGTAAGTTCAAACAAATTCAGTATTCATCTATGTCTCTGTGTATCATTAGTATCACATTGGTAGTGTTCGATATACTTAATTCATAGGCAGATGAATGAAACATTAGGATTTGGTGACCGTGAAGACATTTTGTTTTTCTTGCTAACAAACCGATTTTGTTAATTACAATCCGCAGTGACCATGCCTTCAGTTTTGGTTATGCAGCTTCAGATCATTTTAGGTGGAAGTCAAAGTTATTGCTATTGATCCCTGAGTTATAATATTACCTGAATAAACACTGGTTAACCAAGTCATGCAGGATAGTTGAGGTGTAGAACTTCAGCTTTGTTTCCTTGTTGTAGAATATTCTTTTGGTCCTAGTGTTATTTACTTAATTGTGACTGTTATGTGAGTCCTAAAGTAATTTGAAGGCTAAGGTAAGAAAGTTATTAATAACTGCCTATGATTCAAGGGAAGACTCAGGCTTAGAAATCAGTGTTTTATAAGGGGTCTCTCTGTTACTACAATATTTCTACTTTCTTGAAATTCAAGTATCTGTTATTTCTAGATTGGGTTCTGTTGCTCCATCTCCTGTATTGTTATGTTCAGGGAAGAAATATAACAAAGTTATCTTCATGCACTGCATCTGCATTAGTTGTTATAGGCCTATTGCCAATAGGAGCAAACAGGTAATTCAAGCTGTATAATCTTAACACTTAATCCTAGTGGTATATTCATACTGCAGTCGAATGACGTAATAAAGAAACACTATGTTCAAACCATCCGTGTAGAGTCAAAAAAAAGAGACAAAGATGCTTAGCTATATCCTTTTGGCCTATAATATTTCTTCCTTCATCCTAGAGTAAAAATTTGCAACATCTTTCACCTTTAGGTTAAAATGCATCAATGGTAACTTTTATTTGATGTGAATAACAGGCTCGTTCGTCATCCAGGATACTGTGGATTTTTCATCTGGGCAACTGCTACTCAGATAATGCTCTGTAATCCCTTATGCACATTGGCATTCATGCTTGTTACCTGGCGATTCTTCTCAACACGAATACCGTATCCTATACTCCTTTTTTATGTAAACATACTAAGTACTAAGATAATGTTATAATACCTATTAAAATCTTAATACCCGTTAATAACAGATCTTATTATCATCTTGAGTTAAGGTAACATATTATATGCTAGTTTCGGGTATAATATGATTGCCATTTTTTCCCTCATGGTACTAATTATTAAGTTGTATCCGTGGAGAAGAACAACCAATTTTATATGGATAGTTGAACACTTGAATGTAATTCTCCTTATCTTCATTCTCAACATCAATGTTTAAAATTCAATGATGCGAACAAGTTATATCAGCTGAAAGTTGGTTATCGAACTCTTATTATGGTTTTAATTTTCGAGCTGCTTTTCCTTTTAACTTAAATAATCCAGATATGAGGAGTTTTTCTTGAGGCAATTCTTCGGGTCGCAGTATGAGGATTATTCAAGTCGAGTTCCATCTGGTGTGCCATTTGTTAAGTGAAGAGACTTCACGATATTTGCCTTTTTCCCGTGGCGATTTCACCTCCGATCCAGTGGTCGATCTGAGCTGATCTACTCCAATTCCATCAGCATACAACACAGGCTCGTTGGCACTATGAACGGACTTTGGGTATAAGGCGTAGAGAAATTGGGAAAGAAATATCTGCTAAGTATATAGAGTTGTGCCACTGCGAACCAGTCTCCTGATTTCTGACCCTAGGAGTTATTACAAGTAAATTTGGTTAGTGATAGAGACGATGCAAGATATTTTAGTTCCTGATACAACTCGGAGACAGTTATCTCAACTGTTGGCGGGTTTTTTTCTCTGAATGTATTAAACATCATTTTTTATGGAAATTTCAATGTCCCTCTGAGCAGAATGTATCATTTTACTAGCTCATCATTTATTCAACACGTGTTTCATTTCTAGCTTATCCCAACTTTAGTGGCGCTAGGCTTGGTTGTTGTTGTTGTTTATCATTTACTATCACTGGTATTTCCTAAATTTAGAGTTTGATTAGTATTCTTAAAAATTCTGTATGTGAATTGTGAACGTTTCCTGACTACGCTAAAGCCTGGCTGGATTCCCTGTGTCTATTCGTGTATATCTGCAACAAGACGCAATATCTGGCACTAAAATACAGATTCTTCATTCCATACAAATGCATACTAATGCCAAACTGCCATTAGCGGATGCTAATAATAATTGATATGCAAAAATGACAGTAAAAAACGAAAAAACAATCTA
Organism: Papaver californicum; assembly: GCA_023531435.1. Lineage (NCBI taxonomy): Eukaryota > Viridiplantae > Streptophyta > Magnoliopsida > Ranunculales > Papaveraceae > Papaver > Papaver californicum. The sequence continues at coordinate 7,776,694 of JAJJMC010031210.1, read as the reverse complement.
GCCTCGCTTGGATCCCTGAACAATAGCATTCACCTCTAACTATTTTATTTATTTAAGTTTTTTTTTAATAGCATTCACCTCTAACTATTTTATTTATTTAAGTTTTTTTTTTGGGATTATAACATTCATCCTAATATGGATCAACGCCTACGTAACGGTTTACACATCACTACTACCCTGTTGGCAGGTACTAGCCTACTAGGTATGTGCATTATGCGATGGGTCGATCTCATTCGTGGAAAACGATAAACCTTTCGACTCTGGCCTGTGGGTATTGTATTTACGTCTTTCAATTCCATTTTATTTCTATTTTTCTATTTCTTTTTCATCTGGACTCCTAAAACCTCTTTCTATCCCCCATAACTTCTCCTTTTCTCTAATATTTGCCCTAGAATCCAAAATCCTCAAGCAAAATGTTGTCAGGATTCTCCAAACACATGAATCTAATGCATTCACTGAAGAACTTACAGCATTCCCCTATTCAAACAAGGTCTAAATCATGATCTCTCCCCTTTTTTTTCCAAATAATTTTGTTCATTTTCTTAATTCGGCTTTTTTTCTTCTTCATCTTCATTTGCAGACGAATCACAGAAGTATATGTGTCGAGTTATATTGGTAGTAGTAGTAGTAGAGCTAATTTTGATTCTCAAATTCGGAGTTTCATGTCTCACAAAGGGTTTAATCCAAGATCTTTAATAGGTTTTAGGGTTATCGATAAATCGAATTCTTTACCAGTTAATTATATTATTCGACGTCAATATGTGAGTAATATTAATAGAGATAAAAAATCACAAAAAACTCTTATATATTTATCTGTACTGGTTTGTGCAATGGTGGGTGCTACATATGCTGCTGTTCCTTTATATAGAAGATTTTGTCAAGCAACTGGGTATGGTGGAACTGTTCAAAGACGTGAGGTGAGATTTTCGTTGAAAATTGATTTCTTTGTTTAAAATGATTAATTAATAGGGTAAAGAGAAATAGAATTGTAAGTTTTAGCTGGTTTTGTCTAAGTAAGATTTTTATCATTTGTGACAAGGTCTACATAAATGCAGACTGTTGAGGAGAAAATTGCTCGGCATGCTCAAGATGGAACTGCATCTACAAGGTATTTTTTAGTTTGGACATCTGGTTCATTTCACGGATTTAATGGACAGTAACCTTTGACTTTCGTAATCTGAAATCATTTAGTCATGAATATCTTCAACATATTGCATGAGTCGAGGAATAGTCATAAGTTATAGAGCTGCAAGTTCAACCCAGTGCTCTATGTCGTCATCTTGTAACTATTAATATGTTGCTAAGTGCAAGCTCAACTCAAAGATTAGGAGGTTTACTTTGTTATGGTTTAGCAAGCAGTGTGATCAGCTTGAGTTAATCTAAGATTATATTACACTAAGCTGGATGACGTTCCAGTTTAGGATGTGCTTAGGTTCCTTATCATGTGCCTGTGGTTAATGGTACATTATGTTATGGTAGTTCAAACATACCAGGTTCCTATAGTTTAGAATGTGAGGTGTCTTCTCAACTCATAATGGAGAGCATGAATAGAATTCTGACTGTCCATCTCTATATCACGAGGATCGAGAGTCTCTTATTACTGTCACAAGAGATTTTCAACATATTATTGGATGCAAATTATGTTATGCAGGCTTGGGTTTTCTTACCCTTGCGTTTGTTAGTATTAGTAAATTTTGTACTTACACCCTCTAGAATCTTAGTAAGTTACTTTCCCTTTTTGGGTCTTGGCGTGCACAACACATGTTTGCGGCTAGTTCAACATAAAGTTTGGTTGGTATCATGTTTAAGCTTTAGTTGTAATGGTATTTATAGCCAGAATTTCTCTTACTCTAGAAGTTTATTTAACGCATATTTAAGAAATTTTCCTTTATTTGTTTTAGGATTATATCTTCACATTTTTATGGGAGTTTATTTGAGTTTTATAATCTTGATAGAAGTCGGTCAAGTCCTAGGAGGGTATGTAGCTATATAGAGAGATACGACTTACAACATGAATCAAATATCTTTTTTTTTAGATAAGAGAAATTTTTTATTTATAACTAAATGTGGATACAAATATTGTCTGTCTCCAGACTCTCAATCAAGAAATTTGGAGGATAACCAACCATTCACGCCTATTTCTAGTTTTGTCAAATTTTGCCATAACATCAGCTACACTATATATTTTTTGAGTTTAGACGGTTTTCCAGACTAGTCTATGTTTTATATGAAGATAACATATCATCTTTGTGTCCTTAGCTTTTAACAGCCTTTGCTTTATAAAGTCTTCATGCATATATATTGTATTTAGTATTGCCTTTTTAAAAGTCCTTTTACACCCGTCTAGCTTGTGATAATTTATGTGAAATCATTGTATAATACTTTAATCTGCAAGGATATCCTTTGTCGCCGCAGTGACGATTTATTTTTGACTTAAACTGCATATCTTACTATATATCATCATTAAAATAAGAGGGACTTTTGACCAACCCAAGATTGTGGTGTACAACTGAAATGACGATAATTACCTTAAACTTAATGATCTGTTTCAGGTTGCTCTCTAAGTCAGTCCCAAATTGCAGAATCTATTTCTAAAGGAAAAACTCCATTCTGTTAGATATTGGTTCGATTTAGGGAACACTCTGATTTTAGGAAACACCAAACTGATTTCCTAAAATCAGTTTGCACCTCCTCAAGTTATTTTAGGAATCTGATTTCTATTAGGAATTAGTTCTCTATTTAGGACTTCTATTTCTAGGTAGATTCTAGATTATTCTAGACCTATAAATAGGGGTCATAACCCTTTGGTTATTGTATCAAAGTCTGAATTGTGAGAGGTGTGAGAAGAAACAAATTGTCCATCCTCTGAGTTTTTAATAAGAAGTTTTATTTTGCTGCAGTGGAGTAGGCACATCGCTGAACCACTATAATTCTTTGTGTTCTTGTTTAAATTTCGTATAGTTTTTCTGTTTTTATGAGAAAGGTCTTGGGGTGTTTAGGAAGTAGCTAATCTTGAATACATCAAACTGGTATCAGAGCCAGTTCTAGGGTTTCATCTAGAATTAGCTTGTTTGCAGTCAGAAACAAAAGTTGGAGGCGAAGATGTCGAGTTCGAAATCGATGTCGAACGTAAAGTTTGAAGTAGAGAAATTTAATGGTAAGAACAATTTTACCATGTGAAGTTCGTGGTGCTTTGAGTCAGCAAGACATAGAGCATGCTCTATTAGAAGAAAAACCTGCTGAACCAAAGATGACGGATGTTGAATGGGGAAAGGTGAATCGTCAGGCTTGCAGCATGATCCGTTTGTGTCTTACAAAGGATCAAAAGTACCATATGATGAATGAGAAGACAACTTACAAGTTGTGGAAGAGTCTGGAAGACAAGTATGTGGCGGAAAGTGTTTTAAACCGAACTATGATGCAAAGAAGGCTTTTAAGATTCAATAAGAAACCAGGTACCTCTATGATCGAACACCTCACTGAGTACATTAGATTGATTGCTGATGCACTTAATATTGATGTGAAACTCGATGATGAAATCAAGACTTGTTGTTTTTTGGCATCTCTACCTGATTCGTATGAGACCTTCATTGATAGTTTGTCGAATAAGATAGAGGATAAAATACTCAAGTTTGATGATGTGACCGTTACACTTATAAATTATGATATTAGGCAAAGGAATAGAGATTTGAACAGGGAAACGACTAGACTAGCGAGGCCTTGACAGTCAGAGGGAAGTCTGACAGGAGAAACTCGGGTAAATCAAGGTTCAAACCGAAGTCCAAATCAAAGATCCCGGCATATGATGAATGCTCATTTTGTCATCAGACTGGACATTGGAAGAAGGATTGTCCTAAAGCAAAGAATAAGGATAAGAAGAAGAGTTTGAACGCAAACGTTGCAGAAATCAAATCTGGTAAGATTGAAGATGATGAAGATGACAAGTTCTCGATAACTGTTCATGAATCCGCACTAGTTGCAAATACAACTGAATGGATTATGGATTTTGCAGCTTCCTACCACATGTGTCCTAGAAAGGACTGGTTCGTTAAGCTTGAAAAGTTCGATGGACCAAGAGTGTTTATGGGTAACAACAATACTTGTAAAGTTGAAGGGATTGGGAGGATTTGTTTGAAGATGAATGATGGCGTCGTCCAAGAACTTGAAGACGTTCGGTATGTACCGGAGTTGAAGAAAAATCTTATCTCACTAGGTGAGCTTGACTCCCGAGATGACATTGAAAGGTGGAGTGTTGAAGGTATATTCAAATAGAACAGTTGTTATGAAAGGTACAAAACATGGAAATTTGTATTTTCTACAAGGAAATACAAGTGTTAGTGAAGGAATAACAACAATATCCGATAGTGTTGAGTCAGACACTACCAAACTATGGCATATGCGTTTAGGGCATACCGGAGAAAAGTCTTTGCAAAAGCTGACTTCACAAGGCTTGTTGAAAGACACAAAATCATGCAGCAAGTTGGGATTTTGTGAACATTGTGTGTAGGGGAAGAAAACTAAACTACGTTTATGACCGGTAAAAGCACCACCAAGGGAATTCTAGACCATGTTCACACAGATGTATGGGGACCTTCAAAGACTGCATCTTTGAGAGGTAGAAGGTATTTTGTTTCCTTTATAGATGACTTCACCAGAAGAGTATGGGTGTATACCATGAATAGAAGGATGAAGTTTTGGGAATATTTTTGAAGTGGAAGAAGGTCGAGATGAAGACCGACAGGAGACTGAAGGCCTTAAGATTGGATAATGGTGGTGAGTACAAGTCTGATCCGTTCCTGCAAATCTGTGAACATGAAGGCATAGAGCGTCATTTCACAGTAATGGAGACTCCACAACAGAATGGGGTGGCTGAGCGCATAAATCGTACATTACTGGAGAAAGTACGATGTGTGTTGTCTAATGTTGGATTAGGCAAGCAGTTTTGGGTTGCAGCTGTGGAATATGCGTGTCACCTAGTGAATCGGTTGCCAACAACTGCACTTGAAGGTAAAACTCCGATGGAAATATGGTATGGTAAACCAGTTTCAGATTATGATATGTTACATGTTTTTGGATGTCCTGCTTATTATCATGTGAGGGAAGGAAACTTGATCCTAGAGCCAAGAAAGCCATTTTCGTGGGTTTCCAATCAGGGGTGAAAGGATACAAGTTGTGGTGTCCCGAGTCGAAGAAGGTCGTGATAAGTAGAGATGTTACCTTTAACGAGACTGCGATGTGGAAGAATGAATTATCTGAAATAGAAGTAGAAAGTCAGCAAACGACGGTGTTTGTTCCTAATGAGAAGCCAGCAAAGTCTGTCCTCATAGATGAGAATTTTGAAGATGAGGGTTGTGATGAAGACTTAGAATTGGGAACAATTGATGGTTCAACCCAAGAACCACAACCAGATTTACAAGTAGAAGAAACACAACCTGATTTACCGGAAGAAGCTACATATTATGATAGTATTGCTCATAGAAGAGAACAAAGAAATACTCGCCAACTAGCACGGTTTGCAGATATAGTTGCAGACGCATTACCGATTGTAGAAGAAGAAATTCCTTCCATTTATAAACAAGCCGTGAAGACAGTTGAAAACGCAGAGTGGGAGAAAGCCATGAGTGAAATGATGGATTCTCTCGACAAGAATGGGATTTGGGAGCTGGTGGAGTTACCTAAAGGAGAAAAGGCAATCGAGTGCAAGTGGGTATATATAAAGAAGGAAGGATCTCCAATTACAAACAATGTAAGATTCAAAGCAAGGTTGGTGGCTAAGGGCTACGCACAATGGGAAGGAATTGACTATAATGAAGTGTTTTCTCCAATGGTAAAACATACTTCAATTAGAATTTTACTTGCTTTGGTGTCGCAGTTTGATCTTGAGCTTGTACAAATCGATGTGAAAACTGCATTCTTACATGGTGACTTGGAGGAGACGATATATATAAAGCAACCTGAAGGGTTTGAAGTAGCGGGTAAAGAAGATTGGGTATGTAACTTGAAGAGATCGTTGTATGGTTTGAAGCAGTCTCCAAGGCAATGGTACAAAAAGATTCGACAAGTTTATGAAGACACAAAAGTACACAAGCAACAACTATAACTCTTGTGTGTACTTCAAACAACTCCAAGATGAATCCTTTATCTACTTACTTTTATATGTTGGTGACATGCTTATTGCGTCTAAGAGTAAGGTGGAGATTCAAAGGTTGAAAAATCAGTTGAGTGGTAAATTTGAGATGAAAGATCTCGATGAAGCAATGAAGATTTTGGGGATGGAAATTGAGAGAGATAGGAAATCTGGCACTATTTATCTTACTCAAAAGTTTTATTTGAAGAAGGTGTTAAAGCGTTTTGGTTTGGATGACAAGTCTAAGCCGGTAGCTCAACCTCTAGCTCGACACTTTAAATTGAATGCTAAACAGTCACCTAAAACGGTGGAGGAGCAGAGGTTAATAGCTGAAATACCGTATGCAAGTGCTGTTGGGAGCGTTGTGTATGCTATGGTATGCACTAGGCTTGATATTTCACAAGCTGTTAGTATGGTTAGTAGATATATGCATAATCCAGGGAAGGAACACTGGCAGGCTGTGAGGCGGATTCTGTGATATATTAACGCGGCAGGAAACAACTAAACGTTGTTTTCTACGAACACCGATAATTGGAGAAGAAACTTCTCTCTTTTTATTTTATTTTTTATTAATAATGAAAGAAAAGAATGACTTAATAGGCAGTGCTAAGGTGCCTATTTATATAAAAACTTAAAAAATAAAATACTACTAGAACTAGGAAATCTAAACCTGAAATAGAATCCTTAAACAACAAGGAAACCTAAAACTATTAGAAACAAAACTAGGAAATATTATCATTACTCGTGTCCTACGTCAGTCCCTCCCACTTGAGAAGAACTCGTCCTCGAGTTATCCATAGGATAAAGATTTGGCTCCTCTAGAAAATAATCGTAAAAATCTGCCACATTAAAAGTACTTGAAATCCTGAAATTAGAAGGTAGATCCCGAAATAGAATAATCGTTAATCTTCTTTGTAATCTTGTAAGGGCCATACTTCTTAGGTTTCAACTTGCTATAAGTACCAATTGGAAAACGCTCCTTGCGCAAGAAAACCATCACTTGATCACCTTCCTTACTTCCTTGAGAGCTAAAACTGTTTTTCATGAATGAAATAGAGTTTTGAGTGAGCTGTTTTCCGCGAGATCCATTTTCTGCATCCTCTTTTGTACAGTTAGATTTTTCATGGTCATCATCAGAGTCTAAGCTAACTTCATCAGTATCAGTGTCTCCACTAGCTGACTTGTTATCACTTTGCCTAGGTACAACAGCTTCTCCAGTAGAAGAACCAGGTTGCTCACCACTCTGCTTGTCTTGTTGGTCACCATTTTTCTGTTCATCTTCCTCATTTTGCGCATCATACTGGTTAATCATATTTTTTAGAACTCCAAATACACTATTAACAACCATCTGGGTTGAATCATCAAACCCTGTAAATGCTTCGGATGCTTGAGAAACACCAAGAGCAGGATTAGGAGGTGGAGGATTGGTGGGGGCGGTTCTTCCGACTTGGAAGAGGTTTGCTGGTTTTGATCTGCCGAAGGCTCTGATTTTTCATCTCCCTTCTTTGGAATATTGTCTGCTTTCTTGTCTGTAGGAGGAGCCTCAGGAGAAGATGCCGCAACTGGCAATGATTCTTCTGTTATTGGTGTTGTATCCTTCTGATCAGTTGAATCATCCTTGCTTTTTCCATCAGAGTGTTGGACATCATTATCCTCCTTTTTGCTTGAATCAGCAGTTGCACTGTCCTGATCTGGTTTCACCTACGCACCACCATAATTGTCAGTTTCAACTGTTTCCTCACTACTATCGTGCTTGTCCGATGTACTGCCTGTTTCTGCCTCATTTTGATCATCCAACGTATCTATGTGTTTTTCTTCGACCTTTTGATCTTTGGGTTCACCCTTTTCCTGATCTTTGTCTAGCTTCATAGATTGATTCTTATCATCGGTATCATCAGATGGTCCATCACCCTGTTTCTTCGACTCCAAAGTTTGAACATTATTTGATCCACTTGCAGGAGGTGCAGGAGGTGAAGGTTCTCCAACTGTTTCTTGGGTATTTACTTTCAAGTCTGATAAATTTATCTGACTAGCATCCATTATTCCATCAGCATTTACTTTCATCCCCTTAGTTTGTGCCATCGCAGAAACAACAACTGCAAGCTTTCCACGAACGTCTTCTGGCACAGCTCCATCTAGAGCCATCTTAAGAGTTTCTCCTTGCTCCATAGCCATCATGACCTTTCTCTTCTGTTCTGGTGATAGTGTACCAGGCATAGTCACATCAAGCATGTTCATTACCAATTGTGCACTCTGTAGAACTTGGCTTTCTTCGTTAACAATAGGAACATACCCTTCCTCTTTGACTACTTCAGCATCAGTTGAGCTACTATGTTTTGATTCGTCACTTTCCCCCACTTTTTGTGTTTCATAGTGGTCGGGTAATTCTTTTTGTGATCTTAAACGAACATTAGCTACTTTATCGCGCATAGGAGGTAGCTCATTAGGAGGGTCATCAGAAATAATATCATTAAAACCCACTAGTAGTTGATGTATGATTTCTGGAATCTCTGGCTTCGTTTCCTTACACAATAATACTGATTTCAAAACCATAACATGCATTTCACCCACTTCTTTATACTCGGCCTCAAAATCATCCCCAGAGTCTGCAATTGTCAAGAAAGAAGTACCCTCTACTTTGGAAGTTTTGGGACTGTCCCACACCTTAGGACTCAAGACAATCTTGTGACCCTTCCACGTAAAGGAATAAACATTCTCTTTAACTCGATATGTGCTGTCTACATCAAATTGCCACGGCCTACCCAATAACACATGACTAGCATGCATATCTACCACATCAAATAACAATTCTTCGCAGTAAAACTTTCTGATGGACAAAGTAACACAACATACCTCGCTCACTTCTTCTAACAAACCCTTCTTAATCCAACAAATCTTATAAGGAGTCTCCCGCTTCTGTGTTGGTAACTTCAGATATTGTACCAACTTCTGAGATATGAGGTTTTCACTACTGCCATTGTCGACTATTAACTTGCGTATGTCTTCTTGATTGAGCAAAAAGATCGAAAGATCTTATGTCGCTGCGTGGGAAAATCTTGTTTGGGTGCCAACAATACCTCTCTCTCCACTACACAGTTAGCATGTTCTCCGTCCTCTTCTGCCCGATCTTCGTCTTCGAATCCCTCTTCACCTTGCTCTTCTGTTTCATCTAGACCGCCTTCTATCCCGTCAACCATGTGTACTGTCCTACCCCTTCCATCTGGACACCTGTTAGACGTATGTCCTGGTTTATGACATTTGTAGCAAATCAAAGGTGTAAGTTGTGTGTAAGGATTGGTACTCCCCTGAGCTTCCTTCCGAATAACAGTGGATGGCTTAGTTCCTGGTGTACTACTTACATCACGTGTCGGCGCAGAACGTTGAGTAGTTTGAGTAGATTGAGTCGAACATGCATTCTGACTATACGATGAGGATGACCCAACACGATTAGACCGCCTAAAAGGTTGAACTGTCCGCTCTGTCAGCTCTGCCTTCAAAGCCCAATTATGTGCCTCATCAACACTCCACAATACTTGCAACCCGATTCTCTCCCTCCACGAAGGTCTCAAACCGTCCAGATAATGCGCAACACGTTGAGTTTCAGTTTCCATTAGATTGTTTCGAACAGAAAGTCTATTGAATTCTGAAGTATAATCAAAGACGGATCGATTACCTTGGTAACAATTCTGATATAATTGGAACAAATATTGTTCATAATCTGGAGAAAGGAATCTGCCCATCATCAACATCTTCATCTTTCTCCAATTCCTGACAACATCTTTGCCTTGTCTCCTTCTATTAGTTTGTAACTGATCCCACCATACCGCTGCGGAAGACTTTAGTTTATATGCAACCAGCTTCACCATCCTGTCTTCACCTATCTCCATCATCTCAAAGAACCTTTCGACTTCAGACAACAAATCGAGAAACTCTTCAATTTGAAGGTTCCCATTAAAAGCAGGCATATCCGCTTTAAACCGATACTCATCCTCAGGTCTTCTTTGATGATTCCCTTGGTTACCTCTGTACTCATCGTCCGAATCAGATTCATCTGCGTTAGCATGCGCTTGGAGATTATCCGCTACTCGACCTCTTCCTCTGCCACCGCCTCTACCTCTACCTCTTGCTGGGTTAGCCCTAGGATGTTCTTCTTTGATTAGCCGTTTTTTTGGATGCAGAACTTCGTTCGGATTCCGTAAGGTGGCCAAGTTAGTCGCGATTTGATTCAACGTCTGTTGAATCTCATCGAACCTTAATGTATGAGTGTTGATTGCATTCCAGATTGCCTCAACACCTGCAACACCCGCACCGTCATTAGGGATTGGGTTTACGTTGTCTCCCCCGCCGTTTACCATTAGATCAAACCCTTGAAATCGAGGTTAGGCTCTGATACCAACTAACGCGGCAGGAAACAACTAGGAAAACAACTAAACGTTGTTTTTTAAGAACACCGATAATTGGAGAAGAAACTTCTCTTTTTTTTTTATTAATAATGAAAGAAAAGAATGACTTAATCGGCAGTGCTAAAGTGCCTATTTATAGAAAAACTTAAAAAATAAAATACTACTAGAACTAGGAAATCTAAACCTAAAATAGAATCCTTAAACAACAAGGAAACCTAAAACTATTAGAAACAAAACTAGGAAATATTATCATTACTCGTGTCCTACGTCATATATTCAAGGTATCGTGGATGTTGGATTGAAGTTCTCACGGAATGAAAGAACTGGTTACAAAGTAGCAGAATACTGTGATTCTGATTAAGCTGGTGATTTGGACAAATTTCAGTCTACAACTGGATATGTCTTCACAGTTGTAGGTGGACCAATAAGTTGGAGGTCAACATTACAATCTACAGTAGCATTGTCGACAACCGAAGCTAAATATATGGCTGCTGTAGAAGGTATAAAGGAGGCCATTTGGATAAAAAGATTGTTTGATGATTTGGGAATTCAGCAAGAACAAGTAAGGGTGTATTGTGATAGTCAAAGTGCGATACACTTAGCTAAGAACCAAGTATATCATGCTCGAACAAAGCACATCAATCTAAGATATCACAAAGTACGAGAAATTGTTGAAGAAGGTGAAATCGGTTGGAAAATGTTGGATCTGCCAATAATCCAGCGGATATGCTCACCAAGGTGGTGACGGGTGAAAATTTTAGACATTATCTAAATTTAATCAACATTGTGCAAATTTGAAAACACCTTCGGGTGTGGTGGTGTTTTCGAGCACATGTGGAGCCCTATAAGGAAGTGAAGCATCTTTATGACGATTGAAGAAGTGAAGCATCTTCAGATGAGTGAAAGCAGCAAAAGTTTGAAGGAAATGGAATGTTTAGATTTCATGCCAAGGTGGAGAAATCAAAGAATATTGTCCTAGAAATCTTGCCAAGGTGGAGAATTGTTAGATATTGGCTCGATTTAGGAAACACTCTGATTTAGGAAACACCAAACTGATTTCCTAAAATCAGTTTGTACCTTTTCAAGTTATTTTAGGAATACGATCTCTATTAGGAATTAGTTCTCTATCTAGGACTTCTATTTTTAGGCAGATTCTAAATTATTCCTAGACCTATAAATAGGGGTCATAACCCTTTGGCTATTGTATCAAAGTCTGAATTGTGAGATGTGTGAGAAGAAACAAGTTGTCTATTCTCTGAGTTTTCAATAAGAAGTTTTATTTTGCTGTAGTGGGGTAGGCACATCGCCGAACCACTATAATTCTTTGTGTTCTTGTTTAAATTCCGGATAATTTCTCTGTTTCTGTGAGAAAGGTCTTGGGGTGTTTAGGAAGTAGCTAATCTTGAATACAACACATTCTTAGTGGGAAAACTAGTGTCTTGCCTTGCTTAGAATTAGCCAATATAGAAAGTTATAAACCTAGCTACTTTTTCTTGAATTTCTTAAGAGGAAAAATATTCTTGTCTGTAAGGGTGTGCTAGTTAGTATATATTGAGGAAGAGAGATTTCTATTAGAAGAATAATCCAGAGAAACGAATGGGAGGAGGAGGTGCAACACCTAGGATATAGAACCTTGAAACATGAAGTTGTAAACGTCGTCTTGTTGATGAAATAGAGAGATTCAACAGCTGGGGTAAAATAATCTTGAAGGTAAAGTTGTAAATGTATTCTCTTTGATGAATTAGAGAGATATCACAGCTAGGGTAAAGTAACCTTGAAGGTGAAGTTATAGATGTATTCTCTTTGATGAAATAGAGAGATACAACAGCTGGGGTATAGTAATCTTGAAGGTTAACTTGTAGAGGTCTTTCTCTAATCAATTGAAAATTGAGCGTCCTCTACTTTTGTTTTTACTCGTTGTTTTTGTTCTCTTGTTGGGTTCAAGGTTGATCACCAAACCACTTTAAGAGATTATGCAGGTTCTTTCTCTTTTTCCAGGCTGCATTTTTCCTCTCAGATTTGTTTGTTGAATTTCTCTTCGATAATGAAATAATGCTGCTTTTTTTCTTGTTTGATTTTGGGAAATTAAATTATCTCAAATGTTTGTCTAGTTAGTAAAGATGAAATGCTCACGAGAAAAGGCTTAGGTTAGTATGTTATCGAGGAAAGACTTCGATTTTGACATATGATTGTGTATCTTATATCTATTTAAATAAGAAAGTATACTTAGAGAAAACATGGTTGACAGAGAGGAAGGTGACTGGTATTTGTTGTACTCAAGTGGAGTCAGCTATGTTGTATGACTGTTTATCATGTTGTCTTTTGTAGTACTATGTCTTTCGCTTCTTGTTTCCAGTTACAAGAAATAACAGAATCAGGTGATTCATATGTGACTTAGAGATAGCTTGTTAGTAGTTGTGACTTTGTCCTGTTAACAGGCAAATAACTCTGGTTTGTTAATAGAAGCATAGACTAGCAAATTTGTTTTATAACTTGATCTCTAGTCTGCTTTTTGATTTTGTTCGTTTCTTTGTCTGGCATGATCTCATTAGTCTCTGTTTGCTGGTTTTGTTGTTGCTGTCAGGGAGATTGTGGTGCAATTTAATGCTGATGTAGCTGATGGAATGCAATGGAAGTTTACTCCTACACACAGAGAGGTGCTCTTTATCATAATTTTGTGGACCTTACATATGGCTTCTGTATTATGAGTAGTTTATTGTAACCTCTCTTTAGTAAACTACAGGTGAGAGTCAAGCCTGGAGAAAGTGCCCTTGCATTTTACACTGCCGAAAATTGTAGTTCAACCCCATTAACCGGTGTCTCTACCTATAATGTTACTCCCATGAAGGTACTTTATTCGTTCATTATGTTGAATATCCAACCGGTTATAAAGGTGTTGATTTCAATCATTTTCAACTGTCTTGGTTAATGCCTTAGCAATTAGGTGACGAAGTTAAGTCTTAAATTGATGGGTCTTCTTAACTTGTATCCTGGTATCCAAGTTATGATTTAATATAAAAAATTATTTCTTGTATCAGAAACTAGTTTCTGTTATGTTGCAAACTAATTTTGCTTGCATCGGAAAACAACAAACCATTTACAATAATGCGATAAACAAGAGGAACTAGCTTCCAATTTAAGAAGATAATTCTTTATTAAACCTTTACTTGTATACTGGTGTACCAGTTCAGAAGACCCTAAATTAATTGCTGTTTTGTACTTCTATTAGACCACAATGTCAAACATATTTTTGAGCCACCATAAACTTGGCTGAAAAGGTATGTTCCTTTCGGTCTATGGTAGCAGCAACTGACCAAGAAGGCGACAATGCAAGGTTACAGTGATGCCTATTTTCCCTCGATGATCAGTAGGTTTGGGGGATTTTTTAGTCTTTGACCTTCTGAAAGGGTATATATGTATGTTGAACCATTTATCGTAGGTGAAAATTTTCCTTGTTTAGGATTTCTCAACAAAGGAACTTCTAATGTTTTATGGAAAGTGGAGATAGCGAAAAGGTTGCGGTGTATATCTTTTTATAGGATACCAGTGAATTTAATATAACTCGTGTTTCACTCAATTCATTGGTTAACTTTGTCTGATCTCTTCTAGGCCCTATATGTTGATTTTCGGGTCAGTCAGGGTAAAATGTGGTAATGTGGATGAAAGAATAGGTTACTCCTCAGCACAGTTCGTTTTCGTTTCTTGTAAAATTCTACTTGTAGACAAGAATTGGTAGTGCAAGTGCAACATTACTTTAATGTGTTTGGCCCTGCTCTGAGGAAAAAGAGTTCCTTCGCACAAAACAATATCTTTACACAGGTCAGTGGATCTTATTCAGTTGTCTCTATTCTCTAGTGAGTAGTAACACATATCCTGAAAATAAGGGCTTCATTATTGGACACATGTGTAAAATAGGGGGCTCTTACCAAGTTTAAGACTACACCTTGTATAGTCAGACACTGGTTCTGACCCATTAGACACTTAGCTAGACTAAGACTACACACCTTGTATAGTCAGACACTGGTTTAGACACATTAGAACCGATATTAGTATGCCTTCCTACCCCCATCAGTGGTTTGAGTTTGTTCTCATCCGCACGTTGTATTTTGAAGTAAAAATGCCCTGCTTTGAATTTCCAATAATCGTAATTTGTTTATGTGTCTATCCAAATTGGAAATAACATTTTAAACTGCAAACTTAATGTTCGGAAACCAAACCCGAGATGTACTGAGTAATATGATAGAGGTGATTCTCAAATTGTTTGTGGTATTCAGATAGAACAGGTAAACTGATAATGTATGATAAATCAGTTATTGTAAATTAAGTGCAACTGATGCTGCTTTAGAAGTATGGTGGGTAATAATACTCAAACTTACATCATAGCAGATAGTTCTATGATATTAATTCAAAAGTTGAGCACTTATTCTACTGAAGGATAAGTCACACGCCCTAATTCATCATTGCTCACAAAGGCTCTTTGAGAGTGATTAGAGCTCGCTAAGGCGCATATTACCTTAGTTACGGGGCTCGTGATAAGCTCTGCCAATGTCGTCACAAGAGATTCTAGCTAGAAGGAGATGTCAGCTATAACGAATGTTCCTTGTTACTTGAAGCTGCGGGGCATATAGTTCCTTTAGAATTTGCATTAATCCTTGTTTTGTTTTAGGTTGGTTTTCTGTTTTTTTCCTCTCTTTTATTTCTTTTTTGTGTCATGACCTTGTTACTCTTGAAGACAAAAGCAACCTAATGCTGCTTACTGTATTGAGAGGCCTTTAGATATGCTACATTAAAAAAACTGAATCCCAGTATTGCAGCTGATTCATGTCTTATTTTATGCTTTCTTCCTCATTGTGATTAGATGTTTCATCTTTTTGTAGGCTGGAGTTTACTTCAACAAAATACAGTGTTTCTGCTTTGAGGAGCAACTACTTCAACCTGGAGAACAAATAGACATGCCTGTAAGTCTGTAAAATTGCATTTTCCCTTTTGTTTGTCTTTGCTCTAATCTCACCAACTCAAACCTAATGTGTGTAGGTATTCTTCTATATAGATCCAGAATTTGCTACAGACCCAAGATGTGATGGCATCAACAACATCATCTTATCTTACACCTTTTTTAAAGTCAAGGAGTAAAAGTGGCACCATCAAAAGATTATGGATTTTATAATTCTTTACAACTCTATTATTTCTTTCTTTCTAGATTATATGATCATATTTATTGCCATTTTTTCAGTAGGCATACTCAATCTTGTTAGTCCAAGGATGCTTGTCCATTTCATGTTTAATGGTTACTTACTCATTAACATGTTTTTATGTGTTTTTTCTGCATATAAATAATGAATTTATGAGGCCTTTGGGCGGGGGTAACAAGGTTAAACAAGTGGCCACCCCTGGTAATTCTGCATGGAGATTTCCTTAGTTTGTCTAAGTGCTGCTGAGTTGTTTCAGTATTTAAGTTTTTCTTTTCTCTCCTTCTGTGTGATCTATCTTTTTTTACTTATCTTTGTTAAGTGTAGTCTTCTGCTTTGACATACCTTGTCTCTTCTAGCAATAGGACACCTGTCTATGTTTTACTTTTATATACTGTCTGTAACAGTATGTTAGGATTTACTTGGAAACAGGAATTGATCATTTAATTGACGATCAGCCACCTAAATCTTTTGATTGGAGATTAACCACCTCAAAACAACTGTTTCGTATACATTGAATGAATATAAACTTAGTTATACGGGAGCTTATGTAGCTTAGAACTTATGCAAAATAAGAAAACATACATTTAAAGGGAAACACTTAAAAAAGAAAATACTGAATATAAAATGAATATAAAATAATAGTAGTTTAGGAAAGAGTAGCTAGGCAGAGTAGTGTCGGTGTCCTAGCCACCAGGCTTGTCCTCAAGCCTGGAATTCTGGAAAACGAAGAAGCACGTCATCTGTATCCTCCCAAGTAGAAAAATGATCCTTCCATTTGATCAACCAGCAAGTAATAGCACGATTGTCTTGTTTGAACATCCCTCGTTTTAAAATAGATTCATGCTCTCATTCAAGGCGGTCGACAATTATAGGCAAGGTATCAACAATAGAAACATTAGCTCCCAATTTGAGTTTCAAAGCTGAAACATGAAGTACTGGATGTATGCGGCAGTGGGAAGGCAAATCCAATTTGTAAGCTACATCACCAATCTTTTCTAGAAAACAGAAAGGACCATGGAATCGCGTAGATAGTTTTGGATATGACTGATTAGCAGCAGTAGTCTGACAGTAAGGCTGAAGACGAAAAAAAACCCAATCTCCAATATTAAAACTTCTTTCTGTCCGATGGGCATCGGTACAAAGCTTTATACGATTTTGAGCAGCAAGGAGATGGTTTTTTAGAAGGTTCAAAGTGCAATCACGAGCTAGGACAACTAAATCTACAACATAAACTGCAGCTGAACCCGGAAGATAAACATAAATGTTTGGTGGTGGTCTACTGTATAACGCTTCAAATGGATCCATCTTAATGGCGGAGTGGTAAGTAGTGTTATAACACAATTCATCCCATGGTAACCAACGAGACCAGTCATGAGGTTTTTCACTAGCGAAACAACGAAGATAACATTCTAGTGTACGATTAGTAACTTCAGTTTGGCCATCCGTTTAAGGATGATAAGCCAAAGTCCGAAAAAGTTTGGTATCTTGTGAAGAAAAGAAAGCCTCCCAAAAATTACTAAGAAAGATAGGGTCTCGATCACTTATAATAGTACGAGGCATTCTATGAAGATGAACAATATCACGTACAAATATGTCAGAAACTACAAAAGCAGTGTATGGATGAGAAAGAGTACTAAAGTGCGCATATTTGGAAAGACGATCAACTACCAACAATATGGAATTCCGACATTGTAAAGAAGACAGGCCATCGATAAAATCCATAGAAATGTGGAGCCAAACATCGTCGGAAATAGGCAAGGGTTGCAAAAGACCTAGATGAGAGATTGCTTCTGATTTATTATGCTGACAAACAACACAATGAACAATATAATTTTTGATTGAGCCTTTCATTCCCTGCCAATAGAAATTTCGCTAGAGTCTTTTGTAGGTGCGAAGGTAACCAGAGTGACCAGCAGTAGGGGTACTATGGAATTCATGCAAAAGCTTCCCACACCACAAAGACGAAAGAACTACAAGAATACGGTCTTTATAACGAAGAACGCCACCAACATATGAATAATTCTTTTTATAGTTTGGTTTCATAGTAAGTTCAGCAATGAGGTTACTCATCTCAGTATTAGAGTGGCATTCTTGAATAATTTCATCAATACCTGAAAAAACTGGAGCAGTAAGAGCAACAAAATTAGAATATAAAAAACGAGATATAGCACCTGTGGCTACATTTTCTTTTCCATGATGAAATATAATCTTGTAGTCATAGCTTAATAACTTAGATAACCATTTTTGTTGTTCCATGAACGATAGTTTCTGATCTAAGAAGTATTTAAGACTACGATGATCCGTATAGATTTTGAAATGCCGACCCAACAGATAAGATCTCCATTTGTGAACCGCATACACAATAGCTAGCCTTTCCTTGTCATAAATAGATATATTTGAATTTTTTCCAGCAAGAGGCTTGCTAAAAATAAGCAATTGGTCGACCCGATTGCATCAAAACAGCTCCCAAACCATTTTCGGAAGCGTCACACTCCAAAAATAATTCTTTTAGAAAAATCAGGAAGCACCAAAACGACAGTTGTTGTTAAGGCATGCTGAAGTTTCGGAAAAGCAACAATGGCATCATCAGTCCATAAAAATACATCTTTTTTCAATAGTTGAGTTAAAGGAGCACTGATCTTTTCAAAATCTTTAAAAAATTTACGGTAATATCCCTCCAAACCTAAGAACCCACGAAGATCCTTAATTTAAGTAGGAATATGACACTGTACAATACTGCTGATCTTATTCTTTCAACATAAGACTCTTTGAGCCAAAATAGTATGTTCGAGATAACCGATGGACGATTGAGCGAGCGTACACTTAGATTCTTTAACAAAAAGTTCATTAGCTCGCCAAATGCTGAAAACCAGAGATAAATGTTCAGTATTATAAAACATACAACCAATATATACCAAAATATCATTAAAAAACGAGTACAAACCGTCGTAGGTAAGGATGTAATATGTCGTTCATCAAGCTTTGAAAAGTAGCAGGGGCATTCGAAGAACGAACGACATGACCAAGAACTCATAATGACCATCATGTGTTCGAAATACGGTCTTTGGAATGTCTGGTTCGTGAAGTCTGATCTGATGATAACCGGGGCGTAAAGCAAGCTTGGAAAAAATGCTAGCACCATGTAATTCACCTAATAATTCGTCCACTATTGGAATGAGAAACAATTCTTATAGTTATCTTATTAAGCGCACAATAATCCACACACATGCGCCAAGAACTATCTTTTTTATGCACCACGAGGATCAGAGACGAGTATGGACTAGAACTTAGTCGAATCAGTCCCGTATCCTGCGGTTCGAACACTATCTTGTCAATTTCATCTTTTTGGAAATGGGGATAACAGTATGGTCGCACGTTGACTTGCGATGATTCATTGATTCCAGAACTAAAGGTATATGATGGTCATGCGAACGTCTAGAAGGTAGCTACTTAGGTGACTTAAAAATATATGAGAAATGCAAAATTAATTCTTGAATTGCAGGTGGTATGTTTGAGATGCTTATATATGCTTACAGTTGGTGAGTTATCTCCAATCAAAGAAATTTCATGTTCGCCGGACATAAACTTCATACTTAACTTAGAAAAATCCCAAGAAATCACTCCCAAGGTATGCAACCATTATATTCCGAATATGACATCACAACCACTAATTCCTAAGAGATAGAGATCACTTGTGAAGACATATCCTTGTAAGGAAGACATTCAAACACGATCCATGTGTAGGTAAGAATCCACCATCACCAATCATAACGTTTAAAGGTATACCATCGGATTGAATGTGGTAAACACACTGCTTAGCAATTGAAAGGTAAATAAAATTATGGTTAAAACCGGTATCTATAAGAACTGTAATAGATTTTCCCTTGAGAAAACCGGTAATCCGTATCGTTTTAGGTTGTGGAGATCCCATAAGCGAATATAATGATATTGCTGGTTCAATAACTATTGTGCTAACAGTTGAGTCAGTTAGAGTATTGTCACAGTTAGAATCCAAGTCGACTTCTATAATGGTGGGACTAGGTGCAGCTTCCAAAACCATTAATCGAGACTTGAGACACCCATGTCCAGGTATGTAAGTCTCGTACACAATCAAATCATAACCCCTTTTTTCGTCGCTCTTTCTGTTCTGCCCAGGACAACCGTGTAACACCAAGAGGTAAACTAGACTTTGATTGTGGCATAAAAATAGTTGTTAAGGATTTGGGTTGGGAGACATGTTAAAATTACTTTGTTGCTAGAATTGCTTCTTCTTGGTATAAAGCTTGTTCAAACACGTCAGAAAAGGTTATAGATTTACGAGAACATTACGAATATCGGCACAAAGACAGGATATAAAAATACTAATTTGATAGGATGCAGGCAACTCCGTTACAATATTCAATAAGCTCTCAAATTCAGTAATAAAGTCGCGAACCGTACCTGTTTGTACTAATTTGGAAAAGCTGCTGCATGGATCAACATATTTACGAGAGTTAAAATGAGAGCGTATTTTACGAGAGAATTAATTCCAGGTTATTTCTCCTAGAGACGCAATAATCCAACGGTACCCCAAAATTGTGTCACCATCAAGATGAATTGCAACCATTGATACCTTCTGAGCCTCTTGGACTTTAAATAAAGAGAAGTATTGCTCTGCTTTAAAAATAAAGCCTTCAGGATCATTACCATTAAAAATAAGAAACTTTAGATTGATTGAATCCCCCCTAATAAGCGTACTATTAGTTGTATTTAAACGATTATTAACTGGGTCAGTCTCTTCTCTATCAGTATGTTCGTGTGGTGGAAGACGATTTACTATGGTTTGTAAGGTCTCGTTAGTAACCTGTCGATCATCTTCCATCACAGTAATGATTTTCTGCAATACGGTAGTAAGGTCACTAAAATGTGCTTCTAAGCTTTTTACTGTCATCTTCAACTAAGGATATGAAGAATAGATGATAACAGAGTAGCAGAATCTGTAACGAAAGAAGAAAAAAAAATTGGGAAGGAAGAGTGGTCTCAGATCAATTGCTCTGATACAAGATGTTAGGATTCTAGTACTTGGAATAGGAATTGATACCTCAAAACAACTGTATAGTTTAGAACTTAAGAAAAATAAGGAAACATACACTTAAAAGGAAACACTTAAAAAAATAAATACTAAATATAGAATGATAGTAGTTTAGGAAAGAGCATCTAGGCAGAGTAGTATCGATGTCTCAACACAGTATTGTAACAACATGATGATTCCCGACACTTTAATATTAAATTCTTGTTTCACTCAATATTTCTTATGGTATCAAATAGGTCTAATCCAATTTTCTAAAATTTTTCTTCAAAGATTTTCATTAATTCTTTGAATCATCATCTTTTCAACATCTTCAGATTCTTATTATTCTTTGAATATCAATTTGCAATATTTTCATTATTATTTTTCAATATTTTTTCTGCTTTTCTATCTGGATATGTTTTTTAACAATTTTCCTCATCAATTTTCTTGCAAATCGTAAATGGTTACTAAAAGAAGCATGGCAATTGAACATCAATCTAATAATCAACATCAATCTAATAATCAACATCAACATTTTTGTAATCCATGGTCTTTAAACAATAATGGTGTAAGTTAATCTAATGCGGATTCTGCCTACATAAATTTTTCTTTACCTTCCACTAATATCTAAAATTTTGTTTCAAATAAGTTGGATTATACCGACTATTTGTTATGGCTTGATCAATCTGAGTCGATTTAGTATGCACTGATCTCTATGGTTATGTTGATGTCAATTTATGGCTAGGAAAAACATGTTAAGGAATCAGCTACACAACGTGAGTAAGGGTAATATTTTGATTCTTGTTTATCTACATAATATCAAAACTATTGATGTTTCCATAGGTGCTATTGGAGAAAGAGTTGGTGAATTTGATATGATGATGCACATATTTAATATATCAGGAAGACATCATGTGAATTTTGTTATTTATGCACAAAAATATGAAACTACATTTACCTTTTCTGAAATCAAATGCAGATTGATAAATCATTACAGTGGCTCATTGATCAAAAACAGGAATCCACTATTGTTCTTGATACCCATAATTCTGCTGCTTACTTTGTTCGTAATGTTAATCTTGGTAATGATTCTGGTTTTCATGTAAATATGAATAAGTCTAAATCCAAGAATGGTTATAATTTCAAGTACACTCAACATCAAGTTAGTTATTCATATGAATCAAATGGAAATGGTGGTGCTCCTAATTCAAGAATTCACCAATTGATTTTTCTTAAGTTGAGCGTCAGATATGTCGAAAGATGGATCGTTATGCTTGTAGGTGCTGGTATCATTGATAAACATGTTTTTGTGTCTTAATTGTCCTCGTATTTATATTATTTTTTTCTCAATTTTTGTATTAATATTATTATTTTTATTGTATTTGTAGGTATTTTTGAAGAATAAACTCTTGTGAAAAAATGGGCTTAAAAAGTTATAAAGGCACCCAAAATTGATAAAGACACCCAGTTGTTGGATAAAATTAGAGTCACTTATTTGAACTAGAATTGTTTAGAATTATTATTTTTGGAACCAATTAAAAGTGGTTAATGGTGAAATCCATAACCTCAATATTTGTGAATATTACTTTCATCTTTTGTTTATATTTTCTAGTTTAAAATCAGTTTTTAAATCTAAAATCAATCTTCACAAGTTCGAGAGTTTGAAACCCTTTCTTACCACCATCTA
>JAJJMC010031210.1:7634497-7754135 GCA_023531435.1 Papaver californicum | reverse complement strand
GTTATTCCTAGTTATTTTTTTTATACCCCCCTACACACACACACAACAACAACAACAACAACACTTGTTCTACTCCTTCTAGTGCTAATGCTGCTGAAGTTCAACAAGCCTTTTCAAGTATGCATGTTATTGATTCTTCATCTAATGGGGATACTACTACTTCCACTCATTGGCTGTCTGTTCTGGGGCATCTGCACATATGACTGTTTTGTAGCTAAGTTTACTAGGAATAACTGTTTTTACTTTAAGTTTGATCTGTATGGATATGAAATTAGAAGATTGCACACTGATATCTTATTGGCCCAAGGGAAACTGGTTAACAATTTGTGCCAAAAGTTATGCCTATTATTAAATTTTGCCTTATTTCACATACTCCTCTTACCTCTGATTCAATGTAGTATTCTTTTTAACTGCTTCTTTTAACTTGTGGCATATAAGACTAGGACACCCTTGACACAAAATCATTCAACATCTTCAATCTACTAAAAATATTGTTCTTAATTCTGTCAAATCTTTTGCTCAGTGTCATTCCTATCAAATTCATAAGAGTAAAAGGCTACCATTTTAATTGTCATATTCATATGCTTTTGCTCCATTATCTTTTATTCATTGTGATGTATGGGGCGGTGCTCCCATTCCTTCCTTAACTGGTCACATGTACTATATTGTTTTTATAGATTACTTCAATATATTTTATTGTATTTTTCTTACGTCTGATGCTTTGCAGTGTTTCAAACATTTTAAATTTCTTAATGAAAATTTCTTTTCTACCAATTTATATCCAATTTTGTTTTCTTCCGGATATCGGATAATATCCAGTCTGAAAACATATCAATTTTTTTTTTATTCTTGTTGCATAAAAATCAACTATAATGGCAAACATATATGATAAAGGTAAAAATAAATGTAATTTCTGTAAAAATATTCTTTAGTACTTGAAAAGGATAAGAAAAATGAGAAATTAAATGTAGAAGATGAATTATCACATATATATATAATACATGTATATTTATATTAAATTTCCGGATCAAATATTTTTGGATGCGAATACCTTCACATCCGTATCCATATATAAAACTTTAGGGTATTAAATTCAGATATCCGTATCAGAATAAGAATTTCAGATACAAATTTAGCCGGATATCAGATATTTTGGATATCCATTGCCACCATTCTTTATGGATTCTTTGAGTTGTTTAACAAATCTTAGCAGGTTCTAATACTTGTCAAGACTCTGGGTCGTCTTTTACTAGAATCCCTGACCGTCAACGCGAATCTGATGCTGGTCTATGCAAAGTTAAGAGGAGTTAGCTTTGCATTAATAAAATATATTATTTAAGTAGTAAAATTGAGTTTCATCACAATAAATCCGAATATAATCCCCAACATCATACTTACAACTATTGATCTTTTTGTGTTACTTGTGGCCCCTTGATGGTACCTCCTTAACTTCAAATGTATATTCTATTCTTAATTCTTGTTCCCATGCTCTTTTTTTTTCATCTTCCACTCTATCAAGTTTGTCTTCAATCTCCATTTTTTCTCACCAAACTCGATGAATCGATCAAGAATTTCTAGATAGATTAGTTATCCATAACAAAACTCTTAAAATAACTCAATCTATCTCAAAGCTTCTGTGTTTTTTGTTGTTGTGATATAACACTTGAAACTATATATATATTTATAGAGAAGAAAAACAAAGCAAAGTTAGACAAGTGAAGGGAAACTATAGAGCAAAAAGAGAGTGTAGGAGTTTGACAATCAATAGGATTCCTGAATGGAGTTGAATTCGTATTTCCGTTGTTAGAGCGGAATATGAAAACTAATATCTGTTGGGTTTGCGCTGATCGGAGAAATCTTGACACTTAAAATCCAAGAAAATATAAGCTTCCTCGTTGGACAATAATGAAACCTTCACTTCCTATTAGTCGAAATAGGACTTTTGTGAAGCAAGAGATGTGGTGAGGACACTTGTCAAAGTTTGATTGGTGCAAATATTCCGGAATAAATGAAACCTAGTCTCCCCGATTGGCTGTTATGTTTTAAATTATTACACTTCCTTTACACCTCATATTTAATTATACCTAGTCAGTGTCACCTACAACGGGTGGACAACACTAGTGGAAAATGGGCATTTTAAGACTGACTACAGATTTATAATAATACTGTCTTTGAAAGTATTTAATATAACGCTGACTAAAACTTTTTTTTCTTTTGCACAAAAATCAAAAAAGTAAAAATTCAGCTGGAAACTGCACTTTATTTGGGTGAAAACTTTTACAAATTTGTCCCTTATAATGGATTTAATAAAATAAGGTTAGGGGTTGATACGATTTTGGGAAACCCTATATATAATAACCGTAATCGCAGGACATCTACAATATAGACATCGCTAAGTACGGGTCCAACCTACATGGAGCGGGGATAATACTGCAATCAATATCTCTACCAAACTAACCAGAAATGATGTATTTGGATTTTCAGAATAAAATTAAAACAAGAAACACAAAGTAAACTAATAAAGTAAAAACAATGAGAGAGTCGGTAACCAGGGTTTATAGTATCCACCAATATTTCTATTTAATTACTGAAGTAAAACATAATCTTGAATATTAATTTATTGTCCGTTCTATCAACTTCACCTATTATATGTATTAGAATCGTAAATATCACTGGGACACACGAAGCATGGCACATCAAAAGACTACACCCAAGCATGCACCATCAAATTGTATTAGTGAGAAAATTATATGAAACTAAATATAGGTTCACAAATAATATATGTCTATTCTAAGCATACCTCATCAAAGGATTTAACCCAAACATGAAATATCAAATAAGTAGACAAATATATTTATCATCCTAACAATTAGGTACAAAGTTTATTATATTGTAGAGAACTGATGAAGCAAAAACTCATATTATCATTAAATCAGTAAACCGTATTCAAGAATTAATCTATTCAAATCATAATATTATATTACCAAATATTTCAATTTAACTGGCCTAATACTCTAAGTGGTTTCAACATTAACTCTTAAGTAGCCTTAACAGACGAGTTTTGTCTCGTGAGGGTTTACAATAGGTATACCCCAAAAACCTATACTCCAAATTTTAGCTACATGTAAACGATTGAGGGTAGACACTAAACAAGCTATTTAGTTGACATACTAAATTCTTCGTCTATAAGAATCATTACCCTGTATGAATCCAATTGTATTACAAGAGTTTGGACTCAACGTACTAAAATTTATATGAGAATGCAAAACTCTACGCTAATAATCATCAAACGTTCCAAAACTGGATGGAAATTATCAACATTCACATTGCTCGAAATCAATCAAATTTAAACACATGGATAGATTAGAAGATGGAAATAAAAGTGATGAAGGATGCATATGTTGACTAAGGTGAACGATGTTTCCTAAAATATTAGTATAAAGTCCGGCTCGGATGCTCATACTTTTATTATTGTTATTTATATACATTAATTTTTTTTTTCACGACTACATGATTGGATCTTTTGAATCTAAGCGCATGCTCCTTGTCCGTAAATTATATGATAGTTCTCATGGATCCTGCGTTACGCGCTTACTTAGGCAACCGAGACATGGAGAACACACACATATGGCTATCCAAGTGTCATTGTTTTTTTCCGACAAAATTTAAATTCTAATGCATCCGAGCTACGACCTTATGGCAATACTAGGGTCCCACCAAATCACTTAGAGAAACATAAAGTTGTAAAATAAAAACAGAAGGTGATATGGTTATGATGATTCCGAGATATGC
The DNA here is from genome assembly GCA_023531435.1 of Papaver californicum. Classification (NCBI taxonomy): domain Eukaryota; kingdom Viridiplantae; phylum Streptophyta; class Magnoliopsida; order Ranunculales; family Papaveraceae; genus Papaver; species Papaver californicum. Next base: position 7,750,343 of record JAJJMC010031210.1, on the reverse strand, counting down.
TTGTTGAATGATTATCATGTTATTTCTAACACTTGAGTTGGACATTAAAATATGAATATACCATTTAGCTGCGCACACCAATTCCTATAGACAAGAATTTGTTTCCATCAACCTAGAATGGTTAGTGTCATCTTGAATAGTTTACAAGTTTCTAGATTTTGGAGGTTTTTATTGGCATCAATTTTTGGAAACTCTACCCCCAAACCTAAATCCAACATTGTCCTTAATGTTTCAAATTATGCAATCTAGAATGATATGCAATATAAATATAAATAAGAGAGACAAACGTAAAATCAAAGAGAAGGATTGGAAGATTTCATCTGATTGACATAAGAAAAGCAGTATTCTCTGTAACACACATCAAACAATAGTAATAACAAAGAACACCAAGATAAAACTTAACAAAAACCATAAAAATAATTAAAAAAAAAAAAATCCATCTACTGGAAGGTATAGAAAGGATCTCTATAAACTAATAACCTGAAAATTTGGGGATCAACTCAAAATATAATATTTTAATATGACAGCTTCACACTCATGTTATGACAACATTGAGATACTGAAACTATTAAAAATAGAGGATTACCTCCAAATCAAGCTTTTACTACACCAGGGAGTGTGTAAAGAACAAATATGAAGACAATATTGGGATTGAGTAAGTATCAATTGGTTCATGCACGGTATCAGGAATAAAACAGTCCTCTGGGTACTTGGATGCAAAGTAATCCAATAAAACTTTTGAAGCACACAATTCTAACCCTAAATTAGGTAACTTTTGGAAGTCTAGGGGTCTTGAAACAACCTCTAAGTGGGGTGAATGATCTTGTGAGATAGATTCATCTAAGGAATTAGGAAAATCATCTACAGGGTCATCTATATATTCTGCCTGGAACAGAGAGTCACTACAAAACTGATCATCATCACCAAGTAATCTCTGACATTCCAGAACTCTCAATCTGTGATCCAAACTAGGAGGTCTGTGTTTATAATACTTTTCATATATCGTTTTATGTGATTCTTGACTTACCATATGTGAGAAATTAACCTCACGGAATTGGGATTGATACTCATCTAAATAACTACCCATATCGAAGTGATGTGGATTTTAACTTCCATACCTGAGACGATCATAAGCAAGAACCTCCTTATGCCGTGGCCTATACGTAATTTCCACAAGTGTCATCTTGGATGATGTCTCCTGAAATTGAGCCATCATCTTCAGAAAAGTTCCTGAAAAGAAATATTAAAACACAAAACAAGTAAAAAGGAAAAAGAAATCCTAAAATAAAATAAAAATAAAAATATTGTACAAAATAAAAAAAGAAAAAAAATAAAATAAAAAATAAAATAGAACCTAAACTATGATTAGAAAATCAAAAATGCTAATTACAATATTCCACAACCGCTCCCCGGCAGCGATGCCAAAAATTGATAGGATTTCGGGAAACCCTATATACAATAACTGCAATCGAACGGCGTATACAATATAGACAACGACAAGTACGGGTCGAACCCATAGGGAACGAGGATAATACTGCAATCAGTATCTCTAACAAACTAACCAGAAATGATGTATTTGGATTTTCAGAATAAAATTAAAAAAGAAAAACAAACTAAACTAATAAAGTAAAAAAAATGAGAGAGTCGGTAACCAGGGTTTATAGTATCCACCACTATTTCTATTTAATTACTGAAGAGAAACATAATCTTGAATATTACTTTATTGTTCGTTCTATTGACATCACCTATTATATGTATTAGAATTGCAAATATCACTGGGACATCTAAGTATGGCACACTAAAAGACTAAACCCAAGTATGCAGCATCAAATTGTATTAGTGAAAAAATTATACGAAACTAAATATAAGTTCACAAATAATATCTGACTATTTTAAGCATACCCTATCAAAGGATTTAACCCAAGCATGAAATATCAAATAAGTAGATAAATATATTTATCATCCTAACAATTAGGTACAAAGGTTATTGTATTGTAAAGAACCGATGAAACAATAACTCATATTATCATTAACTCAATAAAAGGTATTCAAGAATTAATCTATTCAAATCATAATAGTATATTGCCAAATATTTCAATTTAATTGGCCTAATACTCTAAGTGGTTTTAACATAAATCCAAAGTTACAAAATTAGAGAGACATGAATATAGATTTCTCAAAACCCATAAAAATAAGAATCACGGGAGAAAGGAGTAAATCAATAATAAGCAATGGCGTCGTCCTTATTATCTCCCTACACCAGTCCGTCACCTGGCGTTCAATTCTTTTCTCCCTCTCTTCATTTCTATACACAACCACAGCCAACCCAGACCAACTCCTCCTTGGTACCTCTCTTCGTCTCTCCAGACGTCCGCCTACAGAACCAACCCCAAAAGTCCTCCCATTCACTTTTCATTTCTCTTTCTTTTATCAAAAATTCTGGATAGACCGTGATTTTAGACTACCCAAAAACTGCACAGATACAAACAACCACAAAAACGGACCCCTGTTTTCCCAAGAGGGGTAGGACCCACCTATTATGTGTCTGTTGGTTTTGGTGTGGTTTAAATGGACGGTCTGTCCAGAACCATTGTTCTTTATATTTTTTCAACATCATTGGCCCATTGGAATAAACCAAAACCCACTGAAATAAACCAAAATCGGCTAGAAATCGAACCGATGGTTAATGGTTCGGTAATGGTAAGATTCTTAGAAACCGACATTAACGGTTTCAGTTTTGGTTTGGCTGGAAACCGAACCGAAACCGGCCATGTACATCCCTACTCATCACCTTACAATATATGTCCAGACCTTTAGGAGTTTATCATAGTTAATGACATTAAATCCTTTTTGAGGGGATCCATAGCTATTGACATTTGAATCAATTTTGGTTCTCTATTATGTTTCTATATACGTAGCACCAACTTGTAGTTTGGTCTAGTCCATCTCCCATTACTTTCCAATGTAATATATTCTCAAATTAGCACCTTGTTTCTTCTTTGTAGTACTTGTTTTTTTCACTGTTTGATTCTTCTTTTTCTTTGTTGCAGCCTTGCAGGGGCTTTAATCACTTTAGCAGAATCCAAAGATGGTTACTACAAGCCTTTAAGCTTTCACTTTATATTTGTTGACAAGTCTTCTTCTTACACTGGTTCTTCACTTCTTTCTTCTTCATCATCATCGTCAATTCTTTGCTCATACTCTATCATCTTTTTATACAGATTCTCCCTCTTTACTGTAAGTATGATACAAATTGGGTCTTTTCCGTAATTTTTTTTTTAATTAATTTTGAATGATTCAGTGAATTGATATGATTTTTAGTGTTTGATTTGAATTATTTGTAGTTGATTTTGAATTTGGGGCTCTTGTTTTGGGATTTTAATTTACAGAGTATAACAACAAGATACGATACAACATACAACTTTACTAAATGAATCTCTAAATTTGTATCTCTGTTCTTGAATAATTGCTTTAGGCTTTAGCTTCATTCAAAACTTGTTTTAGCTGTTCAAACTTCAAAGTATAACAACAAGATGCGATACAACTTTACTAACTGAATTACCATGGTATATCATTTTAAGCTAATAGGATATGTCATGAGGATTCTGATAACTGTTCATAATCATGAGGATTCTGATAACTATTCCATTCGTGGTTTTAAGCTAATAGGATTCTAATTACTGGTATGAGTAGGATCCTATCGTTGTTTGAACAACTTCATTTCTTCCATTGTTTGTTGCATAATTAAGCCTGTAAGCAGGAGAATCAACTCACTCACGTATTGATTTTCTGATATGATTTAGGACAAATGAGTCACATGAGTCATGGGTATATATCACTGATCAATTTTGTATTTATCAAACCCTTCTGAGCTTAGCATGTGTGAGGTTTATTTTGTATTAAGATTCTACCAGTAGTTTTGATGTGCAGTAAGCGTGTCCTGTTTCCATGATTCAATTTAATGAGAAGTATATCTAGAGAAAGGGACACAGACAGAGAATTGTAGAATTGAAGGACAGCATATAATGCAGAACAGTTGTTGTTGCTGGGCAAATGTTCAGCTATTCAATTGTTGGATCTGAGAGTTTTAATGGCCATGGCCAGAACAGTTGTTGCTACGAAAATGTTCAATTGTTCAACTGTTGTTGGATCTGAGAGTTGTTGATGGGCAAATGTTCAGCTGTTCAACCAGTAAATTTGAGTGATTTTAAGGTATCTCTGTACGGTGTCTGTACACTGCTTGGAATTTTTATGTATGTGAATGTGACTGAACAGGATACATAAGTACCAAAAACAGGACAAGATACAAAATAGGAATCAGGAATTCAGTAGAACCAGTACCAACTTGGTCCGGACGGGTGACAGCGGGTGACTCGCACCCGACCCGCCTAAAGTCGGGTCAGACCCGACCCGACCCGTTCTACGACGAGTTGGGTACGGGTGAGAATTTAGTCACCCTCCAAAATGACGGATCGGGTGCGGATGAGACCAAACCCGACCCGACCCATCCGATGTGCAGTCCTAATTTAGACTGATTGATGTATGTCTAATTTTTAAAGTCAAAAACGTAATAAAACAAAAATTTAGTGATTTTGTTGTAAAATATATATAATTGTATAATCCAATAATTTATAAAAATATATAATTTATTTTAGGCTAGAAATTTATAAATTTAAATTAGGATCCCAATCATGTAAAGAATATAGACGGATTCAAATGATATGGACTGATTTAAAAATTATACGAGTATAATAGATCATAGTTGGAAAAAAAGACATCCCAATAGTTATCTCAACTCAGGTAATCAAGTTCTCAACAACCGCACCAAATCCAACCTCTCTTTTCCTTATTTTTAATTAATCTTCGCTAATTACGACATCACCGCGTCAATATGAGTTCATATTTCATCCCTCTTTATAAATATAGAAAACTTGTCGTTGTCGCTGCTATGGTCGGTTAGATTTCTGTTTCTCCGTCTAAACTCTTCCTTCCAATTTCCCCTTACCTAACCTTTCAAAAGAAAAACCTTCTTCCCTCCCTCCTCTCTGTGTTTTATTCTTTCTGTCTAATTTTGCTTTGGTTTTGTGTGTAATTCGAAGGAGAAGAAAGAAAATGGATACGTTTTTCATATCACATGGATCACCAACACTTTCCATAGATGATAGTTTACCAGCTAGACATTTTTTGAAATCATTTCAAGATAAAATCTTACCAGAAAGACCCAAATCGATTCTCATCATTTCAGGTCATTGGGAAACTTCTGAACCTACTGTAAACATCGTCAAGGTGAATGATACCATCTACGATTTCTATGGATTCCCCAAACCTATGTATCAGGTAATTGATCATATCTTTTCTGACTTAATTTCAATTTTCATATTTAATTGGAAATTAAAACAGTGATTAGTTATTAGAAATTAGGAAACATATATGCCAATTTCAACCTCATGTCAATCCTGCATCCTGGTTTCAGTTTCCGATAACTCACCCATTTAACCATAGAGGCATCTATAAAAGGAGCTAATAGTTGCTAGTGATGTTCAGAGGCTTGTTAAACTCGTACACGTTGCTAAGAATCACATGTTTGTTACTCTGTATATCAAACCACAGCTGAAATACCCAGCCCCGGGAGCACCGGAATTGGCGAATAGAGTTAAGGAGTTGCTGAAGAATAGTGGGTTTGAACGTGTAAATTCTGATAAATCTCGTGGATTGGATCATGGAGCGTGGGTTCCCCTCATGCTAATGTACCCAGAGGCTGATATCCCTGTGTGTCAGCTTTCTGTTCAGATGGAGGGGAATGGAGCGTATCACTATAACATGGGAAAGGCATTGGCTCCATTGAGAGATGAAGGTGTACTCATAATTGGGTCAGGAAGTGCTACCCACAACTTAAGGTCACTCAATCCAAATGGACCTCGTCATGTCCCTTGGGCTCGTGAGTTTGATTCTTGGCTTAAAGATAGTCTCTTGAATGGAAGGTAAATTTATATTTTCTTTTCCATTTCATTTTTAACTGTTAAAATGTTCCTTTGTTCCAAAATTGGGTAGACTTGTCGCAATAATGCAACCAGTTTTACCTGAGCACAGAAACTACCCGTGATGCAAAATATGTGATCAGATTGATGGGAAGACACTGATGTAGATGAACAGTAAATTTCCTCCAATTTACAAGAGCTCGAAAAAAACAATCTAATCCTCATTTCCTTTTTATGTGAATAAATGTGAGCCATTATATGAATAGAGAAAACTTTAGCCTTGGGCAATATTTTTGTTGCCTAGTTCACTTATGTGCAATTTGCGATCTTATGTGAAATTTTCTGATGTGTTCTTAACGAATAGGCATGACGATATCAAGGAGTATGAGAAGGTAGCACCATACGCGAAAATGGCACACCCATCGCCGGACCACTTCTATCCATTGCATGTAGCATTAGGAGCAGCTGGTGAATCTGCAAAGGCTGAACTTATACATCGCAGTTGGAGTCTTGGTTCCATGTCCTATGCCTCTTATCGTTTTTCTACTTCTACTTCTACTTCTGCTTGATTAGTTACGCCATTTCTGTGGCTATACAAGCTGATCTACACTAGAAATCACTTCAGTACTAGTATATCCCTGGTTTTATAGTGTAATTCAACATATGATGATCTTACGTGCAGGTCCTGTTGCCTACGCTGTTGTGTTTATGTGGTGTGTATATTTAATGTATCATTTGCTATTCTGCATGAATGTAAGAGGATTCGTTCATATGTTTCTTGCACTCGATGACTAAATTTCCTTCTTTGGGGGCAAATATAGGCTCGAGGATTCTGTACTAGTTTTGTGTTTATGTGTTGTTTCCAATTCCTTGGTTAATTGTTCGATGGTAAGTATAAGAGGATTTTGTACAAATAGAGTCTTTGGCCACATGAATGCACTAAACTATAAATACTCTTAAGGCTCAGCTTAAGTACCAACTCCATAATCTTTGGAGCAAAAAACATGAAATCACCCGATAAAAACGTCTTATGGAGCTCAACAATCAGGACCTCTCTACATATAATAAAGATTATTCAATTTGTCCTTGCATGAATACATTGTGAAATTCCACACCTGCAAGGCTACAACAAGAATCTAATCAGAGACGCGCACTGCTTCTTTATCGAACAAAAACAAAAAGAAGACGCGCACTCCCAGCCAACGTGCATCATGTGGGAAAGCTTTTTTTTTCTTTTTCTTTTCTGAGTGGAGAGAGAGAGGATCGGTTGACATGGGTATTTCACGCACTATTTTAGGATTTCAGCACCAAATTTTCTATAAAACTTGAACGATAACAGTTTGGAGTTATTTGTTAGTCGATATGTTTCTTGTACTATTTTCCACAATAAATTAGTGTATTTTGAGATATCAATTTTTTTATATTACGGCTGATTTTAAAAGGATAGAAGGTAATGTTCACGTGTGAAAGCATAGTCCAGAGACTTCCTAGCAACAACGCCAACATTGATGTTCCACAAATCCTCGATTTAGTAGAACACTGTTCCTTGGAATGATAATGATACGCGGCATATGCCAACTGGCTGCTGGTATTCGAACAGTAGAGGGGTGGAAATAGTATAACATAGACAAAAACTTGTTTGATTCGATCAATTATCAAAGATTCAAAAGTTGATTCACGTAGTCTTTGCTTGATTTTTCTATTCTTTAGTTTTGCTTTTTACTTCTTCAAAATTGGGTTGATCGAGTTCTTTGAAAATAGTAGTTGAACTGGAGAAGCTAATGGATACATTTTTTGTATCTCATGGACCTCCATCAATGGCAATTGAAGAATCTTCACCTGGCAGGAATTTCTTGAAATCATGGGAAGATAATAACTTAGTTCAACAAAAACCAAGATCAATTCTATTAGTCTCTGCTCATTGGGATACTTCTGAACCTAGCGTAAACATCGTCGCCGGTCCCAATGAAACCATCTATGATTTTTATGGCTTCCATTCTTCCCTGTATCAGGTACTCTCTCTGTCTGTCCCTTTATTATATTTATTATGGATTTTTATTTCTGTTGGTTGCAATTTTGATAATCTTATTATATTTATGAAAATTGTGCTCTATATTTATGTGCCAGTTCAAGTATCCGGCACCAGGAGCACCGGAATTAGCAAAGCGAGTCAAGGAATTGTTGATGAGTAACGGCGGGTTCAAACACGTAAGGGAAGATAGAAAACGAGGGTTGGACCATGGAGCATGGATGCCCCTGATGTTCATGTATCCAAAGGCAGATATTCCTGTGTGTCAACTTTCCATTCAGAGCAAAAATGATGGAAGTTATCATTACAACATGGGAAGGGCATTGAGTCCTCTGAGGGAAGAAGCCGTTCTCATAGTTGGCTCAGGAAGTGCAACGCACAATTCTAGGGTCCCAATGATCACTGATGGTTTAGTTGCTCCATGGGCTATGGAATTCACTACTTGGCTTAAAGAGTCTCTCTACAACGGAAGGTAATTAGACTTGTTTCAAATATCACCAATTAAATCGAGATTTAAAAATGTGATTAGCTAGGTTTTAGTTATGACTTTGCAAATCTTGTGTGTTTCAATCAATGTTTGATAGACATGAAGATGTGAATAACTACGAGAACAAGGCGCCTCATGGGAAGAAAGCACATCCATGGCCAGATCACTTTTATCCATTGCATGTAGCATTGGGAGCCGCTGGTCCAACTTCAAAAGCGGAATTGGTCCACCAGAGTTGGCAATATGGTTCACTTTCTTATGCATCTTACCGTTTCTCTACAATGTAGCTTTCATCATGTTTTGAATCTCGACTACCCCTTTCAAAAATGATTATTAAACATAATTTTATATTGCTATGTAATAAAAACAGTTTGATGTGGCCAATAAATATTTGAATCTTAACCTCGCTGCACTTGCAATGCTTCATTTACTTATTTCTAACGATTTTCCCATTTTTTAAGTCAAACACATACTACTTAAATAGTGCCAATAGCAAAATAAATAAATAGAACCAGAAATGATATAAGAGATATTTTAGGAATTAAAGGGTCTTCAAGATAAATTTTTTGGGGACCCAATCTTACTCCATGGAAATAAAATGTTCTTTGAGTCTATTCTAAAAAATTTTAAGGATAAATTAGACACACGAAAAACCAAGTATCTAATCCTGCAAAGAGGATAATCCTTATCCAGACTGTGTTGGGATCTTTTACTTCTTACCATATGACGGTTTTCCCTACGTCTAAAAAACTAACCAGTAAGATGGACTCCTAACAAATAAGATTCTGGTGGAATAAAAAATATGTCTAAAGGTACTTGTCCGAGGAGATGGGACTTTATTGCTTTGGATAAGAAATTTGGTTGATTAAATTTTAAGAATCCGACATTTTTAATCAAGCTCTTTCGGCCAGGTTAGCTTGGAAGATGATAAATCAGCCAGATGCTTTATGAGCTACAATCCTAAAGTATAAATACTATCTTAAGATTGATCCCTTGATAAATGATCTCCCTAAGAATGGTTTATAGGTATGGAAAGGATTAGAGAGTGGTCTTGAAACTGTTAAAATACATTATTGTTGGGAAGTGGGAGAGGGTACTAGTATAGACATATGAAAACACAAATGGATTCCGGATCTCAAAGTAACTGCAGATACTAGAATGTTGTTTAGGGACGTGAAACATGTGAGCCAGTTGGTTGACATGGACACAAAAACTTGGAATGTTAATTCCTTGAAGTCTCTTTTTGATGATATTATTGTCAATCAAATTCTGCAGATAAGATTCCCTTTAAGTGGCAGTCATATGATTAGATGGAGTGCATCTCCAAATGAAGTCTTCAGAGACCTTGCCTAAGGGGAGAGATCTCAGAAGTTCAACTCCACAGTTCAAAGGTCATCTATCGTGATAAGTCTGCCTACTAAGTAATTCTTAATGATAACATAGATGTTAATTTTATCCCCAATAGAACCTACCCTTGGAACTCTTTTTGGAAGACTAATATGCCTCCTAAGATTTTTATTTTCTTATGGAAATGTAACAAGACTGCTATCCTGTTAGAAGAAAGATTGCTAGGTTCGTCCAACATCTAGATAATCGTTGTCCTTTTTGCAGGTGTTATGAGGAATCTTTAAAACATCTGTTCATTGACTGTAAGTTTGTGAAATAAGTCTGGAATGTGCTTAATCATAACTTGTCTCATATAATTCAAAATAAAAATTTACATGATTGGTTTAATGAATGGTTTATTACTATACCAATTCCTGATGATAATATAGATAGTATGATTCAGTTTGTCGGAGTTGTGTTGTGGTTCATTTGGAAATACAGGTGCACCTTGGTTTTTGAGGGATTCCATATCTCTATTACATCCATTGTTCATCAAATCAAACAATACATATCTGATTGGGAAAAATCTCTAAAAGAAATTGGTAAAAATAGGCATGGTGGCAGCATCAGAGTTAACAGGAACTCTTGATGGGAAAAGCCACAAGTTCCTATGTAAAAAATAAATTTTCATGCAAGTTTTTGTATTACTTCTAGTGAATGTGGCATTGGGTGGGTGTGAAGGAACGACAACAATCTCATTAAAGGCTTTTGATAAAGAACAAGCTGAAGATGTAAAGCGCTGAAAGCTATTATATGGGCAAAGTAGTTTAATATTAGAAACCTGCATATGAAAGGAGATAATAACAATGTTGTAGTGGCATTGAATGGAAAGAGATCAGTTGTCAAGTGGACAATGAACACAATTATAAATGAATGTTTGTTTTTAGTTTATTTATTTGATAATTGGAGTTGTAATCACGTTCCAAGAGAAGTAAATAATATGGCTCATTTATAAGCTAAATAAGCGTACAATGAGAACATTATTATTATTAGACTGGATGTTTTCCCTAACTGGTTAGCGACCTCTATTGAGGATGAGATTGTAAGCTAAATTCATTTATGAAATTTTATTTCTTAGTTAAAAAAAGAAAAGAAAAAGAAGTGATAATAGTTTTATGTGACCTGGTGCACTGTTGAAAGTTCAGTTAAAGGATATGAGACCTATGAGTTCTTGGGGTGAGACGGAATTTGCTTTTATTTGAAAAGTTATAAATTTAATATTTTTCTGGATGAATATAAATCTGATGAAAATATGTTAATCGTAACTTTACAAAAGGTGTATTGATTAATAAAAAAAATTAAGCTTTCAACAAATAGGAAGCTATTAATTATCCTTTACCCACACAAAATTATAAAACATGTATTTACCCATTTTAATGGTCTTATCATAACGAAATGTAAGGATATTTATATCTTTGCAACCAAACAACCGTTATACTCTCATAAATAAAAAAAATTAAGCTGAAACAAATAAGTAGCTATTAATTAGCCTTTACACACACAAAATGTTAAAATACTATGTCAATATTTATGAACATTCCCAGTCTAACCCATGTATACCTCGATGTCTACAGAAACCCGAAGATAACAGACATATTGAAAGTGCAAAGTTCGGCCAGACTCTATTAGGATCGGTTCTGGATTAGATCCTGATTAGGGGTCGGTCTTGGATTTGATCTTTATTTGGGATCAGTCCTAGATTAGATCCTTATTTGGGATCAGTCCTATAATAGATCCTTGAATCACCTTTTCAAATACAAAACAAGTTTCACAGTTCTACTTCCTTAAACTATGTACTTGAAATTTATTTCAAATATAATTCTAAGTATGGGTTCATTTAGAAGTTTATCACACCAAATAATAACGAATTACCAATTAGTTCAATGTCGCTAACACGAAGTTTATAGATAAATTATACTTCGTAAGTTCATATATTCAAGTTGTAAAAATAACTAGTATATCGTTCTTTATTGATATTTTGATCATAGTATAATGACCAAGTCACCAATACTACAAACTTCACTTCGTATGTTATGTTTTCAATAAATATAGACTTGAAATAACAAAAGAACAAGTCAATTATGTAATTACTAACTTAAAACTGAAGGATGATGTCTTCGTTGTTGTCGATACATCTTCAGGTTCTTCGTGAGTAACAAGAGCAAGTATCAACATTTTTATGTTCCTAGTCTAACCTCAAGAAGTTGACTTTAGTAATCAAATAAAGCAACTTCGAGTTTTGGAACTAAACTTGATATACCAACGCTTGGTGGGTTCAACCTAGCAGTGCTCGAAAACTAAGTGTAGTCGTGATTCTTGCGAAAGTGAGTTAGGTTAGTTTCGGATTAGTTTAGTTTAGTTTGCTCGAAGACTAGCAAAAGGAAAGTGTGGGGGAATTTGATAGCTGTCTAGAACACCTAATCCGAGTACCATTTTCTATGCTTTTCTTAGTTATTTCTCTTGCATTACACTACGCCATTTTGGGATTTTTGCAACGGATATTGATGTGTGTCGTAGGTGCAATTAAATTAGTGATATTATTTCCATTCAATTAAAGAATAATATAATGGAAGTCAAGTTCGTACCCACGAGAAGCGAGGTGTTTAAGTTGTCAAATGTCACAAAGGGAGATTTGTTTAGGATTTTATCAAAGTAAACAAGAAATCGATTAAAAGTAAAATTGTAAGCAATGGAGAGAGATATGATCGATGAATCCTTATTCGTTACTAAACATTCACCAAGTTAATATGTTCATCTACTCATTGTTAATCACAGATTATCACCAACCGTAGAATAACATCTAGATTAGTGTTTTCTCCAAATTTCCTTATATCACCGGATACATAAGTTCTTGCATACTAGATTATATTCGTCATAAACACCTAGTAGTAGATCACTCAGGGTATAATTTGGTCGAATGATTTATATTTTTTGAATTTATAGGTTCATCCTAGCAGTTAGAATCTTAGATTAAGGTCCACTTACTAGTGTTGTTCATACACACAATAGCTTCACACAATCCCTCTGCAAGACATCGTGTTGTCTACTTGTGTACGAGTCAATGGACTATTACTTATCTCACAACTCAATACTAGCAATATGTTAAATCAACAAATCAATTCAGTTGACCACCTAAAAAATCTATCAATCAATCATAAACATTCTTTGTAGTATAAACAAACAATAATCATATGAAGAACTCAAAATAGAATCATATATTAAATCAAATAATATCTAGAACTTAGAATTCATCCTCAATACATTAGGTTTTTAGTTACTCATGGATGTAGAAGCATCCATGTTATACATATAAGAAAATAGATAATAAATTGTTAAGATATTGGAACCGCTCTGAAACCCTAGCTTTCTCCTCCTGTGTTGTTGATCTCCTCCAAAGCTTGCAAAGTTGTGTAAATGTGTTAAAAAGAACTCCTCTTAATATCTTGGGAGTCTTCTTATATAGTGTTCATGGTATCTAGGGCTTTGAATCCTTCCGGGACCGAGTTTTCCTCATTTTAGAAGCCAAAACACGTTCAGTTACGTCTAGGGTTCGACGGGCTCTTCTGGTGACCTTCCCAACCGAACCTAGCAAGTAAAAATTGTCAAGATTAAGTATAAAGTTCGGCTAGGTCGTGGTGGGAGAGTTACCAACCGAACCTTATCCTGGAGACTTTCAATTCCTAGCCGAATATCTCTCTGTAGACTTCGTTCTTCGCCGAAACTAGACCTAAAAGTTCGGTTGGCTTCATTGGACTTGTCCTAACCGAACCTCTCTCTGTAGTAGGACCATTAAATCATCTCCTAACCGACCCTTTGTCTTTAAATTATTATGCAAACTCGATTTATCAGCTCTAAGTTCGGTTAGCAAGCTCTCAGCCGAACCTTCTCATGTAGACTTAAATCTTCCAAGTTTGTTTTGCCCATAACTTCTTCGTCCGGATTCGGAATGACCTCATTCTTTTTACGTTATCTTCGTCTTTTCGTTCTCTTCAAGATGATATTAAGAAATCTTGGATTTGAATGAGTTGAATTTTGTCTTTGCCCTTCTTCATTTGTAGAACTCAATTTCCTTAGCACTTTTGTAGCAATTTCCTTGATTTTGAATGATTCACCTAATAAAACATAAGATAGAAAACAAATGCAATAACAAGTAATATGCAAGAATTATATCAAATAGTAGTTTGGATTTGACACTAAAAACTTGTGAATTATGCACTTATCAGATATAAACGTTGCAGTGAATTTAAGAAACATTTATATAGTTGGGAAAAGGGCGTAGCAAATTTTGCAACGCATTTTGAAATAGATGTGACCATTGCACAAATTCATTAAAGCAACTGCTATATCTGTTTGTCCGTAAACATGTTTTGGACGTTGCTTATATTTATTAAAGCAACGGATAAACAAGATTTAAGCAACGAATAAGGAGGATATTAGCAACATCGAGGTGGGTCCCATGATTATGTTGGTGGCGGTTATTTTTCTACAACATTAATATCCGTTGCGAATATGTATAAGGTTTTTTAAAAAAAAATTAATTCCTGCACCTGCATCTACATATATAGAGATTTTTGCACCTCCATATACCATTCTAGATAGATATCTACACCTACCACAATTATAGATGAAGTAGAAGACCCAACTTATCCATATAGAAGGAGAAATTGCCACAAACAAAGCAAATTTGATTGATCATCATCACTAAGAACACATTTTTAAACACTTATTTTAAAAGAGTACAAGGAATCACTACATTATAGCATGTAATAGATGAATTAGCATAAACCTAAACAAATAGTTGGTGTGATTTAAATCATATATAAGCACCTTTATTGCATAAGCATAGGGTGAATGCTATACTGGTAGGTAAAAACTTTTACAGAATTCAACTCAGAAGTTAGAGCACAGTTTCTCAAACTGACAAGTAAAAACTTCCAAAGGAAAAACATAAAGAATTCCAAATAAACATGTTTGCTTTCTGTAAGAGAGATACATACCAAACATTGGACTACAGGTCTGATTAATAACATCCAATTACACCGAACCAGACCTGTAATACAAAACTAACTGAAATTACTCCACATTCAGAAAAGTCAAAATTAGCTACTAAGTAAAAAGTTAATACTCTATTCACATTTCATTGACATTTGGGTGGTAGATGTTATTAGCAAAACCAGTCGATAGTAGATTTTTATCGTAAGTGCTACTTAAGTAAAAGTTAAGGATTTTTTTATATATACCCTTTGGCAAATGATACCACAGATCACACCATCTTACCATCGGCAGATGCGCTACTAGAGGAGAATCTACAGTGTTGATAACAGTTTTCTCATACACACCTAGTACTCTTGCACTGCTCCACACAAGTCCTGTGTTCCAAATAAATAATATTAAGATCAAATCAACAAGAATTGTCCTTTTAAATACTCTTGCATGGATAAATCACAACACATTAAGATAATAAGAACTGAAATCATATTAATGATACCATGTTTTGATTATTCGTTAGAAATGTCTCGTTAGAAGTGTACATGAATTTAATTACATATCTTAGTAGCTGACATGCTTGGCCAATCACAAAATTGCTGTTCTTATCCTCGTCCATCTGATTTTCTGAAGGCAAAGTTTCGGTTAAATAGTACTCGTATGGTGTAACATATATAGTCAGATTTGAACTATAAACATCAAGAGGTGAGCAGAAATGTAGAATGACTGATGCAACAAGACATTCATATTTTGTGTTACAGGTGTTTGTCGAATATGTCTATGGGATTTCATTTCACTGTCATAGTATGTCAGAGCTTCCAAAACAATAATAGTTCAAATTGGACCAAATGATACTGTGGATATAAATGGCTATTATGTGCTTATGGTTGAGGGTATTTAACTCGTGTTTTCTTCGGCTTAGCATCTTTTGGGCAGTAGCTTGGACCTTTCAAAATCAAGAAATATGGCATCCGATGCTAAGTGAAGCACACAGGCTATGGAATTTCATTCAACCAAAACAATAAAAAGCACCATACCTACTTAATACCATACTAGAAAAGCTAACAAATATCCTGGGGGTTTATGTTGTTCAGCACCAGCACTTCTCATCGCACTTCCAACCTGTCGTACAGTCCTGCAAAGCATCATTATTCATTAAAACATTTCCATTATGTGATTTTCTTTTTTGTGAGAAGAAAAAGCATTAACGGTGGTCTTACTATGTTGGTTTTGGTTGCTCAAGATCATATATAAATTGGAGTTCTGAACTTGCAACTCCTTGGTAGTGAATAGGACACTCTCATTCCAGATGGCAAGAAAAGCGTCATAAAAGCAAAGCTGCATCACCAAAATGAAACTTTAATAACTAATCACTAACCAACAATAAGTGAAAACCTGAAACACACAGGGGAGGTGCAAACAAACATGTTATGCAATGACAACATACATATTTCTGAACTGATATATGTTCAAAGACGAACTTTATATCGTGACAGTTAAAGCCTCACAATTACATTAGACATAAGACAGTATGGATGCAAGAGTCCTACATAAAGTGGGTGTCATAGCTTACAAGGTAAGCAAGTGGCAAACTATGTGTATCGTGTATTTACAGGGTATCGATAACTGTTGAATGCAGTATTTAAATTCTCTAGTGAAATTCAATGAAGAAAATCTTGAAGTATCTCACAAGTCCCACAAGTCCCCTTGTGGAACATACTAGATTGTACACTTCAGATCCAACAAGAAACATAGGAATCTTCTTAATTACCTGGAATACATGATCAGATATATGTGGCATTTTCTTATCGAAGGGTTCAATAGGTAACATTGACAGCTTCTTATAAAGGAAAAGCCATTGGTGCAAGTCCCCATATATTATGATAAATGTCAAAGCTTATTGTTTCAGGCTTTCTGTCTCTAGCAGAACATAATGTGACTCGGACCATTAAGTCACTTGGAATTCCTACCATATTACAACCAAAAAGAAGCACAAACACCATCTGAAGAACAAGAATGTGCGTGGAGTTGTATATATGCTTACCACAGTTAATATCCAGTCATCGGCTCTAAAGGACCTGTGAAACCACACCCTGCAAAAAGGAAGCAGAAGAAGGAATTGTTACACTGCCAAAAATTTATCATATGAAAAACAAAAGTATAATTGAAGGAAAAATAAAGAAACTCACGAATGATCCAAACTGAGTAGTATTGGCTTCAAACCCCGTTTACGATGTGAATTTAGGCTTACCGTAAGACTGATATAATCCGAAATATATGTTACCACACATCTGCAATTCAACGAATCATGAAATCTTTTGCATATTAGAAGTGCATGATGAAATAGTTGCTAAGTTGCCGCTAGTTCGCAGCTACTAAGTTGTAAGCTGTCGTGTCATAAAGGTTGCTAAGTTGTATCAATTCATTTATGCAAGGCTGGATCATCTGAAAGTTTTCCCCATGCTTTTAACCAGAACATTGTACTGCAATAATTTAGCTTTTGTCAAAAAACAACATTGAAGTGTATAGTAGAAAAGAAAAATCCATGTAACAATTTGTCAACTAGTAGTATCGTTATAGGAAATAAAATATCTGGGCTTGAAGGGTTTTCTATTTGGTGTGTATAGGTATGTGGCTCACAAAACCTTATATCCATTGGCATATTCATGTATTTTCTGCCATCTGCCTTGTTTCTGTAATTCTTGTGAAGGCGAGGATCCAAAAGTTGTATATCCCTCAGTTCTTCCTTCCTTAGAAGCTGCAGGAAAATACTGGATATCAATCACCTAAGACGAGTCTAGTAAGAGCCTTTGGAATATTAAAGCAGATAATTGAAGTATAATTACCGTTTCTGGAGCAGGAACACATGAAATTTTTATATCCTGTTGTTCAAACCCACTTTCTTCCTTCTGCAAAACAGATTTTGTCCGATGATTAGTGAGATCAGAAAACATTTTAAGCACATGTAACCATGAATAGGACGAAATTATATGAGCATGACAGTACTTACTTGCAATGAAGCAGTCAAAGTAAAAATAACTTTCCCATTTTGTGTTGCATCTACACATCGGGTTGCAAAGCTATTTCCATCACGTAAACGACGGACCTGATATAAAATTGGCACTGACAATGTATATGACATGGTTAGATAAGTGAAGGCTTGAAGGTTTCACACCTTAAAAGAGAGATAGATCGCCAATATCTAAACAGCTAGTGATGCTTAAAAGCAGCATGTAAGCTCGAGTAGATTCACGACATAAAGATAGTTTCAGCAAACTTAAAGTTCAATGGAAAAAAAGAGATACATTAGTGTGATAAATAGGAATTGGACTTACTGTTTTGATCCCCACCGATCAAGAAGTAACTGTCCAAACTATGAATAAGTTTAAAATGATCAACGGTCTTTGCTGCTGCAGCCAACGGCTACAAACAGAGACAAGTGAATCTCATAAGGGAATGTCACTATGAGGAATAAGGTAACCTTTACTAGGTGTTGATATTCGCGTAGTCAGATGCAATTCAATTATTTTTCTAGATGCAAGTCAAAATTGAAGGAACTAACACTTGCATTTCATTAAGTAGAACAATGGCAAATGGATACTTGTACTTAGACACCGTTAAGAACGATGAGTATTTGTTTGCCCATGTTTTATTTAAATGTTCAAAGCACATCAATATTCTGAGTTTCTGACAAGTCCAAGTAAGTAAACCATACCTGTGCAGTGATCTGGCCTCCGTAACACTTTGCATACTGTGTGGCGCATCAGGCGGTGTAAATCCACGGAATAGATTCACCTTCAACAAATAGAAAACAAAAAAAGGAATAAGGATTATGGTAAATCAAAAGATTAACATATTTCCATATACCAAACCCCAAAAAGAAGAATAAACTCTTACAAGACTTTTCTCAAACAGGTTAAACACAACATAAAAGACCAAGGAAAATAATTAAATATCTACCACCTTTTTTTCAAGAAATAACTGGAGGTACAAGATCGGCTACTCTTCAGTTAGTGATCAGATATAAACCTAGCAAAACTTTATCAACAAAAAAACCACTTTCAGTAAGCCATGAAAAAACTGAGAAACTTTAATTTATTTAAAGACATTAAAAAAAAAAAAAAAAACCCAAACCTGTTTTGTAGAAAATGGAAGAACATTAATAAACCAACCTAGCATTTTCTCCCAAATATAAAAAATAAAAATCAACATTGAAAGTGAAGAACAAGAGTAATGATCACCTAGAAATAACTCCCCCCATCTCCATCTCTTCACCTCGTTCATAATCCCCAACAATATCACCAGATGCAGATTTATAATGCTTCAAACGAAAAAAACAAAAGAGGAAAATAAAATTAAGATTCAAATACAAAGAAGAACTATAGATCGTATTCTGGGGCTCCAAGAAGAATAAAATAAAATCAGATCTACACGAACCTTAGAGTTTATACCAGAAACCAAACTCACATGTAAATACCCAACCCATCAAAACTGATATTGAAAATTAGGATTTATACCTAATAAGAATCAACAAACTTGCTACAACCATAATAAACTATCAGACAGTTGTTTGTTTCGGATTTCAAGAAAAAAATAATTTTCTAAGGTTACGAAAAAGTCAACCACCATCATCTTGCTAGATCGAGAAATCTGGTTTATGGGGTTTGATTATGATATAGAGGTTAAGAAGAAAGGTTTTGATGTTAAATCTTATTAGATTTTTCAGAGTTTTTCTCAGTTAGTAAAAAATGGTTTTATAAGAAAGAAAGGAAAACGAAATAGAAGTAAACTTTAAGCTTGTCTGAATAAAAGTATCTGAAATAAAACAATGTTTTTAGTTATTAAATGAAATACAATAAAGTATCTTTAATTATAAAAGTTTTGGGGGGAAAGAAATTTAGGATTCAACTTTAGGAGGCAAATATATTTTTTGGTAGGGAGAAAATGGGGAAAGCAATTTCAATATTTTTTTAAAAACAAAATTAAATTAAAAGAAAAATCAGAAAACCAAAATGAAAATCAATTCTAAACACCCTTGCAAATGAGACAATTATAAAAATGCCACAATTTCCAACTGATATAAACGTTGGACAAATGTTGCTCAATTATTTGGAGAAAACATGTATATATCCGGTTTTGCAACTGATATAGGCATGGCATAGTGTGCAACGGATATAAACGTTGCACATCTCAAAACTGAAATGTTGCAAAATTAGCAGTATGGCTTGGTGTTATTTGTATTTTATGCTTGTTTCACATTTTTAGGTATTTTGGAGTCATTGATATGAAAGAGGATAAATTGGAGCTCAAGGCATTTCTTGGAGACATAATGTGTTGACAGAATCAAAGTTTAGCAAGAACAGCAGACTCCTATGAGTCGTAAATAGGAATTCTTAATGCACCAAGGATATTTTGCTTGAGGAAACCATTCTATACGTGACGACCGTTTTTTGGGTCAATCACAACCAAAAAACTTTAGTTGTTTAAAAATGACAATACTCCAAGTGTAATTGATACAGAAAGATTGTAATACAGAGAATCATAACTCAAATATAAATGAAAACAACTCAATATATAACGTGGTTCAGCTAATAAGCCTACATCCACAGGAAAGTATAGTATATTATTTATCAACACTTATTTTGTACATATGGTAATATAATGAATTAAAGAAATTCAGTTCAATAGAGTTCTTAACCTAGTCTTAGCTTTTTCCACTTCTTCAATTTCCTTCAGAGTCTTTCCTCTCCCTTTTTTTTCCCTCCTCTTCTTTCTACTTTGGGGTTGGTATTTATAGTAAAATATGATGGGTACCTCTTCCTCACTCCTTCTTATCTTTACTTGACCTGTTTGATCTTATCTTTGACTTTGGGCGCAGCTCATCTTACTCCATTCGTAATGCTTCTTACTAGTTCCGCTTGCAGATGCGCAGCTCCCCTTTGGATTGAGCATTTTTTTGGTCCTTTATCTTTATTATATGGAGGTTGGCATGTGTGACATGTGGAATTTGACGTGGAGCATATTTATTCTTGTATGATTGAATTTTATAGTGCGCACATGATAGGGCGCAGATGATTGTGGAGCCCAAGAGATAGCAGAACGCGGATGATTGTGGAGCGCAACAGATAGCAGAGCGCGGATGATTATGGAGCGCAAGAGATAGCAGAGCACGGATGATTATGGAGCGCAAGAGATAGCAGAGCGCGGATGATTGTCTTGGCTGTTAATGATGCTTTTTCTTATAACTTGTGTTCTTTCCACGTGTCTTATATGCATCAATCTAGTCTGACTTTTCTGCTTCTGGTGTCAGTTGATGTGTGACAGATGTTTTATAGCTGTCTTCCTTTATCATTTATTTTGCTCTTGTACTTCTGGGTGCTTCATAATATGATACTTCCTTATTATGATGTAAACACGTGGAACTGATGAATTTATGTCCTTACAATTTGCCCCTTTTTTGTCTTTTGGATTTCTCTCTTACGTGCCTAGAATTCAAAAAGGCAAAAAGTAATGATGACTGTTGGGTTTTGTGCTCCTAATAAATTTGAATTTCGGCGGTTTCATACGTTTTCAAGAAGACACGTCGTTTGGATTCGCGCCTTTTGAATTCTTTTTTGCAGTCGTGTCAGTTCATTGGTTCAGTATTTAAGATAAAGTTTTGTCATTTTTCTCATTACTTTTCGTTTTCCAAGTTTGTAGCTAATTTCTGATCTTCTTCTGTCTTCTTCTTCTTAAAGTCCTTATTCCTTAAACTTTTTCGAGATTCCTCGTTTGATCAAGGTTTTTACTTCCCAAGATCAAATCTTCGCTGATTAACTACATATTTTTTACTGGTGAGACTGTTAGACTTCTTCTGTAGAAATTTTTGCATGTTGATTTTTTTGTTAAGTTTTACATTATTTTATACTGTTCATCATTGTAACCTTGTTTCTTCTTAGTCTGTAGATTAATCATGTCTGGAAAAGATAGTAGCCGTTGGAAGTCTGGTCTAATTACAAGCTTGGCTAGTGCCATACCTGTAATTTTTTAGTATTTTTAAAATTTCAGAATATGGAGTGTTAATTTTTGTAAACTCTCGCTCCTGAAAAAAATTCTTCCTTCCCTCTATCCGTGGACGCTTTGGTTCACTAGTTTCAGCTTTATTTGGAAAAAATTCCCCGACCCGGACGATGGTTCTATTGAATTTGTTCTTTTTGCATCTCCTTGCTGTTGCGATACTATCCTTGGACATTGCCCCTGTATGTCTTGCAGTCTTGCACATGTCTCGATTATTTCTCTAAGGTGCCCCTCAGTTTTCGGGTTGATATTATGAATATCAAAAAAGAGCTGAATTTTTCGGTCAGCTATTCTCCACTTGTAATTTTTAATGGCATCATCTGGCTCAACATCTCCAATTGCCTGGCAGATTGCATGCCACCGAGCTGTATAGTCACGAATTGATTCTTCTGGCCATGAAGCGAGTGAATATAATGTATCCAATCCTGAGTCAACGGGTCGGTTGTACATGTACGCTTCTAAAAAAAATCGAATTAACTGCGCATACGAATGAATAAAACTTTCTTGCAATTTATCATACCATGCCAGTGCCAGTCCCTTCAAACTTGATGGAAAACATCGACACACTACATCATCATTTTGCTCCCAACGCACCATGATTCGGTTGTAATATTTCAAATGTGGGGTAGGATCCCTGGTACCATCATAGCATTCAAAAACAGGAATGTTACATTCTCGGGGCATTGGTGCAAATGCTAAATGTGGTGCCAATGGCGTTCGCCTAGCTTCCTTTAACACTTCCTTTATTCTTCCACCTTCTTTATTCTTTAGGTTTCTTATTTCTTCCCTCATTTGATCCATAGCTTTAAAGCATTTTTGCCATTGATCATGTTGTGGTCCTGGGTCTGCCCGACTCATCCTTTCTTGTCCAGGTTGTTGTGATGTGGATCTCAGTACCATTCTTTGATCTCGACTATTTCTTTCTCTTCTGCCTTCGAATCTACTGGAACTTACTTCTTGTCCACGTGTTCTGCTGGCAGCTGGTTCCGCATTCCGCTGGATCGTTTCTTTCAACGTTTGATTTTCTTTAGTTAATCGTGCGATTTGTTCAGCACAAGCTCGTTGCTCTTACCTTACTCATATCCTCCATTAAATTTTGTATATGATCAATAATGTTTTGGGTATTAGATGGAGAATGATTATGTTCATAAATGTTTTGATTATTCTCCTGAAGTGAAGAATAACCCTCTGAATTGCTTTGCTGACTCTCTGGGTTATTTACTATCCCTCTTTGTTGAAGAATTTCTCTTGCGTAACTCTCTTGATTTCGTGAATTTTCAGTTCGCTTTGTTTGTTTTCTTTTCGTAATGTTATGTTTTCTTCTAATACCAATCCTCTGCTGCTTTCGAGAATTCCCTTGGTAGTATTCTATAAATGTTATATGATTTCAAAAAACTTATTTATTCAGTCAAAAATATAAGTAATTGAAACCAATTTTAAATGAAGAGATACTTCGTAAATTGAATAATTCTTTCAATTTCCTTGAATGTACACAAATTCATTTGACAAAAACTCATTTGAATTTAATCCTCTCATTTTTCGGGGTTCAAAATCCCTGTATCAAAACTCTCTCTTTCATTTTTTTTTTATAAAGTAGGATAAATCCTTTACAGAGAACAAAATTGCAGCGACTATTACATGATCGACAACAACCAAAATTTAATTTGTCGAGAAATGACATTTTAAATGGTAAAATGATACAGTAGATGCTTTGAAATGATACAGAGAACAAAATTGTAGCGACCATTACATGATCGACAACAACCAAAATTTAATTTGTCGAGAAATGACATTTTAAATGGTAAAATGGTGCAGTAGATGCTTTGAAATGATACAGAGAACAAAATTGTAGCGACCATTACATGATCGACAACAACCAAAATTTAATTTGTCGAGAAATGACATTTTAAATGGTAAAATGATACAGTAGATGCTTTGAAATGATACAGAGAACAAAATTGTAGCGACCATTGCATGATCGACAACAACCAAAATTTAATTTGTTGAGAAATGACATTTTAAATGTTAAAATGATACAGTAGATGCTTTGAAATGATACAGAGAACAAAATTGTGATGGAAATGAAATCAAAATTATGAAACAAGGTAGGATAAATCCTTTACACGTCCCTGTTTCTAGCGCCAAATTGTGACGATCGTTTTTTTGGGTCAATCACAACCAAAAAACATAAGTTGTTTAAAAATGACAATACTCCAAGTGTAATTGATACAGAAAGATTGTAATACAGAGAATCATAACTCAAATATAAATGAAAACAACTCAATATATAACGTGGTTCAGCTAATAAGCCTACATCCACAGGAAAATATAGTATATTATTTATCAACACTTCTTTTGTACATATGGTAATATAATGAATTAAAGAAATTCAGTTCAATAGAGTTCTTAACCTAGTCTTAGCTTTTTCCACTTCTTCAATTTCCTTCAGAGTCTTCCCTCTCTCTTTTTTTTCCGTCCTCTTCTTTCTACTTTGGGGTTGGTATCTATAGTAAAATATGATGGGTCCCTCTTCCTCACTCATTCTTATCTTTACTTGACCTGTTTGATCTTATTTTTGAATTTGGGCGCATCTCATCTTACTCCATTCGTAATGCTTGTTACTAGTTCCGCTTGCAGATGCGCAGCTCCCCTTTGGATTGAGCATTTGTTGGTCCTTTGTCTTTATTATATGGAGGTTGGCATGTGTGACATGTGGAATTTGACGTGGAGCATATCTATTCTTGTATGATTGAAATTTATAGTGCGCACGTGATAGGGCGCAGATGATTGTGGAGCGCAAGAGATAGCAGAGCGCGGATGATTGTGGAGCGCAAGAGATAGCAGAGCGCGGATGATTGTCTTGGATATTAATGATGCTTTTTCTTGTAACTTGTGTTCTTTCCACGTGTCTTATATGCATTAATCTAGTCTGACTTTTCTGCTTCCGGTGTCAGTTGATGTGTGACAGATATTTTATAGCTGTCTTCCTTTATCATTTATTTTTCTCTTGTACTTCTTGGTGTTTCATAATGTGATACTTCCTTCTTATGATGTAAACACGTGGAACTGATGAATTTATGTCCTTATACTATAATAACGAAGAAATTACTTGGAAGACATCTGCTTCTCAGGTTCCTTCATCTTCATATTTACAAAAAAAGAGATGAAACCTTGGTCAAAACACATCTCGACCAGTTTTATTGTTCATTTCCATTTTTTGCACCAAATTTATTCTCGCCGGCTAGCCATGTTTTGAGGGGTTCTTACAATGGTCACGAGATTTTTGAAGACATGAAAGAGAAGAAAAATGTGTCTTGATCAATTAGGGATTTGGAAAATAAGTACTCACTGAATTTGGAAAGAGGTCAAGACTACAAGGAAGAAGGGGTGGTGTTGTTGCCGATTGATTGAAGTGCTAAATGGTGAAAGATTAAGAAGTGTTTGCAGAGTTGTGAAGATTTACAAGATCTAGGAACAATGGGTTTGGATTGTTTTTCCAATTGAGTTGGAACGGTATAGGTTTTTTTTTACAGCGAATTGAATGATTTACGCCAAGAAAATGAGAGAGAATAGTTGGAACTGAGTTGTGTCCCTGAAATGATTGATGGTGATGAATTTGTACAATTTGATTGGAATTTTAATCATATTAGATACCGAGAACTTGTTAATGTTGCCATGGGTTCAACTAGTGTTCTAGAGTGCTTATTCGAAGATTATGGAAGCTAAGAAGCTCACATAGTTGTTGATACGAGTAATTTTGAGCTTTTGGACATGATTTGAGATAAACAAGAATATAGAGAAAATCGTGGTTGTCTGCCGTGATTTTTGATTTTTATTGCGTTTGGAAAGATGGGTTATTTTATAATTGACATTATATTGCAAGGAAGGAAAATTGCAATGGATACATCACTTATACGACGGATGGTTGTTATTGATGTTCTTCACAACGACTAAAATCGATATATATGTTCTTTATTTTTAAGGAAGATTGTATACAATCAATTGTTTTGAAGTGAAGTATAAATGGAGATTCTAGGTTATGTATAAATCTCCAAAATCATCCCTAGTTAGCGGATTTATGAAGTATAAATGGAGATTCTAGGTTATGTATAAATATCTAAAATCATACATAGAATCAACGGATTTTATAAGTGCCTAATTTATAGTTTTGTAATGTCGAATTCATACTTGTTTTTGTTATATTCCTTGCGTTTTACCTTATATTAATCTTTTTTTTATGTTTTTAATAATGTAGATCATCCAAAAGCTAATGTAAACAAATTTAAAATATACCAATGGAGTGAAGTACTACATGTACCCAAGGACCCAAGACCGAGTGGAGCCATAAATACTCGGAAAAGTGGATAAAGGAAGAGAAAGGAGCTTGGAAGGTCCAACTTGACAAATCTAACGAGATATATTCACCTCCTTCTTGTAGGGTATTAAAATAATATTCAAACAAGCCAAAAAATCACTCAATTTGGATACTGAACGAAGAAGTTATGAACCAACTTGGATTTAGTTTTTGGTGGTTGTTGGGCCAAATTGGTGATAAGATTCTGGGAAACCTATTTATAATAACCGCAATTGCACGACGTCTACAATGCAGACAACGGTAAATACGGTTCGAACCCATTGGGAACACTGTAATCAATATTCTTAATTGACTTATCAAGGATTATACTTTTATGTTTTTAGATTTTCGGAAATACAATTGAATGAGAAAATAATAAAATGAACTAGCAAAAGTATACAATGTGATCAAGTAGAGAGGGCACTAGGTTTCTCGGTTTCCATTAATTTGATATATAGAACTCACATCCAATCTCTAAATAAGATCGTTTCACCATTGTAATTTTCTTCGCTTCCAAGTTGACATTTATAAATAATTGTTTATCAGTCGAAAAGAATATCCCATCAAATATTACTAAGCATGGCATATCAATTTAAAAGCATAAACAAAAAGTATAGTTATCTAACCAATTTATAGTTTTAAAGAATCACATATCAATTTATAAGGATATACCGTCAAAGAATCTAACCCAAGCACAACGTCAAACGAAAAACATACATGATCAATTCCACTATTTATGTAACAAATTACCAAGCAAATATTGAAGAAAATTACTAAATATTTAAATTATTATTGAGTGTTGTATAAT
Source organism: Papaver californicum (assembly GCA_023531435.1). NCBI lineage: Eukaryota > Viridiplantae > Streptophyta > Magnoliopsida > Ranunculales > Papaveraceae > Papaver > Papaver californicum. Next base: position 7,723,259 of record JAJJMC010031210.1, on the reverse strand, counting down.
CAAATTAGTTTTCACCTAAAACCCTAGGTGCAAGATTACCAAGGCATGACACAGAGTTTCTTCAAACCCATCAAAAATAAATAGCAAAAGATTAGAGAGAAAAGATTAAACCCTTCTTTGTGTCGTTTTATGTGCCTGATTCCGTCTGTCAACAGCCCAGACCTTCGACCGCCAACCCACATTTTTCTTCTCTCCGTCTAGCCTCCAGAACTAACAAAACCCACCAACCAGCCACCGAAACCAACCAATCAATCTCTCTACATCCTTCTCTCTCTCCAACCTCGATCCTCCCCCTTCTCTTTACTGCCCAGCCGTCAACAACCCTTCGAACCCCCTCTTTTGTTCTATCTACTTCTCTTTTATACTCTCTACAAAATATGTCTACCCTTGGTCCCACCTTCTTTCACCAATCAGGCCACAATTCATCCAAACTCCTTCTCACCTTTCTCCACTTTGAACTCGCCACATCCACAACCTACTCTCTTTCTTTATTTTCTTTCTGTCAGGCAAACAAAACTAAAAAAGAACCCAACACCTTCTTTCTCACTTCCACCTCTTTTAATTACCCAACACCTAAACTACCTATATTCTCTTTGTACATTCCACTCTCCACCAATAATAGTTGAGAACCCCACTTCTTTCTTTCTATCTTCTTTTCATACGCCAGCACACCTACCACTTTTAGTCTATCCGCCTAACTCTATTATCTCGTCAACTCAACAACCAATCCCCAAAATCCACCATTTATTCTCCATACTCATTCTTTATCCCTTTCACGTGCTAGACTAGGAAACTGAGATTATAAGTCCAAGAGAAAACTGCCCAGCCTCTCAGACTTTGCCTTGTCTTTGTACGCCTATCTATATATATCACCCATTTAGTCCAATTTATTTGTAACATCGGTTTTTAAGTGTGTAACCTATAAAAATGCAAAAATACCAATATTAGTACAAACACAAGCCCTAATAAATACAAATTTGACGGTAAAAATATATAAATTAAATGCTTATCAATTTGGAATGCGCAAGAAGGTAAAGAGGGAGTGCATTTTGATCTTATGTTTGAGCGATATTTTTATGTAACTTGGTTATTTTGCAAGTTATGATGCATGGATTTTTGTACGACACTATTATGTTTTACGTAGATTTCCTAATGTGATCTTTTCTATTTACCTAGGTTTCCTAACAAGGATTGAGGGGAGCATCTAAAAGCCTATACAAAGGAGAGCTTAGAATAATATCTACACAATGGTTTACCCCTTTAAAGAGGGGAACTAAGATACTTCTTCGTGTATATTTTTCCATGGGTATTGAGAAAACCCTAAGTTGGTGATTTTATTCTTATTGGTTAAGGATATAGTTGTAAACATGTTACCTGAATTGATGAATTAGTTTTGTTTCATAATTATTGTTCAAATTCTACCGTGTATAACAATTGCATAATTGAGATATTGTTATATGATTGAATGTTTGTTTATTTAAGTTTCAAATTAAGTGGATGCATATTCATATCTAATGCTAATTTTATGGTTTGTTAATATAGGAAAGTTGAGAATCCTTGAATACAAGTAGCAAAGTGTTATTACTGATTATATCAGTATTTTCTTATAACTATGTAGAATTTGACCATTGTCCGAATGGACTACTCGTAATAATTCATTATGTTGATAGCCTATTTCACAAATCTTAATGTGCTTAAGGAATCGAACTTGATTGTGCGATTCGTTGGGTTATTCTCCAAATAGAATTCATATTTACATCGTTACGGGTATATAGACTCGCGATGAAATACTCTAGGCCTTTTGATAACAAAAGATTAAATATCAACTATAGTTATTAATTTAAGTGCATGTTTTGTTATGAAATATGAACCCTTAACCAGTATTTCTCAACTTTCTTCTTTCCCGCAGATATTTATGCTTTATTTTATTTTAGTTTAAATTATTTTAATAATTCAACAAACCCCCTCTTGGTGACTTAAGATTTCGATAACAAATGACAATTACACAACTTCTTGTGGGAACGATCCTTACTGCCATTGTAACACCCCGAGTTCCGGGCCAGGGTCAAACCCATATGGACATCCGAACTCAAGGCGTTACGGGTCAGAAAGAAACGTATGCATATATTTATACTAACTTACTTTTTATGCCAAACATAATTGAAACTTTACATAACATAAAGTGAAGCATATGAATACACTAATTATCTTTAACAATATTTTCAACCGAAGATTTTAAATCAAATTACATTTTAAGCAATACAAGAATAATATAATCATTAAGCTAAGTTTTTAGTTCCACTTCCAACTTTCATGAAATCTGCGAAAATGTCAATTGGGTGAGATGAGAGCTCAGTAGAAGGCATTCCCAATCTCAAAACATGCATACCAATATCAATGAGTCAATTAACATATAGCATGAGTATACGACATGATCTCGAGCAATCAGTGATATATATATCAACCAACAAGATTTCCATACAAGTATTATTTTCAACAAATCATTTAATTTTCATTTGTTCAATCGTGAATTCACAATTCCAATATTGTTGTCGACAATTCATCCATTTAAGTTTCAATACATGAGTTCATAACACCAATAACATTTTCCATAATTTATTCAATTAGATTCCAACACATGAGTTCATGGTACGAATGTCCTTGGTTCGTACTCCACCTATCGTTTATCTGGCACGGACAGCCGCCATCGATAGTCAGGAACATAAGTTCCTAGATGGGTATCATTACTCATTTAACTTCTGGGGATCATTACCCGTGTTACTGTTAAGGATCATTACACGTCGTTAGCATGGAACCATGTTCCATCTAACGCTAAAACATGAACTCATTTCTAATTATAAATCATTTTTACAAACAATATAAGCAACCATGGCTTAACAACATATGAACAAACAACATGAATTTCCTTTAAGCTTTTAATCAGACAAACTATATGCAGATATATTATATTATATGTTTCATAGTGATAACTTTATCTGATCGTCTTCAAATTTTAAAGGAACCTATATGAATAAATCAAAAACAACATACCTAAAATTCACAATAAACCAATGGTTTAACCAATAGATATTGAATTTACAATGACATCCTAAAAACTGGGCAGATTATACATTATTACTAAACAATTCATGGTCAATTCATAATAGCCTAAAATTGAGCAAATCCAAATCACAATGAATGATAACACATAAATCTACAACTTTTGTCAAGACCTCAAATCATTTTATCATCAAGATTGCTGAAACACAGTCAAAACATAACCAAGGAAACTTCCCAGAAATTTATGAAACATCACCCAACTTAAAAGAGATATTCAACGTGAATTTACGTTGGATTATATTAAAAATTTAACTGTAGATACCTAATCATGTTATATACCAATATGAGAAAGTTGATCATCAATCAGAGATATGTATTTACATAAATAAATTCCAGAAACCTAACAATGTAAAATCATAGGAATTAAACACTCAAAGAAAAACATCAAAAGAGAAAGGGTTTGACATTCTACCTCAATTGACTACAACATCCTATATTGATTCTCCATGACCTTCTTCTCAAAACACCCTAGTTCCTCTCATTCTCATTCTCTCTAACCCTTTTAAGTTTTCTCCCTAATTTTTTTCAATCATTATAATAATATTAAATCTCATATTTAATAAAAAAAAATTAATTTTTTAATTATATTTTCAATTTCCCACAAAATTTATTTATTTATTAAAATTAAATTAGGTGACTCTATTTCCACCCTAATTTGCAGCTTTTCTAGTCAAATCAACCCCACCTAGGCAAAGGAAAGTGTAACCCCACCCGAAACGGTAAATAAAAATGACAGATATTACATTCTACCACACTTAAAAGAAATTTCGTCCCAAAATTTAGAACATACTTACAACCTCAAAACATAATATAAACAATATTGTAATAAACAACAAGAAAATTCAATCCAGCAGACAACTAGCAATTCACATGAATTCGACAAGCCATAATATAACTAGTAAGATGGAACAAGCAATATAACAATCAAATCAGACAAGCATGCAATACGAAAATAATTTATTTACTGTCTCATTCAAGATCTAAAGCCTAGAGATCTGATACCAACTTGTAACACCTCGAGTTCCGGATCAGGGTCAAACCCATATGGAGATCCGAACTCAAGGCATTACGGGTAGGAAAGAGACTTATACATATATTTCTCCTAACTTACTTTTTATGCCAAACATAATTGAAACTTTACATAACATGAATTAAAGCATATGAATCCACTAATCATCTTTAACAATATTTTCAGTCGAACATTTTAAATCAAATTACATTTTAAGCAATAGAAGAACAATAAATCATTAAGCTAAGTTTTTAGTTCCACTTCCAACTTTCGTGAAATCTGCAAGAATGTCAATTGGGTGAGATGACAGCTCAGTAGAATGCATTCCCAATCTCAAAACATGCATACTAACTCCCATTTCAAGTAGTCCCAGGGTTTGGTGCCAAGAGGCTTAAATGGCCGATGTTGGCGATAATGCAATGGCATGTTCGGCTGATGCAGTAGCATCAGACACAATACTCTTTTTTGCATTATCCTACGTATCTATAATAATATGCATTAATCGTCTCCTGGATGATACCTAGGCGACATTTACTGATGAGGCTAGTAATCCAAGGGCATCATCCCAACAAAACAGATGCAACAGAAAGCAGCAATCCTGGAGACTTATTCACTTACCAGAATCAACAGAAGATCTTTTACAATCGGCATGTAAAGCAGATTTAATATACTTTTAACATATTCTCAACGGCCATTTGCACATAAATCGATGGATATATTATATTTTAAGGACTTTAGGAAACAATAGCAAAAGAACAACCAATATTTCCTTGAGAAAAAACTTTTTCAACAAAGATTTAACTAACAACTCACATTGATTTATGAAAGGACTATAATTCTAGTCATTAAAGCATCACAAAAGCAAACACCACACCAGTTATAAGCATATGGAGATGCTAAACTGCTGATACTGCAGTTTCACTACTAAAAGGCTTCTGTAAATTTTATAAGCGTATGCAGGTTATGGATTTCACGTTTAGAATGAAACATGTTCATTATGATACTTAAAAATCAAAATTGCACCTCAAAAATCCTTCAAAAATGTCTTTTCATTTGTATTAAAATGATGGAATATATAACTACTTAGTTTCATAAATCAATGAATACCTATAACGTTTGCCCTTGTTTACTGGACGCAGGGGAAAAAACTGGAAAAAAGGGGAGAAAGGTTATAATGATTGATGGATCATAAGTGAAGAGTTAAGTATTTTAAGAGAGAATGACATATGTTGTACTGTTGAGAGAAAGTTTATTTTGCTTTGCATCATTCATGATGTATAATTATTTGCTGAAGTCGGGATTATTTATTAGTGTAACTAATCGTACGTAGTATGTGTCATGAATCATTTCACTAAAATCTTTAGATCAAAGGAAAGTATAAATGATTAGAAATATATCTTACAGTTTTTTTGAGCATATCTAAAGTCATATAAGCATCTTTTTGGAAACGTTCTTTTTCTTCGTCTAATATTTAATTCTTCTCAGTTGCAGACTCCTTGCGCTTCTCAATTTCTTCCGTTACTCCGCTTGAGATTTGATTTATTTCACTGTTTTAAGAATTATTAAAAATCTAATCTATGATTTTAAAACAATAAAGTATAACACTCTCATTAAGTCCGAGTAAAACCGATAATCTACATATTTAGAGTCTGCGACACTAATATACAGAGTATGATCTAACACTTTCTATGATATAATTGGAATATTAGATACCAGAAGGATTACAGATACATATCATGTAGTTATATGCAAACATGAGATCTGACTTACTTAATCATCTTAAGCATGTTCTCCGTTGCTACTTGCACTTGTTGTGAGACATCTGCAATCATCAAAAGAAAGCAAACAAAACAACATAAAACACTACACCAGTCACGAAAAGTAGATGAAGAAACTCATAGCCTATTAACTACTAAATCGAACCAAATTTGGTAGAAGTATCTCTGTTCAGATTCAAATTTTCAAGAGTTAATAAGTACACTTTTGTGTTGAAGTCGAATTCAAAAAACAATTTTCAACCGAAAATTAAAAAAATCTGATATAAAGTTCATCAAATCCTTTCTAATTTGATGAACTTGGGGGGTCAAATTTTCGAAATCTGAAACAAAGCTTATTGAATCTTCCCTGATTTGTTGAAATTAGGTGAAATTTTCAAAATCAACAACTTCACTTTTAATCATAAAAAATTAAATAAAATTTCGTATAATTTAAAAAACTTTTAACGAAAACTCTTGATAGACTCATTGATTAAATAACTTTAATGTCAATTCACAAATCTCACTGAGTAATTGAAATTTTTAAAAAGAAGTAAAATTGATTAAATTTCACCTGTTTCTTCATATTTTTTCGGAGAGGAATCTTAAGTAGTCTGATTCTTCTAATGCTCAATCATATAACCTGCTTCACAATCTTGAAACAATTTTATACATAGTCTCAACTTCTAAATATAATCAGTTATATATCCATATTTCCCCTGCAAATTTAATTTCAACACATATACAAAAAATAAAATAAAAAACAAATGGAGAGAACATTAAAATCCAAGAAATACAACAACAACGTATGTAACACAAACAAAAACATAAACATCAATCACCAAAAAATTATTAAGTAGATTTGGAAGCAATTGGATTAAAAATACTCGCTTGAACACCACAGAAACCACAAACAATAGATTGAAGATCGTTTTCATCAGGAACAAAAACTACATCAGGAACAAAAACTCCAGCAACTATCTCCTTACTAATTGATTCCTCTCTGCAAAATCAGAAGACATAAATTGGTATTAATATAATAATTATAAAAAAAAGTAATTTAATTTCAAATATATCCGACATAAAAAAATATACATGTTAAGTGAAAAAGTGCTTATTGATTGATACCCAGAAGCAATAGTACTTGAAACCCTACCTGCACAAAATCAAAATTGATTCTACACAAACCCTAGATTTAAGAAATAAAATACCAAAGCCATAACGGCAAGATTGCTTTTTTTAAGCAAAAATACTAATTAGTTCAGCGAAGAAGTACCTAAGGTTAAGGAGAATCTTCTTTTTTTGTCCCCATAATAAAAAGTCTTTCTGAAGAAATGCCTTACAGTTCCCGATAGGTATCGGTTGGACTTCTATACTGATAGTCTTCTGCTTAGGTTTATAAGGTATGAATCATGAATTAAAGAGATTGAAGTGAACAAATCAGAGGTATGAATCAAAGTGATTGAAGGGTGCAAATCATAGAGGAGAATAACCAAGATTATTTTTGCTACAATCGAAGAGGGATGAGAAATGGGAGAAAAGAAGCCCTACTTTTTTTCTGCAACTGAAGAAGGTATTAATTGTGAAAACAGATAATGGGATAATGGGTTTGTAATGTAAACTATAATATACCTTATATTATAATAATAGCTCGATCTCTATTCTTCCTTTATATCTTTCTCAAAACAAATCTCAACCACTCTTTATATCCATTCTAGCCCTCCTTTATCCCCAAGTTTGTTTTTCCAGATTCAAATAACTTTTCAACACTTAAATGGAAAAAAGTTTTTTTGGCTGATTAAGACTCCGACCACATCTGTGGGTAGAGTAAAAAAGTTAAACGGCTAAGTGTGGGAATGTTGGCTGAAAATAGAAAACGTAAGATAGAGTTTACTTACCATTAAGGTAGGTGTTATTGCAATCACCTGAAAGTACTTCAAACTCTGTGACACCAAACTTATGGCGAGGTATGACGACGGATGTGGACGGTAACGGAGCGACAAAAGTGTTCCGATTAAAATAAGCACGGTACTTGTTTTTAGCGGGGCGAGACATCTTTTTTTCAGGAGAAAAAATGAGGTTGTTGAGACCCAGCAGCATACCTTCTTGCAGTAGAGGCTCAAACTTCCAGATGATTTTTTTTCTGATAATTGCATGTAGTTCATCGCCTTAACGAAATAAAATGTTTGAAATCTGGTATCATAACGAAAATATAAATTACCAAAACCGATTAAAGATGAGGAAATATCTTACGTCGTAATCTATAAGGAGCAAATCCAGACTGGTAACATCATTTGTTTTCATGAAGTCAAGCTCGTGCCACATTTGGGCGATGCGAACACGGGTCATCCAGGGGCCAATTCCATCTTTTAGCTGAAATTCCTTGACAGTGAAGATTCCAGGAGTTTGTGCACTCACCGCGGAGCTGTGAATAACTGAAGAAGCCATTATTTCGATCTGTACTATTGAAGCGCGAATAGGTAAAATTTAGGAATGCAATAGATAATTGGAGGCACCATAGAGAAAGAAAAAAGATTAGAAAAAAGATTAGAAAAAAGAAATATGCAGACATGGGATTTTAGTTGGTGGGAACAATCCTTGTTTGGCGTAGAGAGTACGGATGCAGTGGTGAGTGTGATTTTCATCCAAAACTGGCGCGGTATTTATAGAGGATTTAACTCAACATTCTATTAGGGTAAATTGGTTCTAAAAAAACGGATGTTAATAGGATCATGAAGGGTTAGGAGGAGAAATCAATAATCATAAAAACCAATATCTTAAACAATAAGTGCTGGTAACGACAATTGAATATCTGCGATGGATATAATCCAATTCTAAACGATGACTCCAAGTAACGACAATTAAATTTGCACGATGAGCAGAACATAATTAATTTGAGATACATCATACGATCTGCCTAAAACAATTAATTGATTGTTCCATGCAGTCCCAGTTACCTGGAGTTATTGTTTAACAGAAATTAGATGCATGGATGACTAACCTCACAATAGATTTCCCGAGATGAACCTCCCAATAGATTGATTTTTTGATTTTGATAAAGTTGTTCAGTGGTAGCCATTTAATTCACATAACTAACAATGACTAAACAAAAGACAGATGAAAAGGAGAGCAATGACCTAATTTCGTCGCCACCAAAGCTTCATATGCCCGAAGAGATGAACACGAATCTTTGTTTTCTTTTGGATTTGGACCCAAGATGACCCATAATGACACGACGGAGAATCTTGGTAAAAATAGATTAATGACTGAGCAATAACCGTTGATGATGAAACTTATCATAGGATCTTAATCTTAGAACTAAGCCATCAATGAGATTCATATATCTTATCTAAGATGAAATCCCGATCACTACTTATAACCTAAGCTGGTTTATTAAAATAATCTGGACCGTTGCTTATCCCAAAACTAAAAACAGATCATATAATCCTGACCACTCTTTCTCCCCCTTAACTTCCCAAGATGAAATCCAGGCCACTCTTTGTCCCTCCTTAACTTCCTAATATGAAATACAGGCCACCACTTATAAGTTATAACCCAACTATGCTTTATATTTTTGATATACATATTCAACCAACAAGATTTCCATACAAGTATTATTTTCAACAAATCATTTAATTCATTTGTTCAATCGTGAATTCACAATACCAATATTGTTGTCAACAATTCATCCATTTAAGTTTCAAAACGTGAGTTCATAACACCAATAATATTCTCAATAATTTATCCAATTAGATTTTAACGGATGAGTTCGTGGTACGAATGTCCTTGGTTCGTACTCCACATATCGTTTATCTGGCACGGACAGCCGTCATCGATGGTCAGGAATATAAGTTCCTACATGGGGATCATTACTCATATAACTCCCGGGATCATTACCCGTTTTACTCTCGGGGATCATTACCCGCCGTTAGCAGCATGGAACCATGTTCCACTAACGGTTAAACATGAACTCATTTCTAATTTTTAAATCTTTTTTACAAACAATACAAGCAACCATGGCTTAACAACATATGAACAAACAAAATGAATTTCCTTTAAGCTTTTAATTAAACAAACTAACTGCAGACATATTATATTATATGTTTCATAGTGATAATTTTATCCGGTCGTCTTCAAATTTTAAAGGAACCTATATGAATAAATCAAAAACAACATATCCAAAATTCACATCAAACCAACGGTTCAAACAATAGATATTGAATTTACAATGACATCCTAAAAACTAGGCGGATTATATATTATTACTAAAAAAATCATGGTAAATTCATAATAACCTGAAATTGAGCAAACCAAATCACAATGAAAGAAAAAACATAAACCTACAACTTTTGTCAAGGCCTCAAATCATTTTAATATCATCAAGATTGCTGAAACACAGTCAAATCATTTATTCCCAGAAAATTCAGAAACATCACCCAACTTAAAAGAGACATTCAACGGTGAATTTACGGTGGATTATATTAAATATTTAACTATAGATACCTAATCATGTTATATATCAATAGGAGAAATGTGATTATCAATAAAAGATATATATTTACACAAATAAATTCCAGAAACCTAACAATATAAAATCATACGAATTAAACACTTAAAGAAAAACATCAAAAGAGAAAGGATTTGGCATTCTACCTCAATTGACTATAATTCTTCAGTCATTGATAAACAGTTTGTTGGACAATACTCGACGCAGTTCCCACAAAAAATACAGATTCCAAAATCAATACATCATCTTGATTCTCCATGGACTTCTCCTCTCCTTCTCATTCTCTCTAACACTTTTTAGTTTTCTCCCTAATTTATTTCAATCATTATACTAATACTAAATCTCATATTTAATTAATTGCTTTAATTTTTTTTTCAATTTCTCATAAATTTTATTTACTTATTAAAATTAAATTAGGTGACTCTATTTCCACCCCAACTCTTAGCTTTTCTAGTCTAAGAAACCCCACCTAGGCCAAGGCAAAGGAAAGTGTAACCCGACCCGAAACGATAAATAAAAATAACGGGTATTACAACCGTTATATTACTTGTTAGTATTAGTGGTAAATATCTAAGTAATTTGTTACACTTATGATACGCATCAAATTTTGGTGCCGCTGCCAGGAAGCAGTATGTAATTGTTTTTGTTTGAGGTTTCTTCTTAGTTCTATTTTTCGTTTTTCTTTTAGTTTTTTTTCTTCAGGTTCTTACATTTTCGTGGTGGAAATTACTTGTTGGTAGAATTCGTCATCCGTCAAAAGCGGGAGGTAGATTAAGAATACAGGTCTATACATCACTTTTATGTTTGTTTTAAGGTTTTTTAGTTAGATTTTTTTTTTAATTTGTTTTTATAGACCTCATGTTTCCTTATGGAATAACATATATTATGCACAAAATCAGGCATATTATGGTGGTAATCAGTATAGTTCAAATTCTCAATTTTTTTATAACTTCCAACCAACCATGGGATATAGTAGAATCAATCCTTCGGTTTTAATCAAATATTCAACGGAGCCTTTTTGTTATTATCATACATACCAACAACTTTATGGTGGGTATGTAAGTCAACAACTACAAAGAATGAAGGACGGTTTTACTTCTAATTGGCTCCATTCTAATTGTATGCAAATTTTAAATCAACTAAAGGACATGAAACATATACTAGACCAACTTGATCCAACACTTAATAGGGAGAACGTTGCACCAACCAAATTCTACAATAGCATAACTCACCCGACTCCTAATCGTATTTTTGATCATTCACCTTTTTAACGGGAAAAGTCGTGGTCTAGAAATCCTATTGTAAATAATTATGGAAAACATGTAAACATAAGAAAACTCTCGAAAAAATAAATCAACTGGAATATGACGGATCACCAGAAGAAGTTCTCCAGGAAATTAGTAGTACATACGTGTGGAATCCAGACGACCTTCTGCTAATGTCGAATATGAGGTCAGTGAAGATTAGGAAGATGACTCTTATATTGAGGAGGAGGAAAGATTTGAAAATGAAGCTATATTGAGTAATATCCTGGAAGACCCAATTAAACTTGTCAAGGATTATAATTATAATGTTAATGAGAAGATTTTCATTGAGACAGAAACTGATGACGAATGAATTTTGAAGAGTTTGATAGAGGATCACGATATACATGAGGTAAATAATTCTCTGGAATTCTTTAAAATTAGTATGGATCCCGTGATACAAGGGATAGTGGAACATTTGTATACTCCTTTGCATAATTCTATGTCAAATAATCTTTCTCCTAAATCGAAGTAGTTTCTCAAAGAGTTGTTAACCCAACTTTTAAGAAAATATCTCACTTAATGTTGAATTTGTGTGTTTCTAATGTGTTTAAAGATTATTTTGTTTCTAAGTACCCACCGTTAGAGATACAATTGTTTCTAACGTTTTGCAGGTTCACCGAGTGGAACCAATAGAAGTTTCCGTATTTTATTTTATATATATACTTCCAATTATGGGGGTAACTTTGATCAAACAACAATTTCACTAGTTATATTTTATGCTAACATTTGTACGAAGTTGTTATTAGCATTGTAGATCCTTAATTGGGTAGGACCTTAAATTTTAGGATTGTTGGTATACGGGCTACTAGAAAGTCAGGCTAAGGACATTAAACTAATGGCTACATGGGAGGTAACCCATTAGTTTGTATCTTTATCTCTTTTATTTTGATTAGTTTGCATATCATAGTAGGAATTTCTCATCTTAAGTTTCATAAAGTCCTAAAATCTATAAAGCAGAAAATTTCGACGAACAATTTTTCAATAGGAAATCCCATTTGTAACATGTTTCTGTAAAACGGGTTTACAGATTTCGTCGGAGTTCCAATCGAGCCAATATACGAAGAAGAAAGACTCACCTTTCCAATGAAATTGAAAATTTAAATTTGGAGTCCATTTGATTGGGAAATATTCATGGAAAGTTGATGCTAGAGTAATTCCAGGATTTTCCAGACTGCACATAGTTCAGTGGGGAGACCATAACTCTAAGGATGTATCTCTAAGCACTGAACCCTTTTAACACGTTAGAAAAACGACGTAGACGAACAACTTTCGTGTATATTCTTTTTCCTAATTCCTTACCCCACATGTTCAATTTTTGAGGCAAAGCTATTGTTGCTTCATATTTAGGAATTTTTGATTTTCAAACACTGAGGATAATGTACAGTTTAAGCGGGGGGATCAACTAGCATGTTTTATTAGTAGTTTTTAGTTCATATTCATTTTCTTCGTTTTTCTTCGTTGTTTTTTTTTTTGTAAATATTTGCATGATTAAAGATTTTATTGTTACGTAGTATAATTTTAGCTAGGTTTACATAAAGAATTCTTACTGAAATAATAGAACTTCGAATTGCTAGAAAAATCTACATTTCGTGTTTTTAATCTTTGAGAGAGTAATCATGATGAACTTAACCATGTGGGTGACAACTAGGTGAAAAAGGAATGCAGTATTAAAGAATTAATCAATCGTTAGTGTAGACTAACATTTGAGTGAGGAACCTAACCTTTTAATACATGTTTTGAGTATATTCTTCCGCATTAACTCCAAGTAAAGTAAAGACCTACTCAACCTCGTACCCCTTTAGTACTCTTTGACCTCTTGAATGCTAATTCTGTCAATCATAAGGATGACATCAGAATTGTGATTAACCTCATTCTTGTAATCCGAATTACATGAAACACTACCCTCGAAGCAGTTGTCAATAGAAAATTATCACCATCATCAACAAGTGGACAAATACAAACTTACTTGTAAAGTTGAAGACATCAATGGTTTACGAGCAACAAAGAAAGAAGTAAATAAAATCATATAATCCAAGGCGAAAATAAAGAAATGCAAAAAGATGTGAGTTTTTGAAGTTTATGACACCGAGACAATGCCAAAGTTGTAGTCAAGTGCAAAAATCCTTATCCTACGGAAATGAAAGAAAAATATCACAAAAATATATATAGACTAAATCAAGGATGTGGAGAATAAGAAATCCACAAAGAAATTTCAAAACACTAAGTAATTAAAGAAAAAAATAATAAATTGTCAAAGTTTTAAAAAGTTCGGGAGTTTTATCATCAAAAGTTGAAGCCGAAGCCGAATACGTTTTTATTGAACGGTCTGAGAGTGGTGTGTATATCGTATGAGAAGGTGAGTGGGCATTCCCTTACTCGCATAAGGTTGATTTTCTTTGGTTGAGATCATCAGAAACTGAAAATAAGCGTCATATTTCCGTGTGCAAGTATTCTCTTATTCATTCCTTCTTGCGCACATAATCGACCTTTTTTTATGGTTTTTTATTAATGAACGATCACTGAGCAGAAGACGAGGAAAAATACTTATTGATTTTTCTCGATACTTCCTTCCATCATGAGAAGAGAACATCACTGTCATTGGTTTAGTACATTACACTCTCTCGTCGATTTAGCGAACTTATATTTGAATTTTTTCCTTGTACTTCTAACTTCTTGACATTGGGTGGATAAGTTTTATGTCCTCATAAATATTTGGTTGCTTGTGACTAGGTCACCTAGAGGTTTAAAGGATTATTGCACATTCCTAAATATAACCGTGATTCATAGGAAAATGGGTTAGGTTCGTTTAGGTACGTAATTTGCTCGAGGACTACCAAAGGAAAGTGTAGGGGAATTTGATAAGTACCTAAGTTATATATTTGTAATGTCAAATTTATACTTGTTTTTGTTATATTTCTTGCATTTTACCTTGTATTACTCTTGTTTTCTTTTATTTGTTTTAATTATATGAATTATCCAAAAATCAATGGAAATAACTCTAAAGATCCCAAAGGAGTGAAGTACTACAAGTACCCACGGACCCAAAACCAAGTGGAAATACGAATACTCGGCCAAAGTAGATAAAGGAAGATAAAATATATTGGTAGGTCCACCTGGACCAATCTAACCATATTACATTCATATTAATTTAATATGAAATTTAAAGACGATTTAAACTAGCCAAGAATAACTCGATTCGGATAGTGAACGAAGAAGTTATGAGCAAAACACTGAAACCAACTTGGATTTAGTTTTTGGTGGTTGTTGGGACAAATTGGTGATAAGATTCTGGAAAACCTATTTATAATAACCGCAATTGCACGGCGTCTACAATGCAGACAACGGAAAATACAGGTCGAACCCACAGGGAGCGGGGACAATACTGTAATCAATATTCTTAATTGACTAATCAAGGATGATACTTTTATGTTTTTGGATTTTCGGATATGCAAATGAACGAGAAAATAATAAAATTAAGTAGCAAAAGTATACAATGTGATCAAGTAGAGAGGGCACTAGGGTTTCTCGGTTTCCACTAATTGATATATAGAACTCACATCCAATCTCTAAAATAAGACCGTTTCACCATTGTAATTTCCTTCCTTCCAAGTTGACATTTCTAAATAATTGTTTATCAGTCGAAAAGTATATCCCATCAAATATTACTAAGCATGGCATATCAATTTAAAAGCATAAACAATCAATATAGTTATCTAACCAATTTATAGTTTTAAAGAATCACATATCAATTTATAAGGATATACCGTCAAAGAATCTAACCCAAGCACGACGTATCAAACGAAAAACATACATGATCAATTCCACTATTTATGTAACAAATTACCAAGAAAATATTGAAGAAAATTACTAAATATTTAACTCATTATTGAATGTTGTATAATCAAATTAGTTTTCACCTAAAACCCTAGCTCCAAGATTACCAAGGCATGGCACGGAGTTTCTTAAAACCCATCAAAAATAAATAGCAAAAGATTAGAGAGAAAAGGTTAAACCCTTTTTTGTGTCGTTTTATGTGCCTGATTCTGTCTGTCAACAGCCCAGACCTTCGACCGCCAACCCAGATTTTTCTTCTCTCCGTCTAGCCTCCAGAACTAACAAAACCCACCAACCAGCCACCGAAACCAACCAATCAATCTCTCTACATCCTTCTTTCTCTCCAACCTCGATCCTCCCCCTTCTCTTTACTACCCAGCTGTCAACCACCCCTTCGAACCCCCTCTTCTGTTCTATCTACTTCTCTTTTATACTCTCTACAGAATATGTCTACACTTGGTCCCACCTTCTTTCACCAATTAGGCCACAATTCATCCAAACTCCTTCTCACCTTTCTCCACTCCAAACTCGCCACGTCCACAACCTACTCTTTTTCTTTATTTTCTTTCTGTCAGGCAAACAAAACTCAAAAGAACCCAACACCTTCTTTCTCACTTCCACCTCTTTTCATTACCCAACACCTAGTCTACTCCTCTTCTCTTTGTACGTTCCACTCTCCACCAATAATAGTTGAGAACCCCACTTCTTTCTTTCTATCTTCTTTTCACACGCCAGCAAACCTACCACTTTTAGTCTATCCGCCTGACTCTGTTGTCTCGTCAACTCAACAACCAATCCCCAAAATCCACCATCTATTCTCCCTACTCATTCTTTCTCCCTTTCACGTGCTAGACTAGGAAACTGAGATTATAAGTCCAAGAGAAATCTGCCCAGCCTCTCAGACTATGTCTTGTCTTTGTACGCCTATCTATATATATCACCCATTTAGTCCAATTTATTTGTAACATCGGTTTTTAAGTGTGTAACATATAAAAATGCAAAAATACCAATATTAGTACAAACACAAGCCCTAACAAATATAAATTTGACGGTAAAAATATATAAATTAAGTGTTTATCAATTGGGAATGCGCAAGAAGGTAAAGAGGGAGTGCATTTTGGTCTTATGTTTGAGCAATATTTTTCTGTAACTTGGGTATTTTGCAAGTTATGATGCATGGATTTTTGTACGACACTGTTATGTTTTACGTAGATTTCCTAATGTGATCTTTTCTATTTTACGTAGGTTTCCTAACAAGGATTGAGATGAGCTTCTAAAAGCCTATACAAAGGAGAGCTTAGAACAATATTTACACAATGGTTTACCCCTTTAAAGAGGGGAACTAAGATAATTTATTCGTGTATATTTTTCCATGAGTATTGAGAAAACCCTAAGTTGGTGATTTTATTCTTATTGGTTAAGGATATAGTTGTAAACATGTTGCCTGAATTGATGAATTAGTTTTGTTTCATAATTATTGTTCAAATTCTACCGTGTATAACAATTGCATAATTAACATATTGCTACGTGATTGAATGTTTGTTTATTTAAGTTGCAAATTAAGTGGATGCATATTCACATCTGATTCTAATTTTATGGTTTGTTAATACAAAAAAGTTGAGAATCCTTGAATACAAGTAGAAAAATGTTATTACTGATTATATCAGTATTTTCTTATAACTATGTAGAATTTGATCATTGTCCGAATGGACTACTCGTAATAATCCATTATGTTGATGGCCCATTTCATAAATTTTAATGTGCTTAAGGAATCGAACTTGATTGTGCGATTCGTTGGTTTATTCTCCAAATAGAATTCATATTTACATCGTTACGGTTATATAGACTCGCGATGAAATACTCTAGTCCTATTGATAACGAAAGATTAACTATCAACTCTAGTTATTAATTTAAGTGCATGTTTTGTTATGAAATATGAACCCTTAACCAGTATTTCTCAACTTTCTGCTTTCCCACAAATATTTATGCTTTATTTTATTTTAGTTTAAATTATTTTAATAATTCAACAAACCCCCTCTTGGTGACTTAAGATTTCGATAACAAATAACAATTACACAGCTTCTTGTGGGAATGATCCTTACTACCATTGTAACACCCCGAATTTTGGACCAGCGTCAAACCCATATGGAGATCCGAAAAAGACTTATGCATATATTTATCCTAACTTACTTTTTATGCCAAACATAATTTAAAACTTTACATAACATAAAGTGAAGCATATGTATACACTAATTATCTTTAACAATATTTTCAATCGAACATTTTAAATCAAATTATATTTTAAGCAGTACAAGAATAATATAATCATTAAGCTAAGTTTTTAGTTCCACTTCCAACTTTCGTGAAATCTGCAAGAATGTCAATTGGGTGAGATGACAGCTCAGTAGAATGCATTCCCAATCTCAAAACATGCATACTAATATCAATGAGTCAATTAACATATAACATGAGTATACGACATGATTTCGAGCAATCAATGATTTATATATATATTCAACCAACAAGATTTCCGTACAAGTATTATTTTCAACAAATCATTTAATTTTCATTTGTTCAATCGTGAATTCACAATTCCAAAATTGTTGTCAACAATTCATCTATTTAAGTTTCAATATATGAGTTCATAACACCAATAAAATTTTCAATAATTTATCCAATTAGATTCCAACACATGAGTTCATGGTACGAATGTGATCTTTTCTATTTTACCTAGGTTTTCTAATTGGGATAATTAGACTTTGGTACTCAGGTTTTGACCAGATTTAGTGTTTGGTCCAACATTTGTCCAACGTTAGTGTTTGGTACATGGACTAACGGTAAACCGTAGTTGACTAGGTTAAGTCTAATTTTAAACATTAATTTTATGTTATTTCATTTGAATCGTTGATCTTAATGACATGTGGACGACCATATGGAATAAGATCAACGGTCCACATGTCATTAAGATCAACGGTTCAAATGAAATAACATGAAATTAATGATTTTGTAAGTTAAAATTAGACTTAACCTAATCAACTACGGTTTACCGTTAGTCCAGGTACCAAACACTAACGTTGGACAAATGTTAAACCAAACACTAAATCTGGTCAATACCTGAATATTAAAGTCTAATTAACCCTTCCTAATAAAGATTAAGAGAAGTTCTAAAAATCTATCAAAAGGAAAGATTATAAAAACTTTAAGATTATCCTTTTTGGCTACCTAGCAGGCCTTAAATGATTTAGTGTATCAGGCAGAGAGGTACACCTAAAATAAAAAACAATATTTTCTACCAAAAAACACAAAATAATCCTAATTAACAATTTGCTAAATTGGTAACCTTTTATAAAATTTAGTAGCAGGCCTTAGCAGATCTTGATAGTCTATATACACGTTTGCCTGTCGATCCACGACAAAACTCCAACCAGGACAACAATATATCAATAATTTCTTTTTTTATTTTTTTAGTGGCTTAAATTTAAACACGCTGGATAAGGGTATAACCAAATTAATTAGGGGCTATAAAATCTAAACCCATCTCGGATAGTATGCTAAGGGGTGGCTAAATGTTATAAAGTTACTTCACTACCCTTACCTAATTCTAATTTAAATCAGGCCCATTTGGTTTTAAATCTAAAACCTTTTTATTTTTATTTTTTCTTCTTCTTCTTTCCTTCTCCTAACCCTAACGACCACTTCACTTCATTTCTATCTTTTTTAAACGTAAAAAATCGTCAATTGTTTCGTCCATAATCGTCGATTCAAAAATTTAATCGTCGATTAATATTTTTCAAAATGAAATGTGTCAAACAAACTAGTTGGAAAAATCAGACGGTGATCCTAAAATTGGAAAGAAATTACAACAACACAAACAGAAAAAGCAATTAGCTGGTGAAGAAGAAATATATGAAAGTGAAAAAACCGAAGAAATGACGTGAATGGGAAAATAAGTAACTACATAAACTCAATCTAATATTTTATTTTGTTGTTTGAATGATATATAGGTCAAAAAAATTAAAATTGTTGAATTGAAGTTAAAATGTCGTCATGGTATCTCTTCAACCACCATGACGACTTTTTATGTTATCTTTGGTTATCATGGTCGTAGGATTGGTATCTCTTCAACCATCATGACGACTTTTTATGTTATCTTTGGTTGTCATGGTCGTAGGATGAGTAGCATGATGATTTTTCAACACGTTTTCATTTTTGAAAGAAAATTTAACAGTGTCGTTATAGTCTTCATTCCTAAATCATGACGACTAATGATGTATTAGGAACAATCGTAATAGTAGGAAAAAAGCTAAATACGACGATTAATAACTGATAAAAGTAACTTGTTTATGTGTTCAAAAAAATATAACATGACGACCGTGTCCATAAAGTGAACTAGTCGTCATTGTTTTGGGTTCTGTAATATGACGACTAATAATAACTGACAGAAACAAAAAAAATTTGTGTCCAAATTTGCTATTTATCGTCATGGTTTAGAAAATATAACATGATGACCCTATCCATAAAATGAATAGTCTTTGTTCTGTAAAATTATAAACTTGACGACTCTGGAATAATCGACATGTTACGAATTTAATACTATGATGACCGCTAAGTCATTTATCACACCATCCTCTGAATGGAAAATCTCAGATTGTCATTATAAAATAATTTTTCTTAGCATGACAATAGTTTGAAATTGTTAGTCGGCATGGTTATAATCAATAAAACATGATGATATTTGATGGTCACTATTTAAGGTCATTATTTTATTTTAGTATCAACCTGCCGACTAGTTATTGTCGGCATGTTATATCTCAGTCGAGCATGACGGGTTTTTATAGATTAAATTCTGAAAGTTTAAATGTCTTATGTTATTGTACCAACAAAATCCTATATAATTCTATTTAAAAAAATATTTGACTAGAAAAATTATTTTCATTAAAAACCGAATTTTTTCCAAAAGAAATCTTTCAGTAAAATGCATAAGTTAAAGTTAACAAAAACGATAATTCATTTACTCAACTAATTTAATCTTACTATATTTACTTATTTAACTTCATTTAATAGGTTAGTGGATAGATTAGCCATTACTAAAATTTTATGGCCAAGGAGACCTTATTTTACATTTTAGAATATTCGTGAAACTCAACAATAATAATGGAAGTGGGAGACTAGATTTGACTTTTTGTGTACAGTTCTCCATCTAAATTCTAAACCAGGTGAGAAAACAGTAACAGAAGCAAAGATAGAGAAACAGATTATAGAGAGTAGAGAAGTAGAGACATGATGATGGATACATATTTCATATCTCATGGATCTCCAACACTAGCGATTGATGAAACCATGCCAGCCAGACCATTCTTGAAATCTTGGCAAGAGATAGTACATAAAGAGAAGCCAAAATCAATTCTAGTGATATCAGCACACTGGGAAACACTAAATCCAAGTGTTAATGGATTATGTATTAATCAGCACTCCACCATCCACGACTTCGATTTCCATCCCGAACGGATCCCCTTGTTTGAGGTTCGATTTTCTTTCTTTCATTTACTTTCATTTCAGTCTGAACATATGACCTCTTTTTCTGTAGCTAATAGATTCACATTTGGTTGGTTCTAGTATAAACTGACTGTTGTTTATATGGTGGCAGCTCAAGTATCCTGCACCAGGTGCTCCTAAATTGGCAAACAGGGTTAAGGAATTGTTGACAGACTCGGGTTTTAAGCAAGTCGAGGAAGATACAACCCGCGGGATTGACCATGGCGTTTGGATTCCACTTATTCTCATGTACCCGGAAGCTGATATTCCAGTGTGTCAACTCTCTGTGCAAACCCAATTGGATGGAACACATCACTACAACATGGGAAAAGCATTAGCCCCTCTTAGAAAGGAAGGGGTCCTTATAATTGGCTCCGGTAGTGCAACGCATAATCTACCAATCCTCGGAAAAGATAGCGATCCTGTTCCATCTTGGGCTTTAGATTTCGATACATGGCTCAAAGAAGCTCTTCTTGACGGCAGGTAGCCAAAATTGGTTTATATGGCATTGTTATTCATGTTCACTTCACATTTTGTATACTTCAGATTTTTAGCTATGTTTGTATGTTTCTCCATATGGATTGGTCCTTTACTTTTGAACAATGTTCTTCACAGACACGACGACATAAAGCACTACATGGAGAACGCACCGAGGGCACAAATGGTGCATCCAGAACCTGAACATTTTTACCCATTACACGTGGCTCTGGGAGCAGCCGGTGAAGATGCAAAAGCTGAACTTATCCATCATAGTTGGCGGGAGGCTGCTCTCTCATACGCATGCTATCGTTTTAAGACCATTACCTGATGCGAAGTGAACCACTATTTTCCTCACGCAGTTTCATTCTTTGTAATGACAAGTATCTACTTAAATGCCCAGTTTTTATCTTTTGTAGAGTTGTAGCCTGTCTGATTCAATATAATAAAAATCCACAATAAATGAAATGGGTCCATTTCTCTCTGCGTCTTTGAGTTGCTTTTTTCAATTGGGATTGCAAGATTGTCGCTTAAGAGTCTTAAACAGGATCCTCCTACCTCTTCTTATAAACCCCGACTTTTAGCATGAAAAATGTGGGTGCCTTTATGTTTTGACAATCCCTATAGTGTTTGTTAAGTATTCATAAACAGGCTTCCTAGGAAATGAACAGAAGCCAAGTTCATTCTAGTGATATCAACACACTGGGAAACACAAGATCCAAGTGCAAATGGAATATGTATCAATCAGAACACACCATCTACGACTTTAATTATCATCCTTAACGGCTTAACCCTTTTGAGGTACTTTTCGTTCACACTCTTTTGTTTAACTTCATTGAATATATTACCTGTTTTTCCTCCTTGTTTTTTTGTTTAGCCATCATTGTAGAAACTCTTATCTTTTATCAATATGTATGTCATAGTGACCTGTTTTAGAATTGGTGCCACTGTTGCCAGCTCAAGTATCCTGCACCAGGTGACCCTAAATTGGCCAAGAGGGTTAAGGAGTCGTTAAAAACTCCGGTTTTAAACCAGCCAAGGAAGATAAAACTTGTGGGGTTAGACCATGGCTTTTGTATTTCACTGGCTCTCATGTGTCCAGAAGCTGATATTCCAGTGTACCAACTCTAGGTGTAAACCGAATTGAACCCAGAACCCATCACTACAACATGGGAAAAAGGTGTCCTTATAATCGGGCCAGGTGCAGCAACATAGTACTATAACTTATCAGCCTGGGGAAATGATGACGATCCTGTTCCATCAAGGGCTTTGGCTTTAGATATATGGCTCAAAGAATCTCTTCTCAGTGGCAGGTACTTGAAAGTTTTGTACTTGAATGATTACATGCGGCTTGCTAGTAACTTTTATTTTTATCTCTAAATGGATGTGTCTTCTCAGTGTAATAGACTTCATAGTTTTTCAGTCTATTTTCTACTCTCTTTGTTTTATCATACTTCAGAACAATACTTTTCACAGACATGAAGATATAAATCGTTACGACGAGAAGGCACCGACGGCACAAATGGCACATTCAGCACCTGAACCCATCACAGGTAGCTCTAGGGACAGCTGGTGAAGATGCATGTAGTTGGGGCAAGGCTAGTCTATGTTGCTTGAAGTGACCGTAACCCGTCAGACTCCAACCTCTTTTGTCAGGCCAGAGGCCCAACTAATATTATTTGCTCGTACAAGTACCTGAATTTTCCCTAAACCCTAGAAAACTACAATTTAAAGCTTCAACCAGAATCAATTAGGGAACATGGTGATGAAGAAAGGGAGCAATGTTAACGTTTCAGGAAAGCCGAAACATTCTTTGGATGTCAACCGTAGGAATGGGAAAACTGGAATCCGGTCTGCTGGCACTGTACGACGGCCCAATATGTATAATACAAGACCTGTACGTGATGCTAAAGGAAATATTTTGAAGCATGATTTGCAAGAAAAAAACTTCCTAATACACGGATTCAACCTGATCGTAGATGGTTTAAAAATACCCGAGTTGTAGAGCAGAAAGTGCTTCAGCATTTTCGAGATGAGCTCCATAATAAACTTATGGATCCCTATCTTGAAGGAGAGGCTTCTGCCCATGTCCCTTTTGAATGATCACCAAAAGCAAGCTAGAGCTCATCTTTTGGATACTGAGCCCTTCAAAGATGCATTTGGACCTCAGAGGAAAAGGAGACCGAAGCTCTTGGCAACTGGTTATGAATCTTTAATCAGAAAGGCTGATGGATCTCAAGTGCGTTTGAGGAAAAGGCTGCTGCCAATCCATCATCTGTTGAAGGGAGTGGAGAAGATGGTTGAAGAGACTTGGTTAGACATACAATGTTTGAGAAGGGACAAAGCAAACGTATTTGGGGTGAACTTTACAAAGTCATAGACTCTTCGGATGTTGTTGTGCAGGTATTGGATGCTAGGGATCCGCAAGGTACACGCTGCTATCATCTGGAGACGCACTTGAAAGAGCACTGCAGGCATAAACACATGGTGTTTTTGCTAAACAAGTGTGATCTGGTGCCAGCGTGGGTTACAAAGGGCTGGCTTCGCATTTTGTCGAAGGAATATCCCTCACTGGCTTTTCATGCTAGCATTAATAAATCTTTCGGGTAAGGGATCTCTTCTATCGGTACTATGGCAGTTTGCGGGCTTAAAAAGTGACAAGCAAGCTATATCTGTGGGATTTGTTGGATATTCAAATGTTGGCAAATCATCAGTCATCAATACTTTGAGGACCAAATCTGTGTGTAAGGTTGCTCCTATCCCTGGAGAAACAAAAGTCTGGAAGTACATTACGCTTATGAAACCAGTATTCTTGATTGATTGCCCTGGAGTTGTGTACCAAAATAGCGATAATGAAACTGATATCGTGCTTAAGGGTGTTGTACGCGCCACAAACTTGGAAGATGCCACTGAGCATATCGAAGAAGTACTGAAACGTGTGAAGAAGGAACATTTACAAAGAGCTTATAAGATAAACGACTGGGTGGATCAGGATGACTTCCTTACTCAGCTCTGCAGAATATCAGGCAAACTTTTGAAGGGCGGTGAGCCAGATATGACTTGTGCAGCGAAGATGGTTCTCCATGATTGGCAAAGAGGTCGAATTCCCTTTTTTGTTCCCCCGCCGAAGCTAGATAATGCTAATGATCAACTTTCTGCATCCAGTTCTAACGAGGACATTGTAATTGACAACAATGGGGCATCAGCAGCTATGCTAGCCATTACAAACGTTATTACTTCCCAGCAATTAAAATCTGTCCCTGTTCAGAAAAATCTCTTTGAACAGAACGAGTTGGAGGTCGAGGATCCTGAGCTGGCTTCAGGGCAGGAGTTGGACAATGAATCTGATCCAGAACCAGAGCAATAATCTGACGTATCTGAGAATTTTTCTGGCTAGGAACCGGAGAAGTTCATTCCAATATTATAGTTTTACTTATGTGTCGTTAATTTATAAAAACCACCTAATAAAGCAAAGAATCTAGAAACTATTTGGTACTTGGATCAGGATCTGGGTATTCTGGGCCTCTATCAAGTCTTTTGTTTATCCTTAAAAGCAGCTTATCGAACTATTAGTAGTGAGATTATAATCTTGCAGTGCTAAGCTATAACAATTAGTCAATTACTAGTGAGATTTTTACCTTGCAGTTTATGATTTCAATTCCAGTGTAAGTATGAAATGAGAATCCCAACAAACTCGCTTTAACGAATGCTGCTCCAATAAGCTTGATAGAATAGGGATTACACCGAGTCAAGCATTTGCACGAGGAATACATATGGAAGACTTATACCCTAATTGTATATATAGGCAGTGCAGCCAGTACTATCACTGGGTCATCGTCTACCCCAGTTGGTCAGTGCCATCTGGTCTCCCTTGAATAGTGTTGAAGGTAGGATATTGCTGCAAAGTTTCATTGGCGCCTATACTTATTCTGTTTTCATAGTTAAATGGTGTCAGGTCTTGATTGTTTATTTCTTGCTTTTCCAGTCTCTAGAACCAAATATACAGACTTCAGACGTACTGGTGGAGGTCTTCATCCAGCAGATGCGTATATTTTTGGGGCAGATTAACTTCTATTGTTCGAAACTCCTCTACATCGGAGGCAATGGCAAATGATAATTGTAGCTATAAATCTATGACCCCCGCTTATTTTCAAAAGAAAGTTATATGATCCCGCTTCCATGAACAAGTCTTTAACGCTGGCCAAGGGTCTTGCAAGAATTTGTACCATATGTATGCATCTTATCAAGCTCTTAATTTTCTCTTTGTTTTTCTATCTTATCTTAGTTTTGCAGCCTCATCAGTTTTAACTACTTAGGGCAACTGTAACGGTGTGACTACCCTATCGACTAAAAACCAAATTTTGTTTGGTCTTTGGCTTAAAAGCCACAGCGGTAGGAGAGCAAATTTTACTCGCACGCTCTTCTTGGTAACCGTATGATACAAGGCTTTCTCTTAATGTGCCGAATATAACACGTACAGTTAGCTATCCTAGCGTATGTTGTATTGTCGTTCACTTAGAAGAGCGCGTAACTATACGCTCATCCGAATGAGCACCAAATATAATGCGGTCAGTTAACAATACATATGATTGAGCGTCTAGTTGGGTGGCCGAATTACGAGAGACGACTTCATAGAAGGTCGTAATAATTGTTGCGTCTAGTTGGGTGGCCGTATCACGAGATACGCTGTCGATGAAAGACGCTTATCTCTGAAACGACCACCCAGTTGACCGTTTTAATGTTTTGGCAGTTGCTCTACGTGACCGTATACAACTTCGCAGCGCACGTAAGTGACCGTATGGAACAACGGCCAGTTAGGAGACCGATTGTACATGGGACGGCTCACTAATTAACCGTGAGACAGAGGGGCGGCTTCGTAAGTGGCCGTGTACGTTAATTGTTTTGGGAGTAGCTCTAAGTGACCGTGTGTAACTAGGGAGTTGCTCTAAGTGACCGTATGGGTTGCCGCCGTGAACAGTAAAAGAAAATGGTCACTATGTACATTACCAATGAGAACTTAACAACAGACAAAAGCAAACAACTACAGATTAAAACAAGCATGAGAGGAAATCATATTGTTACAAAGCCTATTTGGAGTTTTCTAGGATCAATAATGAGTAGTTTGAAAGGATCAGCATCTTTTCATTTTGTTTTCTTATGAGTAGGTTTCACTATAATTTTGTACTATGATTTAAGGTAGTTGTTGTGGCACACTCCTAGCAACAACACACAACAGTTGAGTCACTTCAATAACTCATCAAACTCCGAACTCTTCTTCCTCTGGGTTGAGCAACAATGGATAAGATACAACACAAGTATGTTGATGCAAGAGGTCTTAAGCTTCACATAGCTGAATTTAGAACTGGTGATCAAGTGGTGCTTTTCTTACATGGATTTCCTGAAATTTGGTATTCTTGGAGATACCAAATGATTGTAGTAGCAAATGCAGGATATTGAGCAGTCGCACCTGACGTTAGAGGCTATGGATTATCAAAAATTCCCCAAGAACCTGAAAAATCTACCTTCCTTGAACTTGTCCATGATCTAGCCGCCATCTTCGATTCCTTAGCCATCTCAAAGGTTCATATAGGGTGTTTTTTTTAATTCTTAATACCAGATTAGGCCTATAACTTTTTTTTTGAGTGTGTGTTCATCTGGAACAGGCATATGTGAATTGGAAAGATTTTGGAGCTCTAACAGCTTACCAATTTGCAATTTTACACCCAGAGAGTGAAAGGAGTTGTTACATGTGGAATTC
Organism: Papaver californicum; assembly: GCA_023531435.1. Taxonomy (NCBI): domain Eukaryota; kingdom Viridiplantae; phylum Streptophyta; class Magnoliopsida; order Ranunculales; family Papaveraceae; genus Papaver; species Papaver californicum. The sequence continues at coordinate 7,695,958 of JAJJMC010031210.1, read as the reverse complement.
CGTATGTTGCTCCAGCTGGTTTTGAACTAGTAGTCAGTCAGCTTCCTGAAGGTTTCTACATTCCGAGATGGAAGGTAATTTAGCCAAACTATTCCATTTTACACATATAGAAATGCCGTTGTCACTACAGACATAAGCATTGACACTGCAGATTTGTCTGTGATTGTAGGAACCCGTTGGAAGAGCTGAAGTAGATTTTGGACGTCCTGAAGTTAAGAAGGTAGTACAGAACATTTGCGTGCTCTTCTCTAAGAGCGAATTGCCTATAGCAGAGGAAGATGAGGAAATCATGGACTTGGTAGATGAATCTCATCCTGGTTCAGTGAAGAAAAATCTCTCAGCTTATGCAACCCTTTATGAAAAATCTGGTTTTCGTACTGCGTTGCAAGTTCCATACAGGTAAACCGTAAATTTTAACCCCGACGGCCACTTAGGAGACCGTGCAATATATGAATGGTTTGATAGGAGGCCGTATGATGAAACACGGCTAGCGGCCACATAGGAGACCATCCAATATATGAATGGTTTTATAGGAGGCCGTATGATGAAACACGGCTAGCTAGGAGACCGTACTTTGTATTGCGGGTTCCAGGGAGGTCGTATGAAACAGGCGCCCCCCTAATTAAACGTATACATCCCATACAGTTCCCAGGAAAAATGTATATGGGTAGGAGTTCTTCTATCACAGCGTATGTTTTGGACGGCATTTTATAGAAGCGCGGAAGTGTGAAGCGTCGAGCCAGAACACCGTGTAGTGAAGCGCTACTGTAATGTTTTGTATCTTCAAGGGCGTTGTTGTAGCTAACCGTATTATGAGGCGTATACTTAGCTGACCGAAATACCACACGTTTCTCTAGGGATACTTCTAATATAAATACGCTTCTCTAGTTGAACGTATTCGACATTCGCTATCTCACATGGCTGTGCGAGTATACTTAGAATTCAGAGAAAAGTTACTCAGATGCTGTAGCAAATCTGGACTAAAACATAAATATGATCTCCTGTTGCAGCTGCAAACTGGCGAGTAAAGAGAAAATTTTCTCTTCTCTCTTTACTCTACTCGCCCGTTGCAGTTACTCTTATGCCACAAATGGTGGTGATGGACCTGAACCCCGGCTGAACCTATCCATCATAGTTAAGGCACCGAGGCTAGTCTATGTAGCTTGAAGCGTTTGTAAGTCTGTAACCCCTCAGACTCGAACCCATGGCCAGAGGCCCAATTATTATTAGTGTACCTGCTTTTTCCCTAAAACCCACCCTCCCTGTAAAACTGTAATTCATTCAAAAGTTTCAAACAGAATCGAGATAAACATGAAGACAAGGAAGAAATAAACGACGTTTTTCCTTGGAGAGAAAGATATTGTTGGAAGGAGGGTTTTCCCGAGGCTTTGATCAAAAAATCGGTAAGTTTTGTAAACCCTAACTCCCTACATTTTCATCTTTTTTATTTAATTGCTCATTCACTACGGCTTTAATTCTAGTTTTAGTGCAATCTCTATGTTTGCTAAACAAAATTGGGATTCTTGTTTTATTCTCTTATTCCTGTATATTAGCTTGTTTAGTTTATATATATGCCTTCCATTGTATTTCTAGCAAGGCTTCATCTCCATGAGTTGGTTAAAACTTGTTTATACTGGCCTATGGATTGATAGGTGATCCGTCTTTAGGTTTGGTATAGGCGCATTAGTCTCCTAGTAATGGTTAAAAGACCATACACCCAAATTTACATACAAGAGAATTAGTCTCCTAGTAATTCTAGAAGTAGTTTCTTAATCCTAGAAGGAAAACTTAGGAATTTTATTTTTAGAAGATTACAAACATAGGGGACTTCCCATTCCTAGAATGACTAGCGTATAGAAGAAGTAGCTCTAACCTATCAGTAGGGTGCAGAAAAAATACTAGTAAGAAAATTCTAGAGGAAAAGAAGAAGAAAGATATAACTCCTAGGGCAAAGAACACCTTGAGGGAAAACGTTGTAAAACTCTTTCTCTAAAGCAATAAAGTTAAGCGTTTCTATTGCAATCTTTTAATTCTGCCATTCTACTTCTATAGCTATTTTCTATGTCATATTGGGGTCTGAAATCGATCAATAGGACAACGAGCATATAAAAGTATTTCAGTACTTATATGTTTGCTATCTTTTTTGTTTTTATGTTCAGGTTTTCTATGGGGAGAAAGAAAGTTGAGGAGGCTGGTACAGCTAAAACAGATAAAACTGCTGCAAAAGATGGTAAGAAAGAGAAATTATCAGTTTCGGCCATGCTTGCCAGTATGGACCAAAAGGCTGATAAACCTAAGGGTTCCTCCTCTGCCACCACTAGCAAGCCTAAACAGCCCCAAAACGCACATCTTATACTGATGACATCGATCTTCCACCATCGGATGAAGATGATGACGAGTTTTCTGAAGAACACCAACAAAATGAGTCCAGTGGTAATGTTCCTGAGAAATCTAATCGCCATACTGGTATAAAGCCACTGAAGCTTCCTCCTTGGACGCGAAAAAACGAGGAAAGAAGGAAAGGCTGGCTGCCGAAGCTGCAGCTCGGTCACAGAAAGAGGCTCTCGGGGATGATCGTGAAGCCTTCAATGTTTTCGTTGGTAGTCGTGCTTTGGTCCTTGAAGGTGAAGACAATGCTGATGCTAATGTTAAAGATATTACAATTGAAAATTTCTCTGTATCTACACAGGGTAAAGAGCTCCTCCAGAATACATCCTTGAAGATTGCCCATGAGGTATGGTTTGATTGGACCTAATGGAATGGGGAAGTGCCACGTTATTAAAGCTTCTCGCCTGGAGAGAGATTCCCGTGCCTAAAAACATTGATATTCTTTTGGTTGAGCAAGAAGTAGCTGGTGATGAGAAATCAGCCACCGAAGCTGTTGTTTCGGCCAATGAAGAACTCGTCAAACTCCCTGAAGAAGTTGCTACTTTGCAAAATTTATCTCTTGATGGGGATGAGGAAAACAACAGTGAAGATGATGACTCAGGTGAAAAACTTGCTGAGTTAAATGAGAGATTGCAGGTGATTGGGGCTGATGCAGCTGAGTCTCAGGCATCAAGATACTCGCTGGATTAGGTTTCACTATAGATATGCAGGTGCGAGCCACAAAATCCTTTAGTGGAGGGTGGAGGATGAGAATCTCATTAGCTAGGGCACTGTTTGTCCAACCAAGCCTTCTACTACTTGATGAACCCACCAACCATCTTGATCTTCGTGCTGTTCTCTGGTTGGAAGAATACCTGTGTCGTTGGAAGAAGACGCTTGTTGTGGTCTCTCATGACCGCGATTTTCTGAATACTGTCTGCAGTGAAATTATCCATCTTCATGATAAGAAGCTTCAACTGTATCGTGGAAATTTTGATGACTTTGAAAGAGGGTATGAGCAACGACGCAAGGAGTCGAATAATAAGTTCGAGATAGTTGACAAACAGGTGAAGGCTGCTAAAAGGACTAGAAATCAGGCTCAACAAAAGAAGGCAATAGAACGAGTGAAGTTGATTGCAAAGAAGGAATCGGAGAGCAAAGCAAAGGGGAAGGTTGACGAGGATGAACCCATGGTAGAGGCCCCAAAGAAGTGGAAAGACTACGGTGTAGAGTTTCATTTTCCAGAGCCCACCGAACTTACCCCACCTCTCATGCAGCTTATTGATGTGAATTTTAGTTATCCAAACAGGGATGATTTCAGGCTCTCCAGTGTTGAGGTTTGTATTGCTATGGGCACCAGAGTAGCAATTGTGGGCCCGAATGGAGCTGGAATATCTACTCTTCTTAATCTTCTTGCTGGTGATTTGATTCCCACAGAGGGGGAGGCTCGAAAGAGTCAGAAATTGAGGATTGGGAGGTATTCACAGCACTTTGTGGATCTATTAACAATGGAGGAAACCCCTGTCCAATATCTTCTTCGGCTTCATCCTGAACAAGAAGGTCCTAGCAAACAAGAGGCTGTTCGCGCAAGCTCGGAAAGTTTGGGCTTCCCAGCCATAACCACCTTACACCAATTGTGAAATTGTCCGGCGGGCAAAAGGCTAGGATTGTCTTCACTTCAATCTCCATGTCAAAACCACACATTATGCTATTAGACGAGCCAACAAACCACTTGGATATGCAGAGTATTGATGCACTAGCAGATGCATTAGATGAATTCACAGGTGGTGTTGTGTTGGTTAGTCATGATTCCAGGCTAATATCAAGGGTCTGCGAAGATGAAGAGAAGAGTCAGATTTAGATAGTAGAGAATGGGACTGTAGAATCTTTCTGTGGGACATTTGCTGAGTACAAGGAAGACCTTCAAAAAGAGATCAAAGGGGAGGTGGATGACTAATGTGGTATTTAAGGTTTCAGATATGATTGTTTTAGTTATATTATGTAGTGTTACCATACTTCCAGTGGATTCTTCATCAGAGAAAATGCATGCACTTAATGATTACATCTTTTTGTTTTAAATTTAGGGCTATCTATTTTTGGGGAGAGTGTTCCAAGACCCAACTGGTATCTATTGGGTTTATGTACAGACGGAGAAGAGTTCAAGCGAGGTTGATAGGTGATACACATCATTGAAGGTTTGAGCATTCATTGTTACCATAATTGAATAAGCATCTACGAGTTTTTGCTCTGCTTGCAATTAAGTAGATTACTTGTGTGCATTAAACCAACCAGTTACCAGACCTCTTGTTTATTTTCGCTGTGGCCGTGACTTTTTTATTGTGTAGGATTACTAAACAGTTACATATTAGTTAATAAACAACATAAAAATAGTTTAAATTAAATGTTTTAATAACTCATATATTTTTAACATTATTGCCTATAATGAAGCTCCATTATTGTTGCTAACTTTCCTCAAAAGTCAAGTGGTGCGCTTTTCCATAGGATTTTAATTGCTAGTTAATTCATACTGTTGTTTCACATATGTGATGATTGATTAAATAGGCAGAAACAGTCCAATCTCATGACATCTAATCATGAATAGGCTGTTCTGCACCTTATATTTTAATATGTTCTGTATGCATGAAAAGCCAAAAAAGTCATAAGGAGTAGATTGAGCTTAAATCACGTCACTCTGCTAGCACTAGTTCATCTAGATCCTTCTGTTTTAACTTTTCAGTTCTCTCCTAGGCCAAGTGCAGGGCCTTCCATTATAACTAAACTAGTCCAGAACTCCAGATCCCTTACTAACAAATAATAACTGATAAAATAGGTATAGTTATAATATGTCTTGGTTATAGCTAAGTAAACTGCTAGTACTGCATCTGACGATGACGGCAATATCATCAGTCAATAATGAGTCCCAAGTTTAGGCTGCAGATACATCTGTTCCAAGTCCTGGTGTTGGTCACTAAGATAATCAGTAGCGATGAATTTAGTTACATGGTGATGAAGAAAGGGAACAAAGTTAATGTTTCAGGAAAGCCGAAGCATTCTTTGGATGTTACCATAGGAATGGGAAAACTGGTATTCAGTCTGCTTCTACGGTACAACGGCTCGATATGTAGAATACAAAACCTATACTGATGCTAAAGGAAAGATTTTGAAGCATGATTTGCAATAAAAAGATCTTCCTAACACCCTGATTATACCTGATCGTGGATGGTTTGACAATACATGAGTTATAGGTCAGAAAGAGCTTCAGCATTATCGAGATGAGCTCCGAAATAAACTTTTGGATCCCTACAAAGTCATCTTGAAAGAGAGGAATCTGCATGTCCCTTTTGAATGATCACCAAAAGCAAGCTTGAGCTCGTCTTCTGGATATCGAGCCCTTCAAAGATGCATTTGAACCTCAGAGGGAGAGGAAGCGTCCAAAGCTGTTGGCAACTGGATATGAATCTTTACTCAGACAGGCTGATGGATCGCAAGGTGCGTTTGAGGGAAAGGCTGCTGCCAATCCATCTGTTGAAGGGAGTGGAACAGATGGTTTAAGAGACTTGGTTAGACATACAATGTTTGAGAAGGGCCAAAGCAAACGTATCTGGGGTGAACTTTACAAAGTCATAGACTCTTCGGATGTTGTTGTGCAGGTATTGGATGCTAGGGATCCGCAAGGTACACGCTGCTATCATCTGGAGAGGCACTTGAAAGAGCACTGCAGGCATAAACACATGGTGTTTTTGCTAAACAAGTGTGATCTGGTGCCAGCGTGGGTTACAAAGGGCTGGCTTCGCATTTTGTCGAAGGAATATCCCTCACTGGCTTTTCATGCTAGCATTAATAAATCTTTCGGGTAAGGGATCTCTTCTATCAGTACAAAGGCAGTTTGCGGGCTTAAAAAGTGACAAGCAAGCTATATCTGTGGGATTTGTTGGATATCCAAATGTTGGCAAATCATCAGTCATCAATACTTTGAGGACCAAATCTGTGTGTAAGGTTGCTCCTATCCCTGGAGAAACAAAAGTCTGGCAGTACATTACGCTTATGAAACGAGTATTCTTGATTGATTGCCCTGGAGTTGTGTACCAAAATAGTGATAATGAAACTGATATCGTGCTTAAGGGTGTTGTAAGCGCCACAAACTTGGAAGATGCCACTGAGCATAGGTTACAAAGGGATGGCTTCGAGTTTTGTTGAAGGAGTATCCCATACTGGCTTTTCATGCTAGCATTAATAAGTCTTTTGGTAAGGATCTCTTCTATCAGTACTAAGGCAGTTTGCGCACTTAAAAAGTGACAAGCAAGCTATATCAGTGAGGTTTGTTGGATATCCAAATGTTGGCAAATCATGGGTCATTAATACTGTAAGGATCAAATCCGTGTGATGATGCTCCTATTACTGGTGAAAAAAAAAGTCTGACAATACATAATGCTTACGGAACGGATATTCTTGATCGACTGCCCTGGAGTTGTGTACCAAAATTGTGATAATGAAAATGATATTGTGCTTAAGGATGTTTTGCATGTTACGAACTTGGAAGATGCAACAGATCATATTGGGAATTATTGAAACACGTGAAGAAGGATCATTTGCAAAGAGCTTATAAGATTAAAGACTGGGTGGATCCAGAGGATTTCCTTATTCTGCTTTTCAGAATATTAGGCAAACTTTTGTAGGGAGGTGAGCCGTATATGACTTGTGCAGCAAAGATTGTCCTTCTTGATTGGTGAAGAGGTCAAATACCCTTCTTTGTTTTCCTACTGTAGCTAGATAACGAAGGCATTGTGGTTGACAGCAATCGGGCATCCTGTGCTAGCCGTTGCAAACGTTATCAGTTTCCAGCAACTAAAATCGGCCTCTGTTCCGAGAAATCTCTTTGAACAGAACGAGTTGGAGGCTGAGTATCTGGAGCTTGCTTCAGCCTGGAGGTGTACAATGAATTAGATCCAGAACCGGAGAGCCTGAGAAGCTTCCTGAATCATCAAATGATAGTTTTAGTATTGTTGTTTTTAATTTCGAAAACCTAATGAAGCAGAGAATCTAGATAATTCATGCCTGTAATTTAGTTTCGGGTTCTCTGACATCTGTAATTTTCTCATTTGTTCATCCTAAATTTGTTCCTGCAACTTCAATTTTAAAGTCGTTTATTGAAGTATTATTAGTGCCATTTTATCTTGTTTTACCAATGTATTCTTTGGTGATTTCAATTTCACTTTGAGAACTGAGAAACCCAACAAAAATTTTATGGGTCCTTGTGACAAGCTACGGGAGGATTATACCCTTGCTGTATAGGGCAGTATACAGCCGTTACAATCACTGGATCATGATCAGTGCCATCAGGTTCCTGTTGATTTTTGTTAAAGGTAGGACATTGCTGCAAAGTTCTATTTGGCGCTTATACTTATTCTGTTTTCATAGTTTGCTGATGGTGCCAGGTCTTGAATTTTCGATTCTTGCTTTTACAGTCTTTAGAACCAAGAATACAGACTTAAGACATATTCCGGTGGAAGTCTTCTTTCATACACAAAATTGTACCGTGTTCCTGTTCTTATGTTACTTCCAAATGGAAGAATCTGTGTAACATTGACTTATTCTCTACAAAATGTGTATATTTTTGGGGCTAAACTTCTAATGTTCGAAACTCCATTTTTGGAGGCAATGGCTAATGATATTTGTAGCAATTTATAACCCTGCTTCCATGAACAAGACTTTAAGGCTGGCCAAGGGTCTTCCATGATATTTGTACCATATATATGCTCTGATTTAAGCTTTTAACTATCTCTTTGTTTTGCATTCTCATCTTAGTTTTGCAGCCTCATCAGAAGATATCAGTTTCAATTACATACTGGTTTCAGAGACGCTCTAAATTTGAATCTTGATGGCAATGAGGATATCTTACTTTATGGGATCTCGAGGTTAAGGTTAACCAATAAAATTACCAGGTATGGAGTTGCTAATTTCTTCTACTCAAGTCCAATTCATTTCAGCAATGATCCTTTCTCAACAGTCAATTGTAAGTTGTAACACTACTGCTACTACAGACTCCTTTACTACTTCTTTCGTTTTGCCGTAGTCTCTAAGATTGACATTAGCAATTAGGGGATTTCCTTTGTTAATGCACTTAGGAGCTTTTGCAAACCGATATCTTGCTCCGTTTAATGATTTCAATAGCAGAAACACAGATACGTTGCTCCATTTAATGATTCAATAGCAGAAACACACAAACCGTGTAATTGTTGTAGTGGAGCCAGATACCAGCCAAGTATGGCATGCCCTGCTGCAAATTGTTTTATTTGGATAGGAGTATGTTGCTGCTAAATTATGAAATTTTCCACAGCTTCTGGCAACTGAGTATCAAGCATCTTTCCATCTTAACTTTCCAACTTGTGTGGTGTTTGTTGTATTCTGCGTATGCTCTGGGTAAGATTTGAATTGTCCACCACCGATTTTTGTGGACTACAAAGTTTACAAGTCAATGAACAAGTAAGTTTATATTGACCAAGTATTCTATTTTCTACTTAGATACTGTATTATTTTGGTAGATGGTAGCCTGATGACCAAGTATAAATATGACTTTAGCTACATCGTTTTACAGGTTCTGCAATCGAAGATATTTTTCGCATGCCTGATGAAACATACAGCCTGTGTATACCGGCAATAATGTTGACCATACGCCTAAGTATTACCCTCTGAAAGCTACTTGCTCTCTTCTCTCGTTGGTATATCTAAGTCGTGATTTGCTTAGTCAATAGTCTAGTCTCTGAATTAGCCAACACTTATTGAATTCAATATAATCCAAGTGCTATCTACCGCATACAAATATGGATAGGGATTCCACAATTTTGTTTAGACTAATCCATGACATCTTTTAAGCCTTGTTCGTAGTGTACATCAGAAAGTTAAAGCTGGTAACCGGATCTACTAAGAATTTGGACCATGTTTGTGTTCAAGCTCTTGAGTTTTTTTTTTCTTTTTCTTTTTTTTTTTTCTTTTTTGTAGTAACATTTGCTGCCTCAATAGAAGATATTGCTTTCGAGTACAGTGGCTTCAAAAATGCTCAAAATTTGCATCATGACGGCATGGCTGATATCACACCTGAAGGGATCTTGAGGTTAACAAACACAGAAACAAAACATGCAGTTGGCCACTGCTTCTACTCGGATCCAGTTCAATTCAATAGAAACTCTTTATCATCATCATCCAATGGTAGCACTACCACTACTGCAGTCTCCTTCTCTACTACTTTTGTCTTTGCCATAGTCTCGGAGAACGAAGTAGGCGGTCAGGGGTTTGCCTTTGTTATTGCACCTACAAGAGGGCTACCCGGAGCTCTGGGAAACCAATTTCTTGGCCTTTTTAATGTGACAAATGACGGTAAATCTACAAACCCTGTGTTTGCAGTGGAGCTAGATACTAGTAGAGACGTTGAGTATGATAGCGACAATAACCATGTCGGTATCAATATTAACGGTTTAAATTCTGTTAAGGTGAAACCTGCTAGGTACTACGCTGATGAGAACGGTGGGTACAAGAACTTACTTCTTAAAAGTGGGAGAGCCATGCAAGTTTGGGTGAAATATGATGGGTCACAGAAGCAAATTAATGTAACAATAGCTCCAATTGAGGTAAAAAAACCAGATGTTCCTTTGTTATCTTTTCACCATGATCTTTCAACTATTCTCTTAGACACCATGTATGTGGGATTCTCATCATCTACTCGAACAGCGCAAACATTTCATTACATATTAGGGTGGAGTTTTCATATCAATGGTGATGCTCAAGATTTCAAGCTCTCTAGCCTTCCCAAGCTTCCAAAAGGTAAATCAAAAAACTTGACGATTGTGTTGTCAATAGGTATCTCAACTCTCGTGTTAACAGCGATATGCTTAGGCATCTTTTTCTTCCTGAGGAAGAGAAAGTTTGCGGAGTTGGTGGAGGAATGGGAACAAATTTACGTGACGCATAGATTCACATATAAAGATCTATATATGGCTACAAATGGGTTTGCAGAGAAAGAGATTATAGGGTCGGGCGCCTTTGGTAAGGTGTACCGAGGTGTATTACCCTCTTCTAAAATGGAAGTTGCTATCAAGAAAGTCTCCCATGATTCATCTTGTGGAGTGCAGCAATTAATTGCAGAAATTATCAGCATAGGCAAGCTTCGCCACCGAAACTTAGTGCAACTCTATGGCTATTGCAGGCGAAAGGGAGAGCTATTTTTAGTGTATGAGTTCCTGTCCTGTGGAAGCTTAGAGAAATTCATATTCCCGTCTCGTTCGGGTGCAGCATCTTCATCGTCAAAAGCAATACTTAATTGGACCCAAAGATTTGAAGTCATCAAAGGTGTAGCTTCGGGACTATTTTATCTACATGAAGAATGGGAAAAGGTTGTGATTCACAGAGATGTGAAGGCAAGCAATGTTTTGTTAGATGTCGAAATGAACCCAAGAATGGGTGATTTTGGTCTTGCAATGTTATTTGATCATGGAACAGGTGATGCTCTTACTTCTAGGATTGCTGGCACACCGGGTTATATCGCACCAGAAATGACTAGAAGCGGAGTAGCATCAACCAGCACTGACGTGTACTCTTTCGGGGTTTTCTTGCTTGAAGTTGTTTGTGGGAAGAGACCAGTAGAGATAAAAACAGATTTAACAGGTGAGCATTTGGTTTATCTGGTAGATTGGGTTTCTGTCTTGTTGGAGGCAAGGCACAATTCTTGAAACTATTGATCCAAATCTAAAAAGTGATTATGTAGCAGAAGAGATAGAATTGGCTCTGGAACTTGGGTTGCTATGTACTCACACTAATTCTGACTTTAGACCAACAATGAGACAAATCATGCAGTATCTGAATGGAGATACTGCTCTGCTGCAAACAGATTTATGGGCTCTTGAGACAAGCGATACAATTAATCAAGCATTCACGCGTCCTGGAGTACGTTTTGGAGACTTGTATCCTAATGGTATAGGCAGTACAACCACAGTATTATCGTCTATAAGTGACGCGTCAGTGATGTCTGGTACCGGTTGATTTGTTTAAAAGTAGGACGCGCACCGGGAGGTTAAAGACCCCAATAGTACCAATTATAGTAGAGTACTGTGTTGCTGTTTTGTCATGTTGCAGACATCACACGAGTTCTGGTGGAGGTTTTCATACACAAACTGTACCTTTTATTTTTCTTTGTGGAAGACTTCATTTTAACATTCACTTTGGGCTTAGATATAATAATCCTTACAGACTGAGGGCTTATCAGTCGAGCAATAAAATATCAGAGGTGTAATTCTAAATAAAAGAAGCTTTTCTGTTTTCAGCGAGAAAAATGTTGGTTATTTTTTTATGTCGACTGTCCTGTCCTTAAATAAAGAGAAGATAGTTGGTAGAGTAGCAGTAGTAGTCAAAACGAGAACTAACAGAAACAAGAAGGAGCCTTTTTTTTCTTTTGTGTATCAACCAGAGAAAGAAGATGGATGCGTATTTCATATCACATGGATCTCCAATGCTAGCAATAGAAGAAGATATGCCAGCAAGATCTTTCTTAAAATCATGGCCACAAAGAATTCATCAAAACAAACCAAGTTCCATTCTGGTGATTTCAGCTCACTGGGAAACTGCAGATCCAACTGTTAATGTTGTTCATCACAACTCTACTATTTATGATTTCTATGGGTTTCCTAAGCCTCTCTATCAGGTACTGCTTTTTCTTCCCTTTCAAAATTTTGATTTTTTTGTCTCCTGTTCTGCTTAGTTTTAGCTTGAAATCGTTTAGTGTTAAACCCAGTCTGTGTTCTAATTTCCATCCGACAATTCATAAAGAAAAAAATTCGGGAACACCCTTTTCTAGGAAACTAATATTTCTTTACAATTTGTTTCATATCTGAATTTTGAAATGTGGGATGGAATTCAAGCACTGACATTTGAGTCAGAATTTTTATTTGATTCAGACACGAGTCAGATTAGCTAGTTGGTGTTGAAGCAGTAGATAGGAAAAGTTTTCATTTAAAAACAATGAACTGTCTTAAAGTCTGACTCACCATACCAAAATTTCAGAAAAAGAAAAGGAGACAACATTATTATCTAGTGAATGGCTGAATGCTGTAATCATTCTAGATTTTCTATTGTGTAAGAAATGTCTTTGTCATAGATACTTTAGAAGGTTGATAAGATGCCAACACTAGTTATTCAAGTCAATCTCTTGTTTGTTTAACTTATCTCTTGCAATAGGTGTACATTGGTCACTGTCCAGCTTAATAAAGGATGGTGGCCCATGAAAAGGGTCATTTGATTATTTTCCATTCTTCAATATCAGTCATAGACTTTGAGCAGTGCTGCGCCATGTGTTTTTTGTGCAATCTTTATGTTTTGGCTCCAAGGGTTGGGTCACTTAGATAGCGAAAATGATATATGCACCAAATTCTGTGATTAAACTCTTACACAGCATGTGAGTGAAGAACTCACAACATGCTGCTTCCCATTGCTGAATGGCACGTGAATAATGAGCCAAGAATCTGGTCTTTCATATACCAATTACTGGATCTTAATTTATCTCTTGACACTCAATTGATCCTGATATATTCAACTCTCTCCAGCTCAAGTACCCTGCACCAGGTGCCCCGAGATTAGCAAAGCGGGTAAAGGAACTGCTAACCAATTCTGGCTTTCAACGAGTCAAAGAAGATAAAACTCGTGGGCTCGACCACGGTTCTTGGATCCCACTCCATCTCATGTATCCTGAGGCAGATATCCCAGTGTGTCAACTTTCGGTTCAGACACAATTAGATGGAACTCATCACTACAAGATGGGAAAGGCACTAGCCCCTCTTAGAGATGAAGGGGTTCTTATAATTGGGTCTGGTAGTGCAACCCATAATTTAAGTGCCCTCGGAAAAGAAAATGCACCTGTTCCATCATGGGCAGAAGATTTTGATACATGGCTAAAAGAATGTCTTCTCGCTGGCAGGTAATATCACATTTACTCGCTTTTATGAATACTTGATTTTGTTAAGTTCTTGTACCTGTTGCATAATTGGGCACCATTTACACGAGAGCAAATCAGAACCTATTTTCCTGTTTTGATTCTACAGTTTTCAAATGCGCCACTTCTTTAAAAATTTAGTCTTGTTTATTACTGATGATTTAATACCTATTTTTTACAAAGATTGGTTCAGTATAAAATTAAGAACCAAAAGCACAAAAGAACCGAGCAATGCTGCAGCTAATCATCTCTACCAATTTTGAATAATTGACTACTTTTAAAAGGCTCCTCTGGTCCAAGTAGTTCAATGACCGGATCACAACCACGCATTTGTAAACCCTACCATGAACAGGTGTTATATAGAAATTGCCTTTTCATTGCTTTAGTTTATCCTTGATCTTACAGGCACGAAGACATAAATCATTATGAAGAGAAGGCGCCTAGGGCCAAAATGGTGCATCCATGGCCTGAACATTTCTACCCACTGCACGTAGCTCTGGGGGCAGCTGGGGAAGAAGCAAAGGCTGAACTCATCCATCATAGTTGGCGCGAAGCAGCCCTTTCGTATGCCTCTTATCGTTTTAAAACCACGCCATGATATTAACTGAGATTTCTTTTGTTTCTAGTTCCTTATTTTTCCAAGTACTTGTATGAATGCTATGTTTGTTTTTGTGATTTTGGAATGATTAATATGTGCAACTTCATTGGTATATATGATAATACTGTATTTGAACAGAAATATTTGACAATGTAAAAGGAAATACAAGAAACATATTTACATAGCTTTTCCTTTGGTTTACAATATTTGCATCTTGTTGGTTACAGACAAACCTTAATATCAAATACGAAAATGTTCAGACCTCCTGCAATTGAACCAGTCAATTCTACAGAACAAAGCACCAATCATCAAATTTAGTTTCAAGCATTGTAGGGCTTCACCCTTGATTAGAGGGAGCCCTTCCAGAAATTCTCGACGGACCTAGCAGACCTAAGGCCAAGGAGGGGGTTTGGAAATAGTTTTCAACCAGCAATTGACGTGCCTCGGTTAATACCTCATTAGCTGCGTCATTGCCCCAAGCGCAAAGATGTCTTTGAACGAAAGCATCAACTGCATCTTATAATACCTTCATTCACAGGGACTAGTAATTTGTTTCACTACGGCCAAAAACAGCACAGCTAAGTGCTCTCTATCAGTCTATCCAACTCAGGGCCGGCCCTGAAAATTTTATACCCCGTAGTTGAATTCTGAAATGATACCCAGTGCATATTTTCATAAAAAAATTTACTATACAAGATCCTAAACAAATTTTACTGTTAGACCATTTTATTAACATTATAAATCAACTAAGCCACCTTTTTTTATAAGATCTTAACACTAAACATAATAAAAAAAAATTAAAAAAACATATGAACTTAATACAAGATTGACAAGAGTTTATAAATGTACTATCTTTCTTCCTTAGTTTCCTATTTAGAAATTATGATGATTGCTTTCTTTTCTCTTCTGATGTATATTATTTTCAAATAAAATTAACCCAAATTTTAACTATAAATTTTATTATTCATTAGAAAAAACAAAATTATAGATATTCTTTTTCCAACAATATTAAAAGAATCAATTCAATATGTAAGTTGTAAATATTAAAACATTACAATAACATAATTGACATAATTGATCAAGAGCTAATTAAAATCACTTATGTAAAATAAATTGGTGGCTTAAAATATCCATTATAACAATATCCATGGATATTTGGTGGTCTGTAACAATTTAAAAGATTGTGTGCCCAAAATTTAGCTTAAGCAGATAGAAAGTAAAAAAAATGAATGAATTAATAATAAAAGTAATTAATGTCTTTGATAGTTAAAAGAAGACTAAAGTAAAAGAAGAAAAGAGGAGGAAAATATGGGAGAAACGTGTCATGCGTATACCATATGTATTAGCTATTCTCTTTTTTAAACCCTTAGATTAACAATGTTTTTATTATGTTGTCCCTACTGATTATAATTTATTACGAAATGCACCCAAATAAATTAAAGTTTCTCATTACCCCCTAAAGATTAGAAACAGGCCAACACTAATTTGATGCCCTTCCTTGTTTGCTGCCCAAAGTTGACGTTCAACTTTGGGCCATGGCCGGCCCTGATCTAACTACTGTAACTACCACAGCACCACACCCTTTAAAAGTTAACAAACTGCAAGTTTTTGCTGGAATGCATGCTTATGATGTTTAATTGCATATATCATTGTTTTTTTTATTAGAGGCGCCATCAATATTGAGTTTATAAAAACCTGGACTAGGAAAGTTATAGAGAGTCTGCTTTGGAGAATCAGTAGTTATAGAGATATATTCTGTAGCCTTGCAAAAATCTTGTTGTAAAACGAAATCACAATTGAAAACTTGATTCTTAAAACCCACAGCATTACACATAATCCAGATTTGCTAAAGTAAAAAGGCACTACCCCACAAGGGAAATTCGGCACAACTGAAGAGTAAGAACTGCTCTGTCTGACAGATCCACTCCATATCAATATAAGAGCATGGAATATCATAACCTCATTGACTGGAAAATTTAGTTCGTATCCCCTTAATGGGAGGGAAATCCAGAAACAGATGCTCATGCGTCTCTAATAAATCCCATGATGCAGGCTTTTTAGTTGTCATATAGCCTAGTTTATGACTAACATCACAAACACCTTACCATCTGGATCATTTAGTGGTGCAGCTCTCAACTATCAAGGTAGAAGTTATTGGGCGCAATAATCAAAATGAAGAAATTTCAAATAAACAAAAATTATTGATACTTAGCTCTTTTGTATTGGAAGTATCGATTTGAAAAAACAGATAAGCTCCCCAGATCTCCGCAACAACAACATCGCAAAACTTTGGAAAACAGAGTGAGTCACGTGTTCAACACGCTGTCCTTAAGACATTAGCGCCCGGCTACACTCAAGAGTGATGCTATAGCCTCCACAGGGCGGATGCCTCCAGGATAAAACACCCTACTACACCTACTACTAGCACTCGTAGTAGATGCTCAACTTGAGCTTGGCAACTCCGAAAAATCCCTCAAAGAAAATCACGAAAGCTTAAGAAAAACAATAGAAAAATATTTTTCTTCTGGTCTCTCCAAAAATATGGAGAAACCCTTTTTCCTTGGATTGATTCTTTAGGTTGAGAAAAGAGCTTGTTTATATAATAACCTAGTACTACTTAAGAAGAGTGATCTCCCCGATGTGGGACTAATAATTTTATATAGTCTTTTAAAACAACTTAAGATTGGAAACTCTCCAATGTGAGACTAATAAGTTTTTCATTCATAAAAGAAAACAAGAATCTATTTATTTTCTTAAAACCTTAAAATTCATATTTTATATATATTGTTTTCCAACAATCCCCCACATGAATGAAAAACCTAATTAAAACATGAAAAACATAAATAGATCTTGGTAAATCAATACCCCAATTCCACGACCCGAACAATCGGCCAAACCGTGTGTATTGAAATCATACTAGCCATTCCACGTCCTCTCCCTCACACAAAAGTGTGTTGACCCTAGGGTCATACTATTGATTGCATAAATCATAACAGTATAGAGAGCTTTCATCTTTAGTTTTCCATAGTGGGACTAAAGGTTCCATTCACCAAAGTGAAAATGAGCCAGTGATCCCTTAGTGACCCTTAGGTCCTAAGTATCAGTAATACCAAGACCATAAAAAACAACATAAAACTCATTTTCTCAAAATGAATTAAATCTCGAATAAAAAAAAATGAAAATCACATAAAACGTAGGAAATACCATTTTAGGCAGAGGTGTCCATGAGGTCTTCAACCTTTGCTTGGTGAGAAATTACCGGAACTACTTGCTAGAGACAGTGAACGCGATGTCTTGAACTGCTAGCGTTTGGTGTAATTCGCGAAAACCACCACGCATGATATCTCCAAGGTTGCTGCCATGCTCGTGCCGTTGTGCTCATTTTGGCCCTGAGCAACTATCCCGTTTCTCAGAATGCTCTAGAGAATCAGCTCATATTCTCATAGGAAGCGGCCCACTTCCTCATTCCGATAGGTGAGTTCTATCAAGAGTGTTACTACTACACCCCACTTCAATCTTAAGCTGAAATTATAGAACCCATTAAGACTTCTTAAAAGTCATCCTTCACATGAAGTCACACTATCACAACAATGCACCATAGGGAGGGATAGAGAATGTAATTCTCTTGATAGTGCATACCTTTGATTACCACAAATTAGTTGTCTTATTGAACCTTGATCTTGGGATCTCCAGTCACTAAGGTTGAGTGTCCTTCATGGAAATTTTATTTCTTGAGCTTAAGTCCCATCCCACTCGATGCAATAACAAACTATCTCTCTAGATTATCCTTCCGTCAAAGGATCCACTGATTTTTCTCTTGACTTCACTAAGTCTACAAAAATCACTTCATTAGAGAGTAGTTGTCTTACCGAATTAGTCTTCTCTGAGTTTGTCTAGACTTTTCCATTGCTTATTTACTTTAGACTCACATAGTCAATTGAGCTTCAACAGTGGTGGCCACAGGCTTCAGTCACAGAGGAATACCCAACAAAAGGGTTTTAGCAATTCACCTTCCTCTTATGCTTTAATTTAAGCAAACGAACTCTGATTTCATCTCAATCGAGTTCTTCATGTCTGTTGGAGGATTTCCAACTAATTATACATCTTAAGAGACTACACACATAGTCTAAGATTCTCCAAAGCCTGAAATCACAACATCTCTTAAGGTCAGTGTAATATGTAACATACACATACACAATTTAAACTGTACCTCAGGTACTTCAAATTTCTGATCAGATCATCCCATTAATTCTTCTGGGATCACAAGTATATTTGTACACCTAATTCACTGCATATTTACAACACACATTAAATGCATCGAGTTTGACAAAGACCATTCCCGTCAGAATTTCTTCTGGTTCCAATGAACTTTTGGATCATGCTTGTCTACAACAACTTAGTCTTTCGATCAAATCACAAACATCACATGTTTTCTAGTGGTTATAAAGCATATAAAGGCATACACAAGATACATGTACTACTTACTAGTACGGTCATTACATCTTCCTCCAAAGATTGGTGCAATATCTATAACATATTTGAAATTAAATATGTACCTCAAGCATCCTAATTTTCTGGTCCTGTGATCAGAGCAACCCTGTAATTATCCACGATAAAATGGGAAACACACACACCTATTTTACAACACACATTTTACAGAAACTATATCATCAAAATTTGATTTTGGTTCTTTCTGATCCTTTAGACCACTTCAACAACATATTAGTTTCCTGTCAAACTTTAAACAACAAAAATTGTTAGTGGTTGTGAAACACGTAACAAAGGCATGCTAAACATATGCACCTAAATTGATTTAGTGTAAATACACTATCAAATTCATTAGCGTACATCACTAGTATTCATCATCATCACATAATAATATTTATAGGTCATTGACTTACATCTTGGTTCAGGTCAAGTATATGTAGGTGTAATCAGTTTATACCCCTAGCGCTAACCAAACCCTTAAGGTTTGTCCACCTTTGACTAATCATTTATGTATAATGTCTCAACATCCATCTAATATAGCATATTGACAATAATGGCAAACAATGTATGATGTAGTAATTTTAGAGTCATGTAAGTATGTGCTAAAAGATCACTACTTTATTCTCTAACAACAATTTCACAAAATCAAGTCTCTGTTTGACTTATTCAATCTCGTGTGAGAACCCGACCTCAGAAAACTATTGTCGAGAACTCAACATCCTCAATAATAAAATTTACTTTACTTAAATGTTGTTAGCTTCAAAACTTTCAAATTATCATACTACATTTTTGGTGATCATATGCAATGATTTGCTAAAGAAGTCGGCTCTTCATTCTCACCTTAAACCCCCACAATTGAGGTCTACAGGGTAGGGCATATATAAGTCTAGGGTGTTCTATGAATCTAATTGAGAAATCAAACAAACACTTGTTTCCATCTTATACCCCACAGTTGAGACATAAGGCCCCCAACAATTACAGGATTTCTCAACATAAGAAACTACAATTATGTGTCCTTTAGGTTTCATCTAACTAAGACACACCATATAATGGTACTCTATACCAACATTATGCTTTAACATGCTCATGTATTCATTCTCAATTCATTGACGATTTTCCCTTTTATCTACTGTTGTCTTGTTCTATTAAGCTAACACTAAAAGCATAACAAGACCATATTTCCAAGTATAACATTTCATAGTAACTTAGGTAGATAACATTTGGCATTAGTTTTAATTCGCAATGCACATATTGAGAATGATATCATAATCTGATTAATGTACATACCTGACAGGCCTTGCACATCATTTACCTATTTCTTCAACTATTTTGATAGTTGAATTGTTCATGAAAATGCTTTTAATCTTTTCCATTCCTGGTAGAAGACAAAACATGCCTTTTCTGGAGCACACGTTCCAGCACTTCTGGCATTTACCAACCAATTCTTTTTATCATCTCCACTGAAAAGTAAAATTACTTAACACAGTATGAATGTCAATTGTTCCATTCAAATTTGAATATACAATTCTCTATTCCGAGGAGATAAGGACACAACTAAAAAAATAATATAAGTTATCAGAGATTAACACTAAATTTATCATTCAACATAAGATGATAAAACTTCTGACCAACTAGGATTCAAAAAATTGGTTGATACTTTCATTCGTCATAGGTTATATAAAATTATCAAGATATTATAAGCGATCATCTTATCAAAATATTTATTGCGAACACATAGTTATCAAGTTACTTAAGTCTCTCTTCACGTTAGACTATCACTATCATAAGTAAGTAACAAAACTTGGTAATAAAAACCCTAAACAATTTTTGTGTACATGCGTATCAATCCAAGCACATTTGATCGCTAAACCTTCTTGTTGCACTAGTTACTAAAAGATACTTTATACCTCACTATCCATATGACTATGGTATACTAGTGTATTATGATTCTCATATTTTCAATGAAAGGTAACATATTCGAAATGATTTAGAAATCACCATAGAAATTGCTAATACACAATTATTAACCAATCATGTGATTCACGCCAATTGATACTACACAAAGCACATATAATCAAAGTGATTTATAACATAATGGATAACTCATACACAACTGATTTAACATCTTATTCATTAACAATGTGATAATAATCTAACGCATATAAGAGATTATCACTTTAAGTCACAAAAATCAATTCGTTACTTGCTCTAAGTTGTTTATGATAAATATTTCAACTAAATTGAAATCTCAAGTCTATCATGGATAAAACACTCACTAGTACCGATTTTTCATGTTATATCCAAGGTGAAAAGTACCACTGTAAATGGTTGCAAGCTCTCATACTAATCTAGAGCTTACATACAGTTTTTGATATTCAAGACAAACATACGCAACGTTTTTACAAACACCATATCTCACAAACCACAATTCAGAATCGGAAAATAAAAAATGATTTTTGAAGATAACATCTAGATCTACAAACTTCGTTCGAATCACAATTTCAAAAAACACATGGTTACTCCAGAAAAACTAATTTTAGTCAACAATACTTTTCAGCCCGTCGGAATTTTTCAGGAACGTTTCTCAGTTTTGTAAAATACCTAAAAACTACTTTTATAACTCCAAAAATTCTTATATTTGGTGTGGGTAACTATCAGGATGTCTACTATATTCGGTTAAAAGGATTTGTCGAAATTCCTTCTAAGTTAAGAGATATACTCGAAACTCTACAGCTGACCAAAAACTCAATTTTGTTTTTCACTTCACAATTAATATCCTTTGTTTTCCAATATAATATCAACGTCAACGATTCACAGATCGAGCATTCATTTTTGATTACTATTAAAGCTAATGTCTTAAGATTGTTGGGCGCAATAATCAAAATGAAGAAATTTCATATAAACAAAAATTATTGATACTTAGCTCTTTTATATTGGAAGTGATCGATTTGACGAAACACATAAGCTCCCCAGATCTCCGCAACAACAACATGGCAAAACTTTGGAAAACAGAGTGAGTCACGTGCTCAACACGCTGCCATTAAGACATTAGCGCCCGGCTACACTCAAGAGTGATGCTATAGCCTACACAGGACGGATGCCTCCAGGATAAAACACCATACTACACCTACTACTAGCACTCGTAGTAGATGCTCAACTTGAGCTTGGCAACTCCGAAAAAACCCTTAAGGAAAATCACGAAAGCTTAAGAAAAACAATAGAAAAATATTTTTCTTTTGGTCTCTCCAAAAATATGGAGAAACCATTTTTCCTTGGATTGATTCTTTAGGTTGAGAAAAGAGCTTGTTTATATAATGACCTAGGACTACTTAAGAAGAGTGATCTCCCCGATGTGGGATTAATAATTTTATATAGTCTTTTAAAACAACTTAAGATTAGAAACTCTCCAATGTGGGACTAATGAGTTTTTCATTCATAAAAGAATACAAAAATCTATTTATTTTCTTAAAACCTTAAAATTCATATTTTATATATATTGTTTTCCAACCGACGCAAATCCTTACAATCACAAACACCTTGCTATCTGGATCATCGACACGTGACGGACTTTATTGACATGTGGGAATGGGGCATTTTTGGTAAATGTCATCTTTTTTACCCCTTTAAATACCATTTTTGTGTGTGAAAAAGGGGGGCTTTTGGCCAATTTTTCTTCTGTAAGGGGATGACGGTTTGGGAGAGAAAAAAAGTCTTCTTCTTCCCCAAAGTTTACTGAGAAGAAGGGGAGGGGTGTTTCTTTCCCAAATTTTGTCTTTAAGAGAAAGAGAGAACATCAAAACTCTGTAAATCAATCATCTAATAAAATCAGAATCTTCATTTCCCGTGGACGTAGGCATCAACGCCGAACCACGTTAAATCTCTGGTGTTTGATTTCATTTTTGTTTCTCTTTTTTCTCTTGATTATAATTGGTGGTTGTGGCGATCAGAAAAATGGTTGTTACAATTTGGCGCTAGAAATAGGGATGTTTAAAGGATTTATCCTATCTGATACAAAGATTGACGAGAACTTCAGAGAAGTCGTTGCATGGAGAAATCAGAGAAGAATAATAGAAAAGAAATTTTCATCGAAGAACAAATTGATAACAGGATAAATATTCTTCTTTTATCTATGATCTTTTTCTTTGACATTGAGATTTGAAAGTTTTGAAGTTTATAGGTTTTCAAAAAAGTTTTTGTTGGAAACTAGGGTTTGTTTTAAAGTTGATTTTTTTTCTTTCAAAATCGTATCCCAATATCAGTTTTAAGGAAAGATTTGCTATAAACAAACTTTGTATTACAAACCCATTTGTATTTTTTTTTCTAGAACAAAAGGTATCAGAACTTCAGCCTGAATAGAGTTTTGTTTTTAATCTTTTCTCGTGCCTTGCTCGAGCCAGAAGATGAAATCAATTTTTTTTTAGATAATATATCTCATGTTTTGAATAATTCGTCTTGAATCCCCTTCTTATTTCTTTGATTTCATTTTCAAGCATTTAAATCGAGAGATTTAAAACAAAAGGTTTTGAAGAAGTTTTCATAAAAACTTTGGCTTGTTCTTCAAAAAAATCTATTATTTCTTCTAACATTTTGATTCAAAATAACCTTTGATTATAGATTTACAACAATCAAGTCTTGCTTTACAAACCCATTTAATGAATTTCAAAAACATTGTATGAAAAAAATTTGGTTGATTTAAGTTGAAGTTGTTGATTGGGTTTAGTTACTGAGTTGTTTGTCGAAGAGTTAAACTCATGGGAAGAATCTTTAATAAGAAGGAATCGGTCTTGCCAAACAGATCTTCTTGTAAATTAATCTTATTCAGAAGAATGATCATGGTTATGTAGCTGTGCTCTTTTACGCATCTTGATGTCCTTTCTCTAAAAGGTATTAGGTCAACCTTTGCTTCCTTGTCTTCTTGATATCCCTCCATCCAGCATCTTGCAGTTGAAGAATCTGGTGTCATGCCAAGCATACTCTCAATTTATGGAGTTCATGGATTCCCTACTCTTTTTATATTTAATTCAACCATGCTGATGCGGTATCAAGGTCCAAGAACTCTCAGTTTTTTCTGTTAATCTCTATTATCATTCCACTGGAATGAGGTCTGTGTTGTTAGATGCAATGTCTTGGGAGAAACTTGATATCCCTTTAGTTCTTATGAAATTCGAAGATATCAAAGAAGAAAGTTACAAACTCTCATGGATAAAGACCCCAGAGAAATTACTCAACGAGGAGACGTATCTGGCACTGGCAACTGCTTTTGTCATACACAATAATTCAGATTTTCAGAACTTTGAAAGAGCTTAGCAGTACAAGAGGTGAAGATGTTGGTGCTGTTAGGTGGGGTATTAGCTTGAATTGAAGTGAACATTGAATGATGATGGTTTTGGCTGAGACCAAAGAAAGAATGAAAAGTTGGGTTTAAGGAAATTATGAATGTGTGTATGAATGCAGGGAAGGAGTATACTTTTGATTGAAATTACAGATAATTTCATGCTGAAATCATCCACAGAATTGCACATAAGATGCTTGAAGAATGCCCGAGTGACCAGTTCTCCGGAATTACAAGTCCATACCATTACCATCCTGCTGCTCCAAGTTGAAAATTGTCATTTTTGTCTCTGAAATGGGTACTAAAAGCTGTACATGTTCTATTTCTTCGAAGTTCAAAAATGGATGGATCTGAGCTTTGGTCAGGTCCTTTTTGTTTGAGATGAAGTTGGTTGTGGAAATGGTTGAAGAAAAGGATCCCTATGCAGCTGTTGAAAATTGCTGAAGCATCATTCTTTGAATCATTTAAAACACCACATACAACATACAACTTTAAAGGTTCAGATGTTGGACATGGTACTCACAATGCTTTAAGTATTTGATACGACTGCTACCTTCATAAAAATCACCAAGTGACTTGATTTCACAAGTCACTTGCCACAACTGAAGTGAGATGCATGCTCCCGTATGTTCCGCAATATCGATGGACACAGGAGCGACGATATATACAGCAGTACGACAAAAGAGGCTACGTAACCGCAGCGTAGCGCATTTCATTTTTGCTGAAAAGAGGCTATGTAACCACCTAAAAGAGCTAAGTATCCCGTATCTCCTAGATTTAAAATTCTCTCGCTTTAACCATTTTGTTTGTGTAAGTCATGAAAAAGGCTCTTATTCACAATTATCTGTGGTGACAACCTAAATGCCACCCATTTCGACTTATACATTGAATTTGAGTTCCTGAGAGGCTTATACATTCATAAAGGTTTCAATAATATATATAGTCATAGCAAAATTCTATTTTTGAATGGATCAGGTACATTCTCTTATCATCGCAAAGCCAGGCGGAAAGTAACTGCAAAACGCATCCCAATCCAGCCGCAAAGTCAACCACTAAAGTATGGTACAAGTAAGACATGAAAATGTTTTTTTCTTAAGGTTTGTTCCTCAAACAAACCTTAAAGAAAAGGGGGCAAATTGTAACTACCAAAATCTTACGGTAGCCTAAGTTGACAGCAGCCCACTAAGTCCGCATTACATCAAATGAAAACTCATTCTCATACCCAAATGAAAATCAAGAAGATTTGATATGTGTGAGAAGTTCATTTCAGGAAATGGCTTAGTTCTCATTCCAACCCACTTTACCACTTCAAGCCCATAGCATCATTACACCAATATCATTAGCCAGCATCAATATGACTTCCATTCTTGTCCGCACTCACATTATACTTCATGTCCGCACACAATTAACCTCAAGCTCCATCTCAATTCCGCACCAATCATTTGTCCGTAGGCCAACACTTTTTTTCCGCAACATTTGCAATGAAGCCCACAAGATAGCTACATTTGACTAGTAGCCCACTTTACTATTTCAAGACCGCAACAAATAAGTATTTCAAGCCCGCAACAAACTAGCATCTCAAGCCAAGCCCAGGTTTGCAAGCCAGAACCGCAAGCCCAGGTTCGCAAGCCAGAACCGCAAGCCAAGTCCGCACCATTCGGTACCATTTTGCCCGCAAGCCCGCACCAAAATTAGATTGTAGCCATTTGAAGATAAGATCAATATGGACACGTGGCGGACTCCATCGACACATGGCGAGATGTGGTGTATTTTCTTCGACACATGGCGAACTGAGGTGAATCTTCATCGACACGTGGCGGTCTCCATCGACACGTGGCAGACTTTATTGACATGTGGGAAGGGAGAATATTTGGTAAATGTCATCTTTTTTACCCCTTTAAATACCATTTTTGTGTGTGAAAAAGGGGGACTTTTGGCCAATTTTTCTTCTGTAAGGGGAGGACGGTTTGGGAGAGAAAAGAAGTCTTTTTCTTCCCTAAAGTTTACTGAGAGGAAGGGGAGGGTTGCTTCTTTCCCAAATTTTATCTGTAAGAGAAAGAGAGAACATCAAAACTCTGTAAATCAATCATCTAATAAAATCAGAATCTTCATTTTCCGTGGACGCAGGCATCAACGCCGAACCACGTTAAATCTCTGGTGTTTGATTTTATTTTTATTTCTCTTTTTTCTCTTGATTATAATTGGTGGTTATGACTATCAGAAAAATAGTTGTTACAGTGATCATAATCCTAGTTATCTTACTGGTATATGGCTTGTCATATCAGCCTTTAAAGTTCTAGTTTAGATTGTTAATCATTATGATTCTCTCTTGCCAATCTATCAACCATAAAACCTTTTTTTTTTTCAAAAATGGACCGAAAGCTTGTATTTTAAACTAAAAACAAAAAATAAAAAGCACATAGAAATCTTTAGTGGTTAAGAAAGGCTTTTATTTCCTCAAGTATCAATATCAGTTTCTCCAAAATGCATGATGACAGAAGTTTTGTTACCTAGAATTCCACTTATGAAAACATATGGGAAAGTCTAGATCATCTTACCAAGTACAGATACAATTTTTCGGTGGGTGGCCAACAATTGCACAGTGGGACAACTCTAAGAGGAAGTAGTGTTATCACCAAGTTTGGATCGTTTTACCAATCTATCAACCATAAAGCTTAAAAAAAAATGGACGAAAAACTTGTATTTCAAACTAAAAACAAACAATAAAAAGAAGATCAAAATCGTTAGCGGTAAAGAATTTTATTTCCTCAAGTATCAATATCAGCTTCGCCAAAATGCATGATAACGGAAGTCTCGTTACGTAGAATTATATGGGAAAGTCTCGATCGTCCTACCAAGTGCCGATATATTTTTCAGTAGCCAACAATTGAATAGTGGGCAAACTTTAAGGCCAAGTCCTATACAGCCTTACAAATTGGCTAGTTTTCTATGTCAGGTGGCACGATAAACTAGTCGTGTCACTATGGGAAAGTTAATAAGCGACCAAGATTCCATCGCTTGGTAGAATCTAGGTCTTCACCGACCAACTCTCCTCCATCTATAAATACGTTAATGTTTACATTTTTTTTTACATAATTTTATATACTACCTCCGTTTCAGTAAGAGTGTTACTATCACTTTTGTTGAAACGGAGGGAGTATAATTTAAGGATAATTACAAAGTGGTTGAAAGTTGAGCAAAAATTTGAATTCTAAAGCTCCCAGGCCCCAACCAATAGGAATCAAGGGTTTATATTCTATTTGGCCATTTTTCATACCCAATATTCATAAGAGGTGATGATTACCCATATAATATTTACCAATAAAATATTCATTTACATGCAATTTACCTATAAATAAACTACAATCCATACTTCAATTACAAAAATCCAATGCTTCTTCACACAGACCCGATACAAAAAAACGCAACTACTGTAGAAGTTTTGAGCCACTCGAATAATGAGTAAGTTCCTCGAATGATTTAAGCCATAAAGCTAAAAATAATTTTTTTTAAGATGGATAGATAATTATTTTGATTGACTATAAAACATAAATTTCATTACATTCCATAAGAAGAAAAATTACAACTGACACAAGTAACCTACCTATTCCCAACAAAATTTGAAATGCCATATGACTTGGTTGAATAGGTTGTCTTAAGAACATTGATTGCTACACCGTTGCTATTTGTTATGTGCAGTGGAAAATATAGTAAGACTATAAGAGTTCAGGAGCAGAACGAGATGGCAGAGTATCTCTCTCCGACTGAAGTTAGTAAATTTATTCTCCACCATTTTAGGCTCGCTTATTCCTTCTATTAGTCTTTCGACACTAAATCTTAAATCATTGTTGCCACAAAGCATAGCCGCATTGAGTGAAACAAAACTAATATTGCTCACGTCGAAAGCACCACACCCAACACTATCTAATTCTGGCAGACTATTAGCTAGCCGACTAACAGACTTAGCATTTAATCTACTGCATTTTCCAATATCCCTATCACCAACAACAAATGTTGTTCACCCAACATGTGAACTTGGGCCCGTGCAATGCACCGACGAAGACCTAGTTTTTATAATTAAAATCCTTAATTATTTACTTTTTTTTTACAAATGGCAGAAATTACAACCTAATTTGATTTTTTTGGAGTCATACTTGAAATTTTTATTAGTAAGATATATGATGGTTATAACAAAATAAAGAATGATAAAAAGAAAAGAGGTCTTCAAGTTCTGGATATTAACCAAGTCCAAGTCAAATCGGCAGCTAAAAGATAAAGAAGATTTCAGGCAAGAAAAATGAAGGCAAAGAAAATTTGAAAGTTAACTATAGTATTTCTCACAAAAACTAAAGAAAATCTTCTCAGAGTGCATCAATTGGAAGTGACGTCAAATGAAGATAAACAGGAGGCTGGAGATTAACCGAGGTTCATTTTTATTGAAGTGTATATTTTAAGTTTTTACTGCCCAAATTTATGTCTTGTAAAAGAACGTAGTATGGTAAACTAATCAAATGTAATGGAGATTAGTATTAAATGTATTTTTAGTTAATTTAATCAAATTATTCAGCTTGCATATCCGTTTTAAAATCAAATTGCATATAACTAAAATTAAGCATTACATTAGACGTGACTATTGTTAAATTACATAAAATTAAAAATAGTCGTTGAATTTACAATGATGAAAGCCCATGATTGAAATTAGAAATTATATAGGGACCCTTTAGATGGAAAATTAATAAACAACTTAGATTAGAGCCAAGGGACAAAATTTAGGCCGCATGACCAAATCTCTATCGAGCAACAGAGTCTCTATTGCTTGATAGAGACTCTGCCGCAGTGAGAAAACAAGAAAATATTGCACAACTATACACTTTGAAAATTTACCTTTATTTGTAAAGAAATTTGTGAAGAATATATTTCTTGGCTTGATCTTAATTGATTACAATATATGTATTTATATACAAGGGAAGGTAACAAACTAGGAAACCTTAATAACTAGGAAACTACAACAAACTAGGAAACATAATATATATTGGTATATTCTTAGTGTAATGCCCAAGTTAGGAAACTAGGCTGAATATCTGTCCACAATACTCCCCCTCAAGTTGGAGTGTGTAGGTTACAAACACCTAGCTTGTCAAGAAGATAATCAAATTGTTTTCGTCCAAGCGCCTTAGTAAAGATATCAGCTAACTGGTCTCCTGTACGAACATAGTGAGTAGAAATAAGACCGTCTGTAATAGCATCCCGAATAAAATGGCAGTCCACTTCTATGTGCTTAGTACGCTCATGAAAAACTGGATTTGCAGCAATATGAAGCGCAGCCTGACTGTCACAATAAAGCCGCATGAGAGAAGAATGCGAAACACCGAAAGATCGTAACAATCCCTTTAACCATTTGAGTTCACAAGTCGATGTTGCCATGGATCGATACTCGGCTTCCGCAAAGGACCGAGATACGGTCAATTGTTTCTTAGTTTTCCACGAGACTGGCGAAGAACCAAGAAACATAAAATAACCAGTAAGTGAACGACGAGTTAAAGGACAACTCGCCCAATCAGAATCACAAAAACCTGTCACACGCAGATCAGAATCTGTACGAAGTAAAATTCCCTGTCCAGGTTGTCCTTTCAAATAACGAACAACACGTAAAGCAGCTTCCCAATGGCGTACTCGAGGAGACTGCATAAACTGAGCCAAAGTATGCACCGAGTAACAAAGTTCAGGACGTGTAATAGTTAGATAAATAAGACGTCCAATCAATCGTCTATACTGTTCAGGATCATCCATAAGCGCACTTTTATCAACTGCCAAGCCATGGTTCTGTTCTAAAGGAAAAGAAACTGGTTTGGCTCCTAATAAACCGGTCTCTGCAATAATATCAAAGGCATATTTACGTTGAGATAAGAAAATTCCTTGTGAACCACGCGCCATCTCCAAGCCCAGAAAGTACTTCAATTTTCCAAGATCCTTCATGTGAAAGCAAGTATGCAAATAACTTTTAAAAGAAGAAATCTTATCAGAGTGAGTGCCAGCAATAATCAAGTCATCAATATAAACCAGAACAGCTAGAAAAGTATCATGTCGCTTATACGTAAAAAGCGAATAATCAGAATAGGACTGAGTGAACCCATACAAAATTAAGGCAGAACGAAGCTTTGCAAACCAATTTCTAGGTGCTTGACGAAGACCATACAGAGACTTACGCAGTCGACATACCATACCAGGAGAAGCACCTGAAAAACCTGGCGGAGGTCGCATGTAAACCTCTTCAGTGAGGTCACCATGAAGAAAAGCATTACACACATCCATTTGATGAAGTTCCCATTGTTTAGCTGCAGCAAGTGCCAAAAGGACTCGAACGGTCACCATTTTAGCAACCGGAGCAAATGTCTCTTTATAGTCAATCCCTTCTGAATTATATTTGATTTTATAAACCCATTTACATCCAATTGCCTTTTTTCCGGGAGGCAACTTCTCCATGCTCCATGTCCCATTAGTTTCTAAAGCATGTATTTCTTCTTTCATACCCGTCCGCCACTTCAGATTTTTAATGGCCTCAGAAAAACTAGTTGGTTCCGTTTCTGCAGTAATAGCAGCCAAAAAACGTTTGTGCGGCAAAGAGAATTTATCACAACTAACATAATGAGCTAAGGGATATGGAGTACCTAAGGACTTTGGAGGAGTGAGTGAAGGTGAAATAGGATCATGACACGGCGTAGTGTAAAAGCGGGCAGTGTGACAAACATAATCCTTCAAATGAACTGGTGGACGTCGAATACGCGAAGACTGTTTACCCATATCGGAAATAGTCAAGGTATCCATTTCAGAAGACCCAACCTGAGCTCCCAACTCTCCCCCAGTTATCGCGGCTAAATTTTGTACAGTATCATGAACAGCAGAAGCATCTGAACTGCCGACGCCTGAACTGTCCGTGTTAACGCTGCCAGAATCACGCTCTGCTGGACTGCCTGCACTGTCCATTTTGACGCCTGAACTGTCCCCATTTCCTGCTGGAAACATGCCTGAATTGTCCCCATTTCCTGCTGGAAACATGCCTGAACTGTCTCCAGTTTCTGCTGTTCCTGCCCCGTTGTTTCTGTCTCCAGTTTCTGCTGTTCCTGCACCGTTGTTCCTGCCCTGCTGAACTGTCTGTTGAGAGCCTGACGCTATGGTGGACCTGCTGTTCCTGAACGCTGCACCTCCACTGAATTCAACAGGCAACGCTGAACTCAACAGACGTTCAGAATGGTGAGTGCCTGACGCTGGACTGACCCTGCTGTTCCTGTCATGCTGACCAGGTAACGCTGAGTTTAGGACTTGTTGTCTACTTAATTGTCTCCTGTTGACTGCATCAATTAAGTAAACATCATTGTCGACAATTAATCCACCATTTTCTGAACGCTGATCATAATTCTGAACTCATTTCGGGACAGATTCACCAAACGGAAACTCCCCCTCACTAAAAATAACATCACGAGACACAAAAAAAATATTCTTGTCGAGATCATATAGCCGCCAACCTTTTTTACCAAACGGATATCCGACAAAGATACACTTTCTACTTCGAGGAGAAAATTTATCATTTTCTTTGACCCGAGCAAAACATAAATATCCAAAAACACGAATCGCATCTAAACTGGGACTCCGATGCAGCAACAATTCATATGGAGTCTTTCCTCCTAATATCGATGAGGGTGTACGATTAATCAGATAACTAGCAGTCAACACACACTCTCCCCAAAACCGACGAGGCAGGTTTGCCTGGAACCGTAACGCTCGTGCAACATTCAAAATATGACGATGCTTTCGTTCTACACGCCCATTTTGCTGTGGTGTACCTACACAAGAAGTCTGAAACACTATTCCACTTTCACGAAAATAAGATTTCAAACATGTAAACTCGGTTCCATTATCACTAAGCAAAGTTCTAATACGCGCATCAAATTGACGATCAACCATTGAAAAAAAATCTTTGAACACTCCTGCAACCTCAGACTTCTCAGCAAGCAAATAAATCCACACAGCTCTAGAATAATCATCAACAATAGTTAAGAAATACACTGCACCACAAGAGGATGGCACACGATTTGGACCCCATAAATCACAATGTATTAAATCAAAAATTGCACCAGCTTTATTAGTACTTAAAGGAAACACATCTCTAGTTTGTTTGGCCCGAAGACAAATCTCACACGCCTTTTTATTCTCCTTACTAACATCTGAATTTAACAAAGTTCCTACTACTCCATACGAGGGATGACCTAAGCACCGATGCCACATTTCCACACTGTCCTTCCGCTGCACCTTGTGTATCTGCACCGCTGTCACACCCCGCAATATATAGATCCCATTCCGATATTCACCCGCTCCAATCATCATCCTCGAGATGCAATCCTGTATGACACATAACTTATCAGTTAAGGTGATAAAATATTTAGAAGTAGTAAGAAGTTTTCCCACAGACAATAAATTGCAATTTAACTTCGGAACAAACAAAACATTTGTCAGCGTAAGGCGACTTCCAAAGTTTTACAGTTCCTTCTTTGGTAGCCATCGTAGTATCTCCATTTCGTAATCCAACAGGACACGCCTCAATGTCTCGCACGTTAGTCAATAATTCTAAACTACCTGTCATATGATGTGATGCACCAGAATCAACTATCCAATCAATATTTATCATACCGCTAACTCTTTCGCTGGAACTCTCCACCTTTTTCTGAGTGTTCAACATCTTCATCAAAGTACTCCATAGTTCATCAGTAAGAGAGGAAAGTGAAGCTTTGTCTTCCCTAGTCACCCTAATCTCTGCCTTTGTTCACTCATTCCTTGGACCGCATTCGCTCTATACTGTCCACGTCCTCTACCAGACCCACGACCGGCACTAAATCCAGCTCCACGTCCACTTCCGCGTCCTCTACCAGCATTCCACCTTTCCGGGTATCCGATAAGTTTATAACAGTTTTGGACATTATGTCCAGTTTTTCCACAGTGCTTACACTGTTCAACCATATCTTTACGGTCACCGCCAATTTCTCTAGCTTTAGACTGTGTGAAGAAAGCCATAGCCTCTCTCCTTTCCTCATAACTCCTCGCGACTTCGCGATGTTTTTCTTCACTAATAACCATTGCATATACTCGATTAAGGTTAGGCAATGATTCCGCGTTCAATATTGTGGAACAAACGTTCCAAACATCGAATCATCAAGTCCCATCAGGAACTGATGCACTTGCTCGTCCTCACGTCTTTTCACCAACTGCTCTGTGATTTTACACTTGCAACCTTTACAGTTACAAGTTAATATCGGTTCATAATTTTTGATCTCTTCCCACAACATCTTCAGTCGACCGAAAAATTCTTCTACAGTCTGTCCTTGTTGTTTGCAGTTTGCTAACTCTCGCTTCAGTTGCTGAATATGTGGTACATTCGCGACCGCGAATCTCTCCTTCAAATCTGCCCAAAGCTCTTTTGCATTCTCCCGATATGTAACGGTTGAACGAAAAGAGGGTTCAATGGTGTTGAAAATCCATGCTATCAACAGGGAATTAATCACCCACCAATCTTCAATATCCGGAATTTCATCTGCCGGTTTCACGATGGTTCCAATCACGAAACCCATCTTTCTCTTTGCCCGCAATGCAACTCGCATCGCTTTAGCCCATTCTTCATAATGTGTTCCCTTCAATTGCACATGAGTGAAAATACTTCCAGGATGATCTGCAGATGTCAACGTGTATGGTGTAATGGATGAATCCGATTTACCCTTCTCAATATCTGCACCACCAGCCATTATCAAAGATGATAATTCTAGGAACTTGGCTCTGATACCATAAAGAAATTTGTGAAGAATATATTTCTTGGATTGATCTTAATTGATTACAATATATATATTTATATACAAGAGAAGGTAACAAACTAGGAAACCTTAATAACTAGGAAACTACAACAAACTAGGAAACATAATATATATTGGTATATTCTTAGTGTAATGCCCAAGTTAGGAAACTAGGCTGAATATCTGTCCACAATAATTTGATTTAGAGAAATTGGCATACAACTTACTATCGTCATTATATGAGATGTACTTGAAACTCTTACCTGAGTTAGACTATTTTTCCTAGAGATTAATAGACAACTTGTGGACGAATTCTTTATACCCAGCAAGTACTTTGTTCATGTCTTCAAACTGAACTTTTTCTCTAGATGAATGCTCCTGGAATTTCTCTACGGGAACAAAGATGCTTTTGGGAACCCAATCCTTGGAGGATTTGTTGATAAAAAAAGGTTTTCTTCGAATTTCTCATTTGAGGACGATTTGTATACTTGCTATGGGAAAAAACTCGTTTTTCAATTGGATGAATAAAAATAAAAGAACTAGGACTTGTCTTCATAATACAATGATTATTAACAAACATTGTTCCTGAACCAAAAGGTTTAGAATTTCGAATATCCTACAAGATTCAATGTATTTTAAAAGATCATTGAATCATTTGTTTTCCAACCTAGATTCTCACCTTTTACGTAAGTATCCTTCAAATTTACAAAAGCATCAAAATTTCTGAGTTTTTATGGGACCAATATGAGTTTTTTTAGCACTATAATCATCAAGAGATTCTTTTTCAGCGAGGCAAACAATTTTTTCTTAGACAGAGAAATTGAAATGGTTAGCCTTCGAGTGTGCATGTACACTTTAATCACATGACTTTTATGAGAGTCATTATTAAAAAAACATTATCTTCCTCAAGTTCCTTAATTTTTTCAGAAGCAACAAATAAGAAAGCATTTTATGATTCACAGGCGTATTAACTACAAGGAGTAGGAGGAGCATCTTGTAGGCGTTTTAGTTCCAAGATGTTTTCCTTCAATCTGAATTCAAGACCACGTATTTCCTTTTCTAACAAAGCATTCTCTTCGATTAAAATTTTGATCGTGAATCTTTTTCATTAGCCTTACCAATTAATAAGGGTATTGATGATGTATTTTAGATTTAGAACTTCATAAAACTGAATTTTCAAGTGCTTGATGATTTCAACACTTTTTTTGCCTGCTTTACTTTCAACATCCGAGTCAGACCCATCAGTAAGATAGAAGGGTTAAACATTGTAATGTGCTCTTTCATTATGAAAAAACCAGATTGTTCATCTATTCTTGAGGATGAAGGAGGTCCATGCTCATTAATAAGATCTATAAATGGTGTTCTTAATAACTGATGATATATATGTTAGAAGAGATGAGACTCTTATCCATCAGTTCAGATCACTAGAAACACAGACTTATTAGGTTTTAACAATTTTTGCATGTTTTGATACCAATTGAAAAGGAAAAGATACCTAGTATACCAGTAACTTTTTTGTTCGTGAATCTTTATGGAAAATCCTTGTATAATCTATATGTTCGCTACGAAATCCGTATTCAAGATTGTAAAATAAGGAATCTTTGAGATGATCAATTAATATACAAACTACAAGGTATGATATTGGTTAATATATCTTAGTATTCTAATATATTCCTTCATCTCCCAACAAATATGGCCGAATCAATCATCATATTCTTTCCATTTACGATGATTTGGATCTCTTTCTAAATCGACCAAAATTTCTTTGACTCTTTTCTAAAACATGGAATAATGTTTACTAGGTCGTTCACAGAAGGAATGAACGCTTTAACTGACATTACATCATCTTATATTCATCTTATATAGTGAATGTGTTGTATATCCTATGTCGAGTAGAACTGAAATAATAATTTGAATATTGGATGAAAAATAGACCAATGGAACTTAACTGATCGGGGCAAATTGTGTTTAAATTAAAGGGTTATCTTATGTAGAGAAACCATAACGTTTTTTTATTAAACTGTTGTGATCCAACGACTATATACATGGAGTTACACAAAAATTGAAGGTCATGATCAAGTGTGAGAGGACTGTAAACATAAAAGGTCAAACAAAGAATCCAGTGTAAGAAAAATGTAAGGAAAAAGGGACCAAAAATTCATTTAGGTTGTAGGAATAATGGGAGTATAAAAGAAAAAATGGTCAAATTAATATTTATCTCGTTGCTCTGTTAATTCTGGCCAGATGGTTCAACGCTAAGTAATTCTTGCACTGAATGGTTAAGCTGCAAAAGTTATTTTTTCCGTGTAAAACCATTCCATCCATTATTTTTCCTTCAAGCTTTTCTTCAACCGAAACATTGATGCATATGTTGAAGTTCCACATTTGGCGATATTTTCTTAGCTTGAAATCCACTTTTAAAGAGCCATAAGACTTACTTGTTTGTTTTATAGTAGTCAATAAATTATATATCTCAAATACGTGTTACTTGTTAGGGATGGGATATAAGATGCATACCACCACCAATTCATAAAAACCTCTTTAGGAGTTCAGTTAGTCCCAATGTAATTAATATCAGATTTTGATTTGATATTAATATATCTTTGTATCGGGGAGATTTCGGTTTTAAATATCGATGAAATATCGGTCCACACATTTTATACTTATAATTATTATATCAAACGTTTTTTTTCATACTGGACCTATTAAGATATAAAACTAGTACTCATTTTTCTAAAATACCATAAAAAACATGATGAAAACCCTAGAACTAGGATAAAAAAATTCATTTTTTTTTAATTGAAAACCCTAATTTCGGTCATCTCGGTTATTTCAGCCATTTCGATCAACTCATTTCGGGTCATCTTGGTTGAAATTATCGGCCAAATACCGTATCAACGATATAGCGTGTCTCGTCTCGGATGAGTGCCGAAACCGGTATTATCGACGAGATTTCAACCATATCAGCCGAAAACGACTACACTGGGTAGTCCTAGTTTTCTATTCTGACCCCACCACAAGTTCTTTTCCCTTTGTCGACTAAGTTTTTTAGGTCAACACTACATGAAACGTAAATTTCCTCTGTAAGTATGAGAAAGTTTTATTCGTAAAAGAGAGGTGAGGTAGCAAAGGGGTAAGGGTTCTGGTGAAGGGTTTTGTGTGATACTATGTAATCTTGTTAACTCGGTTCATTTCATAACCTTCATAGTGGATGTGGATCACCGATCGAGTCACTTAATTATTTTTTTTGGTTTTTTTATGTTGCGTGGGCGTGTTTGATCAAATTTCATTTCAGTGAAATATTTAATAAATAGAGGTCGGGTCTCAAAAAAAAAATGAAAAATATGGGCCGATATGAAAAGTGGTTAATGAATTGACAATGCAACAGACAGAATGTAAAAAAAGGTTTTTTTTTACCGGTTAACAGGACAAACTCATTTACGGTTATTTTTCTAATAAGATTGATTTTCTTCTAACTCTTACATTGTTTGGGATTAAAAAAAAAGGTTACTTAACAACAATGTAAAAATTAAGAGAAAATCAACAATTAATTTAAATGCTAACAACCATGGTTAGAAAGATGGAAAAACATAAGATAAAATAATATTTTTTTTGTCCAAGTTATAAAGGTAGAATTTTGAATTTGATTTGTCCCGTGGATGGATATTTGAACACTGCTATCAACATCTAATTTATACTACTTGTTGAAATTTGAGTAGTTGTTGCGTATATGATGTAGTTTATGTATGCACATTGAGATTTTTTAATAAGCAAAAAGAAAATGGTCGAATTATGAGCAATCGATTTTAGATTGTTGAAGCACAGACTGAGCATTAACACATAAACAAGCACCAGTGGTCTAGTGGTATAATAGTACCCTGCCACGGTACAGACCTGGGTTTGATTACCGGCTGTTGCACAAATAATAATCTGTTTTTGGTTTTGTTTTTAGGTTATTTTCAGGAGTTCGATTCCTGGCTGATGCACTTTGGTTACATTTTTTTTTGGGTTATTTTTCAGGAATTCTATTATTCCCGGCCGGTGCACAACATTCATCGTTTTCTGTTACTTTCAGGAGTATAATTTGTATTGATTAGCAAAGCATGGTCCCCCTCTTCGGTGTACCCATTTACACGGTTAGTTTGACTTTGGTCGATAAGAATGGGCACAGGTACCAAGTTAGGATCTTTGGGTTTCCACTAATCAAAATATGATGATATTTTGGTGATCATTTCACTTTTCCTAACTAGCTGGAATTGCAGCTATTTCACACTCTTGAAGGGGAGCAATTACTCCTTTAGCAAGCTAAGCAGCAGCTTTTGTGCCACTATGAAGGTTAAAGAGAAGAGGCAAACTTCTGGCTTGTGTAAGCTATATATTCATTCCTTGCAGCAAAAAAATAAGTAACCGAAAAGTTATTTTAATGATTTAGCAGGGGTGCGCCAGGCCATTGCAGGAGTGCAGAGAAAGCACGACATTTGAGTTTTAATCATTTGTTGAAGGTAAAAAAAAGTTATGCATACCGTACTATGAACTCTAGATTTGACATTTTTGATAATACAACACCCAAATTTTTATATGGAGTCTTGAAATCGATACGGAAAGTGTTCGGATCTATTATGATAAAGTCATAAGGCGTTCAACGGACCTTTATAATATTTGAATTTTTTTTCCTGATTATGACTTGACATAAAAACTCTTTTTTAAATTTATATATAAATTGCAGGTACTTAGACGGAACTGCTTCATATCTTACATAGAACGTATGAATGATCAAATAAAATAATTCCGCATTAAGAAAAATTCAACAGCTGCGCACAAGTTAGCACAACTTCAAATCATAGACAAAATTGA
The DNA here is from genome assembly GCA_023531435.1 of Papaver californicum. Lineage (NCBI taxonomy): Eukaryota > Viridiplantae > Streptophyta > Magnoliopsida > Ranunculales > Papaveraceae > Papaver > Papaver californicum. The sequence continues at coordinate 7,657,508 of JAJJMC010031210.1, read as the reverse complement.
CATAAAGAGAATAGGTATGCCCATAAATACTTGGACGGCTGGACTATTAAAGGTCTTGGGTTCAATTATGTCAATTGTGTTTGCCAATTCCAATGATAGCTAGTCTGGGAGCAAGAATGGGAGATAGAAATGGATTCTCATAGACGAACAGGCGCTTGGAAAATTCTCTACCTCCTCATAAAACTTTGTAATATCCTTAATGGATCTACGTGGATCCTTCTTCAAGACCATGTCATTCTTCATCAAAATTTCAATAAACTTCAGTTAGTATCACTTCTTTCTAGACCACTAATCTCGACAGACTTCAGTTGTTTCATGGTGTCGGCGAACAACACTTCTAAATCGAAAGTTGTCTACACATTAACGATACAAAACAATGACATGCAGTTAATACACCACAACTCTATAATGTCCAATCTACTTAAAAAGATTTAAGCCAATTGCGAATTGATTCGTGGCTACCTACCTCACCAGTATGCAGATCTGACTCCATCTCCTGTTCCGGCTCTGAACCCAAGTCTGATCCCTCATCATATGAGGATCCGCTGCTGTCACTGATACTGTAATTGTCGCTATTTTCCTAGATAGTACATACAATTCAGTAACACTTTAAGATTCACAATTAATCAATCTTTAGGAAATCGGGTGAATAAGGTTAAAGAAACTAACACCAATAGCTGAACAACAAAAACAAAACTAAAACAAGAGAGAGAAAAAAAAAAACTAACCTTACAAAGTTCCAATTCAAGGGATTCGATAATAGGAGAGATCTTGACTAAGGAGGCTATGGCATGCATAGAGTCTGCTGAGAGACTCATCTTTTGTAGCTTCAGACGTTGCTGATTAGAATACTGAAAAGGTTGCTTTTGTAATAGTTCCTGAACTCTTCTAACATCCTCGAGTGGTTGAAATGATAATGTTAGATCTTTCACATTATGAAGTGGTTTTAGAGATTCTAATGTATCCGGAGCATGTACTGTAGGAAACTCGGCATTTAGCTGTCGTGGTTTTACTTGTAGACCAACATCAGCCGTGACCGGTGTGATTACCAAACATCTTGTGTTTTTGCTTACAACCATCATAGTTTGCAATATAATAAAATCAGATATCTTAAAATGAAATGAATACATATTAACACTTAGAACATATTAGCAATAAACATAAGAAATTGCAACATAAATTCAACACAAGTATTTAATGTGGTTCGACAATCAAATTGTCTACATTCACAGATGGTAAAGATTTGTATCATTTTTTACTAATCCTTTTATGTTACAGAAAGAAATTATGCTATATGATTAAAATCCAATTAATCAAAGAACAACTATACTATGAAATTTACACAAGTCTCATACCTAAACTCTTTGCTCTGATCCTATGCCTTATGTCCAATTCTAACCAAAATTTTCCAGTCCCTATTCCTGTTTGAGAGCTTGGTATTTATAGCAAATTTTCATGGGTCCCTCCACTCTAACTTTCCACTTATTTGTTCTTATCCAGTCTTCGGAGCGTAGTGTATCCCGCAAGGCATATTCGCTGCGGCAATAGATGATCCAGCCAGTACTAGAGCAGTAGAAGGTCAACCGACAAGTATTATGGTAGAAACTACTCCTACCGTAGATAATGTTGCAAGCGTGACTGTCGCTGAGGCAGTATGGACAAATGAAGAAATACCGCAAAAGAATAAAGGCAAATGAATTGCGGGAGATTCAAATCTTATGAACGAGGAGGAGGAAGCCTTTCGATGGTTTTTGTCAAATGAACTACTATCTATTCCATGTGATTCTCCGTCGGTGGAATCAGATAGTCCTAGGGTTGCTAAATTGCAGGAATACATGCGGTCCGCACCATATGACACAGTGAAAGATTCCTAGCTAAGAGATCAAGGTCAACACGTCGACCCAACCTTCTACATAAATCATCCTTCTTCTCTCGCGGAGGTAGTTGCGCTTGCAGATGGTAAAGTGTATTCTTTCCCGCAACAAGCTCTCTTGCAGGTATTTTTATTGTTTTAGTAACCTTAGATTTCATTTTATTTTCATCTATTTATAACTTTAATCCTGTAAATTGCATCTTGCCCGAGGTCAAAGTGCTGCACATTTAACTTATAAATTTTATAAGGCAAGATCCATGAAAATGGAGACCCAATTTAGGTCTGTAGAAGAAGATGATGCGGGTTTGAAGCGGGAAAACGATGCACTTCGTCAACAATTGCTTGATCTTCAAAATCAAGGTCTAATTCTTTCCAGCTCGTCAATTTTTTTTAAATTATTTACTTGTTTTTCTGAATTACTTCATGGGATCAGCGGGGGATTCAGGACTTGTGACTAGGCTGCAACATAGAGTTTGTCGCTTGACAGATCATGTTTTAAAAGTCAATAATGAAAATATGGAGATCAAGACAAGATTTAACAACCTCCTCGATAGAAATAATCTGGCCGTCCTGAAGTACAATGAATTAACATCGCATCACCGGCTTTTATATGGAGAGAAAATACGCAAGAAAGAGGAATTTAATGCTACTTTATCGTGGACTAAGGATTGCGTTCTTGAAGCACGGGCACGATCTGAGACATTGGAAGAAGAGAATCGCAAACTCTGCGTGGAACGTCAGAATATCCTTGCGGGAATTTCTCGTTCCGGATCACATCACAATTCTCAGTTTTCTTTGTACATCGCGCAACTCATTAAAGACAGAGATGATTCAGCTTCAGAGGCTCATGCTAAAGGGAAAGCATTCGCGGATGCTCAAACTTAAATACGCAACCTATCTAACACCATTCTTCTGCGTGAAAGTGATATCTTCCGCTTACATAAAGAGGTTGAAAAATGTACAAACAAATCTAATCAATTGCGGGAATTGAAGCAACGGAGTTAGATCAATGTCATTTAGATCTTCAACAACTTACGGAGAATTATCAGAAACTCTCAAATGAATATGACTTCCTTGATGTTACTAAAGATGCAATGGCTCACGAATTAGCAGAGTTTGAATCTCTCGCAAGATGTATCCTATTTTATTGCATATTTGAAATTAAATATTATTTACACATTAATTAACCTGTTATCTTTGTTACTGATTTTGAAGGAAAATACAAAGATGCGGCCGCAAGAGCTGCAAAGGCTGAAGGAGAGCTTGGTGCTGCCAAAGATAAGGTGGAGGAACTCAATAAGCAACTGGAGATGGCTTCTATCAAGGCTAATGATGCACAAACTCACCTAGAGCTTTTATCCTCTAAAACCAAAGAGGCCGAGGACAAATTGATGCATGAAACTCTGAAGAATGAAAACTTATTTCGGGACTTAGCTTCGGAGAGAGGGAAAATAGCTTTTTGGAAAAAGAATGTCGAAAATTATACAACTGAAGTAAATCAGTACAAGAAGGAGCTTAAAACCACAAAAGCCTATATTTCTTGGTTGAGGGTCGAAACTCGAGCTGGAATTGCAAAAGCGGTCAACAACACTCTTGATAGAGTACAAGACGATGGATTTTCCAAAGTCTATAAGCGCAAAGATGTCCCTCATAATCCTCCTTTTGAAGCAAATCTTCCCGCACCTTAGTTTTTTCCTTTGCTTTGCCGTTGCTTAGTTTTTCCTTGCTTCCAAATTGTATTTGCACTTTTATTTTGCCTTGTACTTTTGTCCCTGCAAAACAATTTATAAATATATATATTGATTGTTAGTGCATTGAATGAGTGTGAATTGATTAACCACAAGAAAATTTTGTACCTTGAGTTACTTTGAGGGTTGTAGCACATGTCTAACTTCTTCCTGGCCAGGAGAAAATTATGATGCGGTCCCTAGAGCATCTCCTGAAACGGAGATTAACTGATACAATAATTAATGTCATGTTAGGTATCTCTGTAGCGAAAGATCCAATAGTCATACACTCATAAACATTTACATGGACTTTCTAGAGAGATTACATTTGTTCTGCTTTACCTAGTATGAAGCCAAATATTGTATGATTGAATTGTTGGTTGTGAGCACCTCCTGAAGTGGAGAGTACCTGATATAATGATTAATGTCATGTTAGGCATCTCTGTGGCGAAAAATCCAATAGTCATAGATATTTATATGGAATTTCTAGAGAGATTGCATTTGATCTGCTTTACCTATTATGAGCGTAAATTATTGTGCGATTGCATTGTTGGTCATGGGTAGTATGGTTTGAGATATTGTGCGTTCCAAGGATGCCGTAAGATTTCTCCATTCATATTCCGCAAATGGTATGATCCTTGTCCCGTAATATCTTGTATAACATATGGTTCTCCCCATGTAGGTGCAAATTTTCCTGCTCTTTTATCCCTTTGGTATTCCGGGATTTGCCGTAGAAAATATTTCCCTTCCACAAAGTTCCGCAACTTGTAATTGTTGTCCATTGTCTGAGACTACGGCTACCGGAATTCTAAATCTGCAAATTATATTTTCGAACAAAAACTTGAAAACATCCGTATCTCTAATGTGTGCGAGAGCTTTTGCTTCAACCTATTTAGTGAAATAATCTGTTGCTACAATCAAGTATTTTCTCTTTCGTGTTCCTTCCACTAAAGGCCCAATATCTACTCTCCGTTTTGCAAATGGCCAGGGGCTGAGTATGAAATTGAGTTCCGTTGCAGGTGCTTTAATCCTTTTTGCAAAGCGTTGACATTCTTCGTACCTTTTTACCAGATTCTATGCATATTTATGCATAAATGGCCAGTAATATCCTTGCGTTTTTCTTTTAATGCGAGTGATCATCTTCCACTATGATTTCCCGCATCTTCATAATGTATATCTTTGAGAATTCGCTGTCCTTCTTCTTGTGATAAACATCGAAGTAACGGTCCCAAAAAAGACCTACGGTACAAAATTTTATCCCGCAACTGATAATTCACAGATTTTGATTGCACCTTCCTTGCCTCTTTAGTGTTTGCGGGCAATATCCCATCTTGCAAGCACTGACGTATTGAAATCCTCCAATCTTCTCCGGATAATTCATTTTTTGATTTTTGTGAAAAATTTGTATCATCTTTTACTACTGCATATTCAATATCTTCCCCAACTTCTTCTTCCATGTTTTCGAATTCCCATAACTTAATTGATGGCTCATAAATGCGTTCAGTTTTGACTTTTGATGTATTCGAATCTTTTATCATTGAAGAAATAAATTCTAATGCATCGGCATGGCGATTCTTATCTCTGGATAAATGTCAAAAAATTATATTTGGAATTTGAGACGCCAACTTTTACACAATATTCTTGTATTCTATCAAATCTTCATCAAGCGCTTGATATTTTAATTCAACCTGCCGAATTATCAATTGTGAATCACTTGTGAGTCGCACATCGTATATTCCCAATTCAATGATGAGCCGAAGAGCATGAACCACAACCTCATATTCCACTATATTATTTTTATGTTCGCCAAACTCAAGACAAAATGCATGTACCATTCGGTCTCCTGTAGGAGTTGTAATCACAATTCCAATTCCCGCACCTTCTTTATTCCATGCCCCATCAACAAATACTTCCCATATGCGGGAATTTACAGAGCTTAGAATATCTTGGGCATCATCATCTTCTATTCCGGGCAAACCTTGGATTTCAAAATCATCATCTAGTGGTAAATCCGCAAGGAAATCTGCCAGAACTTGCGACTTTTTTGCAGTTTGTATTTCAAATAAGATGTGGAATTGTTCTAGTTGTGCATTCCATTTTGCTATCCTCCCTACTTTTCCCGTATTCTTCAGTATGGACTCTAGCGGAGCTTTGCTTGGCACCCGCACATAATGTGTTAGAAAATATGTACGTAATTTCTGGGTAGCAAAAACCAGTGCTAATAATAATTGTTCAAATTTGGTATAGTTACTTTCTGCAAGGTTAAGATTTTTGCTGATGTAGTACACTGGTTTCTCTACTTTGTTATTTGTCCGTACCCATACTGCACTTACAACATCTTCTGTTGCAGCAATGTACAAGGCCATCACTTCTTCAGGTTTTGGCTTTTGTAATGCGGGTAATGTGGCGAGATAAGCTTTAGTATTTTGGAAGTCTTGCTCACAATTCTCGTTCCATACAAATTTACTTTTGTTTTTCAAGGTGTCAAAAAAGGGCTTACATCTGATCGATGATCTGGCAATAAATCTGCTGAGTACGGCCGAACAACCATTTAGTTTCTGTACTTATTTAACATTCCTTGGAGATGGCATATCAACAATTGCCTGAATTTTTACCGGAGCAACTTCAATCCCTTTTTTGGTGACCAAATACCCCAAAAACTTTCCTGACGTAACCCCAAAAATGCATTTGTCTGGATTGACTTTCATTCTGAATTTCGTAAGGCCTCAAATATTTCTCTCAAGTCTTGTAGATGATCTCTTGAAAGTTTACTTTTTATCAACATATCATCTACATAAACTTCAAGGCTACAGCCTATCCATGGTTTAAAAATTGCGTCTACCAATCGCTGATAAGTTTCTCCTGCATTCCTTAGCCCAAATGACATTCTGGTGTAGCAGTATAAACCGTGTGGAGTGAAAAATGCAGTGTGTTTTTGATCTTCTTCAGCTAGAGCAATCTGATTATACCCTGAATGCCCGTCCATGGAGGATAAAGCCTCATGTCCTTCAACAGCGTCCACCAACTGATCAATGCTGGGAAGCGGATAACTATCTTTTGGGCATGCCTTGTTTAAGTTGGTGAAGTCTATGCAAATTCTTACTCCACCATTCTTTTTTGGTACAATCACCATGTTTGATATCCAAGTTGGGTACCGCACCTCTCGAATAAATCCCGCATCCATAAGTTTGATTAATTCCTTCTCAAACGGTAAATGATACTCAGGTGCCACTTTTCGTATACGCTGCCAAAATGGTGTTGTACCCGGATGTATATGCAGTTCATGTCGGACAATTCTTGGATCATTGCCTGGCATATCCTCCATTTTCCATGCAAAAATATCCACATAATTTTTGAGTAAAGTAACCAAATCAAGTTCCCTTTCTGCTTCCATTAGTGTTCCTATCTTAATCATTCTTGGGAATTCTTCTGTTCCTATGTTGATATTCTTGGTTTCTTCAATTGCTGTAAAAGTAGATTTGGGAGCTCCTAAAAGTGTGGGAGCCCCCTTTAATTGTTATGCTGGAAGACTGCCCCCGTCAATTTTTTGTATGCTTTCCTCCAAAGAAGTATTTTTATTTGTTTCATTCACTGCCTCACTTCCCGCAGTCTTAATCAAATATTGGTTTATTACTTCTTCTTTGTCTTTTATCTTACGTTCATTCTTTCTATTTTGTTGCTGCTATACTCGTTCCTTATTCATAGAATTTCTGCGAGGATACAAGATTTTGCTACATTCTGATCTCCTTTTATCTCCATCTCCCCTTGCGGCGTCGGGAATCGCAAGTATTGGTGATATGTTGAAGTTACTCATTTCAATTGGTGGAACCAATGTCTACCAATGATAGCATTATATGGAGATGGAGCCTCCACTACACTGGATTTAGTCAAAATAATTATGGGTTCAGCCATAACATCAAGTAAAATTTCCCCTTTTTGTTTTAAGGCTATCCCATTAAACCCATAAATAGTGTAGTAAGAAGGTGTAAGCTGATCATCTTTTAATCCCATTTTTTGAAAGTATCATAAAATAAGACATTAAGGGAGCTACCCCCATCCATGAGAATCTTCTTGACATTCCATCCAGATACTGGTAGAGTAAACACCAACGAATCATTGTGTGTTTTTATTTCCTGATCAACCTCATCTGCTGTAAAATTTGACGGAGAAGCCATCCATCCTTCTCATGTTTCCGTAACTCTTCCTGCAACTTTGAATACTTCATGACTGTGAACCCTCTTATGCAGCTTCTTGTTAATAACTACATTCATAGATGATTGACATGATTTGGTATAGGAAATCATATTAATAGTTTGGTCATTTTGTGGAATATTTATAGTTTTTCCCATATTGAGCCTTGGTGGAGGATTGGGCAAATAAAGAAATTCCTTCATCTCTCCCATATCAATCAATTTTTGAACTTGCATCTTCAAATTCCTGCATCTGCTTGTGGAATGGCCCTGATAGCAATGATATTCACAATAATCCTTTGAATTCTGTGTCTGTGATGGCTGCTTTTATTTTTTCCATGGCCAATGAAAATATTGCTTGTTCTTAATTGCATTTAGAATTTGTGGGTAAGGGGTGTTGAGTTTAGTGAAAACTCGATCCTCAAATTAGCGGTTGAACTTTCTTTCATCATCTTTCTTACCTCGTTCGGATTCAATATCAGGAGTTTCTCCCACAACCCTCTTTCCGGAACTTGTTGATGGTTCTACAAAATTTGCCATGTTGGCAACCCTCTGATGTTGGGAAATTATTCTCGGATGTTTTTTTTTGAATATCCTGCAACCTTGCACATTTTTCAATAATCTCCCTAAGATCCCCTTCGGTTTTCGGATTTTTCCCATGAATATCAACAAAGAGTAGGCTTGTTCGGTTGGCTATCCCCCATTTGTAGCAGTTAATAGCAATTTCTGGAGTTACATTCCCTATTGCTTGACAGATCGTCTGCCATCGATTTGTGTAGTCTCGGATGGTCTCCTCTGTCCAATACGCAAGGGAAAATAACTTGTCCATCCCAGCGTCTGCGGGTTTATTACACATGTATGTCTCTAGGAACTTACGGGTCAATTGTGCGTAAGAATGTACTGACCCTTCTGGAAGATTATCATATCATGTTAAAGCTGTGACTTTCAAGCTTGACGGAAAATACCGACACATAACAACATCATCTTGTTCCCATCGGGTCATGTTGCGGTTCTAGTATTTTAAGTGAGCCGATGGATCCTTTGTCCCATCACAACATTCAAAGATGTGAAGATTGCACTTATGCGGTATAGACGCATACACAAGGTGTGGTGCCAACGATGTTCTTCTGGCTTCTTTTAGCACTTCTTCAAGTCGTCCTCCCTCTTTATTTGTCAAAATTTTGATTTCTTCTCGCATTTGTTCCATGTCCTCAAAATATATTTTCCATCTGTTGTTTTGCAACTCTGAATCATCAAAATCTAATCTATCAGGTTCATACCGCTTAATTGTGGGTTCCACTACCATCACTCTTTGATTTTTATTGATTTTTGCTTTACTTTTTACGGGTCTATTTGAGCTTGCTTTTGCCCCTGTATTCTAGTTACAGATGCTTCCGCATCCTGTTGGGCCTTTTGTTTGAGCATTTGGTTTTCTTGGGTCAAGAGTGCAATTTTTTCTGCACAAGTCTGTTATACCTTGCGCATTTCATTCATTTCTTCCATTAATTGATGAATGGGGTCAACCCTATTTTGAGATACTTCTCCATGTGATTGATTAGCTATCTGATTAACAAGATTGTTTACTTGATCATTCAAGGGTTGTGGTCCTTGGTATTCTTCCACTATTTCCCTTTCTCGAGGAATCTTTATTGCCTGACTCCCCAAATTTCCTATATTAACATCTTGTTCTTGCATGGTTCTATTTTCCACTGTTTCCATTAATGTAATCTTTTTTGAGATATTGTGATATCTTCTTGGCTCAATCTTATGTTGTTGTAGAAGTTTCTTTATCAATATTCTAAAAAGAGTTCAGATAATAAGTTGTGTGTTTCATAACATTCTAACATCCACAATAAGTATATAAAGAAATTTGATTGATAGAAAATATCCAGCTAAAATTTAACATATCACACATAAGCTAGATAATTTTCTAATTTAACTAAGGTTTTTTAAGTTCAAGAAATCATTTTTTGCAGACAAATCAGAATCAAGTACGAAATTCAATTCAAAACTTATTTTACTGTTTTGACAAGAATCAAAAACTAGTTAGACGTAACACAATTTTAATCTATACAATCGGCTAAATTTGAGACACATAAACTTAATGATTTCAGAGAAAATTCTTTTGCAAAATTGTTATAAACATATCTTTGGTGAAAATTTATGAGCTAAGTTTTCAAACCCATGGTTAAAAGAACATCTAAGGTAATTTAAATATACAAGAAGTATGAAATAAAGAAGTATTGTGTATGAACATAACAATTAAATCTATATAAATATCAACTGATAAGTTTGGAGAAAACTATATGTAAAGTTTTTACAATATCATTTTAAATCATTGTATTTGTAGGAAAAAGAGTTTTTTTTTAACATAATAAGATTCAAGATTTTAAAGATGAAAATTTGGACAGGTAGAATAAATTCTTTACTACCTCCCTGTTTCTAGCGCCAAATTATGATTAGTAAAAATCTTGCGTTTTTGCTTCACAACCATCACAGTTTGCAACATAATAAAACCAGATATCTTAAAATGAAATGAATACGTATTAACACCTAGAACATATTAGCAATAATTACAATAAATTGTAACATGAATTCAACACAAGTATTTAACGTGGTTCGACAATCAAATTGTCTACATCCACAGATGGTAAAGATTTGTATCATTTTTTATTAATCCTTATATGTTACAGAAAAAAATTATGCTATATGATTAAAATCCAATTAATCAAAGAACAACTATACTATGAAATTTACACAAGTCTCATACCTAAACTCTTTGCTTTGATCCTATGCTTTATGTCCAATTCTAACCAAATTTTTCCAGTCCCTATTTATGTTTGAGAGCTTGGTATTTATAGCAAATTTTCATGGGTCCCTTCAATCTAACTTTCCACTTATTTGTTCTTATCCAGTCTTCGGAGTGTAGTGTATCCCGCAAGGCATATTTGTGTTTTCCGCAAGACTTTGTATGCGTATTTCCCATTTCCTTTAGCTTCTCGCTTGATGTCCCGCAACTCTTCTGCGAATTTTTACTCAAGTTGTTGTTTTGGATTTGGATGAACTTTGCGGCCTTATTAGAATCATGGCACGTCTGACATGTGACCATTGAAAGTGATTTGTCATGCTTTAGTTTCTTTTGTTCCGAAGCCTGTATAGTTGAAACGTGTCTCTCATGCATCGATGTTTGTCAGTTTCCTTTACTGTGTCATGCTTTCCCGCAACTTATGTGTCAGTGAAGCAACAAAGCTATCTGTTTTGAGCAGTGTGCCATACTTTCCCGCAGCCCACGTGTCGATCACACAACGAAGCTGTCTGTTTCAGTACTTCTTATAAAGCTTTGTTTCAGTGTTTCTCGTTTTATTGTAATCTGATGCTCCTTCCATAGTGTTGGACCACGTGTAGTTTAAGATTTAATACCCTCACAACCGGAGAAGAAACATCTTCGAGCAACATATAGTCTAGATTTGGTAAAACCAGATACACGAGATCCGGAGCACATAACCTCAATGTATTACGATTTGATTCATGATAGTCGATATGTAATTCAAAGTTCTCAAGTTAAAGAAGATATAGTGATGTTTAAAGGTGTAGTACATCTAACGCCGCTTAAATCCAAGTGTTCTTGTTCGTAAATTAAAGAAGCATGACACGTGGAAGAAGATCAAGTTAAGAAGCAACCAGATTAAAAAAGGTGAGAAACGCATGATCATTATTAAAGATATCAAATTTCAAAAAGACACGAGACGTTTCCTGACATCTAAGCGATGAATCGCATGAATGACACATAAGATCGAGAAAGCTGAACACCATCGAATAAAACAAACAACATTAAATGATAGCTGATCGGGAAAGAAAAAAGTTATTATTACTATATTATTTTAGGATCGAGAAAGTAAAATGTAATAATTACTCTATGGTCGAGAAAGTAAATTGTAATAATTACTCTATTATTTTAATGATCGAGATTACAGAAGTCTTTGAAGATAAGGAAACACGCGTCGGACATATAAAGCATCGAATCAGGAAGTAATTAAGAGTGATCTGTCATCTATATGATCGCACCAAGTAAAAGACAAAATACAAGAACGATAGATACATCGAGACAAGATGGATCGACCCAAAGAAGAATTGATCCAGAAACGATGACCAGGCTATAGAAAATGACACGCTGCATAAAGAGCGACCCAGAAAAATAGATCTATAAATAGAAGAGATCAAACAACAAAGAAGGGGACGGAAAAAATAGAAAGAAAAACCAGAGAAAGGGAGGGAAGAAATTTTTAGGTACGAACCTATGGGAAGTAGTGGTGTAATGTATGAATTTCTCTATTGAATTGAAAATTGTAAACAATTTTATAAACCCAGAAATTACAAAACCTGGATGATCAATTGTATTGAGCTTAAACAATTTGGAAAAGTATGATTCTTTATTACATAAAAGAACGTTTCTCTATTGTTAGTTTACATTTATTTAACTTGAATCCAAGAGTTTGATTGGTTGTTTAGCTGAAAGGAATTTTTGGCATAAACAATTTGGCGCTAGAAACAGGGAGTGAAAAAAGGATTTATCCTACCTGATAAATGAAAAAGAGATTTAATGAAAAAACTAAATCATCCAGGAAAGAAAAAATTTTGGTAAGAAAAGATGGGAAAATTTAATTTTGCAAGATGTGAAAAGTAAGGGTAAAGCTTATTTAGATAAGTATATTTTATTAACATGAAAAAATACCTTGTGAGGAATAAAATAGATAAAAATATGAAACAAAGATTTTATGAAGAAGGAAAAGCTGGACTTGTGATAGGGAAAGTTTACAGTTAAAATAATAATTAGAATCTCTTATGATTTAATAGATAAGAGTTCATTTGACTAATTTTCTGAGAAAATATTTTTAGATATCGAGGAAGGACAACGATCGAGAAGGCAAAAGATAGTGAAGAAACAGCAAATTCTAGAAAATATGTCTCAAGACGCGAATTCTGGGAACCAAAATAGTAATGAAGGCTTGGAAAATAGACAAGAAGAAGGGAGTGATTCAGGACAACAACAAAGCAATTAGGGAAATCATACCCCAAGTCAAGAATTAATGTCAAATACTGTGGTTCAGAATTTCTCTTCAGATCATGAGAGTTCTCGAAGAAAGACACGACAAATACAGGACCTATTAGAAGAAATAAAGGAAATAAGAAAGGAACAAAGAGCAAGCAACCATCGAATTGAGTTACTAGCAACCGAAAATCAAGTTTTAAAAGATGTAATTCAGCAAGAACAAAGACCAACTGTGACTAGAGTACGAAATCAGGAGCCAACGTCGAGTAGACAAATATCAAGAAATGAACAGCGGAATCCAGATCAAAGAATAGTGTTATTAGGATCGACATCTCGGGTAAGAAGACAACAGGAAAGTGACTTTCAACGAACCCAATGGGAAACATGTTTGGAAGCGATGGAACAAATGAAGGAGGAAATTAAAGGATTAAAAAATAAAGAGGGGGAAGGATAGAAGAGGTATTGAAAGAAGCAAAGCGAACACCGTTAGCGCAATATTTAACGCGCGTATCGTTACCAAGAGAATATAATATTCCAGTGTTCGAATGTTACGATGGAACCAAGGATCCAACATCGCACTTAAAGTATTATAACCGAGTAATGTCGCGATGGGACGATCATGAAGCGATCATGTGCAGATATTTTCCGTCAAGTTTAACAGGGACAGCATTATTGTGGTACGACAGATTACCGGAAAATTCTATCAATAATTATGCACAATTGGTCAGAAAATTTTTAGAGGCATACATGTATAACAGACCAATTGATTCAGGGGAGGACAGACTTTATTCTTTAATGTCATGGCCAGAAGAATCGATCCGATCATATACAACTAGATGGCATTCAATATGTCAAGCAATAGGTGATTTAGACCCAATGACAGCTATAAACCATTATAAATGGGGGATTGTAGATCGGAAGTCAGCTCTTTGTTGAAATCCATCGAAATAATCCAAAAACTGAAGGCAAATTGAGAGAAATAATAGAAACATGTGCAAGACTCCAAGATATACAGGATCAAGGATCGAGAATTAATTCTGAAAATCAAGGAAATACAAGGAGAACAAATTCAGTTGAAGAATTACCAGAACAGAAAAGGAAATGTCTTCCAAAAGTTGAATCAAAAGGATTAAAACATCCTCGACAAGGGAATGGAAAAAATTTTGCTCAACAATTTCGAGAAAGAACTTTTACCAAGCTTAATATTTCATATTTCAGGTTATTCAACATTTTGAAGAATCGACCAGGTTTTCAATGGCCAATAACAAAGGGAAATCAACCGGAACATACACAACATTCCAAAGACTATTGTGAGTACCATAACTACAAAGGGCATACAACAAACAACTGTAGAAATTTTATAGCATTGGTACAAAGAATGATCGATGCTGGAGAATTGAAGGAATTTGTTCAAAAAATTGAACCATTAGAGAAATATGATGAAGGCAAAGCAATACATATTCCATATAACAAACAGAAAATTAATATGATTTCATGTGTGGAAAAGTGTGATACGGATTTGAATGTAGCAATCAACAAGAAATTGTGCAAGAGAATTCGGAACCACGAGGCCTTTAGAGTTCAAGGAAGGCAAGTAGAATTATGGGAGGATTGGATGGCACATCCATTAACATTTTCTGCACAAGAAGTAAATCAAGAAATTGAAATGCATAATGACCCTCTTGTGTTGACATTATTGATATCTGGTTGGAATGTCAAGAAAATACTCTTGGATGGGGGCAGTTCATTAAATGTGATGTTCAACAATACATTTTGTAAAATGGGTTTCAAAGAAGATCAACTCATCACTTCACGATTTGTCATTTATGGATTTAATGGAATATCGTCCAAGCCAAAGGGAGAAATTGATCTTGAAGTTTCAGCCGGACCGATCAACATCCTGACAAGATTTAGTGTTGTGGATGCACCATCCCCGTACAATGCTATAATTGGAAGACGATGGGTTCATCAATTAAAGGGTGTAGTATCAACTTATCATCAGTATCTACGATTTCCAACACCACGAGGAGAGATGGAGATAAAGGGTGATCAAGAAGATGCTAAACTTTGTATAATGGCAGAGACAAGAATAAATGAAGAACGGGAGCATTTACAATGTAAAAAGAAAAAAGAGTCAAAAATTAAAGCAAAGGAAGAAGAAATAAATCAATACCTAGAAAAAAATGCAAAAAATAAAATAGAAAGTGAAAAAGGAGAGAACAGCAAAAATCAAGAAAATTTGGAAAACCAGCCGCAAAAAGGGGCGATGTAGCAATTAAAGGGAACCCCAACTCCAATTGGGATTCCAAAACCAGTTTTCACCCCAGTAGAGCAAACAAAAATCATAAACATTGGCACCGCAGAATGCCCCAAGCAAGTGCGAATTGGGACATTAATAAAATCAGATGTGGAACAACAGATAGTCAAATTACTCTGTGAATATACAGATGTGTTCGCTTGGAGAATAGAAGACATGCCGGGGATCGATCCCAGCATCGTCCAGCATGAATTAAAAATACATCCCGATGCAATTCCTTTTCGCCAACGGATACGAAAAGTCGCACCGGAATATCATGAACCAGTGGAAAAAGAATTAACAAAACTTTTATATGCAGGGTTCATTCGAGAGGTACGATACCCTACATGGATTTCTAATATGGTAATTGTCCCGAAGAAGAACGGTGGAGTAAGAATTTGTATAGATTTCACCAATCTAAATAAGGCATGTCCAAAAGATAGTTATCCACTCCCAAACATTGACGAGTTAGTAGATGTTGTTGAGGGACATGAGATGTTATCATTTATGGACGGACAATCTGGGTACAACCAGATAGCATTAGCAGAAGCAGATCAGGAACACACATCGTTCTTTACTCCGCGAGGATTGTATTGTTACACTAGAATGCCATTTGGACTACGGAATGCAGGAGCGACATATCAACGCCTAGTGGATGCAATATTCAAACCATGGATCGGAAAAACTTTGGAAGTTTATGTGGATGACATGTTAGTAAAAAGCAAGTTATCTGGTGATCATTTGCGGAACCTGGCTGAGATTTTTGGTGCACTACGAAAATATAAGATGAAAATAAATCCAGAAAAGTGTATTTTTGGTGTTACATCAGGGCGATTTTTAGGATATCTGGTTACAAAAGATGGAATTCAAGTTGATCCAGCAAAAATACGAGCAATAACGGATATGCCATCACCAAACAGTATAAAGAGTGTACAGAAGTTAAATGGGTGTTTGGCTGCACTAAGTAGATTTATTGCAAGATCATCAGAACGATGTAAACCCTTTTTTGATGTACTTAAGAAGAAAAATAAGTTTGAATGGAACGATCGTTGTGAGCAAGCATTTCAAAGTATAAAATTACATCTTGCCACATTACCAGCATTACAAAAACCAGAACCAGAAGAAATGTTAACTTTGTACATAGCAGCAACAGAAAATGCAATCAGTGGAGTAATGGTGCGAACGAATGAGAAAATCGAGAAACCTGTATACTACATCAGCAAGACTTTGAATTCAGCAGAAAGAAATTATACTAAGATTGAACAATTAATTTTGTCAGTGGTATTTGCTACTCAGAAGTTACGCACTTATTTTCTCACTCATTATATTCGTATATTAACCAAAGCTCCATTGGAATCAGTTTTAAAGAATACAGGGAAGGTAGGAAGAATAGCAAAATGGAACGCTCAGCTAGAACAATACAACATTGTTTACGAGATACAAACTGCGCAGAAATCCCAAGTTCGAGCTGATTTTTTGGCAGATTTTCCAATCGAGGAAGAGTATGAAATTCAAGGACTTCCGGGGTGTGAAGAAGAAGAACCAGTAGATATCCTAGATTCAAATAGTTCACAACGATGGGAGGTTTTTGTTGATGGGTCACGAAATAAAGAAGGGGCAGGAATAGGTATCGTGATTACAGCACCAAAGGGAGAACGTATGGTACACTCATTTCGACTTGAGTTCGAAGAGCATACAAATAACATAGTAGAATATGAAGCAGTAGTTCATGCTCTCAAACTCATTATTGAACTAGGAATAAGTGATGTAAGACTCACAAGTGACTCGCAGCTGGTGATTAGACAGATCGAGTTAAAATATCAAACGGTCGATGAGGACTTGGAACGATACAAAAATCTTGTACAAAGTTTAACAGTTTGTATTCCAAATATTATTTTTCGACATTTGTCTCGTGAAAAGAATCGACATGCAGATGCACTGGCGTATATCTCGTCCATGATAAATGACCCAAATACAAAAGCGCTAAAAATTGGGAGAATATACGAGCCATCCATAAGAGCACAAGTGTTAAATAACATAGAGGAAGATGGTATCGATGACTCAGCCATACAAAGTGCCACATCTACATCGCAACAAGAAAATGATCAACCAAGTGAGCCCGATTGGAGAGCCCCGATACATCAATATTTACAAAATAAAGTGTTACCAACATATTCTAAAGAAGCAAGGAAAATTCAACTTAAGTCAAACAGTTACCAACTTAGAGATGGAATTCTTTATCGACATTCTTTTCTTGGGCCATTATTTCGATGTTTATCACAAAAAGAAGGATTACGAATTCTCAAAGAAATACATTATGGAGATGCAGGAAACCATAGTGGAAGACGATCGCTAGCATTAAAAGCCAAAATGCAGGGTTATTATTGGATTTCCATGTTGAAAGATTCGGAAGAAATGGTTCGAAGGTGCGAAGAATGTCAACGATTTGGTAAGAAAATCAAAGCACCAGCTACGGAATTAAATTCAATACTTAGTCCATGGCCATTTGCGAAATGGGGAGTTGATATAGTCGGACCATTAGCTGAAGGCACAAAGAAAAGAAAATATTTAATTGTGGCCACTGATTATTTCACCAAGTGGGTAGAAGCAAAAGCACTAGCGCGAATCAGAGACACTGATGTTTTTACATTTCTATTTGAGAATATCATTTGTAGGTTTGGGATTCCAACAGCGATAGTCTCTGATAATGGAAAACAATTCCAGGGGAAGAATATCGATATGCTATTTGAAACATATAATATTCAGAAACATAAGTCTACACCTTTTTACCCACAAATTAATGGGCAAGCAGAATCCACAAATAAAACAATCGCAACAAATCTGAAGAAGACATTGGATGGATATTATAATAAGTGGTGCGAACAATTACATAATACATTATGGGCATATAGAACCACGAGAAAAGCTTCAACTGGAGAATCACCATATCTTCTTACTTATGGAACGGAAGCAGTAATACCAACAGAGGTTATTTTGCCTACGACCAGAACAGAAGCATGGGAGAAAAACCTAAATTCAGATCTCATGTTACAAAAATTGGATGACTTGGAAGAAAAAAGAGAAGTGGCACTCCAAAAGATGGAGAATTATCAAAGGGGATTAGCTCGAGACTACCATAAGCGTGTAAAATCCCAAAATTTTGTCCAAGGTCAATATGTCCTCCGGAAAATGAAAGAACACCAAAGGGACAAAAGAGCAGGAAAATTCGCAATGCATCCGTGGAATGCACAATATTTAAAGCATCCGTGGAATGCACAATATTTAAAGCTTTACTATCTGTGAATAACAATGCAATGTTACCACAAAAAGCAGGTACATAGACAATTAATTCATTAATTTCTTTTATAATCACTCCAGGAACATCGTACCATGGAGAATATTATAATTCCATTAATCCCGGAATGTCATATACTTTGAATCCAGGAACATCATATCTTGGAGATTGTCATGATTATTAATATAATCAAAATTCCATTAATCCCGGAATTTCATATACTTTGAGCGCTCAAAATTATTCCAGTAACATCATATTCTGGATATCGTTGCGATTAACGACATAATCATATACAAAAGGTGAACATTATCCTTAGAGAATTTTATTAACAATGAAATTCTTATCAAGAAGGGGTTCCTAATTATTGGTTTATCAATTTTCAGAGTACAGTTCGGGACCAACCCTGTATCTTACCCCTGGCCCGGGTTTGTTTCGTATGTGTGGGATCTCGAACAACATGATTTGAGGTAAAAAGTACTTCAATTCATGGTACTTAGAAAATCATATGATAGCCAAAAAGAATTACTTAATCACATTTTCTTGTGCAGAAAACAACATTAAAGGCATATCAAAAAGATGCAAAAGAAAGTCAATGAAAGATAAACAAAGTACAAGATAATGGAGATAACAGTAAATGAAATTACAAAGGACATAATCAGATATCGGGAAGACCGGACCGAGATGGTGGAGGAGGAACTGCAGGCACAGGAGCGCGCTTACTAAGCACTGAAGGATCGGATTGTGCACGATCTAAAGCAGTATTGAAGGACTTTGCAATCTTCGCTTTAGCATCCTGCCTGACCCATTGAACGAAATCACGCCCAAAGTTGATTTCTTTGTGAAGCTCTTCGATCTTTTCTTGATTTGCTTCTATTTGAGCACTAAGACGCGATCTTTGATTTTTCTCTCCATTTAGTTCTGTAACTAATGAGTCAATCTCTTGTTCACGAGCATTAATTTTGGAAAGTTCAGTAGATAGTCGAGCATGTAAACTCTCAATCTTTAGGGCGCTAAGATTCACATTATGCTCAGAAGTCTTTAACTCTTGTGTGATGTTCTTCACTGAATCTTTCGCTGTATTAAGCTCAGTTTCTACTTGTATTGCTCGATCCTTAGCTTCATTAAATTTTTTCTCCAATTCTGAAAATACAAGAAAATATCAGACAAGTTTTATGATATCAAGAACTATAAAATCAGGTAAACCAAAAATGTACCTCTGACAACAGATTTAAACTCTAATTCTTTTTGAGTTAGAAATTTTACAACTTCTCGATATTTTGATTCTGCTTTATTACGCCTCCAAGTGGCTAAATCAAAACTATCGTTCAGTTGAGTCAGTTTTTCTCTAACCACATTCATCTCTTTGAAAACTTCCCTTGCATGATTATTCAATTGTACCATTCTACGTTCGATCCTAAATAATGTCTCCATATTTTCCACTGGACCTAGTATAAAATTTAAATGTTTCATATAAATCAAGTAAATAAAATAGTAATTGAAAAGGTATGAAAAATAAACCTTGATTTTGATTCTGAAGATCTTGATTGTGACCTTCAATAGTTCGGAGACGATCCTGTTGTTGCTGATATTGATCATTATGTTGATGTTGAAGCTGTTGAAGTTGTTGAAGTTGTTGTTGAAGAAGATCATTTTGCTGTTGCAATTCATCATTCACTTGTTTTAAGGAGGCATTCTTCTCCTTCATCTCCCCTGATTCTTTCTTGAATATCAATCCCATCATGGTAGCTCGAGCCTTATAAAATTTATAACCACTAAATAGACAGTCGTTACTATATTGGAGTTGGGCTAAAGCTTGTTGCGGAAGTGAATATAACAAACTATCGGAAAGAGTCAAAACTTCATTGAAGGTTGGAGGAGGCTTTACAGGAAATCTCTGCTCAAAAATATCACTCTTGGACCATGCATCCAAAGTTTCGTCCATAGGAATCGCACTAAGTGAATCCCGGAATCGAGACATGAAGCCAGAATCATATTTGATAACCTCAGCAGTAGCTGAAACATTCCAAAGCCCTTGCGAAAGAAACCATTTATATGCTTCTTCTTCATCACCAACTAAATTAAAACCTTCACTAGAGATTCGATCGGAAATAGACTTCAGAGTAGAAGGATCGGCACTTGGAATTGAAGTATCGACCTCAACAGCAACAGAAGTAGATCGAACCAAAATTTCGGAAGGAGCGATCGATTCGAGAATTACTTCAGAAGTCCCTTCGACTTCAGGAGGGATCGAACTGGAAGAAGGGATCGAACTGGAAGGAGGGATCGAACTGGAAGGAGAGTTTTCTTCTTCAGTCCGGTCAATAATGTTAGCTTCTTCAACAATGGCGGTATTAGCTTCAACATTTATATTTTCCACACCACCAATCGGAAGTATCTCGGCATTATCCTTCTCCGATGTATTCTCTTCTTCAACATGAGATACTTCATTCACTATATCAACAAGATCATCAATAACAAAATCATCTCCCTCTTCTTGAGGAAGGCCAGAAAAAGTTTCCAATGCACCATTATCAGGTACAGGGGAATCAAGCACGAAATCAAAAGGAAGTGGAGAAACGATGTTATAAAAATTGGATGAAGTACCAGAAAGAGGTGCAACAATAGGATCGGATCGTTCCGATACCACAATTTCTGCTGGCATCGAGGAAACTGGAATAACATCGATAGGATCAGACTGATCCAATGGAAGAGCAACAATCGAGCTACCTTCTCCCTTATTCAAACTGGAAGCCATCTCTCCTACAACCTCAGTTGAGAGTTCAAGAGTTCTGGGCTTCTTCTGCTTCTTCTTTGCTGTGAGAATTAATTTTCGCTTTCCTTTACCCTCAACTGCGGGTTCGATCGATTGTTCATTCTCGACGATCTGTCTATTCTCGACGATTTTAATACCTCGATCAGGTGGAGGAAGGGGGATTCCGATGTCCAAAGAAGGATCGACCTGGAATCAAAAAAGTAATAACATTTAAAAGAAGACATTAAAGATCGATACACTATATTTAAAAGGAATGATATCAACTAAGAATTCCGAACCTTGAAGTCAAATTTATAATCATCAAAGTTCAATCTCCAGGGGCAATAGTTCGGGAAACAATTGCGAAGATGTTGAATTTCACTAGTAGGGATGTCACCATATACCCAAGGTCCCTCGATCAGAATAGGGGTGCGATACCATTTATAATCATGTTCTCGACGAATTCTCTCATTTGAAGGAAAGTCAGCATTGGTATATGGAGCTACCTTGATTCTGGGGTCATCAACTTCTCGAAGAAGAGGAAACCCTTGGGAGCATTTGCGAACAGGACTAACACTCCATTTAACATAATTTTTAACAGTAATACCATCACCATAAGTATTCTGGAATTCTCAGGCGTATAATGAACACGTTCTGAAGGATCGGGAACATAACAAGTAAGACGGGTACGACCCTCACTGCGAAGGGTACATTCATCGAGAATTCGCCACCAATTACCATTATACTGTGTGATAGAACGAAGTTGAGTATGTGGAGCCCTGCTGCGAGTAGCAAGAACTGTGAACTGGAAAGGGTTGTTCTTTTCATACAGAGGGAGATGAAGACCAGCTTCCAAGGCACCAACAGCAATTAATAATCTATGATGGGTATATTGAAATTTTTTCATCGAATCGTAGGTTATCATATCGGAAGCACTATCAACAAAAGAAACTTTAAATCCTTGAAGATTATGTCTTCTTTTAAATTCTTCAATATCCATAGATCGATAGCTATAAGATGACATTGACCGTTTATTCTTGGGGGCAACATTAGGGACATCGGGAGAAGAATCCCGTACGGTACGAGGTACAGCAGGAGAAGGAATAACAAGAGATAAATCTCGACGAGAAACAGCATATCGAGATGAAGAAGACCTACTTGATCTCCTGTTTTCACCTTGATTGCTGGCAGCATCAGATTTTCTTGGAGACATATTGAAGATCTGAGTAAAAAGAAACAAAAGAAGGAAAAAATTAATATATGAAGAAATTACCTAACAATAATTACAGTGTAAAAAAGGGCCTTTTCATTCATACATAACCTTAGAATCACAATCTTTTTTACTACAACGATAGACCCTCAGCCATGAAAAGAAAATTTTGAATCAAGAAAAATAAAATTACTTACTTGAAGAAAAGAAGTTAACAATGGTCAAATTGAAGTAGAGAAGAAACCAATTAACGAGAACAAAACTCCTGAGTAGTGGGAAGATTTGAAAAGTTTAAGGAATACAAAGTGCAATAACTAAAAAAGAGACAGCAGAAAGTTACAGGATATTTAAAGAAGAAGAATAGTAACCGCCACAAGATGGGAGAAAAAAATAATCGGAAAAGATTTGATTTCATTGAAAAAAGTGTAACTGACATAATCATGTTAATGCCAGCGGAAAACTCGGATAACGTGCAGAAAAGAAACTGAAAAGTCAAAAACGACAAGTCCTTCTCTATTTTTCAAAATCTCGGATCGACCGTTGGATGATTTTGTAAAAAAGAGAAGAAGGGGGCAAATTGTTAGTAAATTAAAGAAGCATGACACGTGGAAGAAGATC
>JAJJMC010031210.1:7574132-7629497 GCA_023531435.1 Papaver californicum | reverse complement strand
TAACTTGATCTTCTTCCACGTGTCATGCTTCTTTAATTTACTAACAACCTCGCCGTGCACAATACTTTTGAGTCTTCCGACCTGTAACCCTAATATATCACATACAAGGTATATATATAGGTTTCCTTTACCGGCGTGGATCTACTAACTATAACCCCAACCTCAGTTAAGGGCTGACGATTGTCAGAACTAATAATGCAGCGCACCAAACATTTGTCAAATCATACCAAAAATGTTTTATTGCGCGCCGATTTCACACATGCATCATATAGCTAGAGAACAATCTTCATTGTTTGTGGTGTTCTGTTGGACATTCGCCCTGAGTCGATTGGTCATGCAACGAATGTAAGGTTTTCACACGTGAGTGTGCGTACCATTCACATGTGCGAACCATTCACATATGCAGCAAATCAGTTTTGCAATATCCTAACGACGCTAGCGAGAACTATGCATGACCCTGGAAAGCCTTTCCATTGATTTATTTTATCCTTAATTCAGGCATGAAGACATAAATCATTATGAAGAGAAGGCACCTAGGGCCAAACTGGTGCAACCATGGCCTGAACATTTCTACCCACTGCGCGTTGCTCTGGTGGCAGCTGGGGAAGAAGCAAAGGCTGAACTCATCCATCATATATTGTGAAGCTGTCCTTTCGTTAGCCTCTAATCGTTTTAAGACCACAGCATGATGTTAACTGTGCCTAGCGATTTCTCTCTTTTCTAGTACTTATTTTTTAACTTCGCGTTTTTTAGGGCGATTTAAAAAGAAATTGGGCGACTAATAAAACAAAATAAAGACACTAAGAAGTAATATCAATACACCTCTTATCCATATATTTTCTTTAATGGCTAATCCGTCCTTGTTTAATTAGTGTTAATATTGATTAATTAGTTAGTTAATTTTGGTTATAGTTAGTGTTAGAAAATTATTTGAGTTATAGTTTTAGAAAAGAAATAAAGAGTGCGTTAGAGAAGAAGAAGAAGAAGAAGAAGAAGAAGAAGAAATTTGGAAAAACTAGGTTTTACCTAAAATCAATAACAAACATGGATGAGTATGAAGAAGAAGGTGAGAAACATCATGAAGAACATAATGTTGAAGGTTCAATAGCGTTTAGAGATGACGATCTGGGATATTTGTTGGATGATGCAAATTTTAGTGTGGAAGAAACCCTAGACGACGATTTAATGAGAGAAAACGATGAATCGCATCAAAATGAAGATAATAATGCATCAAACAATCAGGCATTGTGTTAAGAAGCTCAAAAACCCAATTTGTATGCGTTTGTATGTGATCATTAACAAAAAAAATCATTTTTGCATGCATTTAATGCCATGGACGTCCCAGAATTGGTAGATAATGGAGTACCATATCTACCGATTACACAAGCCTGTGCCAAAATTATGGTATAATCGGTAGTCTCGTGAAAAATGATTATTGCCGATTAAAAAAATTCCCCAAATTGAATTTTGTTCGAATTTTTATTTCATAATCGGTAGTTTATGAATAATTACTATCTACCGATTATAGTTGTCGCCCCAAAAATGAATTTCTCCAAACTTACAAAATTTCTAACTCTTCATCTTTCACAATCGGTAGTGGGTGAAATTTTTTATCTATCGATTTAGAATCGGTAGTTTGTAAAATCACATATCTACCGATTGTGATCGTAGCCAGAATTGAATTAAACTTAAAAAATTTGCACTTTGTAATCGGTAGTTTAAATATCAAATTTATCTACCGATTCCATTGTAATCGTTTTTTTTTACAAATTAAGCCTCTGATTATACTTGTTTTTTTGTCAGAACTTGTCTTGATTTCTTTCTATAATTGGTAGTACAGGAACATAACTATCTACCGATTTTTGTTGTCTAACTCATTGCTATTTTATGTAGATTGTTGAATCGGTTAATCATGTTTCATATGAGGGTTCTGATACTTCCCTACACTATGCAAATGATTTGGTTTGCTACCTACCCACTATTATCTTGTTCTAAGAATGTATGTTACAAGATTAGGTTTATGATATTTGTTTTGTTACATGCGCATTGAAACATTTGGAAGTAAGACGGAGGTAAATGAATGGCTTATCAACAAGGCAAAAGAGTGCGTTGTAGTTCAGAAAAATTGTATGAGGGTTGATCAATTTGAAATGATTGTGAGAGAGGTGGCGAGCGAAAGAGTCACGTGGGAAAGGATCGTAGTACATAAAGAAGATGGAGAGGAAATACCGAGGTAATTCAAAGAAGATTGGATTCCCATTTAAGATTACCTTCAGTAAGCCCGACGGTAAGGAAGGTAAAGTATGAAAAATGTTTAGAGTTGCTAATGGTCGTCACAACCACGAAGATCCGGAAAGTTTTGTTGGGCACATAATGGTTGCCAAGTTAAAACCAAAGGAAATAGAGACGGTGAAGTCTATGAGGAATGTAATGAAAGCGAGTGCAATCCTATCTAAGATAAAGGCGGACGACCCCAAAAAATTATCTTCGTTTTCTACAATTAAGTCGGCGCTAGCAAGGATCAAAAGGACAGAATGGGATGGTCGAATGGTTATGGAACAATCAGAGTGGTTAGCAGAGAAACACAATTACATGTTGAGAAAAGAAGAAAGGGATGGTAAAGTGATTCGTA
Source organism: Papaver californicum (assembly GCA_023531435.1). NCBI lineage: Eukaryota > Viridiplantae > Streptophyta > Magnoliopsida > Ranunculales > Papaveraceae > Papaver > Papaver californicum. Next base: position 7,626,865 of record JAJJMC010031210.1, on the reverse strand, counting down.
TTTTCTTGGCACATCCGAAGATAATCCAATTGTCTCAATGCTTTCATCAAATTTTGTTGATAGATGCTGCTTACAAGACAAACAGGTACAACATGCCGTTGTTGAACATTGCTTGCCACACTTCGGACAAATGCACATTTACGGTGGCGTGGGGTTTAATAGATGCTGAGAACGATGTGAGTTTCATTTGGATGTTGCAAACATTAAGGTCGATTTACAATGGAGATCATTTTCCAAGGGTTATTATAACGGATAACGATCAAGCCTTGATGAATGCAATAAAGGTAGTGTTCCCGGAAGTCTAGAATTTTCTTTGTACGTGGCACATTCAATGCAACATCAAATCCAATTGCAGACATCATTTCCAAGATAAAAAACGAAACAAAGGTACCAAGAGGTCGAAGGAAGAGGATGAAAGTATTAGTAAACTAACTGTGGAAAACGAGAAGAGAGAAAAGGTTAGCTGATGAAAATTGGGCCGAGGATGGGATAAAGTTGTCTTTATTTCTAAAAGCATGGGATAAGATAGTTTGGTCGATGATGAAGGAAGTTTATGAATACAACTTGAAGAACTTTGAGGATGAATGGGGCAAGAACTATCCCAAACCAATTAAGTATTGCAAAACACAATGGTTGGGACCGCATAAGGATAAATTTTTGTTTGCATGGACATATGAATATATGAACTTCAAGAACAAGGAAACAAGCATTGCAGAGGGGTCCCATGGACGATTAAAGAAAATACTAGTCGGTTGTCAAAATGGGGTTGTGTCTGTCCAAGAAGCAATCCATGAGTTCACCAATCGTGACCTTACTAAAATTTAAGGTTCAATGGAAAAAAGTCGGCATAGATTCCCGTTGGAACATTTAAAACATAAAAATCTTCTAAGGGGTATAGTTTACAAATTTTCTTGGTGGGCAATAAATTACATGATACAACAATTGGAGTTCTATAGAGATCACGATGATGAGACTACGATTTGCAATTGCAAGATGATGATAGGTATTGGACTCCCGTGTCGTCACATGTTTGGTAGGTATATTGAAGTGATTGACATTAATGATATTCATCTCTTTTGGAGGAAATTATCTTTCATTCCAAATACCACGGTGGTTGATGGTGCGTCGTTCGTGGAGAAGGAAATGTTTGCACGAATACTCGAGCGTTACTCTACGTCAAATTGGACACAAAAGAAAATATTTATGCACCATTCAGAGGAAGCCCTTTACCCCTGTCTAAAGGTTGTTAAAGAACCAATGAAAGGAAAGGATATGGGTAGGCCGAGTACCGAAAAACCAAGGTCAATTTAAAGAAAAGAGTTGAAAGAATGGTTATATAGTCAATGAGAGATTTCTAGACATGAGCATACTTAAGATGAGTATCAAGATGTGTCAGCTTTAAATAAAATGGGTTTTCCAAGGAAGAATCAAGGTGAACCAATCTCACGACAGGTCAAACCTAAGGTGTCTATGATTCCTTCTCAAGTAAGTCAAACCCAACCTATACACGGAAGACCAAATCGGGGTACGTATACAATATACGATGAGTATTTGAAAAAACTCCCTCTACTCATCATACCATTTTTTTTTCCACTGACAATGTCGATGTGGATGACAATTGTTGTTTTCACGTTGCTTCGAAACAAATAGGAGAACTTTAGTGAGGCGGTTACCAAAAATATCACCCAATGGTAATATTTAAGAAATAAGATGGCCGTCCAACTATTGGAGGATAAGGAATTCTATATTTGAAATGGTGAGAGAAGGAGATAGACATGTTAGAGAACAAGAGTTCAAAGAGTTATATACTCGTGTAAAATGCCGAAAGGGATTGAAGACAATCGGGTCCAAGTATTGGATGGTAATGCAGAAATGTGGGTATCTTTTAATGGATGTTTTGAACTGCGTTGTACATTATTTTTGTCCTCCTTCCTTAAGAGTGAGTGTTACGTTTACACCCACAAGGAAGGTTTGTTATGAGTTGGTCAAGGATAGACGAATCATTATGGCATGGGTTAATAGAAAATATTTTATCGGTTTAAGGTTAACGGAAGATTGTCCATTACCTCATTGAGTAAGTGGTCGAATTACTTCCCAACTAACCATTGCAAGGAGTGGTTGAAGGAATACGAGTCCAACATGGAGCGTTGGGATCGTTTAACAAACTTTGCCAAGGACCCAATTGAATTGACCGAGGATGGTGAGTAGTTTAGTTGAACATGTATTTTGAACATTGCATTTTCAAGTGATAAAAAAATATTAATGCAATGTTTCGGTGTTATCGTTATTGTGTTTTCTATATACAAGTGATTGAAAAATATATTAATGCTATGTTTTTTGTGTTATCGTCATTGTGTAACATGGAGAAAGTTTTTTGACAAAATTATATTGTACAATCGGAAGTATTAGGATCACCATTATCTTCCGATTTGAACAATCAGAAGTAGATAATTATATTGTAATTCCGATTATGTTGAATATTGTCAACAGGAAATCAAGTTAAAATCAAGTGAGACAATCAGTAGATATATGATAACAGTAACTTCCGATTATACTAAAAAATCAAACACGAAAACCCATTTTTCCTACATAGAGAGTTGTATTGTCATAATATTTTCAAAAATTTACTACAAAGACTATAATTGGTAGATAATAGTATATTCTGACTACCGATTATGTATTCATGGTAATTATTCTGTGATTCATATTCTGTCTTGGAGAATGCCCTTCACTTTAAGCAGCATGGACGAACCTTAAACGGATTGAATCTGTCCATCACCTTAAGGATATTGAAATGAGCTTCGTAAAGGTAATTTGATCGTTTCCATCGTCACCATTCCTCGAGAAATCTCGCTATAAATTCTTCATTAGTTTTACCCCTCAAACGTTATCGATTGACAAGATAAGTTAAATTCACAAATGGATCAACTTCTCTCCTTATGCAATTAAATCAACAAAAAAGATTAGCTCTACTATGGTTATTGGGGTTACCGGTATCAATGCAAAAATGTTTGTGAATGCTCTACAAATAACTCATACTCATTACACCATTTTTCCTACGTTCTTCTCCTTGCTTCGGATAAAATTGCACATAGCTCTACATAACAATAAATCTTCTTCTACTGTTAACAATTGAGTCATTAATCTTGAAGATGATTACTTCGATGTTGGAGAGTTAAAATGTATTGGAGGTGCATAAATGAGAAGAGGTCACCCTCCTTATATAGATTAGAGTCCCAACGACTCTTTTTTTCAAAAAAAAAATAGTTGTTGAGGCCTGGTGTAACAAGAATGTATAAAAAATATGTACACTAAGTTCACACGAATATAAACAATTGGAAGTATCGGGATCACCATTACCTTCCGATTTATACAATCGGTAGTTTATGAAACTTTATTTATTACCGATTATAGATGTTGCCCTAAATTTGAAATTGAAATTTTTTCATATTCCATAATCGACAGTCTAAGAAAATGTATTTACTACCGATTGTAATGTAAAATGTGTCCAGAAACCAATCAGTTCAATCATCTTAATCGGTACATATTAACACCCGATTGTACTTGAACAGGTATAATCGGTAATCTAAGAAAATTTATTTACTACCGATTGTATATGTTGCCCCAAATTCAAATTTGAAAAATTTATCAAATTTCCAAAATTTGCATACTCCATAATCGATAGTCTATGAAACTTTATTTACTACCGATTATGGATGTTGCCCCAAATTCAAAATTGAAAAATTTATCAAATTTCGAAAATTTCCATACTCCATAATCGCTAGTCTAAGAAAATTTATTTACTACTGATTGTATATGTTGCCCCAAATTCAAAAATGAAATTTTTTTATCAAATTTCCAAAATTTGCATACTCCATAATCGGTAGTCTATGAAACTTTATTTACTACCGATTATAATGTAAAATGTGTCCAGAAACCAAGAAGTTCCATCAGCAGGTGTAATCGGTAGATAATTATCACCCGATTTAGGATCAACAGGTGTAATCGGTAGATAATTATCATCCGATTGTGGATCAATAAGCTTAATCGGTAGGTGATGCATACCACTTATCTACCGATTGTAATGAAAAATTTCAACAAAGTTACTTATTGAAAATGAGTCTTTTGCAAATCAATCGATAATTCACAAAAGAACCTAAAATCCATTCATCATCCACAAAGTAAACCATTCATTAACAAACATAATGTTAGAACTTATAATCCGAAAAAACCGTTAAAAACTAGGTTGGCTTTAGTACGAAAATGATGTTAGAACTTATAATCTGAAACAAGTTTCTTGTAAATAAATTGAAAATGATGTTCTCTAACAAGACAACCACAATCTAATTTCTAGATTTTTTGGTTTTAGTACGAGCACGTCGAGCACCAGGGACATTTGCTTCAGCATCAGGGACATTGGCTTCACCATCAGCAGTCGATGAACCACGAAATCTTTTACTGGCTTTGCTGCTGGCCTCTTAGGCTTATTCGAAGCTTTCTCCCCAAACTTACTTGCATAAGCTTCATTATCAATATTATGTCTTAGGTCTTTATGCTCTTTAAGCTTCTCAATTGATAAAGGCACTCCCACCTTTATACACCCAACAATCTTCTTGGAGAAAAACACAAACCCATTTTTCTTTTTTTATGCAATAACAATCAAACGATTATTATCTAAAATATTGAGCCGTAATATTAAATCGAAAGGAAAGAACATTACGTACCAGCCTTTCATAACCAGAAGGTTTATCTTTGATGATACAAGTATAATCGGAAACCTTTGTGGTCTTTTCTTTATCTTCACGGATCACATGAAGATGAGAATGCTCCCGGTACCATTCCACATAGCCTGAATGTACTTCATCACCTCGGTTGACAGGCCTCCCATCGTTGATCAAATATTGCATCTTGTTATTCCAATCTTCAACGGATGGGTTACCAGAGTAAACTACTGTGATAGAGTCCTTACCACATACACAATTCTCCACGTCCAATTTGAACTTGCCACGTATGTGACTCCAAGGTTATTCTTGTACATAACCGAGTTGACGCAGAACCCTTGAGGCGTTGTACATAACATATCATGTGGGGTGCCACAAGGGTCCATAATAAAACGAAAACTCAGACCTTCCCGCTATATGTACACTAGCTCGGTCTTTCTTGTATGGATAAAACCATACATCTTTGGACGTCATCAAGTATAATTTCCTCCTCAAATAAATCAATTGCTGCTCCTTAGACCTTGAACGGTTGTTGTCGAAGATGTATTTTGTTCCTCTAGGTGTTCCTTTCTTCCATATCGGGTTCTCTTTAGCCAAATCAAGGAACGAGAAGTGGTCATAGATCCATGTCTAGTGTATATATCAAACCACTTATGAGAAAATTGATTCTTAAAACAGAAAATATAAATAACAATCAAAGCATCAATAGAGTTACCAAAATACCTGTAGTAGGCTCATATTCCCGAAAATTTGGCTAGTTGCTTCCCTCAATGCCTTTCTTAACTCTTCCATCAAGAACGCATGGCTTGCGGTGCCCCATGAGTAATCACAAACTTTATTGAGAGGATGTAATAGTTGTAGAAGGTTGGCGTCGACCCGGTTGCCACTACAATTTGGGAAAATGACATATCTCAATACATAGAAGAGATATACAGTGGTTGCATCATTTACTTCGTCGTCGCTAAACTATGGATCCATTTCTTGTTTATCCTTGGTGCCTTTGAACATATTCATCAAGTGGACTATGCTGAACTATCTAGTTTTGTAACGAAAGCACCGGTTGAACTCAATGTCGGATGTCGCTCAATCCCAACCAAAGCACTTCTGAGTGTAAAAATAAAGTTGTTCCCGACTTAACTGCTTTACGTAATCAAACTTGACGGATGTACCATGGTCAGCGAGACTAAGAATATGCACCACATCATCTGGGTGATCGTCATCTCTCCAAACAACATATGGAAGGTGTCGATTTCAGGATACATTCTCTCCAGGAAGGTTGATACTGACACCCGGTCATGCTCTAACATTGAATTCTCGGCAGCAGTAGATAACCCTGAGTCATAAATAATTTGCTTGAACCTTTTACACTCACCATCTAATAGCCAGTCTTTCATTTTTCTTGGTGCAACTGTAGGTTTGAGTAGACGAACCACATGAGAAAGGTCCTAATATACACGATGAATTATAAAATAATTAGAATAGTCGTTAACACTTCTACTAATAAAAATACAATAGCTTAGGAATGGTGTTTTATAATTATTACCTCAGTTGAATAAATTTCTTTGGCCCGTGAGTCTTTGTATCCAAATAACAAATCTCCTTCATCTCTTGGTAACCCAGGAATTTGGCCTGTTTCAATACCCTTCATCTTCAAAAAGGTGGGGACTTGGTGTCCTCCTTTCTTCTTAATTACCTTCTTTGTACCTTGTCCTTCTCCTTGTGTAACAATTGATTCTCCTTCTTTTTGGTTTCTAATTTGTGGATCACTTGGTTCTCCTTCTTCTTGGTTTCTAACTTGTGGAACACTTGGTTGAGTTCCTTCGGTGATAGAGATTCCGCTAGCGCTCTTTTCTCTTCTTGCACTAGTTGTTAATTTCTTACCCCCTTCACGAAGAGGCCCCAAAACAATTGTATTTTGGGCTTGCTTAGCTTGCCTTTCCCTAATAAAAAAGAACAATTAGCTCGTAAGACACAGTTTAATCACTACATAATCGGTATAAAAAGTACATAAAAAACAATTGATTGTTCATAATCGGTAGCTAGGGTCCTAAATTATCTCCCGATTATGCAACGATTTTGGGTCATAAAAGTCTAAGCTATGGACACACATATAATCGGTAGTCAAATAAACAAACTAACAAATGATTACAAAACAATCGGTAGCTCAGGTCCTAGATTATCTCCCGATTATGCATAAAAATTAGATCATAAAACTCTAAGCTATGGACACACATATAATCGGTAGTCAAATAAACACAATAACAGACGATTACAAAACAATCGGAAGTCAAATACAAAATCTATCTATCGATTAAGTAAAGAGAAATCAAAGGTTTTAAGGAAAATATAATCGAGAGACAATAATCACACAAAACTACCGATTATGATGTAGCACTAACATTTTTTCAATTTTAAAATATTTTAATCGGAAGTTAACAGTTACTACATATCTACCGATTGATTCAAAACTATATTCCTCTACATGAAACCATCTAATATAATCGGTAGTTACATAAAAAAATTAACTACCGATTAACCCTAAATTTTAGTACACAAAAAAAATCGGTAGTCAATGACTAAATATAACTACCGATTATAGTCGATGTGCTTCAGGAATGATGAATTCTTTCATAATCGGGAGTTAACAACTACTACATTTCTACCGATTGATTCAAATATTCCTCAACATCGAAACCATCTAATATAACCGGTAGTTAGATAAAAAAAATTAACTACGGATTAAGCCTAAATTTTGGTAAAGAAAGAAAATATGTAGTTAATGACTAAATCTAACTACCGATTATAGTCGATGTGCTTGAGAAATGATGAATTCTTTCATAATCGGGAGTTTAAACCTATAGGAAACAACCGATTCTTACCAATTCACCGAAAACCCTAGAAATTCTAGTGACGATTTCATTCAATTCAAGCAATATAAACCCAAATAATGGTAAACCCTTACCTTATTGGAGCCATTAGATAATTCTGGAGAGGCTGATTGTTAGAATCAGTCTCCATATCTAGATCATCATCTTCGTGTTCTTCGTGTTCTTCACTATGTTCTTCAACAATCTCTCTGTTTCTTAATCTCTCCATAAAATTTGGCCAGTTACTATTATTAGATTGATGACTTGTTTGTTTCTGTCGAGCCATCTATATATCGAAATATCGACGATGATCTGTTACGACGATTAACGACGATACAATGAATTGGTTTTAAAAATTTCACGAGGAATTTTTTTTTCTCACAATCGGTAGTCAAGAGGAAGAGAGGAAGAAGAGTTAGATTTTTCTCACAATCGATAGTCAAGAAGAAGAGAGTTAGAAATAAAATAAAATTAGTTTAAGTTTTCTACTTTTATTAGTGAAAGGGTATATAAGTATTTTTACCTACCATTAGACTATCCCATAGCTACATCTACTGGACAGGTATAAATAAGTCGCTCCAAATTATTTTTAAGTCCCCTAAAAAACGCAAGGTTTTTTAAGTGCTAGTATGAATTAATTTTGTGAGTTTAGAATGATTAATATATGTAACTTCATTGGTATGATTTTCTTCATAATTCACCTACAAACTACAATACTACTGTATTGAACAGAGATATCTGACAATGTAAAAGGAAATACATGAAACATATTTACTTAGGTTTGCATTTCGTTGATTACAATATTTACTTCTTGCTGGTTACATACAAACCTTAATATTCGATATGAAACGGTTTAGCACCTTTAAGACTGTCTATTATACCTGCAATTGAACCGACTGCTGCAAGAAAAGATGCAACGAAGCAAAACCATGACAAACACTGCAGCATAATCCATCTCAATGATCCTCTCTCTATCTTTCTTTGAACAATACACATTGTTACCGGAATATATACAGTTAAAGCCCAAAATGACGATGCACCTAGCAAACCCATGATGGCATTGAAGAAAGGCAGTAACATGGAAACCAACGTCGTCAAAACAATAAAAATTGATCGAATTAAAAGTTTGGATAAGTTGAAGCTCAAACAACCTCCTTTAGTCAATGGGAGTCTTACGGTGTAGACGTTATTTATGAATGTTGCTTCTGGCCATTTTGATACTATGTTCCTTTCAATTGTTGCGAATATTGGCTGCGCGAATACCTGAAAAATTCAAGACAAGGTGGTTATTAGTACTAGAGAACAGAGAAGAAAATGTGCAAAAAAGAAGAACTGACTCAGTTTACCTGGTAAGCTCCAACTAGATGAATAACAATACAGATGTGGGCTAAATCAACGAGCCAAAATGGTTCGTAAAACCCTGTAAGGATGTTTCCAGGAGTATTGTTGCCGAAAGCTGCATATCCAACACAACCTATCGATAGATAAAAGATTGTGGTTGTCCCAATACCATACAAGTTTGCCTTCTTCATTATCGCATTTTCTGAAGGAGGTGATCCCAAAGTATCCTGTGCAAAGTGAATGAACGGTTCATTTTGTTATCTAAGTACAACAATGAATCTTGCTACGCCTTTCCAAAGGAGGTAATTTCAATCTATAGACTAACTCATGAAGGAAAAAGAAAAGACAGATCCGAAATGTACCTGAATTTCGATCATGACCTCAGCGAAAGTATATGCAAAAGCAATGTTTCCTAAGGCTTGAAATGCATTCCATGTTTTTAAGGCTGGCGACATCCCAGCTGCGTGACTGGCCATACTACCAAAAGGAGTACCTTGAACATTACCATGGTTAGAGAACCATTTAAATAAACACAGACAGAGGCTAATAATAGAATAGGCAAACGACATCGTTGCAGCCATCACTGATAACCATGTTATCTTCTCCATGTTTGGAAGTTGAGATAATACTATCTGAGCTGCACCAAACATAACCATGAACAAATTTCCATTCGTTGTACATTTCGCAGTTTGTCCTCGTTCATGGTAGCAGTTTGATCGCGTCACTGACCTAAACAGTTTTCATATAGGAGGAAAAATATGAGATTTCTCAAACTCATTTGATAAATTTTACAAAATTAGCTGTTACGAAAATGTCCTTGTTTTTTGGGTCACTAAACGGATACTTACATCATACTGATTGAAGCGGTTAACGTATAACTGATCATAGCACCCCAAAGATTTGCGTACTGTGCTATTGCACACATAAATACATCTTTAGGACCTGCAAACAATAGCACTACATTTCAGACCTAAATGACAAAAATTAGCATGTTTCAGCCCAGGCCAGGTTAATTACTAATTCTGTGCAGTTACAAACACATTTTGAAGAAATTTTGGGTTAAAGTTATACCAAGATAGGATCTAACAACATCCATATAAGTCCGATTTCTAGAGCCAGTTATTGGATGTGGAGACCTGTAGCAATCAGCTAATAGAGTTGAAGTATAATAGGTGATGGCAGCAAAGACGAGTAGAACTGGTGGACCGAGAATCCAACCCAGTTGGGCCACACTCCATGATAGTGCTAGTATTCCTGAACCAATCACTGCTGTAATACAGTGTGCTGTTGCCGACCATACTGTGCCTGCATTTGCGCAATAATATTTCAGTTCTCATGTTCGATTACAAAAGAAAAATACCCCTCTCACTTACTATCCTTTTACCTAAGGGATGAAGCTCGTATACATAGGGAGCAATCTTGAGTTATATCTGTAGAAATACGAAGAACATTGAAATGAGCGAATTTTGTACTAATTGTCAGCTCTTGAACTCATTCAGACCATCGATTGGCATGTTAGAATTAAGTCAGTTTCGCATATTCAAGCCCCATTACGGCTTGCATAAATATTTGGCTCTAAAATGAAGAAGCCATAGAGTAAGCTGGAGATCGATTGTTGATCGGTAAAATCTATGAAAAATATTGGTTTATTCAGGCTAAATCTTCTAACTGATCTAATGGAAGATAAACCAAATGGTACAGAACCCGATTTTTCATGTGACAATAGGTAAAGCTGTTGAATGGACAAAATATTATAAACCAAATACAGTAAAACCTTAATAAAATAATGATCCATTAACCAATATCTATTATTCACTTGGTCGTACGAAAATAATTACTATTATTCTTTCAATTTAATTTAAAAAGAAAACCCAACAGCAATTTACACACCCTTGTCTTTTCTCAACTCCAAAATAGAAAGCATTTGTGTTCTGGGGATAATGAAGGTGATGATCATGTCCCGTAAGAATTCCGGATACGGTTTCAAGTAGGACTTATAAAGTTGGGCACTCAAAATGTGTGACCAAGTTAAAAGTGAGCATTTTAATAATCCGCAACTTTACCGATTCTGTTTATCAGAAAAAGACTTGAAGCAGAAATCAAAAAGTACCCATTGCATTCATTTCCTCCTTTTGTTCACGCTAGCTAGTTAGGTCATGACAAAACCACCACCATGTCTCGCACATCAATGCACGTAATTGATCATCTCTACATAGATTCTATATTATCAAGGAATATATGTAAAAATTTGTTATACGGAGTATACTGTTAAGTATATAAATTAGTTTAATCACGATAAAAATATTGATATCTGTAATCTAAATTTAAAACTCATCAATATTTAAAATTTTAAAATAAAAATTACTTTAGGTCATTACCTAGTTAAACATGCAGTCTATTTTTCTTTTTTCCTCTTTTAAAAAATTAAATAATCTGTTATGAGCTCTGATGAAGAATTATTCAGCCATCGTCACTAATCCTTTTAAAGTTTAACTAAACTAAAAATTTATCAAAATTAGTACTAATGAATAGGTACTATGAATGATAGCTAATATATGAACTAATTTCAACATCAATAACTCAATTACCTTAATTCAAAAAAACAAACAAAAAAAAACTCAATTACCTTCCCTTTGATGTCCATCTTCTTCATCAATGTCTTCTTTAGGTCTTCCCATCTCCACTCTTTCTATCTCCATATCTCTCTTGAGCACAAAATGAATGGTATATGCAAGAAGATTCAAATGATCTCTTCAGCTCTATCTCTGACTGATCAAAAATGCAAAATCCACAAAGAAAGCAGACCTCTCTTAATTTCTCTCATGAATGTGGCAAATGAGGGGGTATATATAAGATGGAAACGAAGACGAGAGAAGGGCTATATCTGTCTCATATATAGATATGCTTAATTAATTACAGCAATAGAACGTACACGTAAAGACCATAATACTACACATTATGTTTATTGATGTAAAGGTCGATCCTTCCCTTACTCCAACGGAATCCCATTAAATATCTATTATGATCAATTTATCCAAGTCCCTGTACCTATATTTTTTTTTTCTTTTCTTTTTTTCCAAACGCAAGTAGCGTCAAATAAAGAAAAGAGAAATCTTCCCCACAACCACGGTGTAAGTGGGACTCGATTCCTAAACCACCAAGTATCTGACAATTCCAAATATTGGAAACTTACAATATCTATACTAAGATTATTTGCCGTTTTTTTTTGTTTTTTGGAAAGGATTTGCCGGTTGTTTTGTATTGGTCCTGTATTTTTCGGGGGTACCCAAATAGAGCTTTTACGGTCAAACTCAAATTTCTATCCACCTTTTCATGTCAAGAGGCAAATACTCGGCGCAGATTGAAGTAGGCGCGCATACCGTGCACTAAAGAGTATAAAAGTTAAGGGAGATTAAGTTGAAGGACAGATCATACTGAATGCATGGATGAGACATTTTCAGTGACAGTGGAATAAAATTTGAGGTAATGCGAGGTTAAACCGAGGGTAGTCATTACAGCGAGGCAGCTTGAAGGGCCGTACGAAATGGAAGAAGACCTTCTGCGTATCACCGGTAAATGCATCACCTTAAACCTGCAGTAGTGGATTATAGTAGAAACATAGTGTTTAAAGTCTTTAGACTTTATTTCAATATTATACATTAATTCGTACAAAGTTTATTCCAACAGGGTATTAATTAATTATTTTTCTTGAAGCATGAGTACTAATTAATACGGTGAATTGGAGTGGATTTTGTTCCAGTGAGATGTATACTAAGTGCAGGGAAAAAAATATTCACGGGCTAATTTAGCCAAATGCATCTCCAATGATAATGTGGTATTGTGGTGTCTTTTTTTTGTGTAAACTTTTTTTTATCGAGTGTGAAATCAAAATTTCTTTAATTTTAGGAGATGAAAAAATAACATCTCCAACTATAAAATCATTTATTTTGGGTAGGATTTTTTTTTAACCACTGATCTAAAATCTGATATTTAATCCATGTCATAATAACCATAGATAATGGTGATTAAGATGTTTACTTCTTCAAAGGGAGCCTCTAAAATTCAAGAATAACTTTGAGGATGTCTACATAACTACCATAAATATTATTTTTAAATTCTTCCTTCAAGATTATGTTGGAGATTTTTTTCTGTAAAAATGTAAAAAATCCTACATAGTCTTAAATTTAAGACCTTTTTAATGTTTTGTTGGAGATGCTATAATCGGTAGATTTGAGGTGCCCGACGACTCTGATCTTGTCATTGAAAATATCACACACTTTTAAAGTTTATTATATGCTCTATTTCTTACTAAGACAAGTGATTTTATTATTTTATTTTTGTATCCTGAATTATATGATTTTCATTTTACAAAAAGAAACGAAAAATCTGAAACTTGGAAGTATGATATGAATTAGTCTCGCAATAGTGAAGACTCGGAATGTTTCAGTATTTATAGAACATGTACAAGATAAATAGTTGATATTAGCCAATCATAATCTAAACAAACTACAAGATTAGTTACGACTACAACTAGGTTATTGTTATAACATATTGAATATAAGACTTGAACTTGTCAAGTAGGTTGAACTTGTATACTTCAGCATTTGGCTCATTGACTGCATGTTCCTTGTATTGTTGGCGTCTAAGACTCCCCTCAAGTTGGAGCCGGAGGATAATCAGACCTGACGCCCAACTTGCTTACAAGACGTTTGAAATGATAACCCCAAGTGGTTTCGTAAACAGGTCAGTAAGTTGATCAATTAAAGAAATGTGAGTAGGTTTAATGAGACCAAAGTGTATTTTTTCACGAACGAAATAACAATCGATCTCAATATATTTAGTTCGTTCATGAAAAAAATGGATTTTCAGAAATATGAATTGCAGCTTACGGAATGGTTTTCGTAATAGGGATGCGAAGGTTGGTAAAAAGATAATGCAACCACCACAGTTCAGTCGTAAGCTAGGCGATATATAACTCGATATTCAACCTCAACAGAAAAGAGGGACACCATAGGTTATTTTATTGATTTCCATGAGAGAGGGCTTACGCTGAGAATGGTGAAGTAACCTGTCATGATCTGCGAGTAGTAGGACACCCCCCAATTAAAGTCGGTATAACCCGAAAGAGATAAAGAACTGTTGATAAGTACCTTCCTGTAACAGAGAAACACAAACACAGAGAACTTGAAGAAGATTAAGGGAGGGTTAGAATTAAAATGCACACACACTCAAACACAGAGAGGTGAAGTGGTCTGTTCAACAGACTGCCCTTAACTCAATATTTGCCAGGTACACCTTCAGGAAGATGCTGCTATACCCTTTTAGTGACAAACTTGAATTCAGGATAAAATCACCTGATACCAACCCAGCTAGCAAAGCTCGTTGGCCCGTTGTGAACTTAACAGAAGATGAAAATAAGAATGTAAAACTAGTGCGCAAAACAAAGCAAGAAGATGGTGAAAAGTCGTCAGGACAGTGGCTGCGACTGGGGTAAACGAAAACCTTAGTAATGTTGTTCTTTTATAGGAGAAAAAATCTTTTGAGTTTTAAAACGGTGAAAATTTAATTTGAAATATTAAATCCCCATTAAAACACAAACGTTAAGATTCTTTTATTTAAAAAATATTTATGATTTTATTTTTTATTTAATTCAAAACGGTAAAATATTTATTTAAAAATAAAGAAACGTTTTCTCATTGATGGGTACACGTGTGCACACGCAGGCACACGCCAATGGTCACACCAAGGCTCACACCAAGGCTCACACCAAGGCTCACACCAAGGCTCACACCAAGGCTCACACCAAGGCTCACACCAAGGCTCACACCAAGGCTCGAACCAAGGCTCGCACCAAGGCTCACATCAAGGCTCACACCAAGGCTCGCACCAAGGCTCACATCAAGGCTCGCACCAAGGCTCGCACCAAGGCTCGCACCAAGGCTCACACCAAGGCTCGCACCAATGCTCACACCAAGGCTCACACCAAGGCTCACACCAATGGTCGCACCAATGGTCGCACCAATGGTCACACCAATGGTCACACCAATAGTCGCACCAATGGTCGCACCAAGGGTCGCACCAAGGGTCGCACCAAGAGTCGCACCAATGGTCGCACCAAGGGTCGCACCAAGGGTCGCACCAAGGCTCGCGCCAAGGCTCACGCCAAAAACACACGCAAAAGCACACGCAAGCACCGCAAGCTCCGCAAGCCCGCAAGCCCGCGGCCTGCGGTGCTTCGGTGCGAAGCACCGTACATGTATGCATTTGCCCACTAGTCCATTTCCCAAGTCCATATCCAATCCACTAGTTCTTTTCCTTATATAGAATATATGTGGTAATATGCATGAACTTCCTCCTTGGTTTGCCCAATGTGGGATAATCAAAGGTTTCTCATTCACTAAGAAGTGAAAATGGATGGCTTTAATTCCACCCAAGTTTGGACTAGTGATCCTAGCACCCATCAAGCTAATTAAAGTAACAAAAATTAATTTAAGTAAGAAACTATTAATTTTAGTAATATCATTTTTATTTCCCAACAATCCCCCACATGAATGACGAAACCGAAAAATCGGAATATCGGAAAAAATGAGAAATACCTCTTAAGCAATAGGTGACCATTTGGAATTGAACCTTTTCTTAGTGAGAAGCACCGGAACTACTTGATGGTCAGTGAACGTGATGTCTTGAACTGCCATCGTTTAGTGTAATTCTTCAATAACTTCTTACGCGAGATATCTCTTAAAATGCTGTTAAGTTCACGCCGTTGTGTCAGTTTTGGCCCTGGACGTATCCCGTTTCTCAGAATGCTCTAGAGAATCAGCTCAGTTCTCATAGGAAGCGACCCACTTCCTCATTCAGATAGGTGAGTTCTATCAAGAGTGTTAACTGCTACACCCCATTTCAATCTTAAATTGAAACTATAGAACTCATTAAGACTTTACTATAAGTCATCCTCACTTGCAGTCACACTATCACGTCTACACCATAGGGAAGGGACAGAGAAAATAATTCTCTGATAGTGTTTAATTTTTACCCACCACAAATTAGTTGTCTCATTCAAAACCTTGATCTTGGGATCTCCAGTCAGCAAGGTTGAGTATCCTTCATGGCAAGTTTTAATTTATGAGCTTAAGTCCCATCCCCCTCGATGCATTACTAACTACCTCCTTGGACAAGCCTTTCGTCAAAGGGTCCGCGATATTCTCCTTAGACCTCACAAAGTCAACAGAAATAACGCCAGTTGAGATTAGTTGTTTTAGAGAATTGTGTCTTCTCCTTATATGAATAGATTTTCCATTATAGTTGCTGTTTTTAGCATTAGCTATTGCAGCTTGATTATCACAATGTATAGATACAGCTGGCACAGGCCTATGCCAGAGAGGAATGTCTTCTAAAAAGCATCTTAGCCAAGCGGCTTCCTCTCCTGCTTTATCTAACGCTATAAACTCGGATTCCATAGTGGATCGAGCGATACAGGTCTGTTTGGAACTCTTCCAAGACACTGCTCCACAACCTAGAGTGAAAACGTATCAACTCGTAGACTTAGACTCCTCTGAGTCTGCTATCCAGTTTGCATCACAGTATCCTTCCAGAACAGCAGGGTATCTCTCATAACTTAACCGAAAGTTTAAAGTGTATTTAAGATACCTCAGCACTCTGAAAAGTGCATCCCAATGCTCTTGTCCTGGATTACAGGTATACCTACTTAGTCTACTCACTGCATAGGCAATGTCTGGTCTCGTGCAATTCATTAAGTACATCAGACTTCCTATGACACGTGAATATTCAAGTTGCGAGACTCCATTGCCTTTGTTTTTCTTGAGTCTACAGGAAGGGTCAAAAGGAGTACTTGCAGGTTTACTATCAAACTGGTTAAATTTCTTCAGAACTGACTCAACATAATGAGATTGACTGAGACTGAATCCATTAGACTCCTTTCTAATTTTCATCCCTAGGATTACATCAGCAGGACCTAAGTCTTTCATATCAAAGTTCTCATTCAACATGTTCTTAGTGGAATTAATGATTTCTAAGGTTGTACCTAGTATAAGCATATCATCAACATACAGGCATACCATCACACAAGCATCATTGACAGATTTAGTGTAAACACATTTGTCAGCTTCATTTATTTTAAAACCACTAGAGAACATTACATGATCAAATTTTTCATGCCATTGTTTAGGTGCTTGTTTCAAGCCATATAAAGACTTTTTAAGTCTACACACCTTCTTTTCATAACCCTTCACCACAAAGCCCTCGGGTTGATCCATATAAATTTCTTCATCTAGTTCACCATTTAGAAATGCAGTTTTTACATCCATTTGATGTATCTCTAGGTTATGGATTGCAGCAATTGCAATTAGCAACCTAATTGAAGTTATTCTAGTGACAGGTGAATAAGTGTCAAAGAAATCTACACCTTCTATTTGTTTATAGCCTTTAGCTACAAGTCTAGCTTTATATTTTTCCACGGTTCCATCAACCTTACGTTTTCTCTTAAAGATCCATTTACAACCTATGGTTCTGCTCCCTGGAGGTAAATCTACTATTTCCCAGGTTTCATTCTGAATAATAGAATCCATCTCACTAATAGTGGATTCTTTCCACCATGGAGCTTCAGACGAAGTCATGGCCTCTTTATAGGTTTGTGGATCAGTTTCAACTAAACAGGTAATGAAATCTGGCCCAAAAGATTTTTCTAATCTAGGTCTTTTACTTCTTCTTGGCTCATAAACAGATTCATCTTCTTTTACCGGTAATGAATGGCTAGAAGAAGGGACATCTAGAGGATTTACACGTATCACGCGAGATTCAGTTTTCATTGGAAAAATATTTTCAAAAAACGAAGCATCTCTAGATTCCAAAATGGTGTTCACACCAATTTCCGAGTTATCGGAACTCACGACCATAAATCTATAGGCAGTGGTGTGCTCGGGATATCCTTGAAAGACACAATCAACGGTTTTAGGTCCTATTTTAGTCCTCTTAGGTGGAGGAATAGAGACCTTGGCTAAACACCCCCACACTTTGAGGTATCCATAAGAGGGTTGTTTGCCTTTCCATAATTCATACGGTGTTTTTTCTGTTCCTTTAAGGGGCACCCTGTTCAGGATATAGCAAGCTGAGAGGACGGCCTCCCCCCACAAGTTCGCCGGTAGTCCTGAACTGATTAACATGGCATTCATCATCTCCTTAAGGGTTCGTTTTTTCCGTTCAGCCACACCATTAGATTGTGGTGAATAAGGAGGAGTTACCTCATGAATTATGCCATGTTGTGCATAAAAGTCTCCTATAGGGGTTACGTATTCACCCCCACGATCAGACCTAACGGTTTTAATGGTGGTACTCATCTGGTTTTCTACTTCTAATTTATATAATTTAAATGCTTCAAGAGCATCATCTTTTCCTTTGAGCAAGTAGATATGACAGTATCTAGTACAGTCATCTATGAAGGTAACAAACCATTTTTTCGCACCTATGGTTTGGATTGATTTCATATCAACTAATTCAGAGTGAATTAACTCTAAGGGATTAGAAAATCTGTGGACATTTTTCTGAAAAGGCTTCTTCGCATATTTTGATTCTACACAAACTTCACATTTATGTTCATATTCCAAATTTAATTTTGGAATGCAGCCAGATTTTGCCAATTTGTTCATTGATTTATAATTTACATGACCAAGTCTTCCATGCCAAATATTCAATGAGACAACAACATAAGAAGAATCAACTTTATTAATTTCAGTAGAGATTACAGATAATTTGTAAAGGCCCTCAGCCTTATAGCCCTTTCCCACAAAGTCCCTACCCTTAGTGATAATCACTTTTCCGGACTCAACAACAATTTTAAAACCCTTGTCATCTAGCACACCACTTGAAATGAGATTCTTGCAGATGTCTGGTACATGTAACACTTCATTCAATGTGAGGACTTTCCCAGAAGAAAGCTTCAGCGAAACCTTTCCTTTTCCTGCAACTTGTGCTGCAGAAGAATTACCCATATAGAGTTTTTCTCCTTCTCCTACTGTCTGGTAGGAGGTGAACATATCCTTGCTTCCGCAGACATGTTTGGTAGATCCAGAGTCTACCCACCAGTCCCTCACATTGGTAACTAAATTCACCTCAGACACCGTGCCAGAAAATTCATTTTTACTACTTTCAGCCAGGTTTACATTTTGTTTCTTAAAATTCGCATCTTTGCGTTTTCTACAATGCATTGCCATATGGCCAGACACACCACAGACATAACAAGCTCCTTTAATCTTACCAATAGCAGACTTTGGTTTTTGAAATTTACCTTTTCCTTGAGGGCCAGGCTTGCGCTTGTTGTGGTCCAGATTGAGTGAAGCAAACTTGTGTTCGATCACATGAGCTTTGTTTGACATGTCTCTTGCAGAGGAGACATTCTTGTCCTTTGAGCACAACAACTCTTCAACTTGTATTTTCTTGCCCAGTTCTATCATAGTAATCTCACCAGTTTCATGCCTTAGTCTTCTCTTGTATTCGGCCCATGAACTTGGTAACTTTTCAATCACAGCAGATACTTGAAAGTTTTCAGAGATAGTCATACCTTCAGCAATGATTTCATTAATAATTTTCTGCAACTCCAGAAACTGGTCAACCACATATTTTTCATTCAACATCTTGTATTGTAAAAAACGTGCAACCAGAAACTTTTTACTTCCTGCAGTTTCTGCTTCATATTTTTCTTGCAGTGCAGACCATAAATTGTGAGCAGAAAAATCATCCTTAGCATTGTAAAAATCATACAGAGAGTCTTCAAGGCAATTTAAAATATGATTTTTTGCCAATAGTTATTTCTCGTCCAGGTCTCTTTTTCCTTGGATGATTCAGGAGCATCCAGAGCTTTGTTATATGGTTTCAACACTATTTCATCAAGCATGTGGAAACTCAGGAAAAAGAGCATCTTCGACTGCCACCTCTTAAAATCCTTACCAGAAAACTTCTGAGGTCTCTCAACATCAGTCTTTGTCATTGTTACAGAAGATTTTTGAATGCACAGATATTGAGTTAAAATTGTTGGATAATTACCTTCCTGTAACAGAGAAATACAAACACAGAGAACTTGAAGAAGATTAAGGGAGGGTTAGAATTAAAATGCACACACACTCAAACACAGAGAGGTGAAGTCGCCTGTTCAACAGACTGCCCTTAACTCAATATTTGCCAGGTACACCTTCAGGAAGATGCTCGCACCAAGGCTCACACCAAGGGTCGCACCAAGGCTCACGCCAAAAACACACGTAAAAGCACACGCAAGCACCGCAAGCCCGCAAGCCCGCGGCCTGCGGTGCTTCGGTGCGAAGCACCGTACATGTATGCATTTGCCCACTAGTCCATTTCCCAAGTCCATATCCAATCCACTAGTTCTTTTCCTTATATAGAACATATGTGGTAATATGCATGAACTTCCTCCTTGGTTTGCCCAATGTGGGATAATCAAAGGTTTCTCATTCACTAAGAAGTGAAAATGGATGGCTTTAATTCCACCCAAGTTTGGACTAGTGATCCTAGCACCCATCAAGCTAATTAAAGTAACAAAAATTAATTTAAGTAAGAAACTATTAATTTTAGTAATATCATTTTTATTTCCCAACAAGAACTAGAAGCAGACAAGAAAATTCCATGGTTGATAGTTCCTTTGGGATAATGAATAACTCGATGAGCAACATATCTAGATGAATGGAGCGAGGTTGTTGCATAAATTGGCTTAAGTAGTTCACTGAATAAGTAATATCAGATCTAGTAACTGTTAGGTAAAATAGTCGACCAATAAGGAGACGATAAACACTATGATTAGATAGAGGATCCTTGGTAAAAGGTAAAAGTTTAAGGTGTTGTTCCATAGGAGATGGAGATACCTTAGCACCTAGCATACCTGAATCAATGAGGATGTCAACAATGTATTTTCCTTGACAAAGAAAAATTCCCTTAGGAGAACGAGATACTTCAGTACCAAGGAAGTAATGTAATCGACCAAGGTTCTTAAGCGAGAACCGGGTTTCAAGTTTACTTCGAAGAGACTGAATAGAGGAGTTATTATTACCAATAATAATAATATTATAAACGTAAATTAAGAAAAAAATAGAAATCTAACCAGAATAAAACCGGAAAAAAGAGTAATCAACATGAGACTAGACAAATCCTTCATCAATAACGATATTAGATAGCTTGGAAAATCATTGACGACGGGGTTGTTTGAGACCGTATAAAGTTTATTGAGTTTACAAACAGAAGAATCACCTTGTTTTTGGAAACCAGGAGGGGGTTTCATGTAAATATGTCCCCTTAGCGTTATTGAGATCTAATTGGAGAATAAACCAATTTTGAACCGCTACAATCGATAATAAAATATGAACTGCGACGAACTTGGCAACACGAGCGAATGTATAGTGATTATCAATACCTTCTTGTTGTGCGTAACCCTTCGCGACAAGGCGTTCTTTGTAGCGTTCAATTGTACCATCAGCCCAAAACTTGATTTTTATATACCCACTTACAAACAATAACAGTTTTTCCAGGTGGGAGAGAAGTGCGAGTCCAAGCATTATTAGCATCAAAGTGCTGCAACTTCTTTGACCATCGAGTCACGCCAATGGGGAATTTTCATAGCCTCGGTAAAACTGAATAGTACGTCAGTGAAGATGACTGAAGAGATAAATGCCCCATGTTGCGGTACAAATTTATCAAATGATAGATAATTAGTAAGCGGATAAGGAAAATCAAAAGTACATTGTCACACCAAGAAAATAAAATCCTTCAAGCGGGATGGTCGATGGTACTCTCAAGTTGATCAAAGGAAAATCATTCCCATCATCTACAACGTCAAGTAACTCAGTTTGTATGGAAGCGCCAGTAGAGACATGTGAATTGGAAGTCAGATTCAGTAACTATGGGGTCACCATTAGAAATAGGTGAATGCGAATTGGTACTTGAGTTAGATGGAACATATATCAAGTTGTGTTGGTGATAATTGTGTAGAGTCAATAGACTTGACGGGATTAGAAATATCATGAATATTCGAGAGTGGTGGCGATTGTTGTAAAGATATGTGAGAATTAGTAAAAAATACCTCTTCCTGTATGGCAGATTGAAAAAAATCATTAGAAGAGACTTGAGCATCTTTAAAGGGAAAGATGTGTTCATAAAAAACAACATCACGGGACCCATATGTTTTTTTTCTGTAGAGATATCTAAAATGATATAACCTTTATGGTTAAATAGATAACTAAGAAATACTCCTGGTTTCGCACAAGGATCAAATTTAGATGTAATTTTAGTGATGCGAGCATAACATACAGGAAGATGACGAAAATTAGGCAGCACACCTAATAGAACTTTGTGAGGAGTTTTGTTATAAATCATTGGGGTGGATATTTTATTTATTAATAAGTCATCGTTTAAACACATTCACCCCAATAAATAATAGGCAAGTTTGCTTGAAAACGCAATGCTCTGCCCACGTTGAATAAGTGGCGATGTTTTCTTTAAACTACTCCATTTTGTTGGGAGTAAAAACGCAGTTGCACTGGTGATGGATTTCCTTTTCACTAAACCATGTTTAAATTTCATGAGATAGGAATTATATACCAGTTTCTGACTGTACACGTTGAAATACAAGTGAAAAGGAAGATGAAGTACTTGTAGAGATAGTACTGATTTGCTTGGATTATTGAGTAGGTATGAAATTAGAGAAATATCTAATAAATTTGAAAGTTTCTCCTTTGGTGTGCACGAGATAAACCCATGTTCAACGAGAAAAATCATCAATTATAGTCAAAAAATATTTTGCATTAGTGAGAGATGGTGTTTAAAGAGGACCCTATATATCATAATGAATAAGTTCGAAACAACGTTTTGAAGAAATACGATTTCTATTAAAAGATATACTACTTTTTTTATCCAATGGGAATATATCCATGCACCAGAAAACTAGAACTAATATAATTAAAATAATTACATAAGAATTTAAAATGATCTAAACTAGGATGTCCAAGTCGACAATACCAAATATCTAATGGCGTCTTATTGAATAGAGTTTTACGTGATGCTGCTAGATTGGAAAAAAATTAAAGCTGATAAAGACCTGAGAGGAGTTTACCCTGACTAATCACTTGATTCGTGAGTAGGTCCTAAAAGAAAAAATAAATTCTGAGCGATAAGAGCCACACAATTCAGGGACCGAGTAAATTGACCCACATATAATAAATTAAATTTAAAATTAGGAATATGATAGACATTAAAGAGTTCTAGAGGTGGTGAGAAAACAGCTTCACTAATATTTTTTACAGTAGCGAAAGTACCATCAGGTAATTTGAATCAAGAAATTAACCGGAGAATAAGATGTAAAAGAAGACGGTGAATTGCAAATGTGGTGAGTTGCACCACTATTAATATATCACGGATCAATAAAATAAATAATAAAATGCTTACTAGAAAAATTCGCCAGCGGCTTCACAGGGATGTCCTCAGTGAGATGATTGATAAAAGAAGAGGTGAGTAATGTTCTGCCGAAAGAGGAGGAGTTGCTGGTTGTACAACTGGATGTTCTTGAGGTACAATATTGGTATTAGCAGCAGTTGGTGGGTTGCTAGATGAAGAGTGAAAACCATGTAACGATAACACTTTTCACGAAAGCGGACACGAAGATTACAGTAGTCATGATGCGTGTCGTAGGTGCACAAATTAATTCACTTATATTATACTCTACTAATGAATAATACAATATTAAATAAGATTTGTTCCCACAAGGAACGAGGTGTTTCAGTTGTCAAATGTTACAAAAAGGTTTTTTTTTAAGCAAAGTAAATAAGAAAGCAATTAAAAGTAAAGTTGTAATCAAAGTAGAGATGGTTGATTAAGGAATCCTTTTTCGTTACTAAACAATCATTGGATTAGTATATTCATCTACTCATTGTTAATCCGTATAATAACAGCTAAATCAGTGTTATCCCCGAAATTCCTTATATCACTAGATACAGAAGTTCTCACCTACCATATTCTATTTGCCTAAACCACCTAGTAGTAGATCACTCAAGGTGTAATTTGGTCGAATGCTTTATATTTTGTGAATTTATAGGTTAATCCTAGCAGTTAAAATCATAGATCAAGGTTCACTTACTAGTGTTGTTCATCCACATAATTGCTCCATAGAATCCCTTTGCAAGGTCTCGTGCTTTTTGTTTGTGTATGAGTCGATGGATGATTACCTATCTCATAACTCAATACTAGCATTAGATTAAATCAACAAATCAATTCAGTTATCCATTTATACAATCTATCAATCAATCATAAACATTATTAATAGTATAAACAAACGATAAGCATATGAAGAATTCAAAATAGATTCATATAATGACTCAAATCATGTCTACATCTTAGAATTCATCCTCAATCAATTAAGTGTTTAGAACTCATAGATGTAGAAGCACCCATGTTATACATAAGAGTAAAGAGAATTCGTTACGATGATGGAACTTCTCCAAACCCTAGCTTTTTCTCCTTATGTTTTTGATCTTCTCCAAGACTTACAAAGTTGTTTAAAAGGTGTCTTCTTAGAGTTATGCAAGTCTTCTTATACAGTCCTCATCAAATATAGGTGTTAGAATCCTAATGGGACCATGATACCTTGATTTTGAAGTCAAAAACATGTCTTAGAAGTGGCTCTCGTCGTGCTACAATCGTTAGACTCATTCCCCACCTTTCTACCGATTATTTCATCAAGTATACAGAGTTTTCATGTTCTAAAAGTTTCCATAATCAGTAGGCACGACCCTTTCATTATCTACCGATTATTTTTGTGAAGTATACAGAGTTTTTTGGTCCAAAACGGCCCATAATCGGTAAACTCAGGATCCCATTATCTACCGATTATTTTGTTGTGCGTTTTACTTACTTCTTTTCGCCTGTTTTGCTCATAACATCCTCATACGAACTCGAATGACGTCATTCTTTTTGTGTTAGATTTATATTTCAATCCTCTTCAAAATTTGGTATTTGGCCCTTCTTCACTTGTAGAACTCAACTTCCTTGTTTGTTTCATGTTGCAATGCACTCATTTCTTCTTCTTTGGCTTTGGACACTTGAATACTTGGAGTACTTCACTTATTAACTCCCACTTTCACTTTTATTGGGATAATTCACCTATTATAAAAAAATTTAAAAAAATAAGAGCAATAACAAGTAATATGCAAGAATTATAGCAAATCTTAGTATGAATTTGACACTAAAATCATATGATTTATGCACTTATCAAGCCATAAATGAGGTCGTGGATGTTTGTTGTGACTAGTGGAAGAACGAGACATTGGAGGAGCATGACGATTGATGTTAAAAGCTGCAGATTCAATAATAGGAACTAGAGCGACATTGATATTTTGTTGCTTTTCCTCTTGTTGAACCAGATTGAAGATTCCTAGGGCAGTTGGGAAAGGTTCCATCAACAAAATTTGACTCCTTATGTTGGAGAAACGATCTTGGAGGCCTTGGAGAAATTCCATTGCACGAACACATTCAAGACGTTCGATCAAGGATTTTCCATCTCCAGAAATACAAGGTTAAGTAGCCACAAGAGAATCAACCTGATCCCTTAAATCCTTGATCTTTTATAGTAAACTGAAACAAGCATATATTCTTGATGTATTGAAGGAATGGCAGACTTCAAAATAAAAAATATAAGAGTTGTACCTTTAAGTCATTCCAAATGGCATGGGAAGAGTCTGCATACAAGCAACTTGCTCGAATATCATGTCGAACCGAATTGAGCACCCAACTTCCTACGAGATCGTCTCTTCCAACAATTGTAAATTAGATCATCAATCAAAGGAGGTAAAGATCCATCTACAAATCCAAGTTTCTTTTTTGCATTCAGAGCTTTAATGATTCCGCGAACCCAAGAACCATAGTTGTCGCCTTCAAGAAGTGGTGAAAACAAAACAATTGCAGGGTTATCTGATGGGGTGAAGCACATATGAATCTAAAACTAGATGAGATTAATTGTTTTCAAAAGATTGGTCGGTTGATTTTTCATTGGATTGATTAGTTGGAGTGGAAGGATTGAAGTCATCAGTAAGCCCTTCCATTGTTTTAGATCAGAGAAAACAATTGAGGAAGGAAAAACAATTAATGAAATTCCTAGGATCTAATAGGATGATACCATCTGAAATTTGGAAGTATGATATGAATTGGTCTCACAATGGTGAAGACTCAGAATGTTTCATTCAATATTTGTAGCACAAGTACAAGATAAATAATTGATAGTAGTCGATCATAATCTAAACAAATTACAAGATAAGTTACGACTACAACTAGGTTATTGTTAAAATAGATTGAATACAAGATTTGAACTCATCAAGTAGGTTAAACTTCTTCTGATTGTACTAGCTATTAAATCGGCATATTGACAACAGTTTCGTTGTATACTTCGGCACTTGGATCATTGACTGTAGGTTCCTTGTATTACTGATGTCACTTTAACTATATGCTAGTTGTACGCACGTCTAATTAAAATAATCCAAATTTACTAATGTCTTCATTGAATTTGCATAAAATTTTAATAAATCACCTTCCTGATTTTTTATAGCTGAACTGTTGAAGCATATTCACCTTCTCGATGGTCTTTCTTTCTTTTTTTTTTTTTAATTATTATGGAACGGTAAAATAAAAAATAAAATAAAATAATTAATGTATTTATTTATTTAATCTCAGGATGATTATTAATGGATCGTCCTTTGGACAACCTCAAAATGATACTACCTCCGTCACAGAAAAAGAGGTATTATCACCTTTTAGTTCTGGTCAATTTTTAGGCCAAAATACAAGAAAAAAAAAATAATTTTTTCTTAAGATGGAAGGAATATGTCTTTATTTGGATAACTAAATATATTTGGAATGAAATAGTATATCTTATATAAATAAAACCCCGAAAGAAAAAATAGCTCAATGAGAGGAGATAATTTTGGTACCGTCCAAAGGTTGGCGGAAGATTTTGTTTTTCTAATGAAGCTTTATTGTAATAAAATGGTAAAGGCATTGGCGATGTACCATGAATTCCAAATTGTTGGCACCATCGATCAAAAAAAAGAAAAAAAAAAATAGAGAGAGAAAAACGTCTGTCCTCTCAATCTTGGGGGTGTAAGAATAAACTAGACACTTGTTATTTATTAGACAAATTTCTTAAACTAACCGAAATCATAGTCAAAATAGCGTTTACATGCTGGGAGAAAAAAAAGAGGGAGAGCCATCCATAGTCATGCCAAATCGTTTTCTTTTCCTATTTACTATTTAGGTCTTAAACTTTTTGAGACGTTGGACTTGTAGAAAGTTGCTCTTTCTTCTATAAATATTTGGCTTATAATTTTCCAAGGATCACTATTTTAATTTTATAAATGCAATTCACGCTCTTCTTTATCGATCTATATTTGGACTACCACATCCACATGGATGTCAAAGCTTTATTCTTCTCATAGCTTTTCGTATTTAAAAAAATAATACTGTATTACATTAGCATTGACACATTAATTTCTAACTTATAGCGGATATTGTTCTAATCTTCCTCCAAATAGCAAGCAAAAATGGTCACTGGCGCGTGATTTTCACAGTCAGTTTGAAGCTACATTTTAAAAGCGTTTTTATGGGAAATATTCGGAGTTTTTATGAATGAACAAGGAAGGATTCACGTAGGAGGAGAAAAAATAAAATTGTTTGGCATTCATAAAATATCATCGGATGAACAAAATCATAGCCTTCCATCCAGTGGATGCGCTTAGCTTGCCACATAAAAACTGTTTATTGATCACTAAGGAAACCTTAGTGGGAGCATTTTAGCTAAAGTTGTTGGCACTTCAGATTTCCACTAGATGTTCCAATAATTGTCGACGATGATGGGAGTTAATAATTAAGAGGCTTACTATTGGTATGATCATGAATTCCACCCAAGTAAACAAAATCCAACGGAACGGATATGTATATGTTGTTAATAACTATTTTGGCACCCAACTACAGTGTTTGGTATTGGTGAGTGAGAAGTAGAACATACTTTCCTTTTCCTTTTCTCTTACTTTTAAGAATTACGTGCTGCACCCGTACCCATGCATTGTACATGACTTTTAATTGTCGATCGTATTTCTAGTCACTTATGAATAAATGATGTGTTGGTTTGTTTGTTTTTAAGGAAATGATAATAATAAAATCAAACAAGTGATTATCGTTCATCACAGATAAATAGAGACATACAAAAAACTGAAAAAGATTTAGGATTGCCATCAGCATTCAGCAACCCAAAATCACAGCAAAATGCTGCAGGAAACTGGTGAGGTTCAAATAACTTCAGACTTGATTGTGGTACCTAACAAATTAATACAAGATCTCATTTTGCATTGGATATTATTCGCCTAATTATTGCCTTATCCTATAAACTGCAATTGCTAAGTGAATTCAGGTTGAAAATGGTCTTCATTTTATCAGGCCAATATTATCAAATTCGGGCCTATCTTACCCTTACAATTTTTGTTGATATTTTTATTCATATGAATCATTTCATGAAATAACAATTTCATTGCACTTATTCCCAAAAAAAAACTGGAGTGAAATAAGTTAACGGCTTTCTACCCATAAATCTTTTCAAAAGTGTTATAGCAAAAAAATCTAATAGCAATCACACAATAAGATGCACGGTGTGGATTTAACTAGTAAGTAAAGCAAAATATATTAAGCATGTAACTAGGGTATGTAAATGACGAAAATGAACTGGTGAGGTGCTTCCTCCGCCTCCCTCTATCCCGTAGAAAGTTGAGCCTCCGAAGGATTTTGATGGCTATCAGAATATAAACCTTGAAAAGCTCAAGACTAATCATATGGCCTGACTTGTTTCAAAGGAGGCCTTTACGGGACAAATGATATGTTGTCCCAGGAGATGATTAAAAATTTCAAATACGATTTTACGCATTTTTTAACCACATTTGGCCAAAATAAAAGCAGGCTTACTTCTTTCTTTGTACAAACCTTCTGATATTGATGAGGTACTAACTCAGACCGTCACATGCGCCTATGACTGTACATATCCGATCCAACTTGCCAACCCAATCCGTACCCGTTAATTTTAACCCGACAACACCCGATTCATCGAGAAAAGGGTCGGATGCGGGTGACATCTTCTCTCACCCGCCCAAATCGCCGAAAATTACTGGTACACTACACGTACACTTCTATGTTTAACCATATCTCTAATTCTCTGAATCTCTATTATGTTTTCAGTTTTCTCTTCTCCTCTTTCTTCCGCCGCTCCTCTTCTAGTTCTATCTATGGGTATCAGATGGAGAAGGAAGCAGTCGTTGAAGAAGAACTCAGATCGAACAAATTGAGGAGATTTGGTGTGATCTGGTGTTGAGCGAGATTAGAATGTTGTTGGTGCTGGTTCAGATGAGAAGAAGTGGGTTTGATTCAAGTTCGAGTTAGAAGAAGGGTTGTGATGGTGGATCTGTGAGCAGAGAAAGAAGATAATGATCAAAGGGGATCTGCAAGAAAGAGAAGGCGAGAAATTAAGAAATTAGAGTTTGTTGCGACTCGAGCAGATTGAAGAGAAGATGAACTGAAGAAATGATGGATCTGATTCGAGAATCTGTTGATATAGAGATCGTGGTTGCAGAGAAAGGAGATGTTTTTGTGGCCGAAAATGATGAATCTGAGTTTGAAATTAAATCTCAGATGGGTTCTCGAGTTCGTTGTTAGGGTTTGGTGGAGTGACAGATTGAAGAAGATGGATTTGAATTGGGGGTGTAGTTTGAATATGAGGAGGGGTTTTTGAAGTAGAAGATTTAGTGGTGTTGTGATATACATCTGTAGAAGAACTCAGGTCGATAAAGAAGAGATTGAATCTGTGAGAAGTGTGAGGTTTATGGTGGACATGGGTTCGACTTTGAACTGGAAGAGAAGATCAGTTCATGGATGAGAACCAGATTTGGTTATAAATCGAGGTTGTGTCTGAAATCAGTGAAGGGAAGACATGGGTTTTAACTGAGTTGGTTAATTTGTTTTTGCTATTGTTGAATTTAAGATATGGAAGATGGAATGTGAAATAACAAGCTGAATGAGGCATTGGTGGCTGTGGTTGAGTTATAGAAGATGATAATGATAGTTTCAAGCTGAGAATCAGGTAATAGAAGAGTTGTTGTTAGTTTGGAATAATAGACAGAAAGGAAGTATGGGTGTTGGTGGTGACTAGAAGAATTGGAGATGGTGGTTGTTCCAAATGATTAAACAAGAAGTTGGGTGTGTGGTTTGATTGATTCATTCAGGTTAGATGTATGTTAGGAACCTTGAAGGGAAGGAATTGATAAAAGTCCTAAATTAGTCCTGGAACTTGCCAGAAAACAGAGGAAACTCTGCCTGATTTAATCTGGGCGGGTGAAGTTTATTGTCACCCGCCAATTGGCGGGTCGGGTGCGGGTGGGGCCAAACCCGACCCGACCCACCCGATGTGCATCCCTACATGCGCCTTTACTCTATTGTTTAATATAATGGGAGTATCTGGCGTATGCCGAATGAATGTTAGCTCTGCAGTCAAAGTAAGATCATTTTGGAGTCGTACGATCCAATCTTTCATAAGTCAAATTATATCCCAGGTAACTTAATGCCACTTATTTTTTGCAAAAACGAACCGAAATCCCTGGAGTGTGGGTCCTCAATGACTCCCTCTTAGTGATAAGAATAAGGAGCAGAAAAAATTATGTTTTTTGGAAGATATTGATCAGAATAAACTCTATCGTACCCCAAGTATTAATAAGCGGCTCAAAAGAAGGATCAACTGTGAGATTATTATGACTTATGATAAGTGCATAATTTACATGTTTTCAATATTATTTTACTACACTTATTTGCTAGTTTTTATGTGAATTACATATATTCTTGTTAAATTTGTATTTTATGTCTTTTATTAGGTTATATTTCTAACTAAAAGAAGTTAAAATGGAGTGTTACAGAGGAAGAAAATTCAAAGACCAAATGGAACTCATCCAAACCCAGGATATTTTGTCATCTTATTGAAGATAATGGAGAGACAACGCAAACGGTGAAAGAACGAGATCATTCCGACGTCGAATGAAGAAGTTATGAGAAAAACAAGTTTAAAATTGCTCAGAGGGTCAGACCATCGAGGCAAGTCAGAAATCTTTGAGGGAAAACACAGGAACTTTTAAACTGCCTCGGAGTGTCAGGCCGTCGAGGCAAGTCAGAAATCTCGGAGGGTCAGGTGGATAAGGAAGATACGTGAGCTAAGTATTTTGATATGCTAATTTTGAGTTTTCATTCAAACGAGTCTATCATCTTCGTTAAAGATTATTGTTGAATTTTTGGATTCTAAAACACTAGTTTCAGGATAAACTCGTTCTAGAGCAAAAGAAAAAAAAGAATTTTTAAGCGAATTAGGGATTTTCCCTTTTGGGAAAAAATCATGACACCTTCTTCTTCTTCTCCCTCTTCACTTGTATATTTTTCATGGGTTTTGAGAAATCCATGAGTAGGTAACTTTCTCTTATTGGTCGGGGATGCAATTTAAATTCCTAAACGTATGAATCAATATGACCGATTATTATTAATATTCAGGATCTCTTTTTATCGTTCATGTTTTACATTGTATAATAATTATTTGATTGTGTCAATATAATATGATTGGTTCTCGTGAATATTTAGGTTGCAAATTAAACAAGCTCTATCATGAACCTTAGCAACAAGCAACAATTTGTGATCACTAGAGGTGCGAATCATGAAGGAAGTCTCAAGTAAATCTTGGCCTAGGTTGAATATGCTACGATAAATACGACGTATTTCCTACGAATAACTCGTCTCACGGGTATTAATGTTTTCCTCAAGTTGAATCTCCTAGCAATACGCACTAGGTTATTTGGTGGAATTTTTTTTATATATTAACGATTACAGTATGTGTTGACATGTGGAGGTGTAACGAAGTGTTATACTTGGGGGTACTTTAGTGTTATTGGTACGAAGAGAGAATGGATGATTATCTTTATCAATTGAGGAGGATGATTGGGATAAAAGGTGAAATCCTAAACCAGTATTTTCTCACCTAGATCTTAACATTTATTTACTTTGTTTTCATTAGTATGATTTAAGTTAGCAATTATACAACCCCCCCCCCCCCCCTGGTGGAAATGATCCTTACGATCACTATGTTACTTGTTCGTATCAGTGGGAAATATCTAAAATAATTTGTTGCACTTACTACATGCGTCAACTTATATGGTTCCACATTCCTATCGTTATTGAGGGCCCTTGGGCTTGGGGTTTTTCTGAACTCTCCTAATACTGTTCCTAGCAGAAAACCAAGTCGTTATTCTAATAATGTGTGTTGGGGTTTTAACAAGGAAACTCTTGTAAAGGCATTGTATTTACTATTTTTACGTGATGATGGAGGATTTTGATTTATATTGGTAACTATTGATATGGTAACCAAGTCGTTATTCTGATAGGGGTCATGTTGCACGTTCTTATGCTATGATCTAAAGTTCTAGATGTTGAGGTAATTTTTGTTCTTTGTGTTGTTGGTTCATACACGTCGAGCTATGACGCTTTTATTTCCCTAAGGTACTTGTTTAATATTTGGAACTTGTATTTTAGATAAGGAAGAAGGTTGTTATATCCCCAACCAATAAAACAAAGTTACATACTCATGAATTTATTAAAACCCATGGAAGATATACAAATAAGAAGAATGGTTTCCCCCCCAAGGGGAAAACCCTAGGTTTTTGATGTAGAAGATGTGATATGAGAAGTAGAAGATAAAAGATTACTTAGAATGTAATTTGTTTGAGCCTTAGATGTTTTCTTTTACAGCCTTCAATGCTTGGCTCTCAAGTATCCTCTCTTTCAAGGGTTTAGAATCCTTCCAGGACCGTGTTTTCCTAGTTTTAGAAACCCAAACACGGGCCAAACTATTCCAGTTACGGTTGGGTCCAACCAAACCAAATTTCTGACAAAAAAATCATGTTAAAATCACCAGACTTACGGTTGGGTTGGAGTCCAATGAACCCAACCAGAATTATTCCTGGATACTTTTTGTATTTCACCATTTTGGTCTTTCTTTTTGGGTTGGCTTTGTTTCTTCGTCCTTTACAAGATGATAATGACCAAATTGTCATATATCTTCAACTAAATTTACGGTCAGGTTAAATCCAACCGTAAATGCTTCTGGGATTTCTGTCATAACTTAGCTTGTTTTACGGTTAGGTTTTGGGTACTTTTGCTTACCGTAAATTCTCCTGAAAATCTTGTCCCAAAGTTGTGTTTCCATATTATAACTTCTTTTTTTCATGCCAGGGTGAACTTTTTTCCTCTTCTTAGCTCTTTTAAGCACCATCCCCTTGATTTCAGATGATTCACCTAAAAAAACAAATAGAGTAGAAAACAAGAGTAATAAAAAGTAAAATGCAAGAAACATAGCTAAATCAAGAATGAAATTGACACTTTAAACACTTATCATTAGTATGTTTGTTCGAAATACAAGGAAAGAGAAATTTTTATCGATGGTCTTTTCAACTTTGATGTCAATGATAACCATGCCATGCTTTAGTATGAAATTGAGAAGTCTCTTCTTCCTCATTTTGCTACAACGAAATCTACTCCTAGAGAATCTCAACTTGAGGCTGATGTGCGCCTGATGATGGTGGTTACGCAGTAGGTGAAACTGTGAAGAACTTGTACCTAGGTTCAGATCATTTCTCTGCATAAAAGAACTTTGGTTAAATTCACTCTATAAACATTGCAGGTGTGGTTACTTTTATGGATGGTTACTCCCACATGCTTTTCTAGTTCTCCATGTATATTGTAAGTCAACTATTTTATGTATCCTTTCTAATTGG
Source organism: Papaver californicum (assembly GCA_023531435.1). NCBI lineage: Eukaryota > Viridiplantae > Streptophyta > Magnoliopsida > Ranunculales > Papaveraceae > Papaver > Papaver californicum. The sequence continues at coordinate 7,593,040 of JAJJMC010031210.1, read as the reverse complement.
ATGGTTACTCCCACATGCTTCCCTAGTTCTCCATGTATATTGTAAGTAAACTATTTTATGTATCCTTTCATTAGAAGTAATTGTATCTAGTTGTGAACAGTTGTCTTTCCGCGGTTGGCTGAGTTTCAAGATTACAACTACAAGTTTCATATTTATGAGGCCAAATCCGATATACTTGCTCTCCAGCTTCGCCAAATTGGATCAAATCGACTTTATGACTAATTAAAAAAATTCAGCTTTATGAGAATTGAAAGTTGTACAAATGTGGAAAAATAATACAGACTCTGATTCAGAAAGTTGTACATGAAGAAACCTACTGAAAAAATTATATCAGTTTACACAAAAATATTTATAATAGTAGTGAATCTTCTGATAATAGACATGTGTAATTGCTCGTCTCATTTCTCAAGTCTTCACGTCTGATCTGTACATATGTCCTTGATGACATCCCTTTTTTCTGGGCACCCATTTGTCAAATATAAGGCAACTTTATATGGGACCCACCTCCCTAGGGAACTTGCATCTACGTGTAACAAACAAATTCCTAATATGTTACATATATCCTATTTCTACATGACCAAGCCTTGACGCATGCATCATCACCTTTCCTCATTCTCTTGCTCCCTCCTGTTCCTTTCCTTCTTCCTCTTCTCCTACTCCTTGCCTACGACCAAGGCTTGGTCGCGTGCATCTTATTTTTTTTCTTTTATTTTTTCTCCTTATTTACTCCTCGCACACGACCAATCCTGGGTCGCGCGCAAATCCTCTTTTTTTTTTTCTTTCCCTTTCTTCTCTCCCTTCTTACTTCCTTGCATGCGACCAACCTTTGGTCGCGCGCAACTCTTCCCCCTTCTACTCCTTTCTTTACTTCTTTCTTCCTTCTTTTACGTTTTGTGCATGGCCAACCCCTCATCAGGCACACCTTCCTCGTTATTCATTGAGCTTTTCCTATCAACTCATGCTTTCATCCTCTCTTGTTGGTCTTGGTATTTCTTCCATTTTACCCTTCTTATAATTTTGGGTATCTGCATTAAGTCATATGCCTATTTAGTAGGCGTCATACTAACCAGCAGTCACATGCCCCAAAATTCTTCTCATTTCTTCCTTTCCTTCTCAATTTCAATCCCTGTGCAATACATGAATCAACACTACTATCTAATCTTCACCTTATTACGTGATTCCGTTCTAGATGACACCATGTGCCGAGTTCCATGTTTCATCCTCAGTGTGGCGGTTTTTCTTTGCCACTTGTTTCTCCTTTCTTTTTCCTTGGCCATATAAATACTCTTTTATTTTCTCATTTCTACACATTACTTCCAAGTCCCCATCTTCCTTTTCTCTCTTTCAATCCTAACATGAGCTACTCCAACCTTAAAGAACGTGGTGGCACTACTACATCTACCCGTCGATGATTTTCATCTATTCAATCAAGTTAATTACTGGTTCTACTGCAATAGATGTCGAAGACGATGCACTGTTAAAGCTCTTGTAGGGTACCATGTAGTACTTTACTCGGGTTCCTTCTATACGTGGAGGTGCTAAGAAGTCTTCATCGGACACAATGCCTTCCGACTTGGCTTTTCCTAGACAGGACCAATCTCATACTAGGGTAGATAGGCGTGCTGGACTTCCTTCCTTGGCGGAGCTGTGATCTTCACATCAAGCTATAAAAAAAAGTCCCCAAGCCTGACTCTCACTCCTTACTTCCAGGTTGTTAATGACCAGACCGAACTCGCAACCTTCCTAGCCTATTGGCTTTCCCACAATTTATTCGAGTACCATAGGGAAGATTGTTATGTTTGTGTGGAGCCTGGTAGTGCACGATCCGGTTTTGCACTTAACCCGATCCGATTGGCGGCCCGTTGGGAAATTAAATGGAATTTTTGAGAGGTCCGTTTATGGAACGGATGGACGGGCCGATAGGCCCGGACCGAAGAGAACATAAACAAACCTCCACGAGGTCCGGGGCAGCGCCCCGACCCAAAGTTTTAGAATAGTCTCTATATATATTGAGTTTCCCTATCTAGGGTTTGTATTATCATCGTTGTATTCCTCTGGAACTCTGTATTTGAGATCATAGTGAAAACCGAAGCCGCTCCTTGGATGCAGCCTAATTTGTATGAACCAAGTAAATCTTGTGTGTTATTGTTTTTCGTTTTGTTTTCTTTATAGCATCGATCATAACAAAGACATCATCAAGGATGAGTTATTGGTCATGTCTGTTTTGATATCCCCAGGTGTCTCCTTCCACTTGACTCTTATATTCTTTGATGAATCTATCATCATTAGGGCTGTACATGGCCGGTTTCGGTTCGGTTTTGTGCCAAACCAAAACCGAAACCGGCAAGGTCGGTTTTCCAAATAAATTTCCATAACCGTTCCGTTTACCGTCGGTTCGGTTTTAGTCGGTTTTCTCTCGGTTTCGATTTTTTCCAACGGGTTTCGGTTAACCGTTTGGAAACCTAAAATTCAAAAAAAAATCAAAAAAAAAAAAAAAAAAATCAAAAAAAAGTTCATTCTTCATTAAACCATCCAAACAATTAAGCAATTCAAACAAATAAAATCCTAGCAATATTAGAACACAATACATCCAAAATATCCATCCAACCATCCCTATCTTAGAACACAAATAAAATCCTGCTGCTGCTGCTGCTGGATGCTGGATGCTGCTGCTGCTGTTGCTGCTGGTTGCTGGCTGCTGCTGCTGCTGCTGCTGGATATAATGCTGCTGCTGCTGCTGGATATAATGCTGCTGCTGCTGCTGCTGCTTCCTGCTGCCCAAAAATTGATGTTGTTGCTGCTCAAAAATTGTTGTTGTTGTTCAAAAAAAAATCATGTTGTTGTTCACAATTGCATTAATCCTCATTCCTCATCCTCCTCTACTATATCTTCCATCTCTGATTCTCTGTAGCAGGTACCACTTGAAAGTTGAAATCTATCCTTCACTTGAGCTTTGCGGAAAGCCTGCACAAAACCAACTTAAATCAGAAGAGGAACAATACTACTTCAACATCCACATTAATCTGCATACTCATTAATCTCTGTACAAAGATCCACAACAAGAACTAACTCAAATTCAGTATAACAAACTCAAACTTAAATTCAGTATAACAATAGAACTAACTCAAATTCAGTAATTATACATGTTTACAACTTACAACATCCACAACAAGAAGTATGGTGCCAACATCCACAAACTAAACATTTTTAGAAGTTAGAACTAAAACAGGAACAATAAAGATGAACATAAAGATACCTGTGATAAAGATGAACATATGGTGCAAGAAGTATGGTGCCAACAAGAAAGCAGTCTAAGTACCCTAACATCAATACATCATACCTGTGATAAAAATGAACATAAAGATCAAAAACATGAAACCCACAACAATGGAGAAAATATAGAACAACTATTCTAACATGTTTAGAACTAAAACAAGAACAATACTAAAACAGGAACAATACTACTGCACCAATACTACTAAAACAGTGAAGAGTGAACAGAAAAATCAAACACTGAAACACGTTAGAACTTAGAATAGTTGAATAACAAAAATCAAGTAGAAGTTGGGATTAAAAAGAAACCCAGAATTTGGGATTCATGCCTGAAAAGATTAATAAAACATGAGTCATTAATACACATTAGGTTTGATAAATCAAGAGTAAGAAAACCTTTGATTTGCATGAATGACTTGAGTTAAAAAGGATGGTGAGAATTGTCAGGATATTCATGAAGTAGAATCAACAGAACATTAAACTCAAAGAAGAAATCCCAGCAAATTAGTTGATACGATTCATACCTGATCTGATCAGAAGTTGCTTCTGCTTCTGCGTATGAGAAATCTAACAGAAAGGCTTGAACTTAATGGTATTAGAAATCAGAAATCATTTCTGGTAGTGATGGAGCACTGGAGTGGTGGAGGCGGAAGAGGAACAGATTTTCTTTTTGAACCCTAAGGAAATGAAAGCGAAGAAGAGAATTAGGGTTTCTTCTTCATTATATATCAAAATATCTAAGGGTCTAGATTAGATTTATCAAAATCCAGATGAACGGCTCTCATTAATCGGTTTTCCATGGTAAACGGTTCAGTTTTTTCCCCAACCCAAAACCGAAACCGGGACTACCGGTTTTCCAAATTTTTTTCCGTAACCGTTCCATTAGTAAATGGTTCGGTTCGGTTTTGGGCCATTCGGTTCGGTTTTGGCGGGTTTCCGTGGAAAACCGTTACCGTGTTCAGCCCTAATCATCATCTAGATACATTGTTGAAGACTTACAATGGGAAAACCACGAAGACCATGTTGCTGAGAGAACCTGTAACAGAGAACAAACCAAACAGAAGCTTGAAAATAGTTAAGGGTTAGAGAAAACCGCAACAGACTTCAGACAAACACACACACAGAAAGATGGAGTCGCCTGTTCAACAGACTGCCTGTAACTCGATATTTGTCGGGTACACCTCTAGAAAGAGTGTTGCTATACCACTAGTGAGGAAAAATTGAATCAAGGATAAAACCACCTGATAACAACCCAGTTAGAAAAAACTCATTGGCCTGTTGCGAACTTAACAACAGAATAAGAAAGAAATTTTTTTACCTACGTGCTCAAAACAAAGCAGAAAGAGGGGAAAAGACGACAGGATTGTAGCTGGTCTGGGGTGATTGAAAATGAATTTTGTTTTTTCTTTTATAGGAGAATAAGGCTTTACATTTTCAAACGGTAAGAAATATTTAATTCAAAGAATTTAATTCGAAAACTTTAACTAAAAGATTTTTGAATTAATTTGATTTAATATCCATTAATATAAAACGGTAGAAATTATTTATTGTAATAATTTTAAAATCTAAAACCGTTGGATCCTTGATTGGTACACGTATGCCCTCCCCGGCACACGCCGAGCGCACGCCAATGGTCACGCCAGGGTCGCACCAAGGCTCGCACCAAGGCTCGCGCCAAGCACCGCACATGTGTGCATTTGCCCACTAGCCCATTCCTTAGTCCATATCCAATCCACTAGTTCTTTTTCCTTATATAAAACGTATGTGGTAATTAGGATAGACTCCATCCTTGGTTTATCCCATGTGGGACAAATCAAAGGTTTCTCATTCACATATAAGCGAAAAGTGGATTTGTTATTTCCACCCACAATATAGGCTAGTGACCCTTTGGTCCCATCAAGATAATTTTGGTAACAAAACAATTAAATTTGGAAATAAGCAATAAATTCACTTTTAATTCTAACAATCCCCCACATGAATGAAGAAAGCGATAAATCAGAAAACCGGATAACGAGAAATACCTCTTAAGCAAAAGGTGACCATATGGAATTGAGCCTTTGCTTAGTGAGAAGTGCCGGAACTACTTGATGGACAGTGAACGCGATGTCTTGAACTGCCATCGTTTGGTGTAATTCATCAATAGCTCCTTACGCGAGATATCTCTCAAGAGTGATATTAAGTTCACGCCGTTGTGTCCGTTTTGGCCCTGAACATATCCCGTTTCTCAGAATGCTCTAGAGAATCAGCTCAATTCTCATAGGAAGCGACCCACTTCCTCATTCAGATAGGTGAGTTCTATCAAGAGTGTTAACTGCTACACCCCATTTCAATCTTAAATTGAAACTATAGAACTCATTAAGACTTTACTATAAGTCATCCTCACATGCAGTCACACTATCACGTCTACACCATAGGGAAGGGACAGAGAAAATAATTCTTTGATAGTGTTTAATTTTTACCCGCCACAAATTAGTTGTCTCATTCAAAACCTTGATCTTGGTATCTCCAGTCAGCAAGGTTGAGTATCCTTCATGGCAAGTTTTAATTTATGAGCTTAAGTCCCATCCCCCTCGATGCATTACTAACTATCTCCTTGGACAAGCCTTTTGTCAAAGGGTCCGCGATATTCTCCTTAGACCTCACAAAGTCAACAGAAATAACGCCAGTTAAAATTAGTTGTTTTAGAGAATTGTGTCTTCTCATAATATGAAGATTTCCTGTTATATTTGCTGTTTTTAGCATTAGCTATTGCATCTTGACTATCACAATGTATAGATATAGCTGGCACAGGCCTATGCCAGAGAGGAATGTCTTCTAAAAAACATCTTAGCCAAGCGGCTTCCTCTTCTACTTTATCTAACGCAATAAACTCGGATTCCATAGTGGATCGAGCGATACAGGTCTGTTTGGAACTTTTTCAAGACACTGATCCACAGCCTAGAGTGAATACGTATCCACTCGTAGACTTAGACTCCTCTGAGTCTGCTATCCAGTTTGCATCACAGTATCCTTCAAGAACAGCGGGGTGTCTTTCATAACTCAAACGGTAGTTTAAAGTGTATTTAAGATACCTCAACACTCTGAAAAGTGCATCCCAATGCTCATGTCCCGGATTACAGGTATACCTACTTAGTCTACTCACAGCATAGGCAATGTCTGGTCTTGTGCAGGTCATTAAATATTTCAGACTTCCTATGACACGTGAATAGTCAAGTTACGAGACTCCCTTGTCTTTGCTTTTCTTGAGTTTGCAAGAAGGGTCAAATGGATTACTTGCTGGTTTACTATCAAACTGGTTAAATTTCTTAAGAACTGACTCAACATAATGAGATTGACTTATACTGAATCCATTAGACTCCTTTCTAATTTTCATCCCTAGGATTACATCAGCAGGACCTAAGTCTTTCATGTCAAAGTTCTCACTCAACATGTTCTTAGTGGAATTAATGATTTCTAAGGTTGTACCTAGTATAAGCATATCATCAACATACAAGCATATAATCACATAGGCATCATTGACAGATTTATTGTACACACATTTGTCAGCTTCATTTATTTTAAATCCACTAGAGAACATTACATGATCAAATTTTGCATGCCATTATTTCGGTGCTTGTTTCAAGCCATATTAAGACTTTTTAAGTCTACACACTTTGTTTTGATAACCCTTCACTACAAAGCCTTCGGGTTGGTCCATATAAATTTCTTCATCTAATTCACCATTTAGGAACGCAGTTTTTACATCCATTTGATGTAATTCTAGGTTATGAATTGCATCGATTGCAATTAGCATCCTAATGGAAGTAATTATAGTGGAAGGTGAATAAGTGTCAAAGAAATCTACACCTTCTATTTGGTAATAGCCTTTAGCTACTAGTCTAGATTTATAATTTTCCACAGTTCCATCTACCTTACGTTTTCTCTTGAAGATCCATTTACAACCTATGGGATTGCACAATGGAGGTAAATCTACTATCTCCCAGGTTTCATTATGAACAATAGAATCCATCTCACTAGTAGTGGATTCTTTCCACCATGGAGCTTCAGACGAAGCATGCCCTCTTTATAGGTTTGTGGATCAGTTTCAACTAAACAGGTTATGAAGTCTGGCTCAAAAGATTTTTCTATTCTAAGTCTTTTGCCTCTTCTAGGTTCATAAACAGGTTCATCTTATTCTATCGGTAAAATATGTCTAGAAGAAGGGACATCTAGGTGATCATCACATATCATGCGAGATTCAGATTTCAACGGAAACACATTTTCAAAAAATGTAGCATCCCTAGATTCCATAATGGTGTTCACACCAATTTCTGAGTTTTCAGAACTCACAACCATAAACCTATAAGCAGTGGTGTGTTCGGGATATCCTATGATAGACACAATCAACTGTTTTAGGTCCTATTTTAGTCCTCTTAGGTAGAGGAATAGAGACCTTGGCTAAACACCCCCACACTTTTAGGTATCCATAAGAGGGTTGTTTGCCTTTCCATAATTCATACGGTGATTTGACTGATCCTTTAAGGGGCACTCTGTTCAGGATATCACAAGCTGAGAGGACAGCCTCCCCCCCCACAAGTTCGCCGGTAGTCCTGAACTGATTAACATGGCATTCATCATCTCCTTAAGGGTTCAGTTTTTCCGTTCAGCCACTCCATTAGATTGTGGTGAATAAGGAGGAGTTACCTCATGAATAATGCCATGTTGTGCACAAAAGTCTCCTATATGGATTACATATTCACCTCCACTGTCAGATCTAATGGTTTTAATTGTAGTGTTCAATTGGTTTTCTACTTCTAATTTATATAATTTAAATTCTTCTAAAGCATCATCTTTTCCTTTAAGCAAGTAAGTATGACAGTATCTAGTACAGTCATCTATGAAAGTGACAAACCATTTTTTACCACCTCTGGTTTGGATTGATTTCATATCAACTAAGTATGAGTGAATTAACTCTAAGGGATTAGAATTTCTGTGGACATTTTTATTAAAGGGATTCATTGCATATTTTGATTCTACACAAACTTCACATTTATGTTCATATTCCAAATTTAATTTTGGAATGCAGCCATAGTTTGCCAATTTGTTCATTGAATTATAATTTACATGACCAAGTCTACCATGCCAGATATTCAATGAGACAACAACATAAGAAGAATCAACTTTATTAACTTCAACAGAGGTTACAAATAATTTGTATAGGCCTTCAGCCTTATAGCCTTTTCCCACAAAATCATTTCCCTTAGTGATAATCACTTTCCCAGACTCAAATACAATCTTAAAGCCCTTATCATCTAGTACACCACTTGAAACGAGATTCTTGTAGATGTCTGGTACGTGTAAAACTTCATTCAATGTGAGGATTTTCCCAGAAGAGAGCTTCAGCGAAATTTTTCCTTTTCTTGCAACCTGTGCTGCAGATGAATTACCCATATAGAGTTTTTCTCCTCCTCCTACTATCTGATAGGAGGTGAACATGTCTTTACTTCCGCAGACATGTTTGGTAGCTCCAGAGTCTACCCACCAGTCTCTCACATTGGTAACTAAGTTAACCTCAGACACCGTGCCAGAAAACTCATTTTTACTACTTTCAAGTAAATTTACATTTGTATTCTTAAAAATCGCATCTTTGCGTTTTCTACAATGAATTGCCATATGGCAAGACACACCACAAACATAACATGCTCCCTTAATTTTACCAATAGCAGATTTTGGTTTTTGAAATGTACCTTTTCTTTGTGGGCCAGGCTTGCGCTTGTTGTGGTCCAGACTTAGAGTAGAAAATTTGTGTTCGAGAACGTGAGTTTTGTTTGACATGTCTCTTGCAGAAGAAACATTCTTGTCCATTGAACACAACAATTCTTCAACTTGGATTTTCTTGCCCAATTCTACCATGGAAATTTCACCAGTTTCATGCCTTAGTCTTCTCTTGTATTCAGCCCAGGAATTTGGCAATTTTTCAATAACAGCAGAAACTTGAAATGTTTCGTCAATAACCATTCCTTCAGCAATTATTTCATTAATAATTTTTTGGATCTCCAGAAACTGATCAACCAGTGATTTATCATTCATCATTTTACATTCCAGAAAACGTGCAACCAGGAATTTTTTACTTCCTGCTGTTTCTGCTTCATATTTATCTTGTAGTGCAGTCCATAAATTGTAAGCATTAAAATTATCCTTAGCATTGTAAAAATCATATAAAGCATCTTCTAGGCAGTTTAAGATATGATTTTTGGCCATATAATTACTTCTCTTCCAACTTTCTAAGTCCTGTAAATTTTCAGGTTTATTTAGAGACTCATCAAACGGCTTCAGAACCATATCATCTAGCATGTGGAAACTCAGGAAAAATAACATTTTTGACCGCCATCTCTTGAAGTCCTTTCCAGAAAATTTCTGAGGTCTGTCAACATCAGTCTTCACCATTGTTACAGAAGTAAAATTTTCAAAATAAACGAAGTATCGAGTTAAGATTTTTGCTGAGAGATCCTGTAACAGAGAACAAACCAAACAGAAGCTTGAAAATAATTAAGGGTTAGAGAAAACCGCAGCAGACTTCAGACAAACACACACACAGAAAGATGGAGTCGCATGTTCAACAGACTGGCCTTAACTCGATATTTGTCGGGTACACCTCTAGAAAGAGTGTTGCTATACCACTAGTGAGGACAAGTCGAATCCAGGATAAAACAACCTGATACCAACCCAGTTAGCAAAAACTCGTTGGCCCGTTGCGAACTTAACAGCAAAATAAGAAAGAATTTTTTTTATCTACGTGCTCAAAACAAAGCAGGAAGAGGGGAAAAGACGACAGGATAGTAGCTGCGTCTGGGGTGATTGAAAATGAATTTTGTTTTTTCTTTTATAGGAGAAGAAGGCTTTTCATTTTTCAAACGGTAAGAAATATTTAATTCAAAGAATTTAATTCGAAAACTTTAACTAAAAGATTTTTGAATTAATTTGATTTAATATCCATTAATATAAAATGGTAGAAATTATTTATTGTAATAATTTTAAAATCTAAAACCGTTGGATCCTTGATGGGTACAAGTATGCACTCCTAGGCACACGCCGAGCGCACGCCAAGGCACACGCAAAAGCACACGCAAGTCCGCGGCCCGCGGTGCTTCGGTGCGAAGCACCGCACATGTGTGGATTTGCCCACTAGCCCATTCCTTGGTCCATATCCAATCCACTAGTTCTTTTTCCTTATATAGAACGTATGTGATAATTAAGATAGACTTCATCCTTGGTTTATCCATGTAGGACAAACCAAAGGTTTCTCATTCACATATAAACGAAAAGTGGATTTGTTATTTCCACCCACAATATAAGCTAGTGACCCTTTGATCCCATCAAAATAATTTTGGTAACAAAACAATTAAATATAAAAATAAGCAATAAATTCACTTTTAATTCTAACAGACCATTTCATTGAGAGATACGTCCGTGTGACCTTTTTACAGATGTGGTTATAGGAGCACTTCAAAGGATATCAACCCAACCTGTGTCCGCTGGCTACCTGACAGTACAAGTTGGTTAATAGAGGTGGTGCAGTTTGTCAAGTGCCTGTGTCGGTCAGTTACGATAGAATGGAGTTCTACCAGAATCTTAGTGCGAAATATAGTTCCAACTTGGATGATATCATGGACCTCCTCGATGAGTTTACCTTTTGGCCATACGACTATGGTGTCTGTGGTCGTCTCCCCTATGTACACCTTTTTGTGACAGAAGACAATTGTTGGGTTGACCTTGGGCCGAGAGATATATATTTTCAGTCCTGAATGAGACTTTATGGTAGTTGTCTCTCCTGGATATATTCCTGGCTTATTCACCGGAGAGTTTTATGCAGAATCTTACAATATTAAGCGAGCAGCGTGTCAAGTTAGTTTCGACCATGGGATCCCCACGATCATAATCCCCTTCTGTGCAGCAAAGCCTCATATATTAAAGACTAGATTCCCCAATTTGTATTTCGCTCAGGTTCTCCTGAATTCTTCTGGTCCTCCCCTGCTCGTTCTAGGGTTCCTTACCTCGATCGTCCTCTAATGGTGACCCGTTAGTGGCTCCAGTTTTGGACGTATGAGACTAAAGCGATGAAAATTTCTTCTCATCTTCACCTGTTTGTGTTCTCGAACACGATCTTCAGGCAATGTATGCTTCAGGGCGTATAAAGTTGTCTTCTTATATCTCACAGTAACATGGTTGCTTCCTACTACCAAAGGTAAACCAGTAGATCCGAAGAAGTGAGGTAAGCCTATATTGACTCATACTAAAGACTATGTTCGGCACGTGGTTTCCTACATGTGCAAGGCCAGGAATGCTTCTCCTCTGTTTTCCGAGGTATGTATCCCTACGCATATGTATCAGAGAAGTTCTTGCATGTTTTTCGTATGTCATATCTCTTTTGTTTAGTCATTTATTAAATTCTGTTATCCGTGTCAACTATCCTCCTAGCATTGACGTTATTGCTTATCGGATGTGCTTTCTTCATATGGCTCGAACTCCTCCTGCTTCGCCTTGAAGTTGTTGATGTGCACACCTCTGAGGGAGACGCTTGCAAACGCTTCCGTCATCCCAGGTATAACTTCATTCGCTGGTGTCTCGCGTTGGCTGGGTCTATTTATACTTGATTTTGTTTATTCTCATCTGGACTTAAATCTTTTTAATTTTTATTTTTATTTCTATTTCTCTTTCTTATAGACCTTAGTTCTGGTTCTCCTCGTCGTGCTAAAAGCTCCTCTCGTCGTTCTTCAAGGTCACAGCTAGCTATGCAGTTTCTTTTTTCCCTTTCCTAAGAAAGGATAGCACATACGAGCTTAATATTGATCATCTCCCTCACCCTTCCCTTTTATTTTTAATTTTTTTAGGTAAGGAGTAAGTAGGGACGTCATGACCCGCAGGATCAAACAACTATTATCAAGTTGAAACGTAACAAGAAAACCAGTCATTCCTCTTTTGATGTCGTGGAATAAGGTCAAACTTACGACGCTTCAGATATTCTCCTCAGTCATACCTCCTCTCCAGTTTCTTATGATCAAGTTGTTGAGGAGGACACATATCATTTCTGTTGAGATCGGTCCCACATTGTATGGAAAGCTAAAAATCGTGCAGTTTATAAGCCTTAGACAAACCTAACCTTGTAAGCCGGTTTTCGATGTTAGTTAGGCCCATAGACTTTAATATGATATCAGAGCTAGCCTAGACCCCTATATGGGGTGTAGGCCGAACTATTGGATATCCGTGACCGAATGACTGGTCACCTGTACACCGACCGAATGACTGGTCACCTGTACACCGACCGAATGACTGGTCACTCGTATATAGGTCCACGTGTTAGGCCGAATGACTGACCTTACACGTGAGGGGGCGTGTTGAGATTATCCCACATTGTATGGAAAGCTAAAGATCCTGCAGTTTATAAGCCTTGGGCAGTAAGCCGGTTTTCGAGGTTAGTTAGGCCCATGACTTCAATACTTTCCGCATCCTGATTTCACTATCCTCATGTTCGATCCTTTTGTTGATGTCCGGTTTGAATGGGTATGCTGAGTATGTAGCGGTTCATGGATTTGGGTCTCACCTATTCACGGGGATCGTTACAATGCCAAGATAGTCCAACGCTATGGTCATAAGGAAAACTCCGAACAACTCACAGATGTGAATTACTTTATTTGCTCTACAAATTCTTTGCTTGACATGGTCGCTTTGATGAAGAAAAAGCCAAATTTAAATGCTAAGGGCCTTGTGTCATCGCAAGAGATTCGCGTACAGGAGGATCAAGAAGAGGTTAAAAAGTCGAAGGAACATAAAGTAGTAGATGGAGAAATGGCAACTACGAGTTTTCGTGATCGTGAGGCTGATCTTAAGGTTCACTATGCCAAAGAGGATAAGGACTATGCTATAAGGATGGTTGGAGGCTTCATGAAAGCGTTCTGGAGTCAAGCTCCCTCGCATGCCAGGATTTCTTTAAAGTTCTAGTACTCGTGCTTTCTGTCAATTTAGCCTTGTTTTTTAGTAGATGTTTAGTATCTTCACCCTTTTTTTTTTTTTTTTTTTGCAAATTTGAATCAGTGGTCTTCATTCTCCCGCATGTTGTTTAATATGACTATTCTAATTTCTTGATGCCTGAGAAGTTTTTATCTTAATGAACAACTATATCTTCGGCTATGTACGGGTGTTTTGCAATTATTTTGAAATTGGTTGATGTTTCTACGTGCATAAAAACAACAATTGTGAGTTATTTGAGCCATGATGGACTCCATCATCGTTACATGATTATCTCCCTTGTCATTTTGTTATGACTTAAACAGATTGAACTCTATTCGACGAATACCTGTCCTAGGTTACATGAATTGTAAGCATTCGTAGACCCTGGGGGAACATTCCCTTTGCATTTTCTAGTGTGGGGTGCGTGATCCCTTTGGCGCCACCATGGACATCTCTTTTAGCATGGGTTTCTTATTTAAATAAATTCCCCTTTGTTATAGGTACTCGTATGAGGTACCCCAGATTGCATCTGCGACTTATGCCTTTTCCCATTTTGTTGTTTGAGAAGAAAAACAAACCTTTGGACACCTCTTTTTTTTGTTATAATAATGAACATTTTTCATTAATAAGTTGAGAGCTGAAACTCTCTTCCAGAGACAAAAACAGTATTCTTGCACCAACTCCTTTTACTTTTAGTTGTGTGTGCACAGACGTGGCTGCGCATCCTCACATTTTAAGGATAATACTTCTTCAAGCGGACTAAATTTCACTGGTGCATGAACACTTCTCAATGCAAATATTGTAGGTAATATAAACCTTTTCCTACAACACTGTCGATTATGAAAGGACCATTTTTTCTGCATTTAGTACTTGGGGTGTTTGTCATAATATGTATTTTGTTGAAAAATAATAGCTAAGTAAATGAGTTTTAAATCTTTTATTAAAATATAAAATGTTATGTCTATTTGGGTTCGAGCTCCTGACCTAGTGATCACTTTATATATTTTGGTTCGAGCTCCTGACCTAATAGTAGGTGTAGTAGAGTGTTTTATCCTGGAGACATCCGTCCTGTGGAGGCTATAGCATCACTCTTGAGTGTAGCCGGGAGCTAATGTCTTAAGGACAACGTGTTGAACACGTGACTCACTCTATTTTTCTAAAATTTTGTTACACATCATCTTGATGTTGCGGAGATAAGAGGAGCTCATCCGTTTTGACGAATCACTTCCGTTAAGAGATAAGTATCAACAACCTTTGTTTATTTGATTTTCTTCATTTTTGATTATTGCACCCAAAAATCTTAAGACATTAATATTTAGTAATAGTCATAAATGAATGATCGATTTGTGAATCGTTGATGTTGATATTATATTAGAAAATTAAGGATGTTAATTTTGAAGTGGAAAAACAAAATTGAGTTTTCTGGGCAGCTGTAGAGTTTTGAGTATATCTCTTAACTTAGAAGGAATTTCGATGAATCCTTTTAACATAGTATAATAAATATCCTGATAGTTACCCACATGAAAATTCAGAATTTTTGGAGTTGTAAAAGTAGTTCTTAGATATTTTACAAAACTGAGAAACGTTCCTAACAAATTCTGACGGGCAGAAAAATATTGTTGACTAAATTACTTTTTCTGATGTAACTATGAGTTTTTTGAAATGGTGATTCAAAGGAAGTTTGTAGATCTAGATGTTATCTTCAAAACTCATATTTAGTTTTTCGATTTGGACTTGTGGTTTGTGAGATATGGTATTTGCAAAGATGTTGTGCATGTTTGTCTAGAATGTCAATAATTGTATATAAGCTCTAGATTAGTATGAGATCTTGCAACTATTTATAGTGGTACTTTATCACCTTGGATATAATATGAAAACAGGTTTTAGTGAGTGATTTTATCCATAATAGACTTGAGATTCAATTTAGTTGAAATATTTCTCATAAACAAATTAGAGCAAGTAACGAATTGATTTTTGTGACTTAAAGTGATAATCTCTTATGTGTTAGATTAATATCACATTGCTAATGAATAATGAGATGTTGAATCAGTTGTGTATGAACTGTGCATTATGTTATAAAAAGAATTGGTTGGTAAATGCCGGGAATGCTGGAACGTGTGCTCCAGAAAAGACATGTTTTGTCTTCTACCAAGAATGGGAAAGATGCAAAAGCATTTTCATGAACAACTCAACTATCAGAACAGTTGAAGAAATAGGTAATGATGTGCAAGCTTGTAAGGTATGGACATTAATCAAATTATGATATCATTCTCAATATGTACATTGCGATTTAAAACTAGTGTCAAATGCTATATACCTAAGTTACTATGAAATGTTATACTTAGAAATATGGTCTTGTGATGCTTTGAGTATTAGCTTAATAGAACAAGACAACAATAGATAAAAGGGAAAATCGTCAATGAATTGAGAATAAATACATGAACATGCTATATCATAATGTTGGTATACAGTACCATTATATGGTGTTTCTTAGTTAGATGCCACCTAAGTGACACATAATTGTAGTTTCTTATGTTGATAAATCATGATAACTGTGGGGGGCCTTATGCCTCAACTATGGGGGTATAAGATGGAAATAAGTGTTTGTTTGATTTCTCATGCAGATTTATAGAAGACCCTAGACTTATATGTGTCATACCCTGTAGACTTCAACTATGGGGGTCTAAGGTGAGAATGAAGAGTCGACGTCTTTAGCAAATCATTGCATATGATCACCAAAACTGTAGTACGATAACTTGTAAGTTCTGAAGGTAACAACATTTGAATAAAATAAATTTTGTTATTGAGGATGTTGAGTTCTCGACAGCAGTCTTCTGAAGTCGGGTTCTCACACGAGATTGAATAGGCCAGATAGATGCTTGACTTTGTGAAATTGTTGTTAGAGAATAAAGTAGTGATCACTTGGAACATACACACATGACACTAGAATTAATACGCCAGACATTGTTTGTTATTATTGTCAGTATGCTACATTAGATGGATGTTGAGGCAGTATACTTAAATGGTTAGTCAAAGGTGGACAAACCTTAAGGGTTTGGTTAGCACTAGGGGTAAAGGTAAAAACTGATTACACCTACTATAAGAAGATTTTATGGAGAAGAGACTATTCTTGGAAGAAGGCCATATGAATATGTCATTACCATAGTAAGGAATTTTGATTCTCAAAAAAAAAAAGGGTATTATCAGGAGAAAAATAAGCCCTAACCAAATTCACATTCCATTGCTTAGAGTTTTGGTCAATAAAGTCAGCTACTACTAGGGAAGGATTAGGGTAACTATTACACAAAGGAGTAGAAGCATTAGAAATCCAATTATCATCAAAAACACGTATGCAAGCACCAGTTTTAACTTCCCAACATGAAAATTGTTTAACAATATCTATACCAATGCAAATGCTTTTCCAGACCCAAGATTATCATGTTTTTTCCTATAATGCAAGGGATGCACATCATTAAAATATTTTCATTTCAAAATCTTAACCCAAAGAGCATTTGAATTATGGATTAAATTCCACGCCATTTTAGACAAGAGAGCAAGATTCATTTTTTTAAGTTTCTAAACCCACCATGTTTATGAGTGCAAAATTTTCTCTATTGTTTCATATAAACTCCTCTCTAATTCTTTTTACCCCACCAAAAATCTCTTTGATATTTTTCCATTTAGTAAATGATAATATCTCGGATCAAAAAACAGTTCATATGGTAGACAGAGGAATACTTAAGAACATTTTGAACCATGACAGATCTCCCGGCTTGGGTCATCTGTTTGCCTTTACATTTGGCCACCCTTTTATCAAAGTGATCAGCAAGATGAGCAAAAGATTCAGTCTTAGATCTATTGATGAAAGAGGTATACCTAAATATTTGTCATTTAGGTCAATCTTTTTTATATTGATAGTTCTAATAAGAGACACATATACATCTGGATGCATTTTTTTACTGAAAAAACAACTAGACTTACCAAAATTGATCATTTGACTAGACACAGAACTGAAAAACTTTGACAGCTTCCATAAGGTTTTTTGTTTCATAGTAAGTTGCTTTGGTAAACAACAAACATTCATCAACAAAAACTAAGTAGGATACACTTGGTGTATCATTAGTGACTTTAGCACCATGTATCCAATGTTTGTTTTCACAGTGAATTAAGTACCTAGAAAAAAGACTCCATACATAATATAAATAGGTATGGAGATAGGGTATCATCCTTTCTCATACCCCTAGTTGGTCTATAAGCATTACAGGGAGCCATTGAGAAATATAGAAATGCTTGTAGTACTTATGCACTGTAAGATCAAATCACACCAATGTTGAAAAAAGCCAAAACACTTACGCACATCCATTAAAAAGGGCCATTCGACTCTATCAAAGGCCTTAGCCATGTCAAGTTCAAGGCCTATAATACCTTTTTTATTCTTTTTCCTTTTCATAGAATGCACAATTTCACGAGCAATGATAACATTGCCATGGATATTTCTGTTTGGAACATAGGCAGCTTGAAAAGGAGAAATTATTTTATTCAAAAGGGGTTTCATCTTGTTAACTATCAATTATCCTCACTGGTAATGCAAGGTGTTATACAGTTAAGAAAATCCTTAGTATGCATTGCTTCAGTAGTAGTTCCAATACTACTAAATGTTGAACCAAAAGATCCTCAAGCTGATGCCTATCATTGGACCAATGCCCATTGGGTAATTTGAGAGATTCAATATTGTTAAATTGCCTTTTTCATGTTCATAGAGGTATGATATAAATACTTCTATCATAGTTGTTAATGTATTCAACTCTTGACTTTTGAGCATAAAAGTCTTCTTGCATTTTTTGCCAGTGCTTTTGATGTAGTTCAATTTGTTTGATTGCATTAATATCCTTAATAATATGACATTGATTATTCAGGGTATGGAGTTGTTCATTTAAAGATTAAACTTTCTGATCTATGTTTCCAAAATGAGAATTATTCTAATGTTATAGTTCATGCTTCACCTTCATAATTATGTTTGTCATTTGAAAGGCTGGTGAACCATTAACAACATAAGAATAATCATTTTGAATTATTACTTTAGATGTTGGATCACTACTCCAACATTTAAAGTATTTATAGGGTTTTTTACTTCTATGTGACAATGGGTTAGTCACCAGAATGATTGGGATATGGTCTGAGCATATTGAATCAATATGTAATACTTTGGCATTCTCATAAGGATTCAACCAAAGACTATTACCCATAACCCTATCTAGTCTAGCTCTTATGAGATTGTCATCGAATTGTCAGCTACACCATGTAAATGGTGTTCCAGAAAAACCCAAATCATTTAAATCAGAATTAATAGTATCTTTGATAAAAGTAAACTCGTTAGTGGAAGGCTTTGTATCAGTTGATCTTTCATGAATATCCATTGTACTGTTCAAGTCACCCACCAAGATCCAAGGAAAGTTAGCCCTATTACCAATATCTTTAATATGATTTAATTGAGCTAATCTCTCATTATAGTATGAGGCATCATATAAGAAAATAGCTAGGAATTCAAGCTTACTAATATCATAGGAAATCAAAGCATTAATCATTCTATCATTATTGTGGATAATGTCATATTGAAAGCCACTCTTCCATAAAAGAGTTATACCCCC
>JAJJMC010031210.1:7517721-7568267 GCA_023531435.1 Papaver californicum | reverse complement strand
ATCATTATTTTCTAAAATCATTACCTTTACAAGTTCGAGAATCGAACTCTTTATTTACCACTTCTAAAATTACATAAACAGCACATGAAGAGACGTTCATAGCGTGCTATATGACGTGTTGTGTTGTGCCAACGATTTAAATGTGTTTTTTCATTCTGTGTTTTTTTAGATAATAGTTCGGCCCAGCACAGTCCACAGGCACATCACATGAACAACCGTGATATGTCGTGTTGTGCCGTGTCGACGCAACTAACTTAAACGATTTGCAAACATGTTTAGTAAACTGACACAAGATGGTGTTGAAAGACAGCGAAAATATAAAAAACTTGTATACTAAAAAAAAAACCAGCCTGATTAGTAAACCGGTTTAACTTATAAGTAGAAACTACTTAATATTAAATAACAAAACAAAAAAATAATTAGAAGATAGCTTTGCAGACAGGGAAGAGAGCTTTTACCAAACCGTTGATGGTTGGTTTTTCTTTTACTGGGTAGGGTTTATGATTCATGTTATAAGTTTCTATTCATATATGTGTCAAAATGAATAAGAAATGGTAATAGATTTAGCTAGGGTTTGTAATTGGGTCGTCAAAGTTGAAGTAGGAAACGGTCTTGAAAACTTACTAGTAAAATAACGAACGTTGATATAGTTAGGTTATTTTGTAAATAAGATTGTTAAGGGAACCATGTGTTACACCATAAACCTACACAAAATGTCGCGTGTAACACCGGAACCATCAAAATATATGGGTCATCTAAAGAGATAAATCTAACAGTTAGGAAGTTTAGTTGAAATGTTTGGTCAAATACTTTTGTTAAAGTTTAGGGATCCTATCTGATCAAAAATAATATTTAGGGATCATATTCATCCGAACTTGGTCTTTTGAATATATAATGTATGTGTGACGTACCTTAACGTGCTTTATGTGTGCCGTGTTGTGTTGTGCCACGTGATATGCTATATCATTATGTCAATTAATCAAGTCCAACACATCACATGAAGCTACTGTGGTGTGTAGTCTTGTGTTTAATCACTTATTATATTGTGATGTGCTCAATTGTTAACGTGTTACGTTGGACTGTGCTCGTGTTGGTACAACTCCTTTTACACCTCTACATCCATCCACTTGACCACTTGGCTGAGAAAAGTAAATTTGCGTGGGAGGATCAACACTTTGAGATTTAATTGATGTGTCTAGAAAAATCGGTGACCATGATGGGATTTTATTATTGCAAGTGGCTATCTGAATCTGATTTCTACTACCAACCGGGATTCCTTCTTTTTGTTTGATGTACGTAAGATTCACAACAAAAAGATAGTGACAGTGTTGACACTGAATGCTTTGTTTGGTACGTTTTAAGCGTAGGTCCAGGTAGGAAATAGCTTGATGCAGGCAATTAGGCCTCATCCTTCAATTGAAATGTTACATGTAGAGTCACGATAAACTTGCACTAGATTATGTTACAAAAACATAACACCTTAGTGCCCTACAATAATTCTAAAACAACAAAACACTAGTCTTATCACTGTATCTTCCTCCTTTACTTTGGTGATTTGTTTACAATGTTGAGATAAAAAGTTGGTGACTGATTCAAAAGGCTAAGATAAGATAAAAAAATTTGAGATACACCTTGTCGTAGGGCAACCAGTTGGCCCTCCCAGGGAATCCGTCGCAAGTCTCTGGAATCATTCCTGTTAGTAACATTTCCGTCTTACTTTATGAATGTGGTATTTTTGGTATATGCCATTTCACACTGACAAATTTACCATTTAGAAAGAGCTGATGATATTTTTTAACCAGATGGATCGGAGAGGTCCTTCTAAATTATGAAAATGTAGAGTCAAATCGTTTCTGGATACCAGGTTTTGGTTACAAAGGTACACGATAATGTAATTATTAGCGAAATCTATTATCAGACTCTCTTTTTCTATTTTTTTCACTCACAAACCCACGGACGGAAAAATACACTAACACACTCATTTTTTCGATAAAAATTATTCACAGATCCATATTTTAAAATATATTTTTGTCTGTGATTTCTTTCTTTTCTAACGACGAAAAAACCATTTTCTTCACAAAAATAGAGAGACTAGAGAGAGGCAAGATGAGAAGTTCGATTTTAGGTTTTAGTTCGATTTTTCGTTTGATGATCGAGATTCTGTTCATACTTGACCTGTGGTATTCTTCATATTCTTCACGTGTTAAGAAAATTTAGGGCAAATCTATTGATTGAAATCAACGAAGCAACAATGGGATGAACCTTTTCGAGAAAAAATTATATCCTTCTTCAATTTATGTTCCCGGAGGAAGAAGATATCTAATACTTGGCTCATTATTTCACTCTTTATTGTTCTTTATCTTGTGGTTTTTGCTACTATAATGATTTTGAATGATTTTCCTGA
This sequence comes from Papaver californicum, assembly GCA_023531435.1. Classification (NCBI taxonomy): domain Eukaryota; kingdom Viridiplantae; phylum Streptophyta; class Magnoliopsida; order Ranunculales; family Papaveraceae; genus Papaver; species Papaver californicum. The sequence continues at coordinate 7,565,863 of JAJJMC010031210.1, read as the reverse complement.
AATTCCATCCATGGACGTTTTGTAATTCGATCTATTGGTGAGATTTCTTTTCAACCTTTCACAGAGAATCCACTGCTTGGTCCTTCATCGGTAAGTTCTTTACTATTTTGTTTTATACTTAGGTACCTTTTTAATTGATGTTTTTGTTGGATATAATTGAGATTTAGATTCTTATTAAGATTTTGTGTTTGTTTGATTTAGGATCCTCTTTTTGTTGGATTTGATTTTTACTGATCGTTGGACCACATGGTATGCTTTGATTTCCTTAAATCTTATTTTGTTGATTGAATTAATTTTGGTGTTAGTACAAGTTCTAATTTTCACTAAAAAAATCAAGTTCCCAATTGAATTTCTAAGATAGCTCATTGCATGTTCGTGAAAAGAACTTAAAATTCATGAGAACGTGATTTTTGTCCTGTTTGGTAGGGACTTTCCGACACAGCTATTAAACTTGGTATTTTTTTCTTTTCATTTTTATGTTAAAAATGGTTTTCTAAGATTTCTAACGAGATGAAATTTGTTGTATTCTGTCGCTAATGAATTTCTTACGAATTTTCTAATAGAGACTTTCAAAACTGAAAATTCCTGAACTTGTGTTGTTGTCCTGTTTTGCCGGGATATTTTTGGCATATCTATAAACCTTAATACATTTTCACATTATTTTTATGCTAAAAAGGGATTTCTCAGCTTCCCAAAAACACCAAATTTGCTTGATTTCATTGCCTAATGATTTTTGTACAAATTTTCGATCACAGGCTACCGAAACTGGAATTTTTTGAAATCGTGACTTCTGTCCTGTTTTAACGAGTATTTTCAACATAGTTATGAATCTCACTGTATTTTATTATAATTTTAATACAATAGAGGGTCTTATCATCTTTCTAAGGAACCATAATTTTCCAAATTTCATCGCCTAACGAATTCTATGGAGTTTATTAGTATGGACAGTCGAAACTGAAATTTTAATGCTTTCATTATTGTTTTTTTCCATGATCTCTCTTGTATCTAGCCTGGTTTTATGCATCTCCTCGTATGCTAACATAAGTTTTAGTAGATAAACAGAAGACAAATTACTGTTATATTATTGGGTTGCAAAGGAAGTTCATTTCTTTATGATAGGCTATGGGTGTCCGTGGAAGGTATGATGAGCATTTCCCCGTGAAGCAAAATATAATCAATAAAGTTTTAAGGAGAAGAGAAGTGCATCAAGTCAAATGGAGGTTTTATGTATTTTTAAGTTGTAGGTTTTATAATGGTCCATATATGAAAAAGAACCAGATTTGAACAATTTTCTTCTATTGGATGAAGTGTTTCTTTTTTCTTTTAAATTTTGATAGCCAACTAATTGTACTCTTTATATTTTGACTATAATATTTATCATTCTTTGTAATTGATGGATTTTATTAAGTTTTTTTTCTTCTAATGGATGCATAATCTATTATGTAGCTATAAAAAATGCATGCATAACATGTTATGCAGTTGAGAAATAGATGCATAATCTGTTATGCGTCCGAGAAAATGGCTGCATAATCTGTTATGCATTTATAAAAAAAGGATGCATAATCTATTATGCAGTCGAGAAAATGGCATCATATTGCATTCTACATTCATTTTGTTGTTAGGACTGTTATTAACCAAAATATGGCTTCATAATCTGTTATGCAGCTACAAAAATGCCTGCATAACCTGTTATGCCTTCGAGAAATGAATGGATAATCTGTTATGCAGCTACAAAAAAGATGCATAATCCGTTATGTAGTCGAGAAAATGGCAGCATTTTTGCATTATGCTACAAAAACGGCTGCATAATCTGTTATGCATACGAGAAAATGAATGCATAACTTGTTATTCATCTGAGAAAATTGTTGCATAACAGATTATGCATCAACTTTATTTGTTAGCACTAAAATCAACCAAAAAATGGATGCATTACCTGTTATGCAATCGAGAAAAACTGACTGCATAACGCGTTATACATACTTTTTTGTCGGAATGTTATTTTCTAGGCATATAAATCGTTTTAGTGGTTTCATAACCTAACTAGTGGATGCATAAACCAAAAATATGACTGCATAAACTGTCATATATCCTTTGTGGTGGCTCTATAATTTGTTATGCACTTTTTTTTTAATGATATTTTTAAGCATATGCATCGTTTTGGTGGTTGCAAAGGCAAATTAGTAGATGCATAAACCAAAATATGGCTGCATAATGTGTTATGCATCTTTTTTGGTGGTTAAATAATAGATATGTATCCAATTTTCAAAATTTGTGCCTAAAAGAACAAATACCTCCGGTTTTTTCATAAAAAATCTAAATTTGATATTATTGTTTATAGTCGTTGTGTAGATCTCTTTAAAAGCTTTCCAGTGGGATAAAATTTATAAAATTTCAAGGCACGAATTTTTAGATACGTTATATTCTAGTTTACTTACCAATTATACTCCTGAAAAAATATGTTATGTAGCCTTTTTATGGAGGAGAGAGAAAGTCCGAATTTTTTTAGTTATACAAGTAAAACATGTTTAAGGGTACTTGTGTCTTCTTACTCTCTTTTCATAATTTCAAATAATTATGGGTGTCATAAAAACTGGAAAATATTTTGGGTCTGACAATAAGAATGAATTCTTTTTTTTTGGGCCTGAGCCTGAAATCCCCACTTTATTATTCATGGAACAATTAATCATCATATGGCTTGGCTAACAAAGATTTTAGTATCTGCAGTTGAACAGTTCATTATTTTTTCTTCTCAGGAAAGCTCAACTATATTCATAATCGGAGCCGAGGAAGCACCAAAACACAATAAAAACGGCAAAACGTAGAAAGGAATGACAGGATACAAGGAACAAACAAGACCCGAAGAAAGGCTATCGCATAGCAAGCCCCAATTAAAGATAAAGGTGGCTCCTTGCATCCGTAGTCCTTGATAGTCATCACTGGTCAGTCCTGTACATGCTGACCTCTCATTACTTAATAAAACAACAGGTACAGAGCCCAAAAAAAGTTGTGGCCTGCATTGTGTGCTGACAAATCAAAACCATCTTTGATTGCTCTTCCTGCATTTCTTGAAACAGTTTCCCGTACTATACAGACCTCTAGCTCATCTGTCTTACATTTCCAGCTTCATCCCTCACTGGACATTCATGAGACTCCTCGGATGAGTAGCAGCCTTGCCTGCATTCATTCAAGCAACAAAATGTAAGATTTGAAGAATCTAAGATGATCTCAAGTAAAGTGTATCTTTGGGATTCGAAAAGTTTAGGACAAGTAAAATTTTCTAAACGCTCAGTTCTAGCAAATATGATCAAGAAGTGGACATTATGTTTATATTATGTATGCAAGGGCGTAATAAAATGACAAATGTAGTCAGTATCAATATCCACAACTTGATGTCAAAATTTGTTTACATATCAATTATGCTTTTTCCCGCCAGGCAGAATTTGTAAAATTTGAAGGCTCAGCCTGTGTAGTTTTTCTGCACAGCCTGTCCCAAGCCAGGATAAAGGAGGAGGGTTCGTGATTGGCGTGGCAGGCCAATCGTAAAAAACACAGCCATTCCCCTATGAAGATACCTATGGCGAACCAGCGATAAACCAAAAAAGGGTAGTACCAAGATGGGTGAGCCCTTGGGAAGTCCTCGTGTATCTTTGTTTGGTTGAAAACCAGCCATTTCTCTAGGAAAGGGCGAGGGCAGTATCAAGATGGGTAACCACTTGGGAAGTCCTCGTGTTCCCTTTCTAGCCTACCATAGCTTGTTTGGGACTAAAGGCTTTGAAGAAGAAGGCTCAGCTAAAGGCTTAGTTGAAGAGCGGCCGTGCCTAAAATTCAGAGATGTATGGAACAAAGCCAGAACAGCTACAATCGCAACGGTAACGAGTCCCATCCCATACTCGTCTCCCCTGGCTAGATCCCTTGTGGAACTCCATAACCGTAATGCCTTAATCACCAGCTTACATGCTTGTGATATCTGATGCAACTGTAACCAAGAACACAAACAATAATTAGCTCAACAGGGAGAGAGTAACATCATAGAGAAAAAATATAACAATGCAAGTAGCTTTTATACTGCAGGGAGAGACTAACACTGTATGGAAAATATAACAAGGTAAATAGCTTTTATATTATGTGGTACTTCATTCAGCCTTCTTAACTTCAGATACAGAACATCAACCATCCACAAGTCAACCTCAGTAACATATCCTCTGACGTTGTATGATAACGACATAAGTAAACATGGACATTACAGAAAACAGGATATATTATGCAATCTCATGGAAACTGTTTAGCTCTTAACTTCAGTTATTATTACTATAACATGCACCAGACTAGGTTAAAGCACCATTTTTAAAGTGTCAAATGCATGGAAAATTGAACTCAACGTTAAGCGAATATAAAAAGAGACTTTGTTAAGGGGGTTCAGGCTTGGGCTCTAGCCTTATATAAAAACATTGGCAAGAATTATTATTAAATGCTCCCTTTGGTTCATCACGCTTTCTTTCTGCGAACACGAATATTCTTCGAAAATCTCATCCAAGTTGAATAAAAAATTGATCATGTTCATGGCTAAGGACCATCTTTGGGTTTCATGTAAAATCGATCATATTCATGTGGATCATTTTACCTGAAAACCAAATATAGCCCTTAGCCAGTCAAGAAGGTCCAACTCTCCTGCTTTTCGTGTTGCTCAAATAAAGGTGGACATCTCAACCCACTTGTAATCCAGAGACAATTAGATGCCTTAACCTTGGTTAGGGTTGGCTCCTCTCAGTTCTCCCTTTAACATCAACAGTAGATAGGAACCAGACTGTCAGTATTAACTAACCGATGGCTATGAGACCCAATGAACCTTACACCCCAAGCTGCATGATACACCAGCTGCACCTAATGGTAGAATCTCATACCCAGCAGTAATGAGCTACTCAACTAATTTCAAAAAAGAAAAACACCATTAAAGGACTAACCTTGAGTTATTAAAACGGCACACAACTCAAAAAGCCAGCTGTCTTGTATGTGTTGCCAAGTTTGTCTCTATTGATAAATTGTGGATTTAATAAGTCAGCCAGCCAGTAAGATCCACGTCATATATGCCAAATTAAGTATCCATATTCCTGCGTGAATCAGTGATGTGGATAACTAATGAATCCCCAAGAAGCTAGATATTAGTGAAGGCTAACTATGGTCATTTTCAGAAGGGAATCATAGCTCACTGTTAGCAACACTTATGTTTGTGTTGGGAAAATCTCAATTCAGTCACCCAGATACTCAACCTCGAGTAATTCTAGACAATAAAAAAGGTTAGTCCTATCAGTCTAACAGGCATACCGCTTTACTGGATTTTCAACATGCTGAAAAGAAAACTGCAGTTATGGTCTATCATCAGACAGGAACGAGGAAATGCACCTGGAACTAAAAATTTACTAGATTGAATTTGTTAGTTTTAAGTTTTGGTTTGTGCTAAACCAATTGAATAACATACGGATCTTTATGTGAAAGCCTTAATTTAATATGGACTGCAGCCTGAAGGTTTTCCTTTTGATTGTGGTATTGTTTAGAAGAAACTAACTTACCTTTCCTTCTAAGGCTGTCGCCTTCTGAAGACTCCCAACGATTAACAGAACTAAGACAAAGTTGAGACTATAAATTACCTATCAGCTTCCTGGATCAAACATACAGCTCACAGCATTGCTGGTAAAAGCTCTCAATTTCCAGTGCATCAGTCGTGTTGACCCTATAGAAGAGAGTTAATTTACTGCTCAACTAACCAGATAAACACTAAACAAAACTTTGAAAGCTATAGTAAACTAAATCTGATAAGGACTAATTAGTCACATATTTACATGACTATTCTTATACGATAATAGGAAAACAATCTAAGCGTTAAACATCAAATCATGACTGTGCTTGTTCATAACATGGAAAAATTTGTGGGAAGGAAATTTATGTCGCTTATTTAAAGTCTTAATTTTGTTCTGAAAAACTGCACATTCGTGGGACGATTAAATGAAAAATATCTGTTGTGGGGCAAATTAGTATAAATAGACATTCATTCTTCCATTCAAAACTGAAACGGCAACACGCACAACATGAAAGAGTGTGCGGAAAAATCTCTTACTCGTTTTAATCGCTGGTGGGAGACCTGTCTTGAACTGTCAAACACCTTACCCACGAGATTACCAAAACGCGTAGAACTTTGTACTTCAATTCCAAAACACATAATTCTTCAAAATTTAACTCTAACCTACATAATAAAATAGATCAACAACCAAAATGAACTAACTCTTGAAATTCTAATGTCCAGAATGGTAATGAGACTTACAGAGATAACCAACACGAGGGCATACAGGTTTGACTTTACAGGCAACATGGAGTATAGGACAATGCTACCAAGAGAAGACGGCACGACTTCATTATCAAAGACTTCTGGTGAGAAAGTTGATGTGGCAGTGGCAGTGGCAGTGGCAGTGGCAGTACTTGTCGTCGGTCTACCAGTTAAGCCATATAGACCTGGTGATGATTCATGATCTGCTGCCCTGATGCCACTACGATAATTCACGGTTGATCAAATTTCTGACCTAAATCCAACAAAAATATTTTTACTATACGAATATTACTGACCACTTCAAGATTTAGGCAATAATTAAAAAAAAAAAAAAAAAGGCGTTTCAGTTGTTTTCTCCTGTAAGGATTGAACAATTTTGGTTAACTAAATCCATGCACTCATAGCAATTTTTGATACTAGTACTGAGACAACCTCAAACCCTAGAACTCACAAGCGAACTAACACAAGAAGTTATTTTACAATAAAATAAATTGGGTCTAACAATCTATACAGTGAGACTTATAATTAACAATTTCCAGAACGAAACAAAGTTTTGAAGTGATGTTCATACTAGAAATACGTCTAATTTCAGAGATTAAAGCAACACCAAATGATACCTAGCTTTCTTGAAAAGGAAAATCAATAATTAAGTTCTCCAAATCTACGGATACAACTAGACTAGATTACCAAAAACAATCTCAAACTACATTACGTTTATTATATCGAAAGTAGCCCTAAAAACACTTCAACACTAAGGAAAATCAAACTTACGGAGAATTGTAAGCAGATGCTAGACCGACCATCTGTTGCCTGATTAGCTCCTCAGAAAATGGGAACTGCCAATAACTCTACCCATCGGCATATGAGAAATTGTAAAGTGAATCGGAAATTCGGTTATTTTCTTACACTTTTGAGATTGACATGGGCTTCAATCTCAGAGTGAGCCCAACAGTAGGCTTGCCATGACAATTAAACATTTTTGAAATTAACGTTCGTTAAAAACCTAAATATTTAATTATTAACATGTCCTTATATCTAAAATTAGGGGTTGTATGTGTCCGACATCAAATCTCTAATCCTGTAAATTGAGACATAAACTTTTGTATTCTACACACATTTAACGAGAATCCTCTTTACATTTTTCCTTTTATTTTGTGTCTTTTTCTTATCTTTCTTTATTTCATAACATTTTATCACGCACATAATTCCAATCATTGATTTTTTTTATATTCTTAGTATTTTATTAAAAACCCTAATTGTTTTTGAGGTTCATTATTGTCGGTTCTTGTTTACACCCAAATTTATACATATACATATACATATACGTATGTATAATGTTAGTTTGATTGTATATACAGTTGGATATTTTTAATTATGGTTATCTACTGGTGTAACTAGATGTTTTGGCAAAATAACGTAATTTCTTTTTTGTTTGTAAATCAAATTTTGGTTGCCCACGTTGGATCGTTGCACGAATTTAGATTTTGTAGTTACAACTTAAAAACTTTGGGAGGTTATCAATGCTACGGTACCTGTTTTGCAACAGAATTTTAGTTTTTAGCAAAAGCAAAAATTAAGAACACTCAATTAAAGGATACTCTTATAAATTGGGAGATACTTACGGTGGTACAGAGTTGGATTTTGACTAGGGATATTTCTTTGGTGATAAAATTTTTCTTCATTTCTTTTGAAACATTGGATTAATGATAATCATTTTCGAACTCTTGGTCCAGAAAGTTTCTTCATGTTCTCTTCATTTTTGTGTTTTAGACTACAATACATTGAATTTTAAAGTTTAAAGTTCTAACATTTCAATTGTAAGCTTTGATAAAATGAAAATAGGGGAAATAAAAATCAAACCTTTAGGGATAATTCAAGCTCATTCTGTCTCTGTAATTCAGTCAAAGTAGCAATCAAATCTTTTTTCAATAACCTACTTAATCAATTACTAAAAACCTCATCCAATTTATTTGTATTTCTTGCTAATTTTAATGAATGAACAGCTTTTATTGCTTCTGATGATAAAACCCTTGACCTCCATAATGATTTTCTTGGTCCACTTCTTAAACCACAAACAATTGTTGATTTTCCTGAAAACCCAGCGCTTGAAACCACAATCGAAGAACAAGGGAGTTGGTTTGGGTTGCGTAGATGAAATCTTGTAGTGGTTTCTGTGAAACCCATTTTGGGAAATCCAATTGAAAGAGTAGTCATGTCGTGAGGGAAGCTTTTTGTGAAACTGAGATTTAAAATGTGAAGTTGTTGTTCACGGTGAGAAGAATTCAAGTTATGAAAACTCGACCTAGCAATTTCTCACTGTCGATCAAAATTATTTAATCTTAATAATATTTGGGATATTTAAGAGTAATTTACTCGTTACAAAAATTATTTAGATAAATATTTTTTAAATTATTTTATAATTTTTTTTTTAAGTATCTTTAATTTATAATAGTATTCTCTAATTTAAAATTTAAAATTAATAGCTTTACTACTTAAAACAATTTCGCCGTTTTTATGTGCATCTTATGTTACTACTACATTACAAGCCGTGTAGATTAAAAAGATAAGATCTTTTTTCCCGTTTTTTTAAACAAATCTTAACACATGGATGGTCTGTTTCACCTGCTTTTTCATATATATATATATATGTATAACTTAATATATGATCCGTTAAATCTTAGCTAATGCTTCTTTAATCTGTCTTACGATTACCCTGACAATACGTGAGTGTTGATAACACTATGCATATAATCTTCTATGGCGGTTAAAAGTATACAACGGGTTTGTGTAATTTTAATCTTATCTACTTTAATCAATCTTGCCAAAGTTATTTTTATATGGTATATTTTTCGTCCAATAAAGATTGTTAATTTGTTGATTGTTTGTTTATGCCACTTATATATATTTTGTGGAGTTTGATTTTCCTTTTTTTTCTATTTCTTTATAGAAAAATTTTTATTTTATTAAAAATGGTTTATAGTTTCTATTCGTCTAGTTAAACTAGAGTTATCATAATTTAATTATTTTTATGGTAACTAATCACGTATATGATTCTACGGCTAATTAAATTTGGTATCATTGTCCCTTAAACAAGGATCATGTGATTTATGCATATATGGTTTCTATTCATTCACAAGAAACCATCAAATGGATTTTTCCATATGCGATAACTAAACAATATTTTTTAAATTTTTGTCGATCCGATTTTGGTAAAGCGTACAAACCAATGTATCTTGGTTTTCTCCATCGATTCTACGAGATGATATGTAAACAAATTGGCATTCTAAATTATTTGTAAGCCAATATGGTTCTATTCCTTATAAGGAACATTGATTGGTTTCTATTTTCTACAGGAAACCCTCACTAATCAATCACAAAGTGGATTTTTTTTTCCCCTAAAAAAAGAATAACGGTAATAGCTTCATTATTTAAAAAAAAAACGTTTTCTCTATATCAATCCTAAAAAAGGATGAAATGCTATGCTATTAACAATTGCAAATATCAGTAAAATAAGAAATTGTTGCATTCCTTAGTGATATTGAGCAATTATTTTTTATTTTCTCCTCGTGGTAAATCTCCAAATTTAGGTATGTTCCACTTGTAGTTGGAATATCCAAGGACACTAAAGGTCAATGGGTGCGCATCCGACTTGTTAGCGTATTTCATTAGTCCTTAAGTGACTTAATTGATCTTGAAATAAATTTCTTTTGTTCAAGAAAATGTCCATAATTTCATTATACAGTGTATGTTGTTGACCCTATAGGTCACAAATTAATGGAGATTTATTTGCATATTTTATATGCTTTTGGCTTTAACCAATGAAATTTTGGTTTTCCAAAAATAATCCATGGTTTATGGTAAATATGTTTGTCTATTAGATTACATTTTTTTATGTCGAAAGACATATTTCGTAATGAGTATATGTCCTCGAATTGATCGGATAATACTTTATGAAACTTGAAGTTTTTCGTATATGAGATGAAAATATTTCCTCCATAATCAGGGGGACTATACACTACCAAAAGTCGGTGTTAGTTAACTTGAAAGTTTAATCAATTTCTCTCCCACCATAATCAAATCGAAAAAGGCTTTTATTGAATAGGCATGAAAAATGTCTCATTTTGCTTTTATTATAAGTTTTTGCCTCTTGAAATGGCAAATCCAATCACATATAGCAACAAGTAGCATTTTAGTAGTGACTTACAGATAATGCTCTAATAGAGTCTATCAATACAAGATCCACATTCTCATAGTTCATATCTTCTCATTGAAAGATGGGAGATTATAATGCCCGAGAAGGGCGCTGGTACCAGTAATTGATTGAATTTTTCAATATATGCATATATTTGAGAATTATGTAGGATCATAGTAGTTAAGCTAATATAATTATCGATTATTCACAGTAGCTACTGAAATAATAAAAGATGGTGGTTGTTAACCCCACTACAGAAAAATATCGACATATGTAATTGGTTGGCATTCAATCCAAATTAGGTTTGATTAATCTCTCGATTGGCGCATTTTTGGATCTACGACTTAAAACCTTAAAAATGCCAAGCACATTAATTACAGGCTAGTGAAGTCATAGTGCGTCGTTGTACGAGAAATATGTTCCTTGTAAGGACGATTTAATGGTTTTTTTTTTTCTCAGACCCTAGGATTGGTTCAATATTTTGTTCTCCTTATATGATGTATTTGGCATGGTTGTCCTTGAAGGACTCACATTGCATTCACATGTGGTCGGAGAACATATTCGAATTTGTAATCCTTGGAGGATTTAAATTATATTCAGGCAGCCACCTGACTCGATTATATCAGGTTTAACAATCCTTTAAGTGTTTTTAAAAATCTTTGCACAGTACCAAAATCCGGATTAGTTGATGATATCAAATATACAGATCTCTTGATGAGTCCTTGAAACCTAAAAATCCACTCTTTAGCAGCATAAATATTATTTTTCTTAAATTTGCAGTTTAAATAATATGCTTGCATAAAACTTATCTATGAGATAGACTGATTTATGATTTTGATGCTTGTTTTCTATAATACTCAAATAGTTGAGTTAGCATCCATATTTACGTCAAAAGTTGTACTCTTTTCCCTTCGTTTCAGGTTTTGTCTCATGTGGTTTTATTGACAAGGTTTTAACGAGGCAACATCTCGCGGTCGTTGATTTTTCGTTCAAAATGTTGATATTGTGCTCTTTTTTCTTCATCCAGATTTTTTTCCATTGGGTTTTACTGGCAAGGTTTATGTGAGGAAATTTATTCAATATGGTGGTCATCCAAGGGGGAGTTATTGTACCCGTTTTGGTTATTTGGTGGATTACCACTATAAACTAGGTCATTTTATTAGACCAAATCAACATAACCATCTCTTAGAAATTTGGATGTCTTTATGAACCCCATACGTTATGATCACAAATACAGTTTTTTTCACTTACGGTAATGTATCTATATCTTGGCTTATCATTGAAGAAACTACATCAATTACTTTTGCAATTCATCTCGGGAAGCTGGAAATTCATGACACAAGTCCTCAATATGTTGAAGACGAACACAGACATTGCAAGACTATTACAAGAAGACAACACCGCTTGTGTAACACCAAATAATACTTCATCAACAAGCAATTTTCTTTATCAAGAAATTCGTTCACCGAAATTGGGAAGTCTCGACTCAAAGATTTGCAAGCCAATAATTTACTGAAGTACTCATCAGGGGGAGCACCATCATATAAGGTGCATTATACTGGACTTATCGCGTTGTACTCTTTTTTCCTTCTTCAAGGTTTGTCCACTGGGTTTTCCTTGTCAAGGTTTTAACAAGGCAACATTTGCATGTCCAACATTGTTTAAGTCTTTGCATGCTTATGCAATTTCAGCTTTCTCTCTTTTGAGTTTTCCTGGTACGATTGTAATGACTTAGCCACATTGGTCATTAGGGAGAGTGTTATAAACCTAAAAGTTTAATTACTAAGATGTCCTTGTGTCTAAGATTAGGTTTGTATATCTTGGGAACCAGTCTCTAATCCTTATAAATAGAGACATAAACTCTTGTATTCTACACATATCTAATGAGAATTTTCTCTACTTTTCTCCCTCTACTTTGTGTCTTCTTCTCCTCTTTCTCTACTTCATAGCAAAATTATACTTCTTTAATTTCAAATTATCATGTGTTGTGTGACCTGATTAATGTCTATTCCCTCGTCCAAATTATGAAGGTGTAATTCTTATTTTTAGTTATCCATCTGGATAAGCATAGTTCTAATTTCTAAATAGTTTTTTCATATATATCCTTATTAATTATACTAGCATTATACTAAAAAGAATTTAATGTTTATAGTTTCATCAAAAAAGAGGAGTAATATAGGAAAAAAAAAAATTCTTATAACTTACATATTTTTTCTTAATCTAATATAAACTTGTTTTTCGTCTATATAATTTGGATGGAGAGAGTATATATATTAATTATTTTTTTATAAATTGATTAATAATTCAATGAATAATTAAAACATAAATTAAAAATGACATTTAGTGGATACAATTCAATGAATAAACTAAAAAGGCAGTCATTATCAATTAAAGAAACTCCCGATTGTCATCACAACAATGGAAAATAACAAATTCAATTCAAAATGCTAAACCAGCATATCATTAGTTCATGGCATCCATAGCTAATCAACATGCTTGCTTAACCTAGTTGACATCACGCGAATCCGGTCTTATTCAACTCACCTATGACTTTCCTTTCTGTTCGAAGTTCCAGACACTGCAAATCACCACAAACACGCAATACCATTTGTTGGGACACTACTGTTGATCTTCAAAAGTAAATAAAAAGGAATCCACTGATAAATTAGCTTTTTGGAGCAAAGATGTGTACGCAGTACCTGGTGCTCTAGCTTCATGGGCGAGCGAAGATATACATCCGTTTCACTGTGCTCAAGAAATCCCTGCAACATATGGCATATGCATAATTCGTCTATTAGAATATTTGTTTAAGCCTAGTTAGAGATTTTGGTTCCTACAAGCACCAATAAATAAGGTGTTTTTATCATTTTCTGGCCTGCATGTGCATTATTTGTGCAAACTATTAAGGCTACATTGTTGCAAGAAAAAATATGAAGATTAAACCAAAATTAGGAGCCAAAGCAAAAGCCAAAAAAAAAAGTAAAAGAAGAAAAAAGAAACTGGGATACATCGATGAGGAGCCTGTTTTAGTGCAAAACTAAATCTTACTTCCATGGCACACTGCTGCCTACAATCCCGTAACCTCCTTCATTATTCTCGGATATGAAGAGTGTATCTTCAGTGGTTTTTGTGACATCTTCAAGTTCGACATCAGGAATTCCCCCTGCGTCTAGATAGTTCACTGATAATTATGAAAATTTGAACATATTAGTGCACCAGTATGCAAAAATTATCTAGTTGTATGGGTATTGGGCAACATCGTCGTTTAAGCTCATCTGGAAGATGGTTAGAAAGAATCCTTAGTATTGAAACCTAAGTTGATTAAGTCCAAAAAGTGCTTAAGTTTTTATTAAAAAAAAGCAGGATGCCATACAGTTTAATTTGTCATGTCAATACCATACCAGCCCATGGTGGAGAGGATGGTGGTACTGAAAAATTTAAGAGAAATGTTATAGCCAAATCAGATTAAAGTAAAAGCGTCATAACAAGGGAAGTTTTTATTGCAGTCAAGGGAAACTAAGGACATGTTATTTAGATTTTCCTGCCCTAACGGCAAAACAAGAGCAAGTATAAAATGACACATACACAGAGATTCATGAAGAGGACCTGATAAGAAGTTGTTCGCCAACTTATGAATGGCTCGACAAAGGGATTCATAATTGTCATGAGCTTGGATATTGATCCTCCTCCCTATAGGGCAACCAACCATATGCACTTTTATGTACATTGCTTTCACCTCTGTTGATACATCCTTTAACATTTCACTTGATGACCCGACCGAAGAGACTTCTGATTCATCTGTTTCAGCCATATCTCTGGCGCCTATGTTGAAATATTAATGAGAGAAATATGACGAAGTTAGAATAGAGAAGAGAGTAATGGTTTGTACATACAAGAAGCAGAAAGGAAGGAGACTGATCAAGCAAACTACAAACTTGTTTTTATATTTATCGTGTCTGGGCAGTATTTTAAATATAAAATGAGCTTTTAAGGATAAAACATAACTCAAAATTATTGAGTGTGTCATGAAATTTATAAGGTAACACATTTTCTTTGATCTATAATTGGTAATACCGTTTGTAATCTGAACACATTTAATTTTCTTTCAAGATATGGTTCATGAATCCGAAAAACTCATACATATATTAACGAAGAAAAAATCTGTCTTGATTCGATGATTCACCAGCCTTAAACCGTCCTTAACGGATTGGTAACATTGATTCTGTCCTCATTCCACGACTCTAATGGTTTAAAGCGTCATAAAGATTAGTCCAGAAATGGATTGTTACCGTTGGGTCATTGCGCACTGGAGGAGGAATCCTAACTGCATTCTTAAACACCATCTAGAAATGGAGAATTTTGTGCTGCTTTTATAGACATGTATGCAGAATGTGGAAGCACCCGATGGTGCATCAGAAAGCCATGTTCGGCAACTTGGAATGTGACAATCATGGTGTATACGCCCATTCCACATTAATATTAGTTGTTACAATTTGAGTACACTTACTGTTACAGCATTCTGACAATCTCAGGCATCCGGAGATGCATATATAAGTTCAATCTATACAACCCAAAACATATTGATCATAACATGATTGATGCAGATCGAAAGCGTGTAAAGATTATAATAATCGCAGTAGAATAGAAATAAAAGAAAAGTAACCAGTAGAATGGGTAGAAATCGATAGAAATTAGTTGATCTTCAAAGAGACATCCTAAAATCTACGGGGTTATCTAGACGACTTCGTTAATTCACTACGAATAACGACTGTAGATATGAGATTAGTATTCAGACTTCGGGGTAAACCCAACTATGAATAAAAATCAAAATCAATAAACTCAACAAGTTTAATGAAAATTAAATAATTTTAATTAATCGAAAACTATCCTAATTTTATGGAAAATAAATCTATTATTTTATTATTATTTAAATTTTATTAATGTTATTTTTAGTAGAAAAATAATTAATTTTCGGACTTATTATTTCGGGTAATTTTAGAAGAGTCTAGAAGTTTATTTTAAGAGTTTTAATAAGTTATGAAAGTTGCCTAAAGGTAGTAGATACCTTGGGAAACAAGTTTATAAGTTTTTGATAAGTTTAGGGTTTGTTTAGTAGGAGTTATCTATATAAGGAGCTCCAAAAACAAAAATTAGGAAAGTTTTTGATTAATTAAAATTATTTTATTTTCATCAAATTTGTTGAGTTTATTGATTTTGATTCATTAGTTGGGTTTACCCCGAAGTCTGAATATTAATCGTGAATTAACGAAGTCTAGATAACCCCGTAGATTTTAGGATGTCTCTTTGAGATCAACTATTTTCTATCGATTTCTACCCATTCTACTGGTTACTTTTGTTTTATTTTTATTCCGCTGTGATTATTATAATCTTTACACGCTTTCGATTTGTATCAGTTGGCACCAGAACAAAGTTTGATTCTAGGGTTAATAAGATGTTACTAAGATGAGTATTCAGGGTTAATAAATTATCACCAAGACGAGATCCGAGAAGATGTGAATATCTGATCAAATCAAAGAAGGAGATTTTGGAAGTGATGGAATGTTATTTGAAGAAGTCACTAAAATCTTGATCTAAACCATGCTCGCTTATAGAAAAAATAATAGTGCAGATAGCGACGTTGAGGAATTGTTTTGCCGTCATGACAATGATGCACAAAATCAAGTTATTGTTGAGAGAAATAAAACTCCAATCTTTGATAAATATCCCGATGATGAGGAGGATATGAAATTTTCTTTTCAAAAAAGCGAAGAACATCATGTTTCTGACAAAGAAAAACAGTTCCAAGAAGTTTCACATGGTTTAATGGAATTTCATGGTGAGTCATCTAATCCTGGTAAGCTAGTTGTTGATTATTGTGATACACAAATTGTCTCTCATACCTACCGTAACAAGAGAGAATTTGTTGAATCAACTTATGAAGATCCGTTTTGGGCTTCCATCATACCTCATGCTTCTATACGATGCATAGATTATTTTTTCACAACATCAATCCATGTGTATGAAGATTGTCATCAACGAGTTACACATGCAGAACATGATACCGACAAGATTCGAGGACGAATCTTCTCCAACACCGGTAGAATGATGGAGAGAGATTTATGGAAAATAAATCTATTATTTTATTATTATTATTTAAATTTTATTAATGTTATTTTTAGTAGAAAAATAATTAATTTTCGGACTTATTATTTAGGGTAATTTTAGAAGAGTCTAGAAGTTTATTTTAAGAGTTTTAATAACTTAGGAAAGTTTCCTAAAGGTAGTAGATCCTTGGTAAACAATTTTATAGGTTTTTGATAAGTTTAGGGTTTGTTTAGTAGGAATTATCTATATAAGGAGCTCCAAAAACGAACGAGTTTCGTTGGTAGCGACTATGTTTCGTGGGAGGGATAATTCGTGGTGGCAACAACACAAGTTGCTATGCAGTCGTAAAGGAAAACAGAAGTTAGTATCATGGGAGAAGTTGAAGAAACACATGAGAATAGAGTTTTTGCATATAACTACATTGGATTGATGTACCAGCAACTGCAAAACCTACGCAAGGGAGTATATTCTATAGACGATTACACCAAGGAGTTTTACCGACTACTATCTCTTAACGACTTATCAGAGTCAGATGAGCAAAAAGTCGATGTTATATAGGTGGTCTCCCTCAACAATATCAGGATACACTCAACATGTTTGATTGATGCTCTATTTCGGATGCATATCATAGAGTAAGGCATATAGAGAAACAAGTAGTGCGTAGAAGCTTAAATTGGGGTATCAATGTGGTAGCATCTCCAGCAAGTAACCGTAGTACTTTAACACCTAGTACTGCTAGTAAAATTAATTCTTCGTCAACACCAAATAAAACCCCAGTTACCACTTTTGGAGGTAGTTGTAATAAGTGCGGAGAATCTGAGCACAAAACCAGTGACTGTCAAAAAACAGAACGAGCGAACAAGGTATTTTTCACTGAAAACGACCGTGAAGAAGATGGCTGGGTAACTGATTATGAAGAGGATCATGAGGATGATTCTGAACCTGTCGATGAAGTATTTGCTAGAGATAAAGGAGTGAACTTTGTACTAAGAAGAAGTTGTCTCACTCCATGTAAAGCTGAGGGCAACAGCTGGTTCCGTAACAAAATATTCCAGTCGACATGTACGATCGAAGGAAAAGTTTGTCGTCTAGTTATTGATCCTGGAAGTTGCGAAAATATTGTTGATGAAGAGGCCGCAAAACGATTCAAGCTGGAAACCAAGGCACATCCACATCCATACAAGTTTTCTTGGCTTAAGAAATGGAATGAGGTAAAAGTAAACAAACGTTGCTTGATTTCTTTTTCAATTGGTAACATATATAAAGATAAAATATGGTGTGACGTTACTAGTATGGATGCTTGTCACTTGTTGTTGGGTCGTCCATGGGAGTTTGACAGGAAAAGTAGTCATGACGGGTATAAGAATACCTACAGTTTTTTATGGAACGACGTACGTATAGTATTTGTACCCAGTAAAGAGATTTCACCTACACCATCTACTGGAGAAGCTACCAATCTCTTATCATTTAAGCAGTTTGAAGATGAGGTAGAAGATGGAGGTGAATTGTATGTGTTGATTGGCAAAGAAGAACAACAGGATGAAAGTAGTATTCCCATTACAGCTCAACCTTTAATTAAGGAATTTATGGATGTTTTTCCTAACGAGTTGCCGGACGAGCTACCACCTCTCCGGGATATACAACATCGTATTGATATCGTTCCTGGATCAAGCTTGTCAAATAAAGCGCATTACAGAATGAGTCCTAAGGAGCATGAAGAACTTCGTCGTCAAGTGGAAGATTTGCTATAGAAAGGATTGATCTGGCAGAGTCTAAGTCCTTGTGCAGTACCAGCCTTGTTGATTCCAAAGAAAGATGGAATGTGGAGAATGTGTGTTGACAGTCGAGCCATCAACAAAATCACATTCAAATACCGTTTTCCAATTCCCATATTGGATGACTTGTTAGATCAGTTGTGTGGGGCAAAGGTGTTTAGCAAACTCGACTTGAAGAGTTTGTACCATCAGATCAGAATTCGTGAAGGTGATGAGTGGAAGACTGCTTTCAAAACTCGAGAAGGATTATATGAGTAGCTGGTTATGTCATTCGGGTTGACCAATGCGCCAAGTACATTCATGCATATTATGAATCAAGTACTCAGACCCTTTATCGGTACTTTTGTGGTTGTTTATTTCGATGATATTCTTCTTTATAGTGCTAACATGGACTTGCATGTTCAACATCTTCGAGAAGTGCTTTCAGTTCTACGCAAGGAGAAATTATTTGTGGCCATCAAAAAGTGTTCATTCATGACAGATCGAGTTCTATTTATCGGTTATGTCGTCACCAAGGATGGAATCAAGGTAGATGTGTCCAATGTTGAAGCTGTGAGAAATTGGATTACACCTACTACATTACACGAGGTAAGGAGTTTCCATGGTTTCGCTTCTTTTTACCGGCGCTTTATTCCCCATTTCAGCACCATTATGACACCCATTACTAAATGCATGAAAGGAGGAAAGTTTTTATGGTCTGAGGAAGCTGACGAAGCCTTTGAAGCTGTCAAGACAAAGCTGATAACTGCACCACTATCGGTGTTACCTGATTTCAGCAAGCCGTTTGAACTACACTGTGATGTATTGAAGGTGGGAATTGGAGCTGTTTTGAGTCAGGAAGAACGACATGTAGCGTATGTCAGTGAGAAGTTGAATGGTTCTAATTTAAACTATAGTACTTATGATATGGAGTTTTATGCTATAGTTCAAGCCTTGAAGCATTAATGTCACTATCTAATTCATAACGAGTTCATTATGTTTTCTGATCATGATTCTTTGAAGCACATCAACATTCAAGAGAAGCTTTCTTCTAGACATGGTAAGTGGGATGGTTATTTGCAAGAGTTCACTTTTGTACTAAAGCACAAAGCTGGGTCGCAGAATCAATTTGTTGATGCCTTAAGCCGAAGGAGTATGATACTCAACACTATGCGAACTGAGGTAATAGATTGATTCATATTCTGACCATATTCTAACCAATCCGAAATTTGCGGAGATTGTGGATGATATCACTTCAGGCAAACAAAGTGATTACCTTATGCACGAAGGATTTCTCCTCAAAGGTAACCAATTGTGTATTCCTGATTCTAGTCTCTGATTGAAGATTATTAAGGAGTTACATGACAAGGGTCACATGGGAAGGGATAAGACTGTCCAACTTGTTTCGAAGTCATATTACTGGCCAACAATGAGTCGTGAAGTTGCTAAATTCGTGGATAGATGTCGAATATGTCAATTTTCAAAAGGAAAAGCAACTAATGCAGGGTGGTACATGCCACTGAAAGTTTCAAGTCAACCCTGGACAGATTTGAGCATGGATTTTGTATTGGGTTTACCTCGAACTCAGAGGGGACATGATTCAGTATTTGTAGTTGTTGACCGTTTTTCAAAAATGTCCCATTTTATTGCTTGCAAGAAGACTACTAATGCACTGAAGGTAGCTGAATTGTTCTTCCGTGAATTGTATCGTATACATAGATTTCCATGTTCAATTGTTAGTGATCGAGACATAAGATTCCTTAGTTATTTCTGGAAAACGTTGTGGAAATTAGCTAATACAAGGCTTAACTTCAGTAGTGTGTATCATCCTCAAAGTGATGGTCAAACAGAAGTTATGAATCATTCGTTGGGTGATATACTACGGTGTATGGTTGGAGACAATCCGAAGAGTTCGGATCAGAAACTTTCCCAAGATGAATTTGCATTTAATCGTTTAGTAAACCGTAGTCTGGGTATGAGTCCGTTCGAGGTTGTTTATGGCTACAATCCACGAGCACCAGTAGATTTAGCACATGTTCCTGATCTGAAGAGAATTGAAGTTCGTGCCGAAGAACGTATCAAACATTTGTAACAGGTTCACAAGTTGGCTGAAGAACAGTTGCTTCGAGCTAATGAGAGTATAAGGAGGCGGCAGATAAGAAACGTAGAGTTGTGGATTTTGCAGTAAGAGATTTTGTGTGGGCAATATTGACAAAGGATCGTTTTCCAGTTGGCGAGTATAACAAACTGAAGGCGCGCAAGATTGGTCCCTTGGAAATTATCGCGAAGATTAATCCTAATGCCTACAAGTTAAAGCTTCCAAGTCACATCCGGACTTCTGATGTTTTTAATGCCAAACATTTGGTGCCGTATAATGGTGATAATTCTGATGATGACCAAAAAAATTCGAGGGCGAATTTCTCTCAACCCCGGGAGACTGATGCAGATCGGAAGCGTGTAAAGATTATAATAATTGCAGCGAAATAGAAATAAAAGAAAAGTAACCCGTAGAATGGGTAGAAATCGATAAAAATTAGTTGATATTCAAAGAGACATCCCAAAATCTACGGAGTTATCTAGACTTCGTTAATTCACTACGAATAACGACTATAGATATGAGATTAGTATTCAGACTTCGGGGTAAACCCAACTATGAATAAAAATCAAAATCAATAAACTCAACAAGTTTAATGAAAATAAAATAATTTTAATTAATCAAAAACTTTCCTAATTTTCGTTTTGGAGCTCCTTATATAGATAACTCCTACTAAACAAACCCTTAATTTATTAAAAACTTATAAACTTGTTTTCCAAGGTATCTACTATCTTTAGACAACTTTCCTAATTTATTAAAACTCTTAAAATAAACTTCTAGACTCTTTTAAAATTATCCTAAATAATAAATTCAAAAATTAATTATTTTTCTATTAATATAATATTAATAAAATTTAAATAATAATAATAAAATAATAGATTTATTTTTCATAAATCTCTTCCATCAATAATGTACGTGTATTTCACGTGTGTTAGAATTAAAAAAGCTACTTCACATATGAAATATCCTCACACTGTTTTTGCAAATATTACAATACAGGCAAAAACTAAATAAGCCAATGTAATAGAACTTAATTTTAGTTGATTATATTGCTTGATGACTTCACCCTCAGCCTCATGCTTCTCCTCCGGCCACTGCAAATCGCACACATGAAATGAATTTTCTTTAGTTTCTCCCTTCATCAGTTAAATAAGAGAATATATAATATAAGTGCTTAGGTTTTAACTACAGGAAACGTTCAAGAACACGCGCGTACAAGCTGTTCTTGTCTCACAATTCATATACTTCAAAAGAAAAATTATGTTTAGCGGTGAATCAACAGATACTATCGGAATAATTTATACGGCTATTTCTAGGACTTCTGGTTACCATTCGCTGCATACTAGTGAATTTTTCAATTAAGATAGATTAGTTTAAGAAATGTACCTATTGCTGGAGCTTTAGAGCCAGTGATGATAAATAGCCTTTTAGCCGTAGTTGTGAACATCCTAAAATATTTGATTAACATTATATATCCATCATTAGCATTAAATTTTTAGAAAGAATAGAGGGAAAGCAGGCTTTAATTAAGAGGTGAGAACTTACTCCCATGGCACATCACCTACAAGAATTCGATCACCTTCGTTATCTTCATAGAGAAGAACATGTTTGCTGCCTCGAACTTCTTCGGATTGTTTTCCATCTTGCGCTTTTCCTCCATTCTTAGAAATATTAACTGATAAAAATTTATTGGAATTAAACAGAGTAAGGAAAATTTCTTAGAAGTACTTAAACCGTAGGAATTAGCTGTTCAATTACAGAATATGTGTAGGAATACCTGATGATAAGAATTTATGAAACATATTTTGAAGGGCGTGAGAGAGAGACTCGTAACTTTCATGAGCTTTGAGATTAATCTTCCTCCCAACTGCATAACCTTCCATATTGACTTTAACATACATTGTATCCATAGCAGTGGACTTCCTCAACACTTCATCATCAGTGGCAGACACAATTTTAGTGCTAGCAACAGCTTTAGCTTTCATCTCTTGCTTCGACGGTGAAATTAAGTTCCTCCGAAATGCCCGTACCGGTGGCCAGCCAACCACTGGAGGAGCTCTATATTAATAAACACCATATCTTAGACTTTATCCTCCTATTTTGATTACTTAACCATTTAAGGGACTGTGCACAGAGCATCAATCAAAAGATGAAAAAAAAAACTGCATGTGCAATTTAAATGCTTGCAAACTGACCTGGTGCTGGTAGGCAGAGGAGGGGACTGGAAATCAGCTTTTTCTTTCTTTGGATCAGAAGAGGAATTATTAAACCATGGATTGTTTTTTGCAAAGCTGCCTTGGGAAGTTAGGTGATCATGATCAGAACACCATCTTTTTGTAGTTCCATAACCAGCAGAACCATCAACAAGCAAGGTTTGTTGATCTGATGGTGAAGTGATGAGACGTTTGGTACTGCTGTTTTTTTCCTCTGATGCCTTAACAGGAATGGAATCAGAACCAAAACTAACTGATACAAACCCAAGTCTTAGTTCAGTTTCTTTTGTTTTTGGTCCAAGAATATCGTTTAGCTCTCCATCTTTCTCTTCCTTTTCTTGTTTCATTGTTGCTTCTATAAAGTGGTTCTTGAGAGGAAGTTGCACCTGAGAAAATGATCCTCCTTTGGTTGGTCGCGTATTTCGGTTAAGAACATGAAGTTGAAGAGATATTTTGCTGTTGTTGTTGGTGGTGGTGTGTGAGAATCGAAATGAAGTAATAATATCTTTATATGTACTCCTTAGTTAAGCTGAAATAACTTAAAGGAAGCCCACTGAGTTCTACTTGGTGGCATAGGGTGTATACAGTATGATACAAATGTGAAAAATGACGATAATAATCGCACTCCCCGTAGTAAAAGTGACGAAAATGTAGTCTGATTTCGTATTAGGGGGGTGCTAGGAACTTGTCGTGGACATGCCTGTTTAGTTTATCTCATTTTTAACAAGTGTTGGTGGCTGGCAAAAGTGCACACTTTTAATATCCCTTTTCCAACCAAAAAAGAAGATCCCTCTAATAAATGGCTGGATAATTCAAAGAATTTCTTTTTATCTACCCTCTTTAAGTTTAAATTAAGCTTAGAATTCCGTATTTATTACAAGTTGTTTAGGTTGCAATCCTCTCGTGCTGGAGTAATCAAGTGCATATGTACCCTACACACTCTCCTACCAAGTGACTTCCAATTTTCTGTCTATAACAAATAAGAAAGACTCTTATTTTTCTAGTTTCTTTTCTTAAAGCTAGGCTTGCGTGATATAGACGTATGCTGTTGTCTTGGATGTTTTCAGAAATGAATATGACTGCCAAAATTGTGTGCCAGCAAAAGAAAATGCACTATAGACATAAACATACAAGAGAAGAAACGATAATATACCTTGTCTTGACTGCATTTTCTGGAGTCAACCGATCCAATTGGGTCTGAGTCGCGCTCTGACTATGACTAACAAATTTTTATGGGATGTAGAAACTAGCAAGTGAAAGCTTAAGTGGTAATATCTATTCTAGGTCCTCCTTGTAGCTAGTTCAGATCAAACTGAGTGACGTAAACTTTATTTGGGATCCACATATTGATCCCCTGCAGCAGAAGTATCTTCATTAATTTCAAATCCAACTGAAAAGGGAATGGGGGAATATTTTTTGGTTGATAGTTAATACTGCTTGCCTGCCAGTGCCATCAGATCTCTCTGCTACCTAAAGCTTCAAACGTGAACCCTCCTAGTACGCTTTTTCCCAACCCAATACCCACCTATATGTTGGCCCCCACCACCACCCTTCCTAAGTGGCCGGCTCTACTAACACCTGCAGCCACCATGGGAAGGGCAACTTCACCTTCTTACACTTCGTGCAACGATTCAAGTCATTTGCACCTGATCAAGTAATTGAAAGCTTAAAACATTCCAAGAAGATAAGGATTAGTCCTATCAAAGTAGCACTTTTGTTTTCCCTTTTCTTTTCATGTCAAAGTCGCACTCTTTTCTTTCTTTGCTTTGCTTTACTTTTTCTTACAACTCCAATAGCCAAATACTATGTTACCAACGCACCATAGTGGCAATGAGATTCAAATGGGAGAATCAATTAAGCTTTGTTCCCCAACATTAATAGAAGGTGTTTTAATGAGGGCACTGCTTCACGTGGCTGTTCCAAATATGACAACGGCTTCTACGTTCGTAAAGCGTCAAATTTCTGTTTTTACGCACATACATTACATGTATATATACTAACCCATTCCCGGGAAAGTCTTTTGCCTTTGTAGTAGTGACAGTGCACATTTTTGACAGACATTAAATTTCCATTGAAACAGAAGATGCGATTTGTATTTGGATAAATGCCGCACAGGCATATTATAAAAGAGGTACTATGCTTCAAAAAGAAAACAAAAGAGGTACTAGCAGATGTTTTGAAAATGGAACACTATTTAAGTGTAGATGAGGAGTACTGTGTATGACCCTAAGTACTGATTAGATAGAATATTTGATAGGTAAAAGAGAAATGTAATTATGGACTCCACTAGTTAAAGTAAAAAAGGGAGAGTCATCTTCACTTTGAGAATGCGTACGCATAAGAGGATTCCACATAAATAAGCTAAAGCCTACAAGTCCATGATCAATCAAGTCTCAATCTTCTCCCATTAACATGCCTGATTCTGCTTAAGCCTTTTCTCTTAATGCTTCCCACATTAGAACTCATGAAATGGAATTCACTTGGTTTAGCAATCTAGTTACACCATTCATTCTCATGGTTCACGATTTTAGTAAATACATTTGCAGCCGTATGCTTTTTCGTTTTCCCAACATTTTTTTACACTTTTCACCCTCCTGACTTTGTCAACTACTTGTGACTTTTGTCTAATGAGAGAAAAGAAAAAGACCTCTTATATTTAGCTTGTCTACTAAGCCGTCAGTTTCTCACTTGCACCGATGCAAAAATCTGTCGGTCCGAGATAAAATTAAAAGATTGGTCGTTTTTTGTTTTGTGTTGTTTTAACAAAAACATTATTTTTTTATTTTTTTGATCGATCAAGAGGAGATTCATTGAAAAAGAAGAGGTACTTAAGGGGGTACCTCAACCCAATAAACACAAACAAAAACTAAGAGAAACAAAGAAAGAGCAAAAATAAGAAACCAAAAAACAAAAGACAATCATCAATGGGGCCGAAATAATGAGTCCGAAAGAGCTATAACCATATTGGCGGTTAGACCTAGCATTTTTATGTTCGATTCGGCCCAAAAGAAAGCTTGAATTTTAACGCTTCTAATTATACTTTCCAATCTTTTCCTTTTGTTTGCGAATACTCTTGCATTGCGCTCCCTCCAAATACTCCACCAAATAGCAACCGGGATGTTGTTCCAAATTCGACTAAGACGATCGTCACCCCAATTGAGTTTCCAAGAATTCACGTTTATAGATACATTGGACTTATAACTCCAATTACTTCTCGACCCTTCACTAAAGTAATCCCAAATCCTTCGGATCCTCCGACAATCATAGAAGAGATGCTCACTTGTCTCGTCATTTTCCTAACAAAAGCAATAAAGGCTAGAGACCTCCATGCCCCTTCTTATAAGCTTGTCTTTTTTTCATTACCTTATCATGAGCAAGAAGCCAAAGAAAAAAATTGATTTTGCATGGGTAATTATGGCTCCACACAACATCTATAGTGAAAGTTGGCATCGCTTGTTCCTCTCCGATCTGCATGCCATCTTTAAGCGTATATTGACCATTGATATTTCCGTCCCAAACACGGCTATCCGAAACACCTTCTTGAAAAGAGAACGAAGATAGAATATTTGAAATGCTTGAAACTTCATTTGAGATGGTTTGAGAATACCTTTGTCTAGCCATAAATTTCCAACTTATCTCGCCGTCTACTACATCGAACATACGTGCTACCACAAGCTCCTTGGTCCTTGAGACTTCATAAGCCGATGGAAACATATCACATAGTTTTCCATCCCTAATCCAAACATCTTCCCAAAATCTAGTTTCCTCACCCGCGCCAACCTTGAATTTGATATGTTTATTGAAATCTTTTAGCTCTTTATAGACGTTATACCAAAGGCTACCTCCTTTTGAACCTTTAGGTTGGAGAGTTTCCAAACGGTTTGATGTTTCACCAAATTTTTCAACTATAATCTTCCTCCACAAAGCATCTTTCTCTAAGCCAAACCGCCACCACCACTTTTTTAACAAAGTCGAGTTCACTAGTTTCGATCTTCTAATACCAAGACCTCCTTTTTTTTTTTGATTTTGATACCGTAGTCCAACCAATACTGTGAATTCTTTTAGTGTTATGATCATCATCCCATAAAAAGTTCCTCACCACCTTATCCATTTCCTTAGTTATGGCGCAAGGAGCAAGAAAAAGAGAAAGGTAGTAAATTGGTAAATTCCCTAGAATGCTTTTGGCAAGAATTAACTTACTCGCTTTTGATATCGCTTTTCCGTTCCAAAGAGTAATCATTTTCTCACAAATATCGAGCGTTTTCTCCCATTTTTGAGATCCTCGTACTTTGCCATCTAACGGAAGACCAAGGTACATACTAGGAAAGCTTTCGAATTTGCAACCCAACAAGTTTGCATAATTTTCAATGTTCTCTACCACCGCTACTCCGTACAAGCTACTCTTAGAAAAATTAATCTTCAAACCCGATGTTAGCTCAAAACAAAGGAGAAGATAACGGAGGGTAACTAATTGATCCTCCTTCGCATCGAGAAAGACAATAATATCGTCGGCGAATTGCAAATGATTAATTTTTGTTCCTCCTTCCTTAACCGAAAAACCCGAAATTTGATCCAATTCTTGAGCTTTGCTCAACATACAACTTAAGACTTCACCCACAATTGTGAAGAGAAAGGGAGATAGAGGATCTCCTTGCCGAAGACCCTTTTCGCTACCAAAATAGCCATAGGACGATCCATTGACAAGAACCGAGAATTTAGAGAAAGTTAAAAAAATTCTAATCCAAGCCCTCCAAACACCACCAAACCCATTTTAAAAAGGACTTCGTTGAGAAATTTCCAATTTACGTTATCAAAGGCCTTCTCAAAATCTAGCTTGCAAACCAAACCCGGTAGTTTTTGACGGAGTCTAGAATCTACACATTCATTTGCTATCAACACTCCATCAAGGATTTTTCTACCTTTAATAAAGCTAGATTGGGACGAGGAGATTAGATAAGAGAGATATACCTTAAGACGATCCGCCAAACACTTAGAGATGATTTTGTATACACTCCCAATAAGACTAATAGGTCGAAAATCTTTAACTTCCTCAGCGTTCACCTTCTTTGGAATGAGAGCGATGAAATTGTTTTTTAAGGACGAGTGGAGAACATTGAGCTCATGGAATTCCTTAAAAAGCTTCATCAAATCTTCTTTAATAAATCCCCAACAAACAATAAAGAACTTCATAGGATAACCATCCGGACCCGGTGCACGGTCGATTCCCAAGCTTTTAATTGCGTTTTTCACTTCCTCTTCACTAAAATACCTTTCCAACCATAAACAAGCTTTCTCATCAATCTTCTTAAGACACATGTTTTTGATTCTAGGACGAAAGTTAGAAGTTTCCTTAAAAGCGAGCTCAAAATGATTTGCAATGCCCAACATAATTTCCTCTTTGTTGTCGGTCCACCTACCATTAATGCGAAGATTGATGATATTTTTTGATGCTCTATGACCCTTCACGATTCTATGAAAAAACCTTGTGTTGCGATCCCCATCTCTAAAGTATCTAATTCTAGATTTTTGTCTCAACATTACGCTTTGACGCCTATGGGCCAACTCAAATCCACCTTAGGCATCACTAGCAAGTCTTCTTCATCTACGGTGAGAACCCTCCCATCATCTAGATAATCCAACTCTTTCATCTTGGTAAGCGCCATATCGATGGCCTTATTAATGCACCCAAAAACTTCTTTGTTCCACACCTTCAAATTCTCCTTTAGAGCGTTTAGCTTTTTTGCAAAACATTCTCCGGCCGTACCTACAAAGGAAAAAAACTCCCACCAATCTTTCATTAAGGGAATAATGTTAGTGTCTTC
The DNA here is from genome assembly GCA_023531435.1 of Papaver californicum. Taxonomy (NCBI): domain Eukaryota; kingdom Viridiplantae; phylum Streptophyta; class Magnoliopsida; order Ranunculales; family Papaveraceae; genus Papaver; species Papaver californicum. Next base: position 7,537,363 of record JAJJMC010031210.1, on the reverse strand, counting down.
AAGCCAAGCTAATTGAAAACGAAAGGGGCGAGCACCCCAATCCGAGTCCAATAAACCTATCTCGATAGGGAAGTGATCCGAGAAAGGTCTTGCATGACGCTTGAGAACAATATTTGGGAAGTGCATTTCCCAATCCGAAGAGACGAGAAAACGGTCGATCTTACTCTTCTTATTTGGCGGTCTACCCCAAGTATATTTAGCACCTGAGAGAGGCACGTCCACAAGGTCAAGATCATTACAAAGGTCGTTAAAAAGTTTCATAGAGTTTGGTATTTTCTACGACATCCCCTTCTCTCCTCTATAAATATAATCCCATTGAAGTCCCCACCAAAACACAAAGGTATTCCATTCCAATAACCATGTAAGTAGCTATTTCCAAGCAAAAAAAAATATTTTCGTTCACATTGCAAGAACCGTAAACACCGACTAAGACCCAACAAAAATTATCCGCCAAATTGCGGCAAGAAATACTTAATGAAAAAGTACCTTCGAGAAAATATTCCACTTTGACCAAATCCGAATTCCAAATTATCAAAATACCTCCCGATCTTCCATATGGGTGAAGTAAAATCCACTTACATGGAGTTGCTTCCCAACATTATCGCACAATGTTTTCGGTGCAATCCTTAAGCTTCGTCTCTTGTAACATGAGTATAGTTGGCTTCCACCGATTCACAAGCTTTTTTAATTTAGAGCGCTTATCCGGGTCTCCAATACCGTTGACATTCCAAGAAATTATCTTACACATAACAGAATGAAGTATCCACAAAAAAGAGAAGAACCAAGCAATGCAAGCATTAACTTGCGTCGCTAACTCCCTCATCCATAACATCTTTGAAAGCATACACGTGAGATAATATAGAATTTGTGATGAAATTTGATTCTTGATTGGAGAATTCAATCCCCGATACTTTATCGGTTTTCTTAATGTTGTCGAAGAGACGCATCAATTTCCGTTGAATTCCAATTGCCATCTCCACATTATTGCCATCATCGCTAGACTTATGACCACCACTTGTTTGAGACGCCGCATCCTCATTATCACGCGAAAAATCCTTGAGCATTTCCAAACCTTTATTTTCATCTTTGCTTGATACTTCCTCATTATGATGTGAGAGAGGACTAACACTAAATTGAGTTTCATTGGAGAGTTTGGTCTTAAGTTACTTTTTTAGACTTCTAAAAGAGGAATCACCCATAGAAATGGAGCTAGAAGCCGCAGAACCGCCGGAGTGCATAGAAGCACCAAAGGCATCAGGAGCCTCTGGATTAGGAGCTAAGCAAATAGGCAAACCTCATGTTGGGCTAGCCTCCGAGTGTCCTAGCAATTTCGAGTAGTGGGTTGAGTCGTATTTCCGTTGGCCCATTAGATGAAGCCCAGTTCTAGTTTCTGCTGGGTCGAAAATTGAGACGTTTGCGGGTTGAGTACTTGAAATGTGATTTGAATTAAAGGGAGGTCGTACTTGAGCAGAGTCAAAACTTGGATTATTAGGGCCATGTGTCCTTGCGCCATTCGGTGCCTCTGTGTCACCCACTCTTTCTCTGCCATCTGTTGACCTAGACATAGTACTCTCCGCCTCTTCCTCTGTACTATTCTGAGCAGAAGCCATTTTCGGCTGTACTTGACTGACACCCATCTCCATCTTCTCACACAGCCAAAACTCTTCTTCTCCGAATCCGGTGGCTAGTTCAGCCATCTCCGCCTCTTCCTCTGTACCATTCTGACCAAACCCAAATTTCGGTTGTTCTTGTCTAAACCCCATCTCCATCTCATCACACAACAACCCTTCTTCTTCCCTGACTCCGGTAGTTACCCCTTTCTTCCGACGCCAAACCCTATTAACCTGAGCATACCATTGATCTTTATCTATTGCTATAGGTTTGAAATCAGATTTAGCAGTTTCCAGTACTTCACCGATTAATCGAAATTCAGCCCAAATTTTATAAGTTCCTAAAGAAATATCCTGACACCAAATACCGTTAAGCATAGATCCATTTACCCTTAGCCTGAGTTCCGATAAGTCTGTAGCCATTACCGTTTCCGGGCTCACGTCAATCAAACCCCCACAGGAATCCCCTATGATTTTGAATGTGGAGTATTCCCAAAGGTAAAAAGGCACCCCTCTAACTCCGATCCAAACTGGGTTGGTTTCCATCATTGTTTGCTTCGGAATTTCATTGCTCTCAGAGAACCATAGGTAAGTGCTTATTTCAGTTTCATTGATTTTCCATCTATTAAAGTTTCTGACCCTTCTGAAATCATTGATAGTTTTAATTAAGAAAACAGCATTAGTCTCATCAATGGGTTGAAGATCGAAACCAAAAATCCAATTGAATTTTTCCATCACCCAGATTCCCACTTCATTCCAGTTAAAATCATTTGAGCATACTTCAACAACCATTGTTCTTTTCCAGAGGGAGCTTAATTCCCTTTTTCTATTTTGACAGTTAGCATTATCATTTAGTTCCATTTTTCCTGTTTGGTTAGTAACATAAGTTGATTGTTTCAGTTTCCATTGATGTCCTTTTACCCAGACATTGCTATCAGGCTTAGCTTATATAAATTCTTTCTGTTGTCTTTTGATTCCATCTGAGCTATCCTTTTGTTGATTTTCTTTGTGAGTTGTAGGGTTATCCATCAGAGCTTCCAGCAGTATCCCAGAGCTCTACCATCCATCTCCATTTTTGCCGACCAGGAAGTACAGAGAGGATGGGTACTCTCTGTTGTGCGATACCTGCAAACATATGTACTGTCCATGTTCATTACTACTCCAAGATGCAGACATCCACTCCACATTGTCTCTATAACTCCAGGTACCTATTTTTCTTTCTCTGGTCTTTGCCTCCTCCTTCAACAATCTTCTTAACCATACTCCAGCTTTGAAACTGAGCCAGCAAAATCTTCTTTTGCTACCAGACCAAATAGCTAAATGGATTATGTCCATTTGCCCTTTCTTTCCCATTGATCCCCATATAATCTTTATATCCGCAGTTATTGATTTTCCTGAGCTTGAATGATTTGAATTAATTTTGTTCCTGTTTGCAACATCAACCAGGCCACTAGCCGAACTTTGCTCGTACTCATTAGATTTTGTTCTTCTTATTTTGCGGATGTAAAGCCCTCCTCATCCACCGTTCTTGAGTAGGAAACCATTTTCCGGCGAGAATACGACGATCGACGACTGCTACAAAAACATTATTAAAGAACAAGATATGTTAAGACTAGTCGTGCATGCTTAACAAAGACTGAATCCAAGGAGTGTATTCATAGTACCCTCCTAACCCTCTTAGAAATGATATCTGCAACATGGTTACCATCTTTTCTGATAAAAGAAATTTTCTACACACTAAAAGATTAAAAAAAAAAAAGTTTGATATCCCTAATAAATTTATTGTTCTCCCATCTGACATTAACGTTGTCAGAATTGATAGATTGCGCAACCACTTTAGAATCAAAAATGAGGTGCATTTTGTTGATGTTTAATCCCTTAATCCAGCTCAAAGTTTCTAGAACATCCATGCACTCTCCAGCTTCAGGATCAATTACTCCAACTGCATAGGTTCCTTTAACTCCATGAAAGCTACCTACGGGTAAAGAAAGCACCATGCCAGTGCCTACAGTATTAGTAAGACAATCAAAAGAATCATTTACTCTAACTTTAAACATGTCAGGTGAATCTAGTAAAACTAAACTATTCCCAATGGGAATAACTGCATAGTTTTGCATAGTCGGGCTAAAATTATGTATATGAAAGTTTATTCTAGAAGCATTAGAATTAGGGTTTAGATGTTTTTCCTGGAAGATGCATTCATCTATACCAGTTGTTGAACCAAGAGATAATCCACTCAACTACAGAAGCACAATTGGTAGCAACTTGATCAATGTTGATGTTAACAAGTCTTCACACTTCTCTTGCATGATTGAAGTTGATCAAAAGGTGGTACAAAGATTCATATTCATGGTTACAAATACTGTAATGAACTTCCATAGTTCTGTTGTATTGAGAGAGCTTTTGTCTAGTAGGAACACAACCTTTAAGACACTTCCAGGTAAAAAGCTTGATCATGCGAGGAAGCTTCATAGAACACAAGGATTTCCATATTTCTTAAGGAACATTATTAAGAGCAGCTTGATGAGACACTCTTCTCTCCACCAATTTGTTATAAACACTCATGACAGTGAAAATACCATCTTTAGTTGGCTTCCATCTCATAATGTCTTGTTCACGTGGGGTAATGTGCATTATCTGAATTTTATCAGCAACCTCAGAGTTAAATAAAGTGTTAAGAAGGGTAACATTCCAAACAGAAGTATTAAGAACAATGAGCTCAATGACAAACACATAGTTCAGATGTGAAGGATCTAATGGTTCAGGCTTGTGATTTAAATTAACAATCCAACTGTCAATTCAGATTCTTGTTTGATTTATTTTGCGTTTGGGTCCCAAGTTTTTCCAAATTAGTGTTTGGGTCGTTGACCCGCTAGTCAACTAGGTCAAATAACCAAAGCGATAGTTAATCAGTTAGAGTAATTAAGATGAATGAGACATGTGTCCAAAAGTGTGCTAACCCTAAAATTAATTAAAACGGAAAAAATGCCCTAAAACCCTATCATCTTCTTTAGATCTTCTTACCACGCCGCTTCCTTCCTTCTTCTTACAGACTCACCAGCTCCATTTCGTTGCTAGTTATATAGAACCCATCACTCTATTATTTTAGTAACTTATCAAATAATATTGGAAAATGAAGTTTTATATCTTTATAAACCTAAAAATCCCCCAAACTTTCGACAACAATTTTAAATCAGAACAATAGCGATTAATTTATTTCAAAATTAGGTTAAATTTTGAGCTTGAGCTCTGATTTTGGGTAATTTGATACGATTAAGTTCCTATTACAAAGCTTAACTTAGGTTGTTTGGTGTTTAATTCGTGGATTTTCTTTGATTTAAATAATTTTAAGGTTTTTAGTGTGTTTTATCTTGTTCTTGATGGTGTAAATTTCTTGTTCAATATGGCATTCGTGGTGCAATACTTTTGTTGGCAGCAATACTAAAGATTATTGATTTTGTCGATTGGTTATTTGGATTTAGTAATTTGGTTTATAAGGAGATGAAATCAAGGTTTTTTTTATTTGAAATTAGGGTTGAAAGTTTGGGGTATCTGTCTGGTAATGTGTTCATGTTACCGGTTCAAGGAAGTTCGTAGATGACGAAAAACATCCGTTCAATGTAAATGTTCATCTGCAACTAAGTTCAATCACCATCTGTTCAATGTAAATGTTCCTCTATTCCATCTGTTCAATATAAATATAAGAGATAAATTATAACTGAGTGGCAAAAGTGTAAATATTATAACTAACTGATATTAACTGTTTTAACGGGTTTGACTAGTTGACTCGGTTGACTAACGGGTCAACGACCCAAACACTAATTTGGACAAACTTAGGACCCAAATCCTCTACCATACCAAAATTTGGGACCCAAACGCAAAATAATTCTTCTTGTTTTCTCCCATTGTTAACTTCCATGCAGTAGTTATCTTGAAGAATAGATAGACCTACTTCAACACCTTTCCATACCAAAAAAGTATTACTTTTATCAGAATTTATGTGAATGAAATCTTCATCTTTGAAGTATTTAGCTTTAAGAACTTGCACACATAGAAGATTAGAATGAGTACGAATTCTCCAAGCAAACTTGGTGAGAAGAGCATGATTTAACATTTCCAAGTCTCTAAAATCAAAACCTCCAAGATCTTTAGGAATGCATAAGTTCTGCCAAGCAATAAGGTTGACTCCTCTATTAGTTTTGTGCCCCCACCAGAACTGTCTTTGTAATGAATCTAATTTTTTGATAAGCTTCTTTGGCATCTTAAAAGTGATTATTTGGTACGTAGGGACTACATTGAGGACAACTTTAACCATTATTGTTGTTCCTTCCTGAAAAAGATAAGTACCTTGCCAATTAGCTAGTCTTCTTTCAAAAACATTAGTAACTTCTTCAAAAGACTGAACCTTGAATCTGCCTATAAGAAGTGGAAAACCCAAATACTTTTCCTTTTTATCCATATACTTTACTCTAAGCATGTGACTAAGAGTATCACACACATCAGGATCCATATTATTACTAAATAAAATAGATGATTTGTCAAAGTTAAGGACTTGACCAGATTGTGAACTTAAATCTTGTATGACTTGCAAGAGATTATTCACACTAGTTAAATTAGCATGAGTAAAGATAAGACAATCATATGCAAATAACAGATTATTAATAAGAGTAGCACTTCTTGCAGCTTTGATACCCTAATTTGTTTAGATTGATCAGCTTCTGTTAAAGTTTTAGATAACCATTTCATTGCTAAAATGAATAGCTAAGGAGATAGATGATCTCCTTGTCTGATACCTCTGGAAGGATAAAATTCATTGTATGGAGAGCCATTGAGGAGAACTGAAGAGAGAGGTAGTACTTATACGTTGCTGAATTAACTGATTCCAATCTTCAGAGAAACCAAAACTCTTGAGAACTTTAAGGAGAAAATTACTTTCCTTATATTATATCAAAATGATTCGATTGGATTAAATTGACATCCATGAACGGTCGATTCTCAAATTTTTGTGAATTACTAAAGTTTTTTGTTAGTGCAGATTTATTACCCCGACATTCCTCGAGATAGGTTTGTTTGATAGACTTGATATGAACAGGGTAGCTTTAAGTAAAAAGGGATGATCTACAAAAAAAAAAAAACTACGACCCCCAAGTTAGTATGAGTTTCATGCAGGTAACAAATATTTCGAATTGAGGATATGGAGATTAATTAATTTCCTTTCTTGAGATTGATGTTGGTGAATAGTTGAATATCTTTCTTCTCCATATCTCTAGAAATTATAGAAGCCGAAAAACAATAAGTTTATTTGGGGATATTATTTCAAAATGACTTATAGAAACAAAAAAGTCAAATTTTTTGTGAAGAAAATTTATTTTTGCTTCCAACTACTGGGATTGGAAAAAAAAAAATTTACTTCTCTGCACCCTAGAAATATCAATCCTGACATATTTTGTCCTAGTTGCGACTAGAGTTGTCCTCTAAAAACCTAAGTTTCCTAGAGAAAATGTATTAGGTTATGATTTTTAAAGTCTTCACTAAGGGATTCGTGAAACCTAGTCAGACTATCTTGTACCTGATAGCCCTTGATATCCGGAATCTTTTCTTGATTATCGTATTTCTTGTCTATTCTAAGGTTCATCTCTTCTGCTAAGAAAAAGGGCCGAGCTCGGAGATGATTTATTTTTTTAATATGTTCCTCCGCGATGAAGTGTCACGTCCGGAGATGATTTTCTTTTTTTAACATGCTTCCTCCGCGAGGAAGTGCCGCGTACGGAGATGATTTATAAACTTATAACATGCTTACTCCGTAAGGAAGTGTCGTGACCGTAAATTATTTATTTTCTTTAAGTACCTCCTCCGCCACGAAGTGCTGCGTCCGACGATTATTTATTTTTTTAACATGCTTCCTCCGCGACGAATGGATACGTCCGGAGATGATTTATTTTCGTAACATGCTTCCTCCGCTATAAAGTGTCGTGTGCGTTTTTAGATGATTTTTATTTTTTTAACGTGATTACTCCGCGACGAAGAGCTGCGTCCAGAGATGATTTATTTTCTTCACATGCTTCCTTCGCGACGAAGCGCCACATTTGGAGATGATTTATTCTCTTAATATATTTCCTCTCCGACGAAGTGCCACATCCGGAGATGATTATTTAACAATCATACCTAACCTTGTGTTGCATAACTCTGTGTTGGGAAGAGACTCAGTTTTATCCAATAAGATAGAGTACTCTGTAACGAATAAACAAAGGAACGAAGAAGTGATTATAGTAAATCTCAACGGACTAACCCAATTTTGCGAGTTATAGTTGCGGAAATTTTAGATACACAACCAAGTGAGAAAACCAAGACAAGCCAGATTCAGAAGAGAAATATTTAGGTATGAAACACCCTTATAACCGTTATGAATGCCCCCTAGTCGGGTAATATAGGGACGTTACAAGTTTTCCACAACCTGGAAAAATGGCTAATGAGTTCCAACTGTCTCTGAATGTCGTCACTAGAAGGTGTAAGCATGTGAGAAGTTTTCCTTGAGTTACAAAGAAGATCTTGCACAAACAAAGTTTTAGTTCTAGAATCGGGTAAATAGAAAGCCCATAACATTTATCCCATTTAAGCTTATAAATCGTCGAACAATGTTGGAGTTCAGGAACATCCAAAAACATGCTAGTTTGTCAAATCTTAAATAAGTTCGTGCACACATAAGATGTTTTTAGTGTCTAGGAACATATCAAAAAGTGCTAGTTATCGAACTATTAAATAGGTTTGTGAACAAAAGCAATTTTTAAAAGTTCACAAATACCCTAAAAGTGCATAGTTCACGAACCCTTAAATAGGTTTTTTGAGCACCCAAAGTATACACTAACGCCTTGAAATTGTATAGTTCACGAACCCTTAAGTAGGTTTGTGGTGTCTTGCGCACTTTGGACTTTAGGAACATCAAGTTTTTGCATAGTTCGCGAAGCCTTATTTTAGTTTATGAACAACTTGATGTTTTTAGGTATATAAATTCATATTCATAGTATTTTGAACAATAAATTGTTCTCAACCTCAAAAAAAATAAACCTATAAATATTCATTGCTTCAAATTATTTTTCGAGATTAATCAAGTAAACTTGAACTCGAAATTTCTTCTTTGCAATTCATCAAATATACTAAAGCCATACGACATTGTCACAATAGATATGATGGTAGAAACAGTGAGTAAATAGGATAGTCAGTCTTCACATACCTTTGTTAATGAAGTTCTCGCAGATGTCTTTGTTGTTCTTCAATCTTCAAGGTTTATTTGGTGAATTCTGATACTCAACTACCAAGATCTAATATTAGTAGACTATAAATCAAGATATAGTTTTGTGCAGCTAACATGGACATACAACAAACTTGACATACCAAAAACTGTAAGTTTGATCGAGCGATGCTCTGACAATTTTTATTCGTGAGCCTGTGCTAATATCGGTTTCAATACTTGTAAATTCACACAAGGATTGATGCCTCCAATCGAATTCTATGAAAGGATCAGTTCCAGCTACGTGAATTTTTCTAGGACCTCTGACTAAAATCGATGAAGGAAGCTTTCTAGCTTACCCTAAATAAAATTTAGAATTTTATAATTTTTTATGAACATAAATTATTTCTTTTAGTAATGTCAACATTGCACATTTTATTACAAAATAAAAATAAATAAATAATAAGTTATATAAAGGTGGTCAGCTAGAAATATGTAGAGTAGCTAGTTTGATATGATTTATGGTTTGCTAAAAAAATTTAATCAAAGTCTTTATACCAGGGATATCCACGGTTGGTGCCTATTTATGCACTTGTGATTGTAATTTTTATAAAAAATAAGTCGGTGGCCTAATAAGAGCGAAGTTAACGATACTTGCAAGTATTGATAACTTCGTGATACAGCAATCAAATTATTTGTATTAAAGAAGCTACTAAAATGTGCGTTAAAGAGGATGTCCTTTTTTTTGAGATTATGTTTTTCTCTTTTCATTTTATTTTTTTTTTTTGAAAATTTATCTTGCTGAGTAGCTAGTTGATTTTGTTTGTTAATCAAAACTTGCTAAATGGTTATAAATACTCTCTACAGAAATTCCTTTTTGATTCCGCTTATCTTGTTGAGTTACTAGTTTACTTTCTTTTTTTTCTTTATCTTTTTTATGTCATTTAGTTGGTGCAAAAGTTTGGGCTTATATTTTTCTAGGTTCCAGTTTTGAAACTATATATCAAATTGTATTAACAACTGAACGAAATTTTATTTTTATGGAAGTGTTTGGATTGGTAATCCTCCTCCTAGTGTTAGAAATTTACCAAATGACGATCTTATGTAGAGGGCTTACCCCAGAAATGTTACGCTCTAGTTCTTCACATAGAAGTTTTATTTATCGGGAAAAATATATATAAAAAAGAACTTTTTAAATAAGGATATCCAAAGTAGTAAGTTAGAATTATTGTACTACAAAATCCACATGTGAGTGTTATTTGAGTACTTGGTTTATCTTCCCAAAATATGAATGATAAATTTTACTATTCCCATAAAAAAATAAGTTAAGGTCATTAATTAAAAAAAAATTAGTCTTTACAAGATTTCTTTTTTTCCTTTTTTGATTAAACTTGACTCATCTTCCACATGCTTAAACACATTTTCAATTAAATCAAAGAACACTTATCAACTAAAGATATAATTTCTCAAAAATTTAAAGTACTTACTATTAGGTTTTTTATTGGCTTAGCAACAAATTATGTTTGGTTTAAGGTAATTCTTGGTTAGCTTAAGATAATCCAGTTTAGTGTAATATAAATTATGGTATGATTATATGGTCTAATCATGTATATAATCTTATTTATTATTAAGTTAATCTTTACAGACTTGGAGTAAGGTAGTCGCTATTGTTTTCACTTTCTGAAAGTTATGACCGTAAATAATATTTTCCTTTTCATTACTCGACTAAGTATTGCCAAAGCGATACTTTGAAAGTATGAAAGGATGTTCTAGCGAGAATGAGGTTTTCTGTGGTTTCATTATTTTGGAAAGATTACTACAAAAAATCAATGGTAAAAGAGTTGCACTACAAAGCTCTGGTTGCGTGTGGCTAGGTGTAGATAAAAAGATGAAGAGTCTTGTGGCTCAGGCCACAGAAACCAGAAAATATAAAAAGAACTATTCATCAATTTTGGTTAAAGAAAGGTTTGTTTATGGTTTACTTCGGACGATACAAGTGTGGATCTTCCCAAAGGTGATTCATACAAGTAAAATCTGAAATGAATCATGTTTCGTACTTTGTTGAATATTCTTTTTCTATTGGACCCAAAGGTTTAATAGAATTGTTGTGTATTATACATGAAGTGTTAGTCTTGAACTTGTTAGGATTCTTGTATGTCATAATTCTTCCCAAAGTTGAATCTGCGATGATACCAAGTTTTGTCATGAGTTTATAAGATGTTTATGTTTGTTTGTTACTTAGCAATTTTGAGATTCTGGTGTCATGGTTCACCAAAAGTGAATCCCTGATGGTGATGAATTTGTTCTAATATTTATTTGTGTATACTTAAAAGTATACACAACAATGCATTGTGGCAGAGTTCTAGACAACAGTGGGAGTATGACAACATTTGTTTAATGTTTATCATCTTAAATGAGTACTTATTCTTTATTTTTATGTTGTATAAGGAACATAAGATCAGTTGGAGATCATTACAGAAAGTTCCTTTCGAGATAGCTCATAATAAGAACAAACAATCCCATTTTGAGACGTAGAAATGATCTTTTCAGATATCAACGTCTCGAGATACACTGATAATCTTTTCAGATATTAATCCAATAAAGAGATAAATAAAGGGTCTCGATGGAGACACATTTCATTTTGAGACAAAGGTTTTCTCTTCGAAGATATATCTCTTACTGAGTCAGGTCTTTTCGGAGACATAGCTCATATTGAGCATAGATGGTCTCTTTGAAGATCAGTTTCATTTTGAGATATGACGGTCTCTTAGGAGACATAACTCATGAGCACAGATGGTGGTTTCTACAAAAACATGTCTCTTAATTGAGACATAAGGGATCTCTTTTCATTAAAGATTTCGGCTTGATATATGAAGGATCATAAAGTTATTGAGCTAGTTGTTATCTGTTTTGACGGAAACATGCCTCTTAATTGAACCAGTTGTATACTTGTCTCGACGGTGATGAATCCCAATATCATTAAGAAAATCATTTTATTTACGGTAAAAGCATATGAAGTTGTCGTGAGAGCATATAATGATTGATTCAAGTTTAAATTTTCTGGTTTGAAAATAGTGTTTAAAGTGCAGGTTGTTTTGGCATAAGTCTAAACCATTTAAGATATTTTTTTTACTTGAGTATAAAATGGCCCGTCTATTTTATGATTATAGGCGTATGCATCTTTTAAATGGTGTGTATGTCTCTATGGTCGAATCCTAGTGTACCTTTTAGACTCGAGATGAAGTTTTTAGTAAAGACTTTGTCGCTAACCAAAGTAGGAGATGTTAGGCTTTTTATTGGTTTAGCAACAAATCATATTTGGCTTAAGGTAATTTTTTATTAGTTTAAGATAATCCAGTTTAGTGTAATGTAGATTATGATATGATTATATGGCATGATCATGTATATAATCTTGTTTATTATTAAGTTATTTTTACATGAAATGTTCTATGTGATACCTATTGCAGCTATGAGGTGTCCTCTCCAACTCATGATGGAAAAGTTGGAGTGACATGTGGCTAGTATGACAAGAACTCACTTCTAGCCTCATATGTTTTTAAAAAGAAAAATATGTTATCATCCATTATGTAGTAGTGTGAGGAAATACAAGTCGATGATAAGTCAAGATACATGTTAGTAGATTATGTTTGTTTTTTTATTTCCTTACTGTTTGAATCTTTTTTTGCATATTATAGAGTAATCTAATCCTAGGTTCAAGTATATTTAATTTTGAAATTAAAAGTATTAGATGAGTGTTGTTTGATGCTTGTATGCATCATAATTCATTAGTGTTTTAGCAAGATGTGAGTGATGTACATGTGATGGTTCTACTTATAGAATATGCTAATACTAGACTAAGGATGTTTTTCAGCATGTGGTTAATTCTAAAATCATGCTTAAGCATAAAGTAAGGTGATTATGGAGCTGAATTTCCAACATTTACTATTTATCAGACTAAATAAAAATTGCAACTTGCCTTTTTCGATATTTCTCAGCTTATTGAAAATTTTTGTTCAGATCCAACCTCATTTATCAATTACTACCAATCCGCATTCAATTTGGTGCAGGCATGGCAGCCAAGGAAGCTGCAAAAACACGTCTTACTAACCTACATAAGGCGCGTGTTAGTTACATAAATGATCAACATAAATAATTTTTAAGATGTCAATTTTCTAGTTGCAAGGATTTTAAGTGGTTTACAGAGACAAAAAAACAAATTGGATGTTCAAGTGGTCACTGTATGTACTAAGAAAGAATTCATGGATGTGGAGATAATGATCATTTCAATTAAGGACAGCAAATTGAATACTACTCTCTACAAGAAGAAAAGATACACATACAAGATGAAAGTAAAAGTTCCAAATAATCTTCACAACTACATAGTACCTTATCTAGAATGTTGTGAGTATGGAGAGTTCATGTAGGTTTTTGAAGTATTAAGAGGCAAAAATAAAAAAAGTATGCAAGAAAGAAGAAAAACTGTCAGAGTTACCTCCATGTAAAATAAGCAAAGGGATAGCTAAAAATATTAAACTCAAGTGAAGTAAGCAATGTTGTAAGGAAATCGCAATTATAAATATATAAAGAATTACTTATATTATGTATAAAAACCTTGTCATTACAATCATGTTCAACATCCACAAGTTCCACACTTTCTCTGTCTATTTGCTACAAAGACTGCGACCCCCATGACCAGAAGGTATGACCCTTTGCCATAAACAACAGGTACATCTCTTGTCACCAACTTTCACAGTCAATCTTGTCACCAACATTCACAGTAAATCTTGCTCCACTTGTAATGTAATTTCAAATTGGTTTCCACCAGACCCTGCCATAATAAAATAATTTGTTTGTTGTCTCAACTTAGACAACATATATTGGCAACAGTTGGGACCATATCATCAGAATTCATCAAATTTCTTTCATTTCTCTTCTTGTACAACAAGGTCATCATCATAGCATAGTACTGCTCCATCATCATAAAATTATGTATTTTGTCTTATCCCTGCTCTATCTTAAAAGTATTAGTCCTTCCTACAAGATTTACATGACTAATCGATAAAAAAACATGATTTACTTGACTACTACCAACACCACTAATCCTTTATGATATTTCACCAACAATAATATGAGCATCAGACTCACCCTTAAAAGATAAAAACATGTTGATAAACCCAGTTTTATCAGTCCTCAAAGCATCCCACAACTCAATAAACTGAACATTTGTCTCAGGTACACATAAGTTACGACCAATAAAATGAACAAAGGGATCTTATCAACAATATAAATATGATTTAATTATGACAGAAAAACAATAAAGAAAAGCATAATAATTGATGGAGGGAGATTTATGGAAAATAAATTTATTATTTTACTATTATTATTTATATTTTATTAATGCTATTTTTAGTAAAAAAATAACTAATTTTTGGATTTATTATTTAGGGTAATTTAAGAAGAGTCTAGAAGTTTATTGTAAGAGTTTTAATAAGTTAGAAAAGTTGCCTAAAGGTAGCAGATACCTTGGGAAACAAGTTTATAGGTTTTTGATAAGTTTACGGTTTGTTTAGTTGGAGTTATCTATATAAGTAGCTCCAAAAATAAAAATTAGGGGAGTTTTTGATTAATTAAAATTATTTTATTTTTATTAAACTTGTTGAGTTTATTGATTTTGATTTTTTATTCATAGTTGAGTTTACCTCGAAGTCTGAATATTAATCTCATATCTATAGTCGTTATTCGTAGTGAATTAACAAAGTCTAGATAAACCCTAGATGTTAGGATATCTCTTTGAAGATCAACTAACTTCTATCGGTTTCTGTAACACCATGAAATTTTTTCTAGGACTTTAAGCCCTAGCCCAACCCAATATAAATATTTTATACTAAGTAGTTATCCCTTAGTGGTGTTAGGAGCATGATCAGTAGATGCAATGGAGAAGTCTAGAAACTGAGCGTGTAAACCACGTGTGAGGCATGAGCAGCTAAGGGATAATTCTCCTTTTTCCCAAACGAAGTATATTTTTGTTCTTTGTTCTTCCTTCACGTTTCATGTTCCCATTCTCTAATTTCACTACCCTTATTTTTTTTCACTCTAAAGAATCTCAAAGCAGAAAAGATTTTATGTTTTCAAATCCAAAATTTTAAAGCAATCACCTTCCGTATTCAGCTGAATTTGTCTTCTACAAAAGGTACGGGTTCTTTACTTTTTATCTTATTTCTGTCATAACTTTTCAATTTCTGCCTACTTCGATTCAATGTTATGTTCATGTACACCGTTATTTTGACTTTTACCGTCCTTTCAAATCAATACTTTGATTTTTTAGGATGTTTTATCTACGTTTTATGGCTTTGATTTTTGCCATTAACTTTCTCATAAAGTACCCATGTCTTTGATTTTTCCTTTAAGCTGTGTTTAATGTTGAACTTGGTTTGAAACCCATTAATATCTCTATATTAATTCTTACATTTGAACTATTTGAATGATGATGTTGTGAAGATTGAAAATGTTTTGCAGTTGCACAAGTTTCATTTTCCATTTTAAATCAAGTGTGTACTGAATTTCTAAAATTGCCCATGACATGTTTGTGAAAATGATCCAGCGAGCTGCTTAGTTGATTCAACTCTACCATTATTCAGACATTTGAACATTTTTTCTCATGGATTTTGTATTTTATTAAAAATAAAAGATTTCAGCTCAATGTTTTGGATATTAGGTTAAGTGTCCTTTATAAAATCCATGTTTGCTAACTTGATTTAACAAGTAGTAGCTTTTAATCCCTGTAATGTCTTAACTTGAATCATTTTATACTTACTTGGATACGGTGTTTGGATATTATTTTCACTGTTAACTTCTTAGCGATTAGAATTTGCTTGAATTGGTTACTTTCCCAAATTTGTGAACATGATCTATTTAATATATCAAATTCACTGTACTAGCACGTTCATTCCTCCCGGCAATTCAGATTGGTTGAATTTCTGTATTTGTGAAAATGCTAAATCTTCTCATATTTTATGTCCGTCTTGCAACTAGTGTTTTCCTTCCTTGATTATGTGTTTGTCTGCTGCTTTACTAGATTATCATGGCTAGTGATTTATCCCCTCCTTGAAGAATGAATGCATTTACTCTTTGGTATATAGACTTTGATATATAAATTGTACTTGAAGTTGATACTTTGATTTTGGATCAGACTTTTGGTAAGTCCCGTTATCACTACCCTTTCACTTTTGAGAATTGGTTATAGTTTTAGAAAGCATTCTTTACTTCTCGCGATTGCTACCGCTTAGAACAACAGAGCTCTACTTTAGGAATGTCAGGCCTTAATTGGCATCCCGCCACCTCGGTGGCTACCCGGAAGATCGTTCGGAACGATAGCTGGTACCCGACTACCCTGACGGTGGCTACGGCCATAGAAATAGTAGAGTGAATTTAAATTGTGGATTTTATTTTGAATTGTATTCGCGTAAGGTTTCCCTTCTCTACTTAATCATTATTGATGCTCCTCGTTTACCCATCTATATTATTATGCCGACATTACTATTTTTCTGTTGTAACCTCTACTGGGCATTCACTCACCCTTTGTTTTGTTTTCCTCCCACAGAGTACGAGAGGAGCTTGCAGCAGTAAGCCGGGCAGAGCTTACGGCAGGCTTAGAAAGCTTAAAAAGTTAGTATTTTGTTTGGTTATGATGTGTATATCACGGGGTTATATGGGGTAGTCTTACATTGGTATTGACGATGTGATTTTGTCGTATTTTGTTGTGTAAATATTTAAGCAGTGGTCTGTCTTGGGATTTTTATTTTGCTGCATACAAAACTATCTTTTTACAGTCAGGTCTTGACTTTTTGTATCACAATCTGTTGAACCTTACTTTGTATATATACAAGTCGCATTTGCTAGCTACAAGACTAAGTAATATGAATGTCAATTTATCTTATTTAGTACTGTGTGTTTAATATTGTTTTGAACTATTACTTAAGTGTACTCTCTTTTCTTACAGAACTCTTAGTAAAATGTGTTTGTACCCAATACATGGTTTTTCCTGAACTCATTTAATCACCCTTGTGATTTTGTTGATCTCTTTAGTATTTAGCAAGAGTCTTAAATTCTTGTCTCTATCTTATGTCTTTCCTTATTGTATTTAAATGTCACTGTCTTTATTTTTACTGTTTCTATTTTAATTTTCGTGGCGTAACGGGAGGTTAACCTTGCTGTACGGGTCGAAATCCAACCCGTTAAAAGGGAAATTTTCTGGTCTGTCACAATTTCTACCCATTCTACCGGTTACTTTTCTTTTATTTATATTCCGTTGCGATTATTATAATCTTTACACGCTTCCGATCTGCATCAGTTGGTTACCAGAGCAAAGTTTGATTCTAGGGTTAATAAGATGTTACTAAGACGAGTATTCAGGATTAATAAATTGTCACCAAGACGAGATCTGAGAAGATGTGAATATCTGATCAAATCAAAGAAGGAGATTTTGGAAGTGATAGAATGTTATTTGAAGAAGTCACTAAAATCTCGATCTAAATCATGCTCGCTTATAGAAGAAAATAATAGTGCAGATAACTACGTTGAAGACTTGTTTTGCCGTCATCACAAAATCAAGTTATTGTTGAGAGATATACAACTCCGATCTTTGATAAATATTCCAATGATGAGGAGGATATGGATTTTTCTTCTCAAAAAGGCGAAGAACATCCTGTTTCTGACAAAGAAAAACAGTCTCAAGAAGTTGCACATGATTTAATGGAGTTTCATGGTGAGTCATCTAATCCTGATAAACTTATTGATTTAGAAATTCCTGATATTGATGAGTTGTCTTTGTCTGAGAGTACGCTAGTTGTTGATTATTGTGATACACAAATGATCTCCCATATCTACCCTAACAAGAGAGAATTTGTTGAATCAACTTATGAAGATTCGTTTCGGATTTCCATCATACCTCATGCTTCTATACGGTGCATAAATTATTTTTTTACAACATCAATTCATGTGTATGAAGATTGTCATCAACGAGTTACACATGCAGAACATAGTACCGGCAAGATTCGAGGACGAATCTTCTCCAACACCGGTAGAATGATGGAGGGAGATTTATGGAAAATAAATTTATTATTTTATTATTATTATTATTTATATTTTATTAATGTTATTTTTAGTAGAAAAATAACTAATTTTCGGATTTATTATTTAGGGTAATTTTAGAAGAATCTAGAAGTTTATTGTAAGAGTTTTAATAAGTTAGAAAAGTTTCCTGAAGGTAGCAGATACCTTGGGAATCAAGTTTATAGGTTTTGATAAGTTTAGGGTTTGTTTAGTAAGAGTTATCTATATAAGGAGCTCCAAAAATAAAAATTAGGGGAGTTTTTGATTAATTAAAATTATTTTATTTTCATTAAACTTGTTGAGTTTATTGATTTTGATTTTTATTCATAGTTGGGTTTACCTCGAAGTCTGAATACTAATCTCATATCTATAGTCGTTATTCGTAGTGAATTAACAAAGTCTATATAAACCTTAGATGTTATGATATTTCTTTAAAGATCAATTAACTTCTATCAATTTCTATCTATTTTATCGGTTATTTTTTAATTCTACTCTGCTGCAAAAATTTATTATATTTTTAACTTTTCCGATCTACATTAATAATTAACCGTAATAAAGAACAACATATTCAAATCAGCCAAAATCCTACAAATAACAGTGCAAAATTTCAACTTTTACGTATATACATGATACAAATGAAACCATATACTACATTAAAGTATTAAACTTACTACTCATGAACATCAACCAAGCATTTAAAGGAAAGAAAAAAAAAATTATTTACTATAGATAGATAAATCCAGACATGACCATAATAAGCAATTCCATGTTCAAATTAAAAAAAATATTAGAGAAAAATATGAACTTTTACGTAGATACATGATTCAAATCGAATAATACAAATACAACATATCTCATCTCAATGTTAAATCCACTGCTTATAATAACAATCAAGCATATCAACGAGATACAAATATATAACTAGGGGATCATAGAAAAGCTTAGATCGAGAAAAGTTACCCTCTAATTTATTGACGGCGGATCCACCATCAGACCCAGGAATAAAATCATGAACATAAGCAATAAACAGTTTAAATTTGAACGATTTTCTTACACAAGACGACTTTTGGGAAGAAGAAAAAAAGTTATGATCTTATCTACTCCTAACAAAGTGTGTGAGAGTATAAAACCCCAAACTACACGTGGTCCAATACTACGGAAGGAATATCAGATTACAATAAAACGAGAAACACTGAAAAAAAAACCTTTATAATAAGTACTGAAACAGACAGCTTCGTTGCATGATCGACACGTGGGCTGCGGAAAAGTATGACACAATGCTCAAAACAGATAGCTTTGTTGCTTCACTGACACATAAGTTGCGGGAAATCATGATACAGTAAAGGAATCTGACAAACATCGATGCATGAGAGACACGTTTCAACTGTGCAGGCTGCAGAACAAAAGAAACTAAAGCATGACAAATCACTTTCAATGACCACATATCAGACATGCCATGATTCTAATAAGGAGAATATGATTGCACACAGTCGATTAGATACGGCTATAAGTGTTGCTGGAAACACTTCATCCCGTAACAGAAAACAGTTCAAAAGAATACGCTACAAGAAACAATTTCTGTTGCGTTTGAAATAAAGTACGGTTTCTGTGTAATGAACGACAGTTTCCTGTTTTAATGAACGACAGTTCTCTGGTGTAGCCTGCTTCGTGTTCTTCTTGGCAGCAGCAGAAA
>JAJJMC010031210.1:7496444-7517711 GCA_023531435.1 Papaver californicum | reverse complement strand
CGTCAGAGACTTTATCAGTCTCTTCAACTATTGGGTCAGGATGAACTGTAGTTTGTTCACTAACGGGCCTAGTTACCTTGTTATCCACTACCTTACCATTCCTGAGGGTCGTGATTGCATTCACGTGACTGGATAATTTCTCCCCAGTCGACATTTCATTGACTCCTCTAGGATTGGGTTCGGGTTGACTAGGGAACCTACCAAGTTCTCTCTCTCTCAGAGCCGTAGCAATGTCACTGACTTGGGTTTGTAAACTAAACACAGCTTTTTCTAGGCTTTGGAACCTCTGCTCATACTTTTCGTCATTGCTGGGCTGAGTTGGACCAGCCGAATTCTTATAACTGAAACCTGGAGGACCTTTAGCATTACTAAACTGACCTTGAGCCTGGCCTTTTGACCAGGAAAGGTTCGGGTGGTTTCTCCAGTATCTGGATGGAATGTCAAGAAGATTCTCATGGATGGGGGTAGCTCACTTAATGTCTTATTTTATGATACTTTCCAAAAAATGGGATTAAAAGATAATCAGCTTACACCTTCTTACTACACTATCTATGGGTTTAATGGGATAGCCTCAAAACCAAAAGGGGAAATTTTACTTGATGTTATGGCTGGACCCATAAGTATTTTTACTAAATTCAGTGTAGTGGAGGTTCCATCTCCATATAATGCCATCATTGGTAGACATTGGGTCCACCAATTGAAAGGAGTAACTTCAACATATCACCAATACTTGCGATTCCCGACGCCGCAAAGGGAGATGGAGATAAAAGGAGATCAAAATGTAGCAAAATCATGTATCCTCGAAGAAATCCGCATAAATGAGAAACGAGTACAGCAGCAACAAAATACGAAAGATAAAGTCAAAAGAAGAAGCCTTAAGCCAATATTTGATTAACACTGCGGGAAGTGAGGCAGTAAATGAAACAAATAAAAATACTTCATTGAAGAAAAGCATACCAAAAATTGACGAGGGCAGTCTTTCATCATATCAATTAAAGGGGGATCCCACACTTGTAGGAGCTCCCAAATCTACTTTTACAGCAATTGAAGAAACCAAGAATATTAATATAGGAACAGAAGAATTCCCAAGAATGATTAAGATCGGAACAGTAATGGAAACATAAAGGGAACTTGATTTGCTTACTTTGCTCAAAGATTATATGGATATTTTTGCATGGAAAATGGAGGATATGCCAGCATTGATCCAAGTATTGTTCGACATGAACTGCATATACATCCGGGTACAACACCATTTCGGCAGTGTATACGAAAAGTGGCACCTGAGTATCATTTGTCAGTTGAAAAAGAGTTAAAAAAGCTCATGGATGCAAGGTTTATTCGAGAGGTGCGATATCCAACTTGGATTTCAAACGTGGTGATTGTACCAAAAAAAGAATGGGGGAGTAAGAATTTGTATAGACTTCACCAACTTAAACAAAGCATGCCCAAAAGATAGTTATCCGCTTCCCAGCATTGATCAGTTGGTGGACGCGGTTGAAGGACATGAAGCTTTATCCTTCATGGACGGGCATTCAGGGTATAATCAGATTTCTCTAGCTGAAGAAGATCAAGAACATACTGCATTTTTCACTCCACACGGTTTGTACTGCTACACCAGAATGCCATTTGGGCTAAGAAATGCAGGAGCAACTTTTCAACGGTTGGTAGACGCAATTTTTAAACCATGGATAGGCCACACCCTCGAAGTCTATGTAGATGACATGCTGATAAAGAGTAAATTTTCAAAGGATCATTTACAAGACTTGAGAGAAATATTTGAAGCCTTACGAAAATACAGAACGAAAGTCAATCCAGACAAACGCATTTTTGGGGTTACGTCAGGAAAATCTTTGGGATATTTGGTCACCAAAAAATGGATTGAAGTTGATCCGGAAAAAATCCAGGCAATTGTTGATATGCCATCTCCAAGGAATTTTAAAGAAATACAGAAATTAAATGGTTGTTTGGCCGCACTCAGCAGATTCATTGCCAGATCATTGGACAGATGTAAGCCCTTTTTTGACACCTTGAAAAAGAAAAGTAAATTTGTATGGAATGAGAATTATGATCAAGCCTTCCAAAATATCAAAGCTTATCTTGCCACATTACCCGCACTACAAAAGCCAAAACCTGAAGAAGTGCTCGCCTTGTACATAGCCGCAACAGAAGATGTTGTAAGTGCGTATTGGTACGGACAAATGACAAAGTAGAGAAACCAGTGTATTACATCAGTAAAACTCTTAACCTTGCATAAAAGAACTATACCAAAATTGAACAATTAATATTAGCACTGGTTTTTGCTACCCAGAAATTACGCACGTATTTTCTAACACATTATGTGCGGGTACCTAGCAAAGCTCCGCTAGAGTCCGTACTGAAGAACACGGGAAAAGTAGGGATAATAGCAAAATGGAATGCACAAATGGAACAATTCCACATCTTATTTGAAATACATACTGCACAAAAGTCGCAAATCATGGCAGATTTCCTTGCAGATTTACCACTAGATGAGATTTTGAAGTCCAAGGTTTGCCCGGAATAGAAGATGATGATTCCCAAGATATTCTAAGTTCTGTAAATTCCCGCAGATGGGAAGTATTTGTTGATGGGGCACGGAATAAAGAAGGTGCGGGAATTGGAATTGTGATTACAACTCCTACAGGAGACCGAATGGTACACGCATTTCGTCTTGAGTTTGGCGAACATACAAATAATATAGTGGAATATGAGGTTGTGGTTCATGCTTTTCGGCTCATCATTGAATTGGGAATATGCGATGTGCGACTCACAAGTGATTCACAATTGATAATTCGGCAGGTTGAATTAAAATATCAAGCGCTTGATGAAGATTTGATAGAATACAAGAATCTTGTGCAAAAGTTTGCGTCTCAAATTCCAAATATAGTTTTTCGACATTTATCCAGAGAAAAGAATCGCCATGACGATGCATTAGCATTTATTTCTTCAATGATAAAAGATCAGAATACATCATCAGTCGAAATTGGGCGCATTTATGAGCCGTCAATTAAGTTGTGGGCAGTCGAAAACATGGAAGAAGAAGTTGGGGAAGATATTTGAAGATGCAGCCGTTAAAGATGATACAAATTTTCCACAAAAATCAGAAAATGAATTATCCGGAGAATATTGGAGGATTTCAATACGTCAATACTTGAAAGATGGGATATTGCCCGCAAACACTAAAGAGGCAAGGAGGGTGCAATCAAAATCTGTGAATTATCAGTTGGGAATGTTACTTCGATGTTTATCACAAAAACAAGGGCAGCGAATTCTCAAAGATATACATTATGGAGATGCGGGAAATCACAGTGGAAGACGATCACTCGCAGTAAAAGCAAAAACGCAAGGATATTACTGGCCATTTATGCATAAAGATGCATAGAATCTGGTAAAAAGGTACGAAGAATGTCAACGCTTTGCAAAAAGGATTAAAGCACCTGCAACGGAACTAAATTTCATACTCAGCCCCTGGCCATTTGCAAAATGGAGAGTAGATATTGGGCCTTTAGTGGAAGGAACACGAAAGAGAAAATACTTGATTGTAGCAACAGATTATTTCACTAAATGGGTTGAAGCAAAAGCTCTCGCACACATTAGAGATACGGATGTTTTCAAGTTTTTGTTCGAAAATATAATTTCCATATTTGGAATTCCGGTAGCCGTAGTCTCAGACAATTGACAACAATTACAAGGGGAAAATATTGATATGCTTTTCGAAACATTTAATATCCAAAAGAACAAGTGTACTCCGCTTTACCCTCAAAGCAATGGACAGGCTGAAGCAACGAATAAAACTATCGCCATGAATTTGAAAAAGACTCTAGATGGACATCATAACGATGGTGCGAACAACTTCATAATACTTTATGGGCATATCGTACAACAAGAAGAGAAGCCACTGGAGAATCACCGTTTCTTCTTACTTATGGAGCGGAAGCAATCATACCGACGGAAATTATTTTACCCACAACAAGGACAGAAGCATGGGAAAAGAATTTGAATACATACCTCATGCTTGAAAAATTGGATGATTTAGAAGAAAGAAGAGAGGTTACGCTCCAAAGAATGGAGAATTATCAAAGAAAACTGGCAAGAGAATACAACAAGAAAGTCAAGTTGCGGAACTTTGTGGAAGGGCAATATGTTCTACGGCAAATCCCAGAATACCAAAGGGACAAAAGAGCAGGAAAGTTTGCACCTACATGGGGAGGACCTTACGTTATACAAGATATTATGGGACAAGGATCATACCATTTGCGGAATATGAATGGAGAAATCTTAAGGCATCCTTGGAACGCACAATATCTCAAACCATACTACCCATGACCAACAATGCAATCGTACAATAATTTGCGCTCATAATACGTAAAGCAGATCAAATGCAATCTCTCTAGAAAGTCCATATAAATGTCTATGACTATTGGATTTTTCGCCACAGAGATGCCTAACATGACATTAATCATTATATCAGGTATTCTCCACTTCATAAGGTGCTCACAACCAACAATGCAATCATACAATAATTTGGCTTCATACTAGGTAAAGAAGAACAAATGTAATCTCTCTAGAAAGTCCATGCAAATGTTTATGAGTGTATGACTATTGTATCTTTCGCTACAGAGATGCCTAACATGACATTAATTATTGTATCAGGTACTCTCCATTTCAGGAGATGCTATAGGGACCGCATCTTAATTTCCTTCTGGACAAAGAGAAGTTAGACATGCGCTACAACCCTCAAAGTAACTCAAGGTACAAAATTTCCTTGTGGTTAATCAATTCACACTCATTCAATGCACTAACAATCAATATATATATTTATAAATTGTTTTGCAGGGACAAAAATACAAGGCAAAATGAAAGTGCAAATACAATTTGGAAGCAAGGAAAAACTAAGCAACAACAAAGCAAAGGAAAAAACTAAGGTGCGGGAAGATTTGCTTCAAAAAGAGGATTATGAGGGACATCTTTTCGCTTATTGACTTTGGAAAATCCATCGTCTTGTACTCTATCAAGAGTGTTGTTGACCGCTTTTGCAATTCCATCTCGAGTTTCGACCCTCAACCAAGAAATATAGACTTTTGTGGTTTCAAGCTCCTTCTTGTACTGATTTACTTCGGCTATAGAATTTTCGACATTCGTTTTCCAAAAAGCTATTTTCCCTCTCTCCGAAGCTAAGTCCTGAACTAAGCTTTCATTCTTCAGAGTTGCATGTATCAATTTGTCTTCAGCCTCTTTGGTTTTAGAGGATAAAAGATACAGCTGACTTTGTGCATCATTAGCCTTGATAGAAGCCATCTCCAGTTGCTTGTTGAGTTCCTTCACCTTAGCATTGGCAGCACCAAGCTCTCCTTCAGCCTTTGCAGCTCTTGCGGCCGCATCTTTGTATTTTCCTTCAAAATCTGTAACAAAGATAAAAGGTTAATTAATATGGAAATAATATTTAATTTCAAATATGCAATAAAATAAGATACCTCTTGCGAGGGATTCAAAATCTTCTAATTCGTGAGCCATTGCATCTTTAGTAACATCAAGGAAGTCATATTCATTTGAGAGTTTCTGATAATTCTCCGTAAGTTGCTGAAGATCTAAATGACATTGATCTAACTCCGCTTGCTTCAATTCCCACAACTGATTATATTTTTTTGTACATTTTTCAACCTCTTTATGTAAGCGGAAGATATCACTTTCACGCAGAAGAACGGTATCAGATAGGTTGCGGATTTTAGTTTGAGCATCCGCAAGTGCTTTCCCTTTAGCATGAGCCTCTGAAGTTGAGTCATCTCTGTCTTTAATGAGTTCGCTATGTACAAAGAAAACTGAGAATTGTGATGTGATACGGAACGAGAAATTCCCGCAAGGATATTCTGACGTTCCACACAGAGTTTGCGATTCTTCTTCCAATCTCTCATATCGTGCCCGTGCTTCAAGAACGCAATCCTTAGTCCACGATAAAGTAACATTAAATTCCTCTTTCTTGCGGATTTTCTCTCCATATAAAAGCCGGTGATGCGATTCTAATTCATTGTACTTCAGTACGACCAGATTATTTCTATCGAGGAGGTTGTTAAATCTTGTCTTGATCTCCATATTTTCATTATTGACTTTTAAAACATGATCTGTCAAGCGACTAACTTTATGTTGCAGCCTAGTCACAAGGCCTGAACCCCCCGCTGATCCCATGAAGTAATTCAGAAAAACAAGTAAATAATTTAAGAAAAATTGACGAGATGGAAATAATTAAACCTTGATTTTTAAGATCAAGCAATTGTTGACGAAGTGCATCATTTTCCCGCTTCAAACCCGCAGCATCTTCTTCTACAGACCTAAATTGGGTCCCCATTTTCATGGATCGTGCCTTATAAAATTTATAAGTTAAATGTGCAACACTTTGACCTCGGGCAAGCTTCAATTTACAGGATTAAAGTTATAAATAGATGAAAATAAAATGAAATCTAAGGTTATTAAAACAATAAAAATACCTGCAAGAGAGCTTGTTGTGGGAAAGAATACACTTCACCATCTGCAAGCGCAACTGCCTCCGCGAGAGAAGAATGCTGATTTATGTAGAAGGTGGGGTCGGCGTGTTGACCTTGGCCCTTTAGCCAGACATCTTTCACTGTTTCATACGGTGCGGACCGCATGTACTCCCGTAAAAACCATCGAAAGGCTTCCTCCTCCTCGTTTATAAGATTTGAATATCCCGTAATTTCGTTGCCTTTATTCTTTTGCGGGATTTCTTCATTTGTCCGCATCGCCTCAGCGACAGTCACGCTTGTAACTTAGTCCCGCAGTTTCTACCATAATACTTTCCGGTTCACCTTCTACTGCTTTAAAACTGACTGGATCATCTGCTGCCGCAGCGTTAACCTGCTTTCCCTCTCCAACTGCGATATTTTCTGACTCACCCTGAAGAGGGAGATCCTTCTTATCGAACGAACCATATTCACTTGTTGCAGGTTCAAGCGGTTCATCAACAAATAAGGGAGAGAGTTGAAAAAGAAAAGAAGAATCAGGAACGACAGTTTGGTGTAAAAAATTGGCCCCAGCATCTGAAGTTTCCACCGCAGCACCAACTTGTTCCGCAGACTCAAAATTTGTTATTTGAAGTGGCATGTTCTGCTATTCTTCATGTCTCTCTGAAGCAGAGCTACCCTCACCTCTCAAAATTGGGTGATGAACGGGAGAGTCTCGAATTTCTCCTTCCTCCCTGTCAGTGGAAGAACGGGGTGTACCCTTAGCTTTCTTCCGATCCTAATAATAAACCGCAAGAATTCATTAAATAAAATTCATAAGGATTACTATAACTCATTTGTATAAATCAATACCTTTTCTGCGGGAGTTGCGGCTTTGCGTTTAACCCCCGAATCACCTTTTGCGCCCACTAAGGTTTGCGGCTATAAAAAAGAAGAAAAAACAATTAAACAATGTTCAAAGCGTGATATGAAAAGGAAGAGGGAATTTACATACCACATTGGCAACGGAAAAAGCGAAGCCTTCAAAGTTCAACCGCCAAGCACAGTAATTATCAAAACGCGTTAAAAGGTTGTAGACCATGCTTTCTGGGACGAACCGGAAGACCCATGGACCTTCAATAACCAAACAGATACATCTTCGGACTTTATTAAGTTGGAAGATTGGACTCTTGAGCCACCTGATTCATCTACTCCCTTATCTTCATTGTAGCATAGCGGGATGATTTCCTATCTAAAAGGTGATCATCCTGGTGAGAAGCACCACCAGAAACCTTGTTATCATTCTTTCCAGTCATGATAAATCTTTATTTGTATATGAAACTAAGAGAAAATAAGTACATTACAAGCAAGAACAAAACAGAAATGCTACAAAACAGAAGAACAGTAAGGCGTTCGTTGAATCAAAATACAGGCCAGTAAACAATTTTCTGATCAAGGAAAGAAAAAGATCATGATAAAACAACCAGACATCAAAATAAAAGTATCAACATCACCATTATCACCATTCATTCCAACAAACAGTAAACAGATAAACAAGAACATCATCATCATCAATGATTACTCCAAAAGGATTCAAATAAAGAAATTAATAAATAAACAAACACATAAAGGAAAAACTTAAGAGGATTACCTGTAACGAAGTAAAAGACAGAAGAAAATCTGATGATTGGAAGAACATAAAACTTGATCCCGATGCAAAAATCCTTATTCACAAAAGTTTAGGAGAATGAAAAGGCACAGAGGAATCCTTGAAAAATTCATAAGAATGAAAAGCACAAAAACTTTAAGAAAAAAAAGACAAAGGATATAAAAAATGAGATGAGGAGTGTGACTAACATTAAATAGGAGAAGACTGAAACTGACGAACCGTCAAAAACTGAAATAGAGAGAAACTTTATAAGAGATTTGATTTCCTCGAAACCGTCAACTGACAGAAACGTGGGGAGAAAAGTTCCTGCTAACGTAAAAGTCGTGAAAAATAAAGTAAAACGTGGAAAGAGAAGTTATTGCAAGCGTGAAAGTCGAAAGGGTAATAATTATTTTTCCTTTTTAAATTTTTTACCATATGTTAAAATTCAAAAGAAAAAAAAAAAGGCAAATTGTGAGGGTATAAAATCCCAAACTACAAGTGGTCCAATACTACGGAATGAGCATCAGATTACAATAAAACGAGAAACACTGAAACAAAGATTTATAAAAAGTACTGAAACAGACTGCTTCGTTGCATGATCGACACGTGGGATGCGGGAAAGTATGGCACAATGCTCAAAACAGATAACTTTGTTGCTTCACTGACACATAATTTGCGGGAAAGCATGACACAGTAAAGGAATCTTATAAACATCGATGCATGAGAGACACCTTTCAACTGTGCAGGCTGGGGAACAAAAGAAACTAAAGCATGACAAATCAATTTCAATGGCCACATGTCAGACATGCCATGATTCTAATAAGGCCGCAAAGTTCATCCAAATCCAAAACAACAACTTGAGTAAAAACTCGCAGAAGAGTTGCGGAACATCAAGCGAGAAGGTAAAGAAAATAGGAAATACGCATACAAAGTCTTGCGGAAAGCACAAAGAAGTCTTGCGGAAAAAAACGAATATGCCTTGCGGGATACACTACGCTCCGAAGACTGGATAAGAACAAATAGGTGGAGAGTTAGATTGGAGGGACCCATGAAAATTTGCTATAAATACCAAGCTCTCAAACAGGAATAGGGACTGGAAAAATTTGGTTAGAATTGGACATAAGGCATAGGATCAGAGCAAAAAGTTTAGGTATGAGACTTGTGTAAATTTCATAGTATAGTTGTTCTTTGTTTAATTGGATTTTAATCTTATAGCATAATTTCTTTCGTCGTGTATATTAGGACCATTCTAATGCGGTCCGTCTACTCAAACCTACAGATGCACCAACAAAGATGAACGATTGGCCGTTGGAAGGTGAGTGTCAACGGTTCCAGCAAATTATACTGCAATCGAGGTTATCTACGGCTGCCGAGAATTCCATGTTACCTCACGACCGGGTGTCGATATCGGCCTTCATGGAAAGGATGTATCATGATACCGATACCTACCACATGCCATGGGGAGAGATGACCATCACCCTCGATGATATGGTGCAGATTCTAGCTCTCACTGACCGTGGTACGGCGGTGAAGTTTGATTATGTGAAACAGTTAAGCTGGGACTAGCTTTATGTTTACACTGAGAGGTGCTTTGGTTGGGACCGAGTGACTTCCGATGTAGAGTTCGGCCGGTGCGCTTCTTACAATACCAGGCAATTCAGCATGGTACAACTGATGAAATTTTTCAGAGGCACCAAGGCTAAGGAAGAGCTGAACCTAGAGTTTAGCGATGACCAGGTCAATGCTGCAGCTACTACATATCTTCTTTGTGTTTTGGGATATGTAATTTTCCCCAATGCTAGTGGAAACCGGGTCGACGCCAACCTCTTACAACTTTTGCATCCCCTCCACAAAGTTCAAGACTATTCGTGGGGCACCGCATGTCTTGCATTCTTGATGGAAGAGATGAGAAAGGCATCCAGGGAACAGACTAGCCAAATATCCGGGAACATGAGCTTACTACAGGTATTTTGGTAACTCCCTTGATGGTTTGATTGTTATTTACTTTTTCCTCTTTTAAGAATCAATTTTCTCATACTTGGTTTGATATGTACACTAGACATGGATCTATGACCACTTCCCGTCCCTCGAGTTGGCCAAAGAGAATCCGGCATGGGAGAAAGGAACACCTCGAGGAAAGAAATACATCTTTGAGGGCAACCATTCAAGGACTAAGGAGCAGGAGTTGATTTCTTTGAGGAGGAAATTAGACTCGATGGCGTCCAAATATGTATGCTTTGATCCATACATGGAAGACCGAGTTAGTGGTCATATAGCGCGAAGGTATGAGTTGTCGTTCTACTATGGACCCTTGTGGCATCCCACTGGATATGACATGTACAATGCCACAAGGGTGATGCGCCAACTAGGTGGTGTCCAAGAAGAACCTTGGAGTCGTTTCAGGGGAAGGTT
The DNA here is from genome assembly GCA_023531435.1 of Papaver californicum. Taxonomy (NCBI): domain Eukaryota; kingdom Viridiplantae; phylum Streptophyta; class Magnoliopsida; order Ranunculales; family Papaveraceae; genus Papaver; species Papaver californicum. Next base: position 7,507,175 of record JAJJMC010031210.1, on the reverse strand, counting down.
CCAGTTGGACGTCAAAAATTCTACTTGTGGTAAGGACTCTATCGCAGTAGTTTACTTTGATAACCCATCCGTTAAACATTGGAACAATAGGATGCAATCTATGATCAACGAGGGGAGACCTGTCACCTGAGGTGATGAAGCAGATCCACGTTATATGGTATGGTACCGACATCATTCTTATCTTCATGTGATCCGTGAAGATAAAGGAAAGACCACCAGGGTGCCCGAATATAGTTGCATCATCAAAGACAAACCCTCTGGCTATGAAAGGCTAGTACGTAATGTTATTTCCTTTTGATTTTAGTATTACGGATCAAATTTTAGATAATAATCGTTTGATTATTATTGCCTAAAAACAGGAAAAAAAAGTTTGCATTTTTCTCAAAGAAGATAGCTAGGTGCATAAATGCAGGAATGCCGAGAAGATGATGATAGAGCATAAAGACCTCATTGACAACATTGATAATGAAGCCTATGCTAGCAAGTTTGGGGAGAAATCTGTGAATAAGCCTAAGAAGCTAACAACAAAGCACACTAAAAGATCTCGCGGTTCAACGAGTGATGTTGTTGAAGCAAATGTCCCTGAGGGTGAAGCCAATGCCACTGATGCTGAAACATTATTAGCCCCTGGTCCTCGTGCTCCTCGTACCAAAACCAAAAGAGTTAGAAATTAGATTTTGGTTGTTTACTTTAAGGATATGTCTCTGGTGTTTAACATTACTGGTTTTAAATGTCTAAATTTGAAAGGATTTTATTTTCTTATTTCGAGTTATCAATTGAATTGCAAGAGATTTATTTTTAACAAGTTATTTTGTTCAAATTCTACATTATAATCGGTAGATAATTGGTCTGAAACATCTACCGATTATGCATTTTCATCAACAATCGGTAGATAACAACCTACCGATTGTGTTAGTGTTATACAATCGGTAGTTTAAATATCTACCGATTACCCTTACCCCAGGAACTGCGTGTTCCTGGACACATTTTACACTATAATCGGTAGTTTAAGAAAATCTTAAACTACCGATTATGCATTTTCAAAATGTTGGAAAAATTGAAAAAATTGCGATTTCCAATTTGGGGCAACTTTCATAATCGGTAGTTTAAGAAAATCTTAAGCTACCGATTATGCATTTTTAAAATGTTAGAAAAATTGAAAATTTTTGCGATTTCCAATTTAGGGCAACTTTCATAATCAGTAGTTTAAGAAAATCTTAAACTACCGATTATGTATTTTTAAAATATTTGAAAAATTGAAAAAATTTGCGATTTCCAATTTGGGGCAACTTTCATAATCGGTAGTTTAAGATTCAAAATGTTAGGATTTTGAAAAAAAATTCAATTTCCAATTTGGGGCAACTTTCATAATCGGTAGTTTAAGAAAATCTTAAACTACCGATTATGCATTTTCAAAATGTTGGAAAAATTGAAAAAATTTGCGATTTCCATCTTAAACTACCGATTATACATTTTCAAAATGTTGGAATTCTGAAAAATTTTGCGATTTCCAATTTGAGGCAACTTTCATAATCGGTAGTTTAAGAAAATCTTAAACTACCGATTATGAATTTTCAAAATGTTGGAATTCTGAAAATTTTTACGATTTCCAATTTGGGGCTACATATTACAATCGGTAGTAAAAATATTTGTTACATTACCGATTGTTAAAATCGATAGATAATGGTGATCCCAAAACTTCCGATTGTTAATATTCGTACGAACTTAGTGTACATGTTTTCTGTACACTCTTATTACACCAGGCCTCAACGATTTTTTTTTTTTTTGAAAAAAGAGCCGTTAAGACTCTAATCTATATAAGGAGGGTGACCTCTTCTCGTTTAAGCACCTCCAATATATTTTAATTGTCCAACATCGAAGAAATAATCGTATAGATTAATGGCTTAACCGTTCACGGTAGAGGAAGATTTATCGTTATGTAGGCGCTACGTGCAATTCTATCCGAAGCAAGGAGAAGAACGTAGGAAAAATGGTGTAATGAGTATGAGTTATTTGGATAGTGTTCACGAACATTTTTGTGTTGACACCGGGAACCCCAATAACCGTAATAAAGCTGATCTTTTTAGTCGATTTCATTTTATAGGCAGAGAAGTTGATCCATTTGTGAATTTAACTTATCTTGCCAATCGATATCGTTTGAGGGGTGAAACTAATGATGAAGTTATAGCGAGATCTCTCGAGGAATGGTGACGATGGAAACGACCAAATTACCGTTACGAAACTCATTTCAATATCATTAAGGTGATGGACAGATTCAACCCGTTTAAGGTTCGTCCATGCCGCTAAAGCAGAAATGAATTTTCTAAGACAGTGTAATATAATAATTAATATAATAATATTGTAAAACGCCAGATTTATAAACAAAAACCAAAACCTAATTATTCTTCTCTACCTATTCACGCCTATTTTTCTTCTCATTTCCTTCTCTACCTCTGCCTCTACCTCTACCTATTCTCAACTAAAACAACCTCTTTTTCCATTTTTTTTTCTCTACCGATTCTTCTACTCCCTTTACTCACATTCTCCTTTGAAAATGGCTCCAAAATCTTTACCTAAACAATCAAAGAAGGGAAAGGAAAAGATGGTGATAGAGGAGTCCAAAATCATTGAAATCAATTTCAACCGATTCCAATGAACTTCCCCTCCGACCAAAAAATGTTCTTACCCAATCTAAAGAAGGGAAAGGAAAAGTAAGTTACATCCAACTTTTATGTTTTTAGTCATTACTTTGAAGAAATCATGATAATTCTTTTTTATAATTTTCTGAAACAACGCATAATTGGTAGAAATCTGACAAATTTATCTACCGATTGTGCCTCTAGTTCATCATTCCTGAAGAACATCATGCACAATCGGTAGGTATTGCATAATTTTTTCTACCGATTATATAATCGGACATTTACTGAAAACACGACCTACCGATTGTGTATAATCGATTGATATTTCATATTTTTAACTACCGATTATGCGTTTTTGTTTATTTTTATAATAGCTATTGTATAGTTAGTTAATAATCAATGTTTGGGTATGTTCATTAGGGTTATGGATGAAGATGATTCTGAAGATCTTTCTCCGGATCGAAAGGCTGAATTGCTTTCTCGTCCTCTTTTTAATTTTCCGAAAGGAGTTTCTGATGTAGAAATATATCAAATGATGTTGGACGATCCGGATTTCTCACAAATGATGAAGGATCCTGATTTTTGGTGGAACGGTCCTGACAATCCCTTCAATTGGGTTGATGTTTCATCTTCGGATGAAGGATCTGAGGCAGAAATGAATCGAAGGATAGCGGCTGATCCGGATTTTGATCCTCGACTCTTTTTCAGGGAGAAAGACTTCTCGGGCATAAACCCATATTACAATGAATCTGGAGAGTACATAGGTCCAGTTCAGGATGATGAAGTTGTTGCTGATCCTAAGGGGAAGGATAATAATAATAATAATAATAATAAGAAGAAGAAGAAGAAGAAGCGGTTTAAAACTAGGACCAAGTCGAGAGTAACAAGGAGTGGAAGAATTTCATGAGAATTTATATGATGTATTTTGTTTCGTTTTTCTCGGATGTTCTTAGTTTTTTTGAACAAGTTTAATGAACAATATGTAGTAAGTTTATTTGAAAAAGTTTTTCTTCGGATGTTGAAATAGTATTATGAAGTTAGATGTTAAGTAAAATCGGCATAATCGGTAGATAACTATGTTTCTAAACTACCGATTACATACAATCGGTAGTTATTAATTTCTCGTACTACCAATTAACCACAATCAGTAGTTATTTCTGTTCACTAACTACCGATTATGGCAAGAAAAGTCCTGGACAAAAAAACCATTATAATCGGTAGATAAAATTGATCTTTAAACTACCGATTACAAAGTTTAAAATTTTAAAGTTTAATTAAATTCGGCTACAATCGGTAGATATAAATTTTCAATTCCTACTGATTGTGAAAGAATGAAGAGTTAGAAATTTTGGAAGTTTTGAGAAATTCAATTTGGGGCAACACCTATAATCGGTAGTTATGGTACTCCATTAAACTACCGATTATGAAATCAAAATCCTAAAAAAAAAAATTGGGAGTTGTATACAATCGGTAGGAAAAAAATCACGAGCCTACCGATTGTACAAAACTAAAACTCAACTAAATCAATCTAAAACACTCTCAATTTCTATTCCAAAACTAAAACTCAAATTCATCATCTAACACTAAATATAACCAAATTAATTGCCTAATTAATCAAAATTAACACTAATTAAATAAGGGTAGATTAGTCATTATATAAAATATATGGATAAGGGATGTATTGATATTACTTCACAATGACCTTATTTTGTTTTATTAGTCGCCCCAAATTGGTTTTTGGCGCCCTCAAAATGGCCAGGATAAAAAATTCCTAATCTTCTTTTCCAACAAATTTGTTATAGAGACAGGAGCCTTGAATAAATTTAAAAAGTACAATGGCAGACTAGAAAGTACATGTTTAATGAGTGATCTTACCCCCCACCCCTTTAGACAACTAAGATTTCTGCCAAGTAGCAAGTGTGCTATCGAATTTTTCGACAACTGGATCCCATATGGCTTTTGAATTAGACTTAGCACCCAGTGGAAGACCAAGATATAAAATGGGAAGTTTATCAGTTTGGCAACCGATTCTCTGAGCCCAGGAATCCAACAAAGGTGTCTCTCCCAAACCCACCAATCTGGTTTTGATTTGTTTACCCTAAGTTCTGAGACCAATTCAAAACACTTCAATGCACTGAACAGAAAGTGAATTTCCTCCCAATCATACTTGAGAAAGATAATTGTGTCATCAGCGTACAGTAAATGATAAAACCTTTGATCTGTTTTTACAGAAAATCTAGTAAGAAGGCCATTAAGAGTAAGTTTATCAAGGAATCTAACAAAACCATCCATTGCAATATTAAATAGCAGGGGAGAGAGTGAATCACTCTGACAAACACCCCTTGAACAACCAAAAGAACTAAAAGATGATCCATTTATAAGTACAGAGAATGTGACTTTGGAGTAGCAAAAATGAATCCAGTTGCACCATTTTTCTTTGAATCCAATCTTTCTAAGAATCAATTGTAAATATAACCAGTTGATCTTGTCGAAAGACTTCTCAAGAACAATTTTACATATGATTCCAGGCATTTTCTCCTTAATCTTAGATTCCACAATCTTGTTTGCAATCAGAATACCTATCATGAATGTGTCTACCCTCCACATACGAAAATTCAGATTCAGAGATGATCTTGGGGATTAACATTTTATCGTCTACTAGCCAAAACTTTTGAAATGATCTTATACATGCTGGTGAGTAGACTGATTTTCCTAAGATCTAATACACTTTCCACATGATTTTTTTTTGGAATTAAAGAGATAAAAATGGAATTATGCAAAGTATTTATCTTACCTTGTCTATTGAATTCAACAATAGTGCTCATAATATCTTCTTTAAGGAAATACCAACACTGTTTAAAGAAGATGGTTGGATAACCATCGAGGCCTGGAGATTTAACAGCAGCAAGCTCATTAATTGCCTCAAGAACTTCCTCTTCAATCATGACTTTCTCAATGAAAGTTGCTTCATCTTCTGGAATATTCTTGAACTCCAAATCATTAACAGAAGGCCTATTGAGAAAGTCTTCTTTAAAGAGGTTTTGAAAATGGTTGAGAATATTGAATTTAATTTTTCTCATATCATCAGTCAGTTCCTCATCAAAAATTAGATGCTTGATTATGTTTTATTTTCTTCTATTAGATGCGAAACTATGGAAAAGGGAAGTATTCATATCCCCTTCTTTGAGCCACTGTACTCTAAAGTTTTGCCGAATGGATCTTTCTAACATGAGAGAAACATGTTCAAATTCAACTTTGGATTTGAGCCTAAGCGTTTTTTGTTTTCTATTAGCTTGCTGCATTTCCTCTAATCTATCTACAGAATCAATATTGTGAAGAAATTGTTGTTTCTTAAGATTGAGATTACCTAATTCTTCCTTATTCCATTTACTCGATATCTTCTTTAAAGCTTCAAGTTTGTACCATAGGGTGGATCTCGGAGAACCAGAGAAAGAAAGAAAATTCCACCATTCTTATACTTTTTCGATAAATCCAGGAACAAGAAACCACATTGCTTCAAATCTAAAAGGAGGAGGGGTCCAAGATGCATCAACAGTGTCAAGCAATAAAGGCAGATGATCTGAAATAGGCCTTGATAAAGTTGTTTGGGTAGCCAATGGAAACTTATGTTCAAACTCTGCAGTGATTAAGAACCTATCAAGCCTACATAGAATGGGATTTTCTTCACCACTAGTCCAAGTGAAGCTAGATCCTTTGAGTGGTAGATCAATCAACTCATGAAAAATAATGAAATCATTAAAATCTAGCATACTTTGAGATGTTCTTCTACAATTTTTCTTCTCTTCACAACTTCTAACAACATTAAGATCACCACCTAAATCCCAGGGCAAACAAGGCCACATACCTCTGTTTGTAGAAATCTATTCCCATAGATCATCCCTTAGAGAGGAGTGATTAGGACCATAAACATTAGAAAAGCAGAAGCGAAAACCATCATTTCTGATAATACCTTCAATAGTCAGAGAATAAACACCTTCAAAAGAAGAAGAGACTTCAAAAACATCTAAATCCCATAGAATTAACAGACCTCCATACCTACCAACCGAGTTTTGTGTCACCCAACCAAAAATTTTGAACCAAAAATTTGTAAAATATCTTTTTTTTGTGCAATTTTCTAGAATATTTTATTGTAAGAAAATTAAATAAGCTTTAGATGATTTGATGAAATTTTTAACCATAATTCTGCGAAATTCAGAGCGCAGACCTCGTACATTCTTAGATAAAAGCTTGATATTCATTTTAGATGTTCTTTATCCTTACCTCTGGTTGACCTACGTGGTGTAGGAGAAAAATTATCTGCAGAAAAAATACCCAGTCTTTTACGCTCTCTTAGAGTAACCACAGTGGGCAGAGCATACCAAACGACCAAAGAGTAAAAATTTTACTCTTTGGTCCGCCTCAAACGCAGCGGGTGCACGAGTAAATTTGATCGGGCGTTTGTATAAGTTAGCGCCTGTAGTTGGGCGGTTGTCTAAGGTAACGTCTGTTGAAACGGGCGTACGCCTATGAATACGTTTCGGTGGGGCAGACATTTGGTGAACGCTCGATGACATTCGTAACCCAAAAGAACGCCTGATGATAGACGCACCCCTAGATGCACGCCCCAGAGACGGACGCTCTCTTGGTCGAACGCCTGATGGGGAGGAATCATAACCAAACGCCCGTTATTTTTTTACACGTGCAACTGGTACGTGTTTCAGCTGAGATGGGCGCACGCTTAGACATTCGCTTGAAGCATCAGGCGTTTCCTTAGCCGAACGCGCGTCTCACCAGGCGGAAGGCTGGGTGAGCTTCTGATGTAGAATTCAAATCAGTTAACGCCCCATTCAAATCAGTTAAGGCCTGATGTTTAAAATACCCAACAAAAGATGAAAGAATTAGTAACAAATCAATTTAACGTCTCATTCAAATTAGTGAACGCCTGATGTTTAGTTGCTACAAAACAGACTAATGTGGTCTCATGTAAAGCAGTAAAGATATGCATGAACAGGTGCATTAGAAAGGTTTGGAGTTCAACACTAATTAAACTCATCTCACAAAGCCAACAAGAAGGTGCTTCATGAACAGTTAGAACTTTCTCTGTGACGTAGACATAGACGCACGCTTAGAACCAGGCGAAGCCATATACGCACGCTTGAAGTAGGCGGATCTATATATAGACGCCCACACTTAGGCGGAGACGTAGACAGACGCTTGATTTGGGCGTTGATTTGGTTAACGCCTCTCATTGGGCGTGCTCCTACCGTAACGCTCTGCTGGACACAACGTTGGGTGAACGCTTCATCAGGCATAATTTTGGTTCACGTACGATAAATGAAACATAAGTCTAGTATTACGCCTGCCACGAGACGGTGGTCGTGTCGTAATCAACCAAAATAATCGAGTTCTTACTCTTCCAAAATAGATTAAAGTATAGCAAATAAGAACAAGTTCGTTCCCACAAGGAGGCAATAGATTACTATATATTTCAGTCACGTAAACAAGTAAACAGGGGGATTTTGTTGTCGTTTTAATAAACTAAACTGAGCTAAAAGTAAATATGCAAGTAAATAGAGATGTGAAATAGGGAGAAAAAGCATTGGTTAGAGATTTCATCGTCCGTTATCCAACATGTTATCAATCAAAGCATACTCAACATTCATGCATTAGTAATACCAAAAACCCTAAAGTAGCCAGTTATCTCGTCTACTTCGGCAAAACTCCTAATATCATCACAGAATGAGTACCTCCACCCTATGAATTCTTATGCACCGGATAACCTGAGTGAGTACCTCCACTCAAGTTCAACCCAATGATAGCTATGGTCTTTGTGAGTTGAGGTTAATCTAAACAACCCAAGTGAGTACCTCCACAGGATTTAGCCTAGGTCAAGCTTCTACACATATTCGTATGGCAACATCCCGTCGTTAACAAATATGTTATACTACTTGTAACCGGAGTCCCTCGACAGAATGTAATCTCAGAACTCCAGTCTAGTAATAGATATCAATGCTTATTTATCTGATTCCGGACTCAAACAAATCAGCAATCAGTCATATATCATTATACTTGGTAGAACATGAACGATATTAAAAACAACATGAAATCATGAGATATGCGCCATTCAATTAATAAACATGTCTTTAAACATCAGATTACATCCCTAACCAATATAGAAGGGTTTAGCTCATCATGGGTTTCTCAAAACCCATGGAAAATAATTAAAAGATAAATTACTCAAACCCGGAAAGATTGCGATGAACAATTGTGGCTTCGAAGCGCAGATGCAAAGATAGCCAGCAGCCTCCAAAACGCCTTCAGCCTTTTTCCTTTGCTGTCTTCTTCTTTCCCTCCTGTATTGTATTTGTTTCACCGTGATATATCCCCTCTAAAACTCCTGGATACTTTGGTATTTATATGTCCTTTAATCCCTAAAATCCTTGCATGTAGCCTTTGGAATCCTAGTTTGTCTCAAACTCTCCTTGCGTAGCCAACTTGTGGCTAACTTGATTGCTAGAGCCTTTGATGATGAACCTGACCTCCAATAAACCATTGGGACTTCAATATATGTTATATCTACCCCTACAATAGGCTTCCCACGAGAAAGGCCTAATTTCTTCATGTGGAATTCGAGTTAGCCACTTAGCCAATCCTAGTAGAACTAGGAAATGTGCTAAGTATCCATATTTCACTCCAACAAGGTATATCAGCTCCAAATCCTTTCCTAAACCCATATGATGTCTAAAACATAGCTAATAACCCACCAAGGCTATCCACTAGCCCATCAAACCATTCTAGCCCTTCAAATCATGACTTAGCACATTACCGCATCATGCTCCAGCCGCACTTGCGCCTGGCCGCTGGCAGCGTAGGCCAAATAAGCCACTTCGGGGCTTTGCCCATATCTTCCTCAATTCTGATCAGAATGACTTCATTCTTTCACCATTGGCTTTTTAATTCAATTCCCTACACTGTGGTATGTGAAAGGCCTATTTTAAGCAGAGTTTCACTGGCTCCTCGGTGATTCTAGCTCTTAAGCTCCATTCTGCGGGTTTCTGAACTGTAACCTGAAAAGGCGACTAAACTTCGAAAGTAATCAAAATACCTAATAATTCACTCAAATATAGCACATAAGGGTCAGGAAAAACTACTTTAAATGTATGATTTATGCACCTATCAAATTCCCCCACACTTGCCTTTTGCTAGTCCTCGAGCAAACTATCAATCTAACTAAACTAAAAAGAATAAAAATACAACTCCGTATCGTCGAGTAAACGGCTGCACTTAGCATGTGCAACAAGCCTTTAAACCCTAGGTGTTCCTAGTGGACGAGTTATAGTCTCGTGAGGGTTTACAAGAGATATACCCACAAAACCTACTTCAACTTCCAAAAATTCCAAAGCACCTGCATACGATAAGCTACGAAGACATAAAGTTTCTACATACCAACAATAAGAAGTCAGAAATACCAAAGAATATTATTCTCATGCTTAATCCTTGAGTTTGGAGAAAACCACCAAATAAAAGAGTCCCGGTTCGAGAGTGACCGAATAATTCTGCCTCACCAATAGGGTTTTATGAAATTGACACTCAAAAGGCGCACTTTATGGTTCTCACAGATGTGTAGGCGAGAATGAAGATAGAAAGCCTACACATGTTGACAGATAGGAAGGAAAGGTAACCTTCCGAGTCATATTAAGATGTGATCCCATAGAAAATGGGACAAGAAAGAACCCCTTTTTTATTTTTCTAGTGATCTCTAAGAAAGGAAATCAACCATTATGCGAAGATGGGAATTGTTACTTACCTTCTCATCCGGTCGGCAATCAGCACCACTCTCCCAACATTCCATAGAAACGTCTTTGGCCTCAACTGTAGGTAATGAACTCTTGCACTTCATAGAACTCGACACTTTTTAGCTCTTTTTCTCTTCACGGCCTGTACCACTTTAAGCACTATAACTCAGAATGAATATCTCCGGATACTGTAACTCAGAAAGAATAGCTATAGGTCAGCAAAAAATATATTTTCTTCTTTTTTCTCTTTATTCCATATTCAGCAACTCTTTTTCACGTTTTTTTTCACGTTTTTT
>JAJJMC010031210.1:7211210-7496344 GCA_023531435.1 Papaver californicum | reverse complement strand
TTCTCATGGATACTTTTGCTATTTTTCTCAATTTTTTGATTCGTGAGTTTTTTCTCTTCCCGTGAGTTCCGTTTCGTCTCTAAATCTGTATAGAATCCACACCTTTCGATTTCTTTCGCTTCTGTAAGTCTTCAACATGTTTAATTGTATTGTTGCTTACTCAAATATGAATTTTTCTCTTTGAATTGTCGCTTGCACCTTGACGGTCTTCAACTTTCCTTCAAATTTTTGATGTTCCGCTTGTTGATGATGCTATGTTTCTATGGACGTTGTCGAGAGAACGATGCCAACTGCAAACCAAACTACAAGAATAAGTTAGCAACTCTGATGACACCCTCATGATTGATAAAAAATAGCACTCAAGAGATCAAAAATAGTGCTGAAAATTGGTGCGAGGTTAGGTAGCTCATCATTCTACCCGGAATTAGCGCAGATGACACACTCTAAACGTATAATTGAAGGTCTGGTGCCTCACTCATGGGTATTGAATGATCACAAGTCTCCCATGTACTCTCCTACCGGCAATTTAGGTCCATTTTGGTCGGCTCTAGCCTCTCAAAAACTAAGCACTCCGAATGTAGTTCTCTAACAGTTCTAAGTTCAGTTGTTTCGAGTCGAAATCCGTATGTAAACGTAGCTAGTCATATGCCAAGTGACTCTAAAATCTCTAAAAGTTGAAGGTTTTCATGCAAATGTGTGTATGCCTAACAATTCTACGTAAAAATCTATATGCCTAAATACTCCCCCACACTTAAACATTACATTGTCCTCAATGTAAATTGAATCATCCAATGTACCGTCAAGATGGGAAATTCTACATGCTCAAAAATAAATAAAAATTCAGCAACAAAAATAGTATACAATACCAATGGGTTGCCTCCCATTTAGCGCTTAGTTTAACGTCTATAGCCCGACTATCCGATCTCCCGTAGACCAATAATCTGAAAATTTGGGGATCCACCCATAAAACAATCTGCATTTCAAATGTTAACTTCACAAAAATATTAATACTATAAAAGAATAGTGAAGCTATCGCTCGATAGAAGTTTCCCCCACACTTAGTCTTTTCTACACTCGGAAGTGGATAAAGAACATAGAATTCGGGAACTTCTAGCCCTTCAAATCATGACTTAGCACATTACCGCATCATGCTCCAGCCGCACTTGCGCCTGGCCGCTGGCAGCGTAGGCCAAATAAGCCACTTCGGGGCTTTGCCCATATCTTCCTCAATTCTGATCAGAATGACTTCATTCTTTCACCATTGGCTTTGTAATTCAATTCCCTACACTGTGGTATGTGAAAGGCCTATTTTAAGCAGAGTTTCACTGGCTCCTCGGTGATTCTAGCTCTTAAGCTCCATTCTGCGGGTTTCTGAACTGTAACCTGAAAAAGCGACTAAACTTCGAAAGTAATCAAAATACCTAATAATTCACTCAAATATAGCACATAAGGGTCAGGAAAAACTACTTTAAATGTATGATTTATGCACCTATCAGACGGAGACGTAGCGCAACGCCTACAACGAGACGCATACCTAGCTGAACGCTCGACTATAACCTCGTTTAGTCCAGTACTCTGACCATTTTTGATCGTGAACAGTGTCGAAAGTGGACCAAATACTAAATATACTCGCCCCACTAATTTTCAATTTGGACGGACCAAAGACCGAATATGGATTTGGTCCGTCATTTAGTCCAATGGCTATGGTCGCTCTTAGCAGCTTTTTAGGGATGATTGGTTGTTGTTCAGGATGAGTAAAACCAGGTGGAGCATCTTCAATTTCTTCCAAGGAGTTCTGACCACTAGAAAAATTGCATATCGACTTTTTATCTTCGACGTTAGCATCTAAATGAAATGGAGTTAAATATGATTCTGAATTAGTTACAGAGCAAGATTCAGAAGTACACTCATGTGAAGAGCTATTAGGGCAACTGCAGCGGTTGGACCATACCAAAGAGCAAATACCAAATTTGTTTGCTCTTGAAAAAAAAACACAGAGGTTTGAACCCTAAGTATGATCTTACGCTTATCTAAAGAGGGTCAACGAACGCTACATTAGAATAACATTAGATTACAGAGACGTCTGTGTAGGGAGACGTTTGCTGTTTGACGTTCAACTGGATAAGCGTTTTGAACCCTAAGGATCAGACGCCCTTGTAAAGGAACGTTGACGCTGCGTTAACAAACGCTCACCTAGTGGAGCTTCTAGTGGATCTTGCCTAAACGCTCACCTAGCAGAGCTTCTAGTGCCATAAACGCTCACCTAGAAGAGCTTCTAGTGCTGGTTCCTAAACTACTTGAGGATAAACGCTCATCCACTTGAACGTTTACCCTGTCGACGCTCATATAGGGGAGCGTGATCACCATTATTGCAAAACGTCTTCTTAACATAGCGTATGTTAATCTGGCGCTGCTTCAAGGGGACGTTTTAGTCACACGCTCTTTTAATACAACGTTAAAGCATACGCTTTTATGAGTGAACGTTTCACTAGACGTCATTCTGCAACGACGTTCGTGTTTAGAAACGTTCTCCTACAAAAACGTTTAAGGTTAACGCTGTGCTAGAAGAGCGTCCGACTAAACTTAGGTTTGGTCCGGTTGGTGGACCAAGTATGCTCGGATACTGTTCAAAATCTCGAATAAATCCTATATATGATCGCCCATTGCGCCTCACTTTCACCGACCAAAGAATAAAAATAGTCTTTACTCTTTGGTATGGTCCGACCGCTGCAGTTGCCCTTAGGAGCCCTATCAATATCTTCAGTAACCGATTCTTCAGGAAGTACTGCAGCAAAAAAAATATTCAAGGGAATTGAGGTCTTCAATTTGTGGATATTTTTTTCGAGGCTCTCTACCAACAATCTTTGAAGCAAAAATGAAATCTTCAATAATAGGAGTTTCTTCAAAACTTTTAGTTTTATTATGTAGAGGTGCAACCTTATTATCAATAGGACCATCTTTTATCAACCTAATTTCTAGCATTTTCTTTGAAATTGTGATGTCATAGTTGAAATTTATCCCAGATTGTAGACCAACCTTAAGTAATCTATCAATTTCCGGCAACAACCAGAAAGTTGATGAAGGGGAGGGGCAAAGGGGATTAAGAGGTGTGGGTAAAGAGACTGGGGCAAGCGAAAGGGGTGGAAGGCCGAAAATCGAGGGCTGAGGGTGGGGAGAGATAATGAATGATCTACTCGGGGAATAAAAAGGAGGATTGAGACAAAGGGAGAAGAAAATTTGAGGAATGAAATTTGAGACAGGAGAGTAAGGAGAAGAATAAGGGATTTGAAAAGAAAGAGAAGGGGATTGAAGAGAAGACGAGAAAGAGAAAGACTCACTTTCGGAAATGGTGAGTTTAAAAGCGGGTTTGAGATATGGATTCGGTGGGCACGAAAAAGATGAGGGGGAAGATGGGATTGAGACCCTAGCGTTGCAGAAGTCAACATTTGGGCTTGAAACAAAATGGGTTGAAGAATGCTTTTTGATCCAAGATTTCTTAGGCGGGATGTGAGGTGAACGAAGGGATTTTGAAAACGATTCTGATGAGCGGGAAGATGAGAAGTTAGAAGAAGTAGCAGCAAAAGAGGCATCGGGAGTAGAAGGAATGTGAGCTGGATTTCTTTTCTGACGCTTGTTGCTAGTCCCTTTGGAACCAAATTTTTGATATCTGCGCCTTTTACCATTTTTGCTTTCAGAATTAATAAGTGATATTTCCGGTTGAATTTCAGGCAGAGCAATTGAGATCTTCTGTAAATGTGGATGTGGGGAATCCTCAAAACCTTTGATGTCAACAGTAACCCCAAAAATACCATATTGAGTATGCAACTCAATGAATCTTGGGATATTATTAATCCCTAGAACATTTCGAATTTTCATCCTTATAACAGACATATCACTTAGGTCAAGTGTATGTTTATCAATGACTAGATCTCACTACATGATTTGGCAAGAGAATGAAATATATCTAAGGGTAAATGCAGCGGTTGGAATAGACCAAAGAGCAAAGAGCAAATTTGTTTGCTCGTGAAAAAAAAGAACACAGCGGAAAGTCTACTAAATATGATCTTACGCTTATCTAAGTAAGCGTTAGTTAACAAACGCTATGCTAGAGTAAACGTTTGGTTACAGAGACGTCTATGTAGAGAGACGTTTGCTATTTGACGTTCATCTAGATAAGCGTTTTGAACCCTAAGGATGAGACGCTCTTGTAATGTAACGTTGGGAACTCAAACGCTGCTCTACGGAAGCGTATACTTAAACGTTCTCTCTGGATAGCGTTTTTCATATCAACGCTATTCTGAAAAGACGTTAAAACTTAAACGCTAACCAGGTGAAGCGTTTGTAAATAAAACGCTCCCAGTAAAGTAGCGTTTCCTGTTTTATAAACTAAAACGTTGAACTATAGGAGCGTTTTAACGAAAACGTTCTGCTAGAGGGGCGTTTATAACCTAAACGCCTCATTAGGTGGACGTTGTATTCATCAGCCAAAATGCTATTAATGTACCACTAACTTTCTATGTAATAGCAAATACACCAACAAAGATTTCACAAACTAAATGCAGTGCTAAATTTAAGAGCTTAATAACTTGAAAATGTATATAATTAAAGTTAGGGTTTTGAGTTGATAGATGATGAGTTATGGGTTACTAACATGAAGGTGCCAAATGAAGAACACAAGAAATCTTCTCAACCCCAAAGCAAGAGGACCATTTTAATAAGAAGCGTTACCACCAAAACGCTCTCCTACACGAGCGTTATCCTACTTCATCCCTCACTACGCTCACCCAACAGAGCGCATACTCTCGTAACGCTCATATAGTTAAGCGTAAATGAATACATATCTTCTTAGTGTAGCGTTTTGATAATTAACGCTGCACCACGTTTAACCCACACGCTCTTCTGGCTTGCGTTTGTTCTACAAACGCTCTTTTAGTATAACGTTATAGAAACGCTTTTATAAGTGAAAGTTTCACTATACGTCTTTCAGCAACGACGTTTATGTTTAGAAACGTTCACCTGCAAAAGCGTTTTGGGTTAACGCTGTGCTAAAAGAGCGTCCGACTAAATTTGGGTTTGGTCCAGCTGCTCGACAAAACTTGGTCGAATACTGTTCAAAAACTGGACCAAATCATATATTTGCTCGCCCGTTGCGGCTCACAAAAGCGGACCAAACAGTAAAATTGGTCTTTACTCTTTGGTCTATTCGACCGCTGCAGTTGCCCTAAGGACCAATATTGATAAGGAACACATGAGAAGCGGACATGGAAATCTCTTGTTGTAAAGTACCTTTGAATCTGAAGAAATTCTTGCCTCCATACAAAAACATTGATAGTGATGTCTTTAAAATTAAAACTAAAATTCCAGTCATCAATTTGAAAATCGATAGACGTATTAACATACATAACTTTTCCGATCGACCTTGTCTTGTTCTCTCCTGTGATATGAGCGAAACGGAGGTTATTGTAAAAGTAAATTTGAAGATACAAATATAAATCACTGTAATAGCAGAAATTTTATAGCACGTTCTCACCAAAAGAAGTTATATATGTGGTAGAGATAGCATAGAGAAGGCATAACAATTTTGAATCTAAAAAACAAATTACCAAAACTACCTTTGGACACTTGCTAGTTCTAAGCGGATAATATAATTCATGAATTAGACATCACAAAAACATTAAAGTTGGGATGAACAACCAATAATCCTATACAAGTTGAATTGCATGGTTAAGGGCATCCACAATGGGACGATCAAACCCATCGATCAAAGTTCAAAAAATTTGATCTTTGATCGGGGGTAAGAACAGGGGGAGATGATCAAGCGAGTTTCTAGCACGGCGTTTGGTGGCAAGTGAGGTACTATTTTCTCGCTTGAAAAAACGGACTAGGCAACAGGCGAGATCCCAAAACCCCGCCCAATACCCAAGCGGAATTCCATTCTTTCGGCTGTTGAAGCGACGTCCCAAACACTCGCTTACCACCCTGCGAAGAAACCGTGTTATGAAATGACCTGGGCGAGAGAGTAGAGGGTCGTCCCTCGAACGTGCGAGTGATTTGTGTGGGATAATGACGGGCGAGTGGGTAGGAAGTCGTCCGGGTGCATGATAAGTGCATAATTTATACATTTTAAGTATCATTTCCTTATTCTTATTTGCTAGATTTTGTGTGAATTACCGTGTTTTATTATTACTTTTCTAGTTTGTGCGTTTTATTAGGTTACGTCTCTGAAACAAGCGAAATGGAGCTTTACAAGAGAAGAATTTCCAAAGACCCAGTGGAGCTCAGTCTATTCCAGGATTTCTACCCTCCATCTTGTAGAGAATTTGGTTAAGAATCCAATGGCGAAAGAACGAGGTCATTCCGACTTCGTATGAGAAAGTTACGAGCAAAACAAGAATTAGGGGCAAATTGGTCATTTACTAGGAGATTACTATTTACACCCCTTCATAAGCTAAGGGCCAGCTGAATTCAAATATGGTTATGGGCACCCGCACTATTACTCAGGGCTGCCAGATTTTTAAAGTTATCAAGGCGCCATTTTCCCACAAATTCAAATCATGAAGATTGATCATAATCGTGATCAAATGATGATGGGTCTGTTGATGGTGATTAAAGAGTTTTGGATTAGGTTAGTTGATCCTGTGATGGCAGCGATGATGGAGTTTGAGGCTGCTGTGATTGAGAAACACGAACAAGGTATAGATGTGGAGCTGTGGAATAGAACAGATGGATTTGGGTTGTTAGTGACGATGAGTTAATGGCATCGAAGATGACGCTGTTGATGGTGGCTTTGGTCAGTGATGTCTTGGTGGCAAAGAAGAAATGAATACAGTTTGATTCTCGAGCGTTGCAGTGTGCTGTAATGGTGTTAGTGCTGCCAACAATGGTCTGTGATGGATGGTTTGAGTATGTGGCAGTGATGGCTCAAGTCACTCGATAATGGTAGTCTGTGGTGGTGGTTAAGTTAGAGGTGACAATGAGCTCGAGTTGTTGTGGTTGTTTTGATGAGAAGAGAAAGCATGTGATTGGTGATTGCGTCCATGAACAGAGAGTTTGGGTGTTGCAGTTCAAAGCATTAAAGAAGGAAGTTGAGAGCTCGGGCCTTTTAGTTGGGTTGAAGGTGTGTGCTGTTGGCAGTTAGTAAGTGAAGATGGAAATGTGGGTTGTCTGTGATCATTAGTTGATGAACTTGATAGTGAGAAGTCGCTCAAGCTTGACGGTGATGTTTCTGTGTCCGTTCACGTGATGCTGCTGCCACCAACTGGAGAGATGACAAAGGCAGTGAGACTCGATGAAGCAGTATGGTTATGCTGTTTACAGACTCGGGTTATGCTGAGTTGAGCTCGAGTCTGTATTGGTGGGACATCAATGAATTGGTGATGGAGTGGCTGCTGTGTGATTGGCAGTGTTGTGCTGATGGGTTTCGAATCATAGTTTGAGTTTGAATAGGATACGATTAGAGAACAAGAGGATTCAATGAAAGTCAGGTGATGGTTTGAGCTTGAACCGTGTTGTACAAGGAAGGTGTTGGAAGAAGCCGATGATGATTCCCCGACAAGTCAGGGAAACAAGAGTTTTAGGCGGATAAGGATCTTAAAACTTGAGACATAATTCTGGCAGTATTTGTCGTGCAAGACTTGAAGTAACCGTGTGTTGCAAGAAATGGAGATGTACACGGAAAAGGTTTTTCCTGGTTGGCTATATATAGCCTGGTACTACACATACAAGAGGGATATACACATACCCGGAGCCAGACAATCTCTTTGACGTAACAAAGACATACTTCCGGACACAGCCAGAGAAGCTTCACATACAGAGATTTTCGGACAGAATTGACGAAGTCGGAGGAACACTGAAAAGGATTAGTTTATTTTTCTTAATTAATTTTTATGGCTTTTGAGAAAGCCATGTTAGGCTAATTCTCTTGTTAGGACGAAACGATGAACTTGTAGAGACGATTTTTATTTGTGTTTCGAAACTAGGGTTTTTAACTGTATGAACTAAATATTATTAATTTGTCTCTCTCTCAACGTTTTACCGTCTCGATGATTTTTCATGTTCTATGCCATGTATAGTTCATTGTTTGATTAGTAGAAGGACTCGTTGAATCCTCGTATTAAATCGTTTTATGAATATTCTTTGACTCTTTATGCCCCGTATATTTAGTACTTCGAAATTCTACTTTAGGTTGAGAACAAATAATTCTTTTTGAAAATTCTTTCTTTAGTGCTTAATTAAAAATCTTCCGTGTATTAGTAGCCAGATTTGATACTGTACATGAGTAAAATTGAGACCCTATGTGACGAACACAATTAAATCCTAATCTACGACGGATTCCCGGAACCTTAACATTTTCCTCGTACTGTTTTTAAAACTTTATTAAATAATTTTAATTCATTAGTTAATTTAATTCTTTATAAAAAAACCTAAAAAAAAATATTTTAATCTAAACTCCTCGTGGGAACGAACCGTATTTGCTCTTGTCTACATCTTTCGACACTGTGCGCTTGCGGTAAAACAAAGTCGGTTTTCCGACGCATCAAGTTTTTGGCGCCGCTGCCGGGGAGTTGTTTTTCAATTAAATTTTATTTTTAGACTTTTATTATTTTGTTCGCTTTTACGCTTTTTGGTATTGATCTTCTGCTATAGGTTTTGGGGGAACGGAAACGAAAAGAAATTTAGCCAAAGATTTTGGTAATTAAAAGACTTGGAGTAAAGTTAAAACTGAAAGAACGTAGAAGAAGACAAATAGTTAATTTTTACTTATTAGGATTTTTATTAGCTAATTCAATTTAGAAAACTGTATTAGGAAATTTTTGATTATTTTTGTAATTTTCTTTTAATTTTGGACATTACGGACATTATTATTATTTTTAAATCCTACGGAAGGGTAGTATTAAATATAAACTGCACAGGGAAGGACGACAATTACGATATTGTCTCGGCCCCTTGGGTTCGTACACTGACACAGGAGTCAGTGGCCTGAGTCGACTTCAACGAATCATCCCCCGTCAGTTACGGGAGGTAAGATTCGATCAACCCACGAATCCCTTGCAAGTGGGTTTACTGTATTCCTTCTTATGCATATATGTTGAGGAACTGAATACGGATTTACTTTTCTAGTAAAGGGAAAGAACTGCCATATAAGATAAGGACTCGGATTTCATCACCGTTTCCTTCTTGCCCGCTTTAGGAACACGTTACCAAACGCGAACCTAAACCTTAAAATTTTGACTAGAAAGAGACTGATAGGGTAACGAGCTTAAAGGAAACTCATTCAAAAGGTCTGTATTGGTTACTTTGTTAGCCTAACTCGAAGTTCAGGAATATTATTTTAAGTTGATTAGAGCCGCCTTGTAACCCAGGGAAAAGTTGCCAAAGAGACAGGGTTATCAAAGCTCCTTAGAGCTTATCCTGTTTCTCTTCGACTTAATCTAATTCGGATCGTTCTAAGAGGTTTGCTAGAACTGTAACTAGTTTCCTTTCAAAAGAATAGAAGCTGGTCTAGAAACAATCTAAGTGGAGCCATCATGCTTTTTGTTTGCTAGATTCAATAGGTGATTTGGTTGAGTCAGCCTTGCTTGTGATTGTTTAAAATTCCCTTCCAATTAGGACTTATTTTTATTTTTTTAGTTTTAGTATATGCCCAACACACAGGTGGGTTGGGATAGAGATCAGGACAATCGTCTCGTTAGAAATAATCCATTATTCATGGATAGAATCGATAATGGGGGTGTGGACCCTCCAGTTAAAACTTTGAGAGACTACATGTACCCGACTAGAGTCTCTCAACCGTCATGCATTGTCTTGCCTACCACAAAAGCCCACTATGAAATTAAGACTAATACCATCCAGGCTTTGCCAAACTTCTATGGCAGAGAAAATGAACACCCTTACTCCCACATTAGAGAATTTGAGGAACTGTGTGGAACCCTGAAGATTAAAGACTTGACCGATGAATATTTGAAATTGAGATTGTTTCCTTTCTCTTTAAAAGATAAGGCAAAATTGTGGTTTGATGCTTTACCATCTTCATCCATCCATACTTGGGATGCGATGACTAAGTTATTTGTGCATAAATTTTTTCCTAGGCATAGAATCACAGCCTTACGTCAATGTCTTAATAGTTTCTCGCAGCAAGATGGAGAATCTCTCCAGGATTATTTAGAAAGGTTCCATGAACTTCTGATGCAATGTCCATACCATGGATTTGATACCTTGAAACTTACTATGATCCTCTATGAAGGATTAGATCACAAAACAATGACCATGGTAGAATCACTATGTGGTGGTAATTTCGGTGATAAAACCCCTGAGGAGGGTTATAAGTTTTTGCATGAAGTATCTGATAAAACCCAGGATTGGGGGGTTAAGGAGTCCATAAGGTCAATGGCTAGTAGAAAGGGGGTGCATATAGTTGATATCGAATTCGACTCTGAAGCAAAAATAGCTTATTTGACAAGAAGACTAGAATCATTAGAACTTAGTACTAAATCTAGACCTTTTGTTGAGTCTGTGGACCAAGCCACTCATGACGATGGTGGAGAACAAGTCCATGCTCTCTACCAAGACAATCGTCGTAGATTTGACCCGTATTCCAATACGTACAACCCAGGGTGGGCAAGACACCCTAACTTTTCCTGGTCTAGAGGTCAGTATGAAGGTCAACCTAGTAATACTAGTGATTATACACAGAAACCATCCGGTCCTACTGATTCATCTAACCAAAGAGTACCTAGTATGGAAGAAAGTCTTAAGATGTATATGCAGGCCACCCAAAAACAACTAGATAATTTGGACAGGAACACTGCAAGATCCATAGCAACCTTAGAAAGACAAATAGGTCAGCTTGCTAGCCAAATAAGTGAGAGAGACAAGGGACAGTTCCCAAGTCAAACACGGCCTAACCCAAAGGGGTCTTATGAGGTAAGCACACCTGGTGCTAATCCCTCAGATCATGTCCAGGCCGTCACTACTTTGAGAAGCGGCCGGGTCATCGATAACCATCTTAGTGATCCTGAGGAGAAGGAGACAGATAGGAACCCACCTACTATTACGCAGGAAATACCCTTAACACAAAAAGAAACCAATGAAACTGAAAGAGGTAAATCTGAAAACACTTATGTTCCTCGCGCTCCATTTCCCCAAAGGTTAGTATCCCAGAAGAAAGGAACCAGCCCTACTGATATCTTAGAAGTGTTCAAACAAGTTAAAATCAATATTCCCCTTTTAGATGCCATTAAGCAGATTCCTATGTATGTTAAGTTCTTAAAAGATATGTGCACTGTGAAACGAAAATTAAATGTCCATAAGAGAGCTTTTCTTGCTGAACAAGTGAGCTCTATTATTACTCAGAAAACACCACCCAAATACAAAGATCCTGGTTGTCCTACTATTGCTTGCACTATAGGACAACACAAGATTGAACATGCTTTGTTAGATCTAGGGGCCAGTGTGAATCTCTTGCCATATTCTGTATATGAGCAATTAGGACTTGGTGACTTGAAGCCCACTAGTGTTACACTCCAATTGGCTGATAGGTCCATTAAAATTCCTAAAGGAGTGGTAGAAGATGTTCTTGTACATGTTGATTGTTTTGTTTATCCTGTGGAATTCGTAATTCTTGATACTCAACCTGTGACAGACCCTAGTGGTCACATTCCTATCATTTTAGGACGACCGTTCTTAGCAACTTCTAACGCAATCATAAATTGTAGGAATGGTATTATGGAACTTACTTTTGGTAGTTGGAAGATGGAAGTGAATGTTTTTCATGTTGCACGTTCTCCTCCTGATCTTGATAACCATGAAACTGTGTGCATTATTGATGAAATAGTCCATGAAACTTACTTGCAGAACCATATATGATGCATTAGAGTCTTGTTTAGCACACTTTGGGCATAATTTTGATGATGAAAGTGTTATTTGTGAAGTCAACGCCTTGTTAGACTCCACTCCACTGTTAGACACTAAAAAATGGAAGCCTGAAATTGAACCACTAGTCCTACCCGAATCTCGACTCATTCCATCTGTCGAGAAAGCTCCGACCTTGACTCTTAAACCATTACCAGACACTCTGAAATATGTTTACTTAGGACCTGTAGATACTTTACCTGTTATAATTGCTTATGATCTTACATTAGAACATGAAGGAAGATTCGTAGATGTCCTTAGAAAACATAAGGAGGCTATAGGTTGGTCAATTGCAGATTTGAAAGGAATTAGTCCTAGTGATTGCATGCACCATATTTACTTGGAGGAAAATACTAAAACGTCTAGAGAGATGCAACGTAGATTGAATCCTAACATGAAAGAGGTTGTGAGAGAGGAAGTTCTGAAACTCTTAGATGCGGGTATCATATACCCAATATCCGATAGTACTTGGGTCAGCCCCGTTCAAGTTGTACCCAAGAAATCAGGAATCACTGTAGTTAAGAATGAAAGTAACAAATTGGTTCCTACCCGGCAGACCACCGGGTGGCGAGTATGTATTGACTATAGGAAGTTGAACAAGGTCACGAGGAAAGATCATTTTCCTCTTCCATTCATTGACCAGATGCTAGAGAGGTTAGCTGGACATAGGTATTATTGTTTCTTAGACGGTTATTCCGGTTATAACCAAATCCTTCTTGCCCCTGAAGACCAAGATAAAACCACGTTTACTTGTCCTTTTGGTACATTTGCGTATAGACGCATGCCTTTCGGGTTGTGTAATGCACCCGCTACTTTTCAGCGTTGTATGTTGAGCATATTTTCAGACATGGTAGAGAGGTTTATTGAAGTTTTTATGGATGATTTTTCTGTTTTCGGGTCGTCGTTTGATGAATGTCTCCATCATCTCACTCTTGTCTTAGTGAGATGCAAGGAGAAGAATCTAGTATTGAATTGGGAAAAATGTAACTTTATGGTTCATTCATGAATTGTTCTAGGTCATATTGTTTCTTCTAAGGGAATAAAAGTAGACAAAGCTAAAATTGATTTGATTTCTAAGTTGAAATTCCCAAGTACGGTTACGGAAGTTAGATCATTCTTAGGTCATGCAGGTTTTTATCGTCGTTTTATTAAGGATTTTATTAAGATCTCACGCCCTTTATGCAACCTTCTAGGTAAGGACGTTACGTTTGTCTTTGATGAAACTTGTATTGCAGCTTTTGAGAAGCTGAAATTACTTTTAACTTCTGATCCTATTATACAACCGCCCGATTGGAGTCTTCCATTTGAGATTATGTGTGACGCCTCCAATTATGCAGTTGGGGCTGTTTTAGGACAATGCAAGAATAAATCACAACATGTCATCTACTATGCTAGTAAGACCTTGAATGATGCACAATTAAATTACTCAACAAATGAGAAAGAACTTTTATCGATTGTGTTTGCTGTAGACAAATTTAGACCTTATCTTTTAGGGTCTAAGATTATTATTTTCTCTGATCATGCTGCCTTGAAATACCTTTTAACTAAGAAGGATACTAAACCTAGGTTGATTAGATGGATATTGTTGCTACAGGAATTTGAATTAGAAATTCGGGACAGGAAGGGTTCCGAGAATGTAGTGGCAGATCACCTGTCTAGGATCATTTTAGAATCTTCTGATGATGTTGTCCCTATGGATGAAACGTTCCCTGATGAACAATGTTTGCTATTTCTCACTTGCCTTGGTATGCGGATATTGTTAATTATCTTGCTATTGGTCGAATACCTGAAGATTGGTTGAAACAAGATAGAACTAAATTTTTAGCTGAGGTTAAGCATTTATTTTGGGATGATCCATATTTATTTAAGTATTGTCCTGACCAGATTATACGTAGATGTGTGCCTAATGATGAAGTTAGGAGTATTGTCACTTTTTGCAATTCTTATGCTTGTGGTGGTCATTTTAGTGCTAAGAAAACTGCTGCAAAAATTTTGCAATGTGGATTTTATTGGCCAACCTTGTTTTATGATTCTCACGAGTTTTGCAAGAGTTGTGATAGGTGTCAAAAGTTAGGTAAGATTACTAGGAGGTATATGATGTCGTTAAGCTCCATATTGATAGTTAAGATATTTGATGTATGGGGGATAGACTTCATGGGACCTTGTCCCACTTCGAATGGTAATGTCTACATCTTATTAGCGGTTGATTATGTGTCTAAATGGGTAGAAGCAATACCTACCAAGACGAACGACCGCCATGTTGTGATCAAGTTCGTTAGAGAATACATATTTTCTCGATTTGGTACCCTTAAAGCTATTATTAGTGATGGAGGATCACATTTTTGTAATAGATCTTTTAAGACACTTTTGAGTAAGTACTCCATTACACATAAAGTTTCTACACCATATCATCCCCAGACTTGTGGTCAAGTCGAAGTTTCTTACCGACAAATTAAGCAGATATTAGAGAAAACAGTTAATCCTAATCGTAAAGATTGGTCTACACGGTTATTGGATGCACTTTGGGCATATCGAACTGCTTATAAGACACCCATTGGGATGTCTCCCTTTAGACTTGTCTATGGAAAAGCCTGTCATTTACCTGTTGAGTTAGAACATAGAGCCTACTGGGCAATTAAGACCTTTAATGTTGATCTGTCTACAGCTGGGAATCACCGTAAACTTCAACTCAATGAGTTAGAAAAAATTAGGAATGATGCATATGAAAATGCAAAGCTTTACAAAGAGGAAACTAAAGCATTTCATGATAAGTCGATTAGTCGAAAGTCGTTTGAACCTGGGCAGAAAGTTCTCTTGTATAATTCTAGGTTCCATTTATTTCCTGGTAAGTTAAGATCTCGTTGGACAGGCCCGTATTATGTCAAAGAAGTTTTCCCTCATGGGGCTGTCGAACTTGAGAATAGAGAATCTGGTTATGTTTTCAAAGTTAATGGACAAAGAGTGAAACCCTGTTTAGAGCTTACAAACACCGAGGTGGAAACTGTCCTCCTCGAAGAGGCGGTTTATCAAGACTAATAATATTTGAGACCATGTTTAGTGTATATTAGTAGGATTTTCGTTTTTGTTTCTTTTTAGCAGGGAGTCAAGTATCATTTGCTTCATGGGAGTCAACCCATCAAATTTGTTTCTTTCACCTTATCTGTTTAGTTTTTGATTGCTTGTTTTATGCCATTTTAGGATTTCCCATCTTGATTTTACATTGGATGAGTTAGTTTACATTGAGGACAATGTAAAGTTTAAGTGTGGGGGAGTGTAAGCATATAGAGTTCTTAAGTATACATTAGGTAGAAAATTTTCAACTTTAGCGAAATTATTTGCATGAAAACCTCCAACTTTTAGATATTTTAGAGTCACTTAGTATACTTCTTGCTACGTTTACATACGGAGTTCTAAACCGAAACAACTGAACTTAGAACTATTATAGAACTATATTCGGAGTGCTTAGTTGTTGAGAGGCTAGAGCTGAAAAAAATGGACTTAAACTGCCGGTAGAGAATACAGTATTAGAGTTGTTGATCATTCAGTACCCATGAGTGAGGCACCAAACCTTAAATTGTCCGTTTAGAGTGTTTCATCTTCGCAAATTCCGGGTAGAATGATGAGCTACCTAACCTCGCAACAATTTCAGCATTATTTTTTGATCTCTTGAGTGCTATTTCCATCAATCATGAGGGTGTCATCAGAATTGCTAACTCTATCTTGTAGTCTTGTTTGCAGTTAACACCATTCTCTCGACAATAACAGGTCCATAGAAACATATTATCAACAAGCAGAACATCAAAAATTTGAAGAAAATTTAAAGACATTCAAGGTCTAAAGGCAATCGTTTAAGAAAGAGAAAATTTCATATTCAAGTAAAGTAACAATACAATTAACATGTTAAAGACTTATGTACAAAAGCGAAAGAAATCAAAAGATGTGAGTTAGTGAAGTTCAGAATCAAGTGGTAAAGTCTTTATCCCACGGTCGTAGTAATTTCATCATTTATTTTTCAGTTCATATTGTAAAAAAAAAAAAAAAAAAAAACGATTATCGTTGCTTTAGTTTAGATTTTCTTTTGTATTCTTCAATAAGGCCGTGGGGAAGAAGAAATATAAAGAGAAGTTTCTAATAACAAGAAATTGAGGAAATGAGTTATAAACTCAAG
Organism: Papaver californicum; assembly: GCA_023531435.1. Taxonomy (NCBI): domain Eukaryota; kingdom Viridiplantae; phylum Streptophyta; class Magnoliopsida; order Ranunculales; family Papaveraceae; genus Papaver; species Papaver californicum. The sequence goes on along the minus strand of JAJJMC010031210.1, from coordinate 7,480,266 downwards.
GTTCTACGAAGTTCAAGAGTTCATCATCTACAGTTGAAGACCGAAGACGTTTCTATTGGATACTGTGAGAGTGGTGTTGATTGCCGATCGGATGAGAAGGTAAGTAAGCATTCCCATCCTTGCATAGTGGTTGATTTCCTTTCTTAGAGGTCACTAGAAAAATAAAAAAGGGATTCTTTTTCGTCCTACTTTCTTTGGGATAACATCTCCATATGATTCGGAAGGTTACCTTTCCTTCCTACCTTTCAACGTGTGTAGGATTTCTATCTTCATTCCTGCCTGCACACATGTGTGAACCATAAAGTGCGTCCTTTGAGTGTCAAATTCATAAAACTCTATTGGTAAGGCAGAAACATTCGGTCACTCTCGAACCTAGATTCTTTTACATGGTGGTGTTCTCCTAACTCAAGAGTTAAGCATGAGAATAATGTTCTTTATACTCCTAACTTCTTATTATTAGTGTTCAGAAACTTTATGTCTTTGTAGCTCTTTGGATGCAGGTGCTTTGGAATATTTAGAAGTTGGAGTAGGTTTTGTGGGTAAATCTCTTGTAAACCCTCACGAGACTATAACTCGTCCACTAGGGACACCTAGGGGTTTAAAGGCTTGTTACACATGCTAAGTGTAACCGTTTCCTCAACGAAAGGGAGTTGTATTATTAGGTTAGTTTAGATTTGTAGTTTGCTCGAGGACTAGCAAAAGGCAAGTGTGGGAGAATTTGATAAGTGCATAATTTATACATTTTAAGTATCATTTCCTTATTCTTATTTGCTAGATTTTGTGTGAATTACCGTGTTTTATTATTACTTTTCTAGTTTGTGCGTTTTATTAGGTTACGTCTCTGAAACAAGCGAAATGGAGCTTTACAAGAGAAGAATTTCCAAAGACCCAGTGGAGCTCAGTCTATTCCAGGATTTCTACCCTCCATCTTGTAGAGAATTTGGTTAAGAATCCAATGGCGAAAGAACGAGGTCATTCCGACTTCGTATGAAAAAGTTACGAGCAAAACAAGAATTAGGGGCAAATTGGTCATTTACTAGGAGATTACTATTTACACCCCTTCATAAGCTAAGGGCCAGCTGAATTCAAATATGGTTATGGGCACCCGCACTATTACTCAGGGCTGCCAGATTTTTAAAGTTATCAAGGCGCCATTTTCCCACAAATTCAAATCATGAAGATTGATCATAATCGTGATCAAATGATGATGGGTCTGTTGATGGTGATTAAAGAGTTTTGGATTAGGTTAGTTGATCCTGTGATGGCAGCGATGATGGAGTTTGAGGCTGCTGTGATTGAGAAACACGAACAAGGTATAGATGTGGAGCTGTGGAATAGAACAGATGGATTTGGGTTGTTAGTGACGATGAGTTAATGGTATCGAAGATGACGCTGTTGATGGTGGCTTTGGTCAGTGATGTCTTGGTGGCAAAGAAGAGATGAATACAGTTTGATTCTCGAGCTTAGCAGTTAGTAAGTGAAGATGGAAATGTGGGTTGTCTGTGATCATTAGTTGATGAACTTGATAGTGAGAAGTCGCTCAAGCTTGAGGGTGATGTTTCTGTGCCCGTTCACGTGATGCTGCTTCCACCAACTGGAGAGATGACAAAGGCAGTGAGACTCGATGAAGCAGTATGGTTATGCTGTTTACAGACTCGGGTTATGCTGAGTTGAGCTCGAGTCTGCATTGGTGGGACATCAATGAATTGGTGATGGAGTGGCTGCTGTGTGATTGGCAGTGTTGTGCTGATGGGTTTCGAATCATAGTTTGAGTTTGAATAGGATACGATTAGAGAACAAGAGGATTCAATGAAAGTCAGGTGATGGTTTGAGCTTGAACCGTGTTGTACAAGGAAGGTGTTGGAAGAAGCCGATGATGATTCCCCGACAAGTCAGGGAAACAAGAGTTTTAGGCGGATAAGGATCTTAAAACTTGAGACACAATTCTGGCAGTACTTGCCGTGCAAGACTTGAAGTAACCGTGTTTTGCAAGAAATGGAGATGTACATGGAAAAGGTTTTTCCTGGTTGGCTATATATAGCCTGGTACTACACATACAAGAGGGATATACACATACCCGGAGCCAGACAATCTCTTTGACGTAAAAAAGACATACTTCCGGACACAGCCAGAGAAGCTTCACATACAGAGATTTTCGGACAGAATTGACGAAGTCGGAGGAACACTGAAAAGGGTTAGTTTATTTTTCTTAATTAATTTTTATGGCTTTTGAGAAAGCCATGTTGGTCTAATTCTCTTGTTTGGGCGAAACGATGAACTTGTAGAGACGATTTTTATTTGTGTTTCGAAACTAGGGCTTTTAACTGTATGAACTAAATATTATTAATTTGTCTCTCTCTCAATGTTTTACCGTCTCGATGATTTTTCATGTTCTATGCCATGTATAATTCATTGTTTGATTAGTAGAAGGACTCGTTGAAACCTCGTATTAAATTGTTTTATGAATATTCTTTGACTCTTTATGCCCCGTATATTTAGTACTTCGAAATTCTACTTTAGGTTGAGAACAAATAATTCTTTTTGAAAATTCTTTCTTTAGTGCTTAATTAAAAATCTTCCGTGTATTAATAGCCAGATTTGATACTGTACATGAGTAAAATTAAGACCCTATGTGACGAACACAATTAAATCCTAATCTACGACGGATTCCCGGAACCTTAACATTTTCCTCGTACTGTTTTTAAAATTTTATTAAATAATTTTAATTCATTAGGTAATTTAATTCTTTATAAAAAAACCTAAAAAAAAAATATTTTAATCTAAACTCCTCGTGGGAACGAACCGTATTTTCTTTTGTCTACATCTTTCGACACTGTGCGCTTGCGGTAAAACAAAGTCGGTTTTCCGACGCATCAGTGCAGGAGGCGAGAATTGAACCTCTCGCCTGTCAAATTCAGTCTTTTATAACCCTATAAATCCACATTTTTTGTTCTTCATCTTCTTCGCCTCCTGTAGCCTTCTATTCGCCCAGCCGCAACCCTACCACAACCCCATTTTTCCCAACAATTCCATAACCTCGTTTCCATTTTCATACTAAATCTTAAACAAAAACCCAAGCGAAGTCAAGGTATATCTTCTACCCTAAAAAAATAAATTTAATTGTTTTAATTTCATATATAATTTAGATGATTTTTTTTGTTAAATTAGTTGTAGATGTTGTTTAATTACTATATTATAAACCCATAATTGAAATATGAATTTGTGTTATAATTATAAAATTGGGAATTTATTTAGGGTTTATGTACATGTTATGAATTAGGTTTTAAAATTTGTTGTTATTTGTTAAAAATTAACATACAATACGAAATTGTTGTATCTTAATTTTAGTGGGTTTATGTTTAGTTTTTGGTTGAATGTAGTATGTTGTGTAGAAATTAAAGGAATTAATTTTGATTTAATTTTGATTTAATTTAAAAACAAACGTGTATGGAAATATTTGCAATTATGTAATTTGAATTAGATTGGTTATAATTGGTGTGATTGTTGTATTTTGATAATGATGTATGTATTTTTTGAATGCTTGATGTATAATTCTTTGTACAAATGTGTATGGAAATTTTGCTTTTCCTACACGTTTAGGTGGTGTTTAATTAATTTTGAATGTTTATGCATTGTGGTGATAGATTGAGTATATTGACAATGTTCTATTATTTGTTTCGGCAGATGTCTAGCAATGTTGTTTCGAGATGGGTTGGCAGAAAGAAAACCAGCAAAAAAGCTAAAATCACAGAGGATTCTGAAGCACAGTCCATGGTCCCCGAGTCGGTAGATGTTCCGGGGTTGGAACATTACACCGTTGTCGAAGATACGGAGGAACATGTTTCTACAAATATTACATATTCCTCTGACGCCAACTTCAGGTTTGACCATCGTGGTTCTCTTAAATCAGTTTTACAGGTCTACAAGAGAATTACTCAGGAGTCTGATAGGGTCCAATATATAATAGAAATGGGAGGTTGGGGCAGATTACTATCCCTACCTGTAGTAGATTCATCCCACGCTCTAACTGATTTTATTATCGAGCGGTTTTGGGATACTACCAACACATTTCATTTTTCTTTTGGGGAGCTTGGGTTCACTTCCCTCGATTGGGTTATGTTGACCGGGCTTAGTATCGGTGTCGGGAGATCAGTTCCTTATGAGCCAAAAAAGTTTATATTTGAATATGTCCGTGCGAATATATTTCCTGAACTGAAAGATAATGCGGTATGTAAAAGAGAAGGTGTTCCACAACAGTGGGTTTCAGATGCAATAACTCTCAAGTTTTTGACCACCTATTTTGATATCGTTACATTGAACGCGGCGAACGATGATAGTGTCCTTGCTGATAGAGTTACGAGGGCGTTCTATATGTATGTTCTAGGGAATTTCTTTTTCCCAAATACAAAAACATACATTGATGCAGGATGGTTGGCTGCTTTGAAAATATAAATGAAGTTGATTAGTACGACTGGGGTGGTCCTGCATTCTCAAAATTGTATTCGGGTCTCGACACGGCTTCTAGGGGACATAAATCAGTATCCGGGCCATTCCAAATTTTGGAGGTAATTTATTTAACGTTAAATGAACTAAATTTTCTTACAATTTAATTGCTATGTTGTTAAATCATTTTGAATGTATTTATGTTGTAGTTTTGGGGATACGTATATCTTGGGATATTTCGTCCAAACAAGACTACGGCTGAAAGTGAACATGAATGGCCAAGATGTCGTAGGTGGTTCGCCCCCCCGGAAGAAGGGTGTTGATATCGTGAAGTCAAAGGACTGAACTGAATCAGTTATCTGCAGAGTCCGTGACTTGGCAACCATGGCTTACTGCAGTTAATCGCATACCGGAAAAAATTGGTTGCAAGGCAATAGAACTTTCTGGACAACGGGTTACATTCTCCTGGCTCGGCACTGTAAGTTCTCTAGTTCTTTTCTCTTACAATCTTACATTTTCCAACTCGTACTGTTGTGACATGGTTGGTATTTATTTATTGTCATTTTATTGGATAAAGCACAATATGTATCTCGGAGACCGTTGTTGGAGGCAGAACAACCCAACTTGGGGTATTCCTGCAAACCCCCTAGTTGCATTTCCAACTTTGGTGACGATGAGATTGAGGACATGACAACCAGAGCTCACGGCAATTGTAGTGAATACGTACGTGTCGTGGAATACGAGGTTTATTATGAATATTGGTGACATGTTACCAACCTTTACAAATATGTGACGGCAGTTGATTGAGAGGTTGAAACGTATGGATATGAGGGTGACCGTATCAAACACAACATCCCACGGCGCCGTGATCATGTACCCATTCCTCCTCCCCAACAACTACCATATGTAAGTATTGAACAAAGTTGTGAAAAAATTGATTACAGTTATGAAATGTTGTGTTTCTAATGCTTATTCTTATTTTTTTTCCATCCCGGGTGGCGGATTATGATTTAGTACAAGACTTTGCTGATTTTACGCAAGAGTTGCGGGATTTTACCTTATCTGAAACTAAGGATAGGATGGACTACATGATAGCTAAGGAAGTTGAGTTCAACATTTTTCGAACTCAGACAGCCGCTGAAATGAGCCTCCTACAAGATCAGGTTTCGTTGTTGACCAGATAGCTAAGCCAATCCCGTCAAGAACAACCCTTAGGTTTTGCCTCATATGCCATAACACCACCTCCCGGTTCTTCATTAACAGTTCGCCCAACGCAGAACATCAAACCATCTTTCCCGCCATTTATTCCACCAAGATCGAACTCCGGTTAAATAAAACATTTTTAAAATTTGGATTGTATTTAAAAAGAACTTCTTTGGTTATTTTTATTGTTGATTTAGTGTTAAATTAAATGTTATTTTTTTTACTAGGCCGTTTATGTAATATGATATTTTTACAGCACATTACTATAGTTATATGACCGTTTTATTACCGTTATATTACCGTTTTTTTTCCTTGCATAACGGCTATATTTTGTATTTGAGACCACTATAAATAAAATTCTATAGCTACCTTCCTCATTTCATTATTCCCACATTTTAGTTTTCAATGTCTGGGTACGAAAATTTTACCCTTAATGCAAGCAATTTTACTTTAGATGAAGATTTATCCATATGTCGAAACATAGTATTACATTATCCAGCAAGGGGTCAGGAACGTGATATCAATGGTTGTATGACCATGCAATGGTTGGAACACACACATGCAAACTTTTACGATGAAACCGGTAATCCCAACAACCGGAACAGAGCAGGCCTTTTTTGTCGATATATGGAAATTACTAAGGAAGTATTAGAATTTTCTTCTTTAACTGCTCGGGTCAATGAATTTCGTCTTAGGAATGAAACTGATGATGAAGTTGTTGCCCGATCACTGGAGGAATGGACAAGATGGAAACGAAGTGATTTCCGGTACAAACCTCATTCTGAGATCTTAAGGGTAATGGATGAATTCAATCCTTTTGTTTTGATCTTTCTACCTAGTAGGCCAGAACGTCGTCAACGTCTTCCGACAAGCCAAGCCTTACGGTTTCACTTATAGGTTTATTTCTTACTTGATTTTTCTGTATCGGTAGTTTATTTTTCTTTCCCTTTCATGGATGTCTTTTTTGATTTAATAAAAATATTGTACTAGCATAAGGTGTTCTTCCGTTGACGACGATTCAGGCGTTATTATTAGGTCACTAGCATAAATAAAAATTCAAACTCTAAAAAAGAGATAGATTAAACTTTAACTTCAATTGATAAATTTAGGAGTTAATTCCGATTACATTTTGGACTTCATGAACTCGTAGCTTGCTACAAATATGAATTCTTCCCCCATTTCCTGAAAGTAATGCATTTTAGCGATTTCCTCGTACACAAGCGAACGAAACAGTTAAATAATTTGTTATTTGACATTGTTGTTATTGATAGAGGAGACAACTTTTCTAATGGTATGCATACTTACAAATTGTTGGATCGATAATCCTAAATGGGTGTGGTTAAAGATCCGTTGTTGTATAGATACATAATCAGCTATTCCCTTTCGAATAACTTGGTATCTATCATAAATTTGTACAACAGATCTTTGGGTTGAATTTCCATATTCCTCACCAAAATGTGTGTGGATCCTCCCCCATAAGGTTTCTGGATCAACAATTCCGACTATAACATCTTGACGTAAGGTTTCGTAATACCAGGATTTTGTTATAGCCAAGTCTTCAGCTGAATGAAATGTTGACATGGGTGGAGGTAAGTTTTGAAGTGAACAAAAAAAGGAAGATGATTAAATATAGAAAAATAATCTATTTCATTTCATTTCCTTGTCAAGTTACATAAAATATCACTGACAAATCATCTCATTGTCTTGTCAAGTTACATAAAATATCTCTGACAAATCTGAAAAATAATCTTTGCATTGAAATGTGGTCGGTGTCAGGTCAATTCATCACATTGGGTTGTCGATTTGCAGAAAATATCTCTGACAAAGTTGAAAGATAATCTTTGCATTGAAATGTGGTCGGTGTCAGGTCAATTCATCTCATAGCCTTGTCAAGTTACATAAAATATCTCTGACAAATCTGAAAAATAATCTTTGCATTGAAATGTGGTCGGTGTATTATCAATTCATCTCATTGCCTTGTCAAGTTACATAAAATATCTCTGAAAAATCTGAAAAATAATCTTTGCATTGAAATGTGGTCGGTGTCAGGTCAATTCATCTCATAGCCTTGTCAATATCAATATTCAAAATTCAGTTTTACTCTTCTATTATAAATAACCACACTGGCTTCTCCATCAATACAAACCGAGTTTATCATTAGCTCTTGCTCAAAAAATTGCAACACAGAAAAAAATGGCAAACTATCTAAATCATATAGACAACTATGGTTCCTCTTTTAGTTTTCCTCAGTATATTTCTTATACTTCTTCTTCTTCTGGTTCATTAAAGGATGATGATAACAGTAGTTACTACTCATCAGATGAAAGTTCACTTGAAGCGAACAGTAATAACCTAGCAGTTACTGCTGGTTTAATGTTGTCAAATATGAACGCTCCACATACACGTACAAAAATACCAAGACAACGTGATGTAGGTGCCAAAGGTCTATGGAGAGACTATTTCTGCAACAACCCGACGTTTCCACCGAATGTATTTCGTAGAAGATTCAGAATGCATCGAGAGTTATTCAACCGTATATTGGGTGATGTTGTTACGGTAAATAGTCATTTTGTGCAAAAAAAATGATGCATGTGGTGTTCTAGGCTTAACCCCCCACACAAAAATTACTACAGCAATTAGAATGTTAGCTTACGGTTATGCGACGGATGCAATCGATGAGTATTTACGTATTGGGAAAACTACAGTTTTGGAAGCAACCCGCAGATTTTGCAGGGTGATAGTCCAACTATACGAAAAAGAATATTTGCGGACACCAACTCAGCGTGATGTTGAACTCCTCCTCGATGAAAACCAAAAAAGGGGATTTCCAGGGATGCTTGGTAGTGTGGATTGCATGCATTGGAAATGGGACAAATGCCCTTCCGCTGAATCCGGGGCTTATACCGCTTACAAGGGTAGCGAAAGTATTATTTTGGAGGCAGTGGTGTCGCATGATCTTTGGTTTTGGCATGCGTTTTTTGGTATGCCGGGTTCAAACAATGATATCAGTGATGAACCGGTCGTATATTTTCAAAAAGCTTATCAACGGTAAAGCACCGGAAGTTAACTTTGATGTCAATCGAAATCAATATAATATGGGGTACATCTTGGGGATGGAATATACCCAGAGACAGCAACTATTGTGACTACCATAAAATATCCTAATTCCCAAAAGAAACAGAAATTTTCAGCTATGCAGGAAGGTTGTCGAAAGGATGTTGAACGGGGGTTCGGGGTATTACAAAGTCAATTTGCAATTATCAAACAACCCGCGAGAATATGGAATCCTGACGTGTTAGCCTATACAATGAAAACTGTCATTATTCTACATAATATGATAGTGGAGGATGAACGTATTCCCGGTGACTGGCCGCATGACTATGAACAACAAAGCCATCGTGCTCCATGTGTCATTTCAAGGGACAACACTGCTCAACTTTCAATAATGGTGAAGGACCAACGCAGACGTGCAGTATTCGATAAACAAATTGGGGTTTGTTTGAGAAATGACTTGATCGAACACATATGGTCATCTGTTGGGGATGAGTGAATTTTTTTATGGGCTTTTTGGCTGAATGTGTTGTAAGGACTACACTTATTAGTTGCATTTATATTTAAAGTGATCTTTCGAGTGCTTCTAGTTTCTGAAGTAATTTTAAAAAATAATTACAAAAAATTAGGAGCCGTTAAAAACATAAAAATCTATTGGTATTAAACTAAACTGAAAATTCTAAATAAATGCATGAAATTAAATAAGCAATATGACAATAGTAAATGATAATGGCCTCTATGATTGGGTTAATCTTTTCCTCAAAATTTCACCCTTCCTCAGTTCGATGTACTGTCTTGATACAACATCCATTTGTGACAGATCCATCGTCATTATACGGAATTCCTCTTCTGCTTCTTGCCTAGTTTGTATTGCCGCAAACTTTGCATTTGAATCAGCTAATTTAGCTTCAAACTTTGTTTTATCATTAGCTAATTTTGCTGCAAACTCAGCATCTCTTTGTGCCATCTTCATATCTCTTTGTTCCGTACATTTGGCGTTGAAGCTTTGTTGCTCTCTATAAATCTTTTCCATCAATTCTTGTTGTTCAGTAAATTTTGCTTTCCGTTTTGTCTTTTGTCGTTTCGCCTCTTTTTTCCCCATTGGAAGGATTACTGTGTTTGGGATATCTCCTAGGTCGTCAAAGGCGCTTGGACCATCTAGGCTTAAGTCTGGTGTGTCATGTACGTCCTGAGATTCATTGTCGTAATCAGACTCTGCTTGTAATGAATCGAAAACAAATGTTTACCTTCTTGAATATTTAATATTTTCTAGCATAACTGTGTAGCAATCTTCATGCTTAAAACTTCGACGAGTGGCTTCGTTGAAAAGCCTACGGACTTCTGCGAACTGGTGTTTCAATTCAATATGTTAAAGGATATACAATCATATGGATTAATGTAATAAGCATAATTAAACGAGTTGTTACCTTATCTTTAGGGCCCCAGCCAATATGATGTTCCCTTTTTACTTCATCCTCCTTTGCAGACAATAGCGCAACATCTTTACTTATATTTTGAAATCGTTTCTGAAGGGAGGTCCAACTACGTGCTGGCATAGTAGGTATATCTTCTTTCATCCAGCATAGAATACGTGACCATAATTAATCTTCACATTGATCGGTACCAATGCTAGAATCTTGAGAAATTGACAAATGAATTCTACACATCGTAACATCTTCAAAAGACGAAAAATTTGGACCTCGTGCTATTGATGGTGGCATTTAACTAATCGATTTCAAATAAGAACCAACTTTAGAATTTTCACACAAAACATGTATGAATTTAGTAAAATGCCATTGGTCTCTTATCCCATATATATAGGGTAAAAATATAGCCGTTAAACTCCAACGGTAACATTTCAACGGAAGTATTAATGGTCACCTGAACGATGGGGTATCATCTCGCCCCACCACCAGTGAATCCATGGAGGCTCGCCCAGCTCCAGGCTAGGCCCTGCTGTCTCGTCCAATCGTAAGCGCCACTTTAGAATCTCGCCCGTGATTTCAAATTTTGGACGGTATGTCAGCATCTCGCTTATGTGTAGGCGGTCTTCTAGGGTGTCGTCTGGTGGAGCGGAATTTTAGTATCCCGCTTGAGCTGGCGAAATGCCAACTCTTCGCCTGTATTTTTAAACGAGATTCTGGAGAATCGTTCGGTGACAGACGAGGCCTTATGATTTCGCGCGATTATAATTTTTCGTCGTCGATCAGCGACGAGATTTAATCTCGAACAGTGATTTTCCTCGACTAAAAACTATAATTGATCGACGACCGTGGCTGCATTTCCCCGACAATCGATCAAATTCAATCTTTGATCGTCAAAATAGTCGACGATTGCAGATGCTCTAAGGGAATGTCCCATATTCGGAAGGTGATTTTAACTCGGCATGCGTGTTAAGAAGTTCAATAGAACTTCAATACATAGTAGCATTGATTTGAAACCATTAAATTCTATTAATTTAATAAAATTATTAAATTATTAATAAATTAATAACTAATAATTTAGAGAAACACATTCCAAAAATTCATGTTTCAGCATTAAAAAAAAAATTAAATATATAATATTTAATCATCCAATGATCTATAAAATGTTATATTTGAAACTAATGTTTTAAAGACGGTATAAACTAAAAACAAACAATTTCAGAATCATACTTAATATATTGTATCACAATATAGTTAAATTTATGGTGGAGTTTCCTGGCCCCGGCTTACCAAAAACTTATGGTAAAGTTTCCACCATCTTATAAATTTGACCCTTTTACTGAAGCATGACATATATTTATTAGACTAAAAGACGATTATATAAACATATGTTATACTCATAGAATCATTTAAAATAATTTTATTTAAAAAAATACAGGGTTATATGATCCCAAATTGTTATAGAGAAATTGTATGATTCGCTCGATCATCCGTGGTTTGATTGATTCCCTTTTTTGTAATTGCTAGATAATACATTACGGAATTTAAAATATTATATGTTTGATTTCGATAATCATTTCAGATATATATCATGATGGTTCAATATCAAAGCTTATGAATTGAAGCAGGTTTTTTCCGAATCTGTTTCAAATTGTACTTTTGTCCATTGTCTCATGTCGTCGTTCTTGACACTATTAACATGACCCATGTCTCGGATACCAGCGCGGTTGTGGTGCCCAATGGTTACGCCGCCGCTACCACAGATCCTGCTACTGAATCTCTGCATATGAAACCTGCACCTACGATTAATTTACCAAAATTTTACAGTTGTTATTAGAAACTAGTTTAGAGAACTAACGAAACATTCTAAATCAAGATTGTTTTGTGAGTGTCACTTATTTGGTCTTCGATCATATTTTTTTCATCGTCAATCACCTGCGGGGCAGAGGTTATCCAAACTAAGGAAGTTTTCTTAGACAAAATGGCATTCATCAAATTATGTATAATGTCCCCGCTGTTGCAGAGGTCTTCTAGACTAAAGATGTTTTCTTCCGGAAAAATTGCATTCATCAAATCACATTTATATAAGGACCCATACCATACAAGTCAAAGTGTTCATAAATGGTCATTATCTAGTAAAAGGAAGAGAAAATGACGAGAACACTAATTTGCTTGGCAATCCTGTATTTTGATAACATAAAGAGCAAAAATATTCTCCCCAAAAGAATCGTGTGGGATGGTGAACTGTAGATAGCTCACAATCATATTATGTGTTTTAATGTTTTATCATGTACCAATTGTGGCCATATTTAAATCATTACACAAGAAATTGTTTTGACCAAAATTTTAACAAACAAAGCAAGAAATAGAGTTATAACGAGAAGAACAAAGAAAAAAACAAGATAAAGTATCCGTGAATTGCACCATCAATACAATCACCATTTCCCAATCCCACAACCTCTAAAGAATTCGAGCCATGTGTTCTTTGTTCTTTTACTACTTACACTAATTGTGGTTTTATATGGTCGATTTTAGGAGTAAAATATATTTTATGTTTATTGATATGGGGGTTGTATTAGTGTGGAGGGAACTTTGTCTTTAAAGATACGACTAACCGAGCAGGATACTCGTGCATTTGGCTACTAATTGGCCAAGCTAGTGACCAGTGACGGAGCTAAAGAGTTCTATGTTTGGGGGGCAAATATATACATTATAAGATATCACTTAAGTATAAGTTTTAGTTATAAAAGGTATTTTTAACGTATGACACAAGGTGTAAAATATTTTTATTAAAATTAGATTAAGTAATTTATAATATTTTTATTATATCGTCATAAATTTTGATATATATATAATTCTATATTATCGAAACATGTTATTAGTATTTTTTAAATTAAATTATAAAAAAAGCGTATACAATTTTATAATATTATAAAAAAATTACAAATCTAGAATGATAATTGTGTGCAAATCTGAAATTGCTAAACTATTAATGTAAATTTATAAAATGTAGGAGGATAATTATGTGCAGTTTTCTTTTTTCAATATCTATCAGTAAGCGTAAATTCCGAACTTGAGATCACCTTTTCAGTCCAGTCCCTCACATGTAGGACATATGAGTTCTTTCAGACCTCTGGGCCTTTCCTTGGAAGCCTAGTCTTTTTGAGCCTTTCCGATATCTAAATTTTCTAAACTATTAATGTAATTTTATAAAATTTGGGGGGACAATTGTGTGAATATCTCAACTTTCTAAAAGCAAATCCAGTGGGCATTGGTAAATTTGTCAATATGCCTAGCCAAGTGGATAGGCAAACTAATTTTTGGGCGATGGGAAAAAGGCTAAACGAGTCAATCTGAAACGATCGATCCCACTTAAGCGGATGGCCACTTGGATCGAGTATCGGTTCAACCTGCATCGAGCGGCTCAGGTGGCATCGATAACGATCAGATCCCAACAGTCAAATCCAACGGCTATAATAATCCACCCCCATTACGATCATAGTCTTTCATCTACGTTTAATCCAATGGATATTTATGATTTTAACAATAAATAATCTAATTTTAAATTTTAATTAAATGTAATTTGATTTCAAAAGGAATACACAAACAATAATTTGATTAAATTAACTAAAATTGTATTAGAACACAAATCTCCATTACATTAGTTTACTGTACTACGCTCTTTTACAAGATATAAACTAGGGTAGTAAAAACTTAAATTAAATAAACACTTTAGTAAAAAATCTTGGACAATCTTGCACCTCCTGTTTATCTTCATTTGACGGATCTTCCATTCAATGCGTTCTTGAGAAGATTTTTCCTTGTTTTTGTGAGCAGTCGTACGGTTAACTTTCAAATTTTCTTTTCCTTCAATTTTCTTGCCTTGAACTCTTCTATCTCTTATAGCTACAGATTTGACTTGGTTAAGATCTAAAACTTGAATACCTCTTTGTTTTTTCTCGATCCCTATTTTCTTATAACTATCACATATCTTACTAACAGCATCTTCGAGTATGACTCCCGAAAAATCAAGTTGGGTTACAATTTTTGTCATTTTTTTTTTTTGAGCAGAAGTTAAGATCAAGAGTTTGAGATGAAAAGATTAATATTGAAGTGAAAGTAGAAGAATTTTAGTGAAGAAAGTGTGATTTTGGAGTTCAAATTGTTTGAATTTATAGGGAGAAGAATAAGAGTCATTGGATGAGAGCTGTTGAGATCTAGCCGTTGTAGCGACTCGGGTTGATTTGATCGTCTCAAATTGAATCGACCGATTCAACTTGAGCCTAGCTTGGAAAACTCCTCTAAATACCAATTTGCCAAACTTTTTTTATGTTCGCCCATCCTACTGTGGGATGATATTTGGTAATTAGCTAATATAACAACCTCAATGGCTTTTCTCTAAGCCTATTAGCTTTATTTCTCAAATTCTAGGAAGGACAGTTGTCCTCCCTAGTCCTAACACATCTCCGTCACTGCTAGTGACCATAGCATAGCATCAACACATGGCGTCGTTTAAAAGGTGAATGAAGGGGCTTTTATCTACTGTTTTTGCAAAATGAAAAATGTTACATATTCGGGGAATAAATACCGTATAAAATTATTAAAGGCGCAGTGGTAGGATCCACTTTAACTTTTTACCATCTCGTGTTAGAAAGGATTATCTACCCGTAATTGGATCCCCTCACGGGATTTCACGGTAGGTGCTGATTTATTGTTCCAAACTTACGTGCGTATTGAAAAACTTTAGCTCTCTGAGCCTAAGCCCAAACCGGGGTATCATCCGAACTTAGATATGAACTATGTGGTCAATATCGGCCGTTACGGCCGTGATAACGACGATATTCAAGGTATCGCTTTAAGAGTGCGACAAATCTTCAAATATCGCCGTATCGGCTGATACGACCGAGATTCGCCCGATATTCAAGGTGTATGCTTATTGTTTAATCTAGATTTTTGGAACTTTGAACTTAGAATTGTAATATACTAATATGATCTCTTCTTAAATTATGGTTGTTAAGATTTTTGGTAATAAATCAACAAAAATATAGTTAATTCTTGGCATTCACATATATAAAATTTGGATATAAGATTTGGGACTCCCGATATTTCAACGATAATCTCCCCGAGATATTGTTATCAAGGAGTCAAGGTCCCGACAGAGACGAGACCGAGATCCGAGATTAACTACATTGGTATGAAATAGATATCTCTCGTAGACGGTTGTATGATCTATAATATATTACTCATAATAAAAATTATCCAACACCGCTTTGATCTATTAATTAACTTCGGTAACTATACAATTTATTTCTTTTTTCGAAAAACATTATATTTTAGTTTATGATTATATATATGGAAATGTTATAAAATAACATTTGGTGGATTTACACCACACTTACACCATCATCTTTTTATTTCCTTTTTACCTTTTCATTTCATCCACTAGTTTGTAACCACCACCATTAGTAGTAATGAGTGCATGTCCTTTAATTCTACGGTAAATGCTCATCTTCTTCTCCCTACAAAAGAGAGCATTTGCTCTGTAGTATGACATCCCAATAAGAATTTTCATTTTTCTTTTCTCTCTACTCTTATATTGTTTTTGTTTTTTATAACATGTTATCACGCATGTAACTCTTCTGACTCAGCAATAATTTTTTTCTTTTCACAAACTAATTAATTTTGATTCAATAGTTTTTAATTTTCTTTCAATTGTATGAGTTTCTTCTTATATACTCAATTGATTTGATTTTGTTATAATCAAATTATAAGTATATTAGTGAACATTTTTCTTAATTATTTTTCTTTTTCATTGTACAATCAATATCTATTGTTTATCTAATGGGATAATTGGACTTTGGTATTAGGTTTTGTCCAGGTTTAGTCTTTGGTCTAACATTTGTCCAAAGTTAATGCTTGGTACCTGGACTGGATGTTAACTGTGTTAAATGATAACGTGTTAAGTATTGACTTATTTTATTTTGTATCCGCCCCCTAAAAAATTATTTATTCATTGAACGAACCCCAAAAATGATAAAGTTGTTTTGCAGCCCCCATGTATAAGTGATGTCGATGGAAGAGTAAAATAAGTCAATACTATTCCGATCAAGATCTTAGTAAATCCATCTTTTTATGTGAACCAAACAAGTTCTGGAATAGTATGATTAATAGTTATGCATTAAGTACCGGTGGTGGGAATGATGGATTGATGATACATTTTTGGGTCATGGACTTCGTGAGCGTAATTGATGTTCAAGTGGATACATTTGGCCGGTGGTGGTAGATGGTAATTCAGGCCTTTACTTGAACACATATTGTGCGTGAAACTACTGAAAGAGATCCCTCTACTGTTGGTGTTTGCTCTTCTTTTTTTAGTTCTTCTTCCCTGCAAATTCGAGGTGGATAAACAACCTACAATTTTTAATCTATATATAGACTAAGTACTCATTCATCCATAGCTACCAACCCGCCAAAAAAATCCTTATTTCCTAGCCCTTGGATTAGATAGCTTTGTTTAATCTGAGTCGTTGATTTGATAAAATTTGAGGGATGAGATGGATAATCAGTTCAAGAGGTGTCATGATGGACAAAAGACATATCAAGCGACAAAGGATGAAACAATCAGTCTCTTGTTAAGGAACACTCAGGTACTCTTAGATCTGACTTCTTCTTCTTATTTTTCTAGATCACCATAGCAAGGAGAAAAAGAGAGTAGTGAAACAAAAGTGACGATGATGGAGCAACAACATAAATTCAGTTCAACTACACCTCCATCACTTCTTAATATGCAGTGAACTCAAATTCAACCTAATCCCATTCTAACAAGCAACAACATCAACTCAATCTGCTTTCAATTTTTGTTCCTTCAAAATCTGTCCAAACCCTTTCTCTACATCTCAATTTCTCAATAGCAATAATAGGACCCAAACACTACCACCATCCTTTACTAACTCGAATCAAATTCACATGCCCCATTCTCCATTTCTTTTCTTCACAAATCACAGACCTAAACCACCACAGATCCATCATCTTCTCGAGCTCACCGCCATCTCAACCAACAAACCCAACTCTTATTTCTTGTTCAGCCACACTTCTCTGCTAACCAACCATCATCACCATCTCTATCTGCTTCATTCTTGTTCATTTACCAAACCCTAACATGAACCCTAATTTTCGTCTTCTCTGTCTCAAATTTCAATCCAAGCTAAACCCAATCTTCTATCAACAACAACCCCTTCTGGATCTTCAATTCGAAACCCATCTCATCTATTAATCTCAACAACGTCTTTTTCCTTTATCTGATGTTTCATGGCAAATGAAATCAGTAAGAAATTCTATGCAAATGAAATCAGTGATATGTGTAATGTAAAATAAGGTGTTCGTATTTCAAATCTAAAGTTAGATTTTCGATCTGGATAAAAGATTGAGAGATCAAGCAAATCCCAATGATGAACCTTAAAAAAAAAATCTTTTCGAAAATTCCATTTCGAAATCTGAGAAAGACTGATTTCAATCAAATTAAACAAGATCAGAAGAGGTAAACTTATCTACTTATCTATCTGATTCGATTTTGTTGATAAATCCCCAGGTTCTGTTGTTGACGATGACTTTCTACGCTTGATGCAGTAATTTTCTTCAATTGAATCAAGTTGCAGTAGAACTTTGGATTTTGTCTCGAATTGAATCAAGTTGCAGAAGATCTTTGGTTTTTTTGTTTTTTTTTCTCGAATTGAATCGAGGTGCAGAAGAACTTTGGGTTTTGATTTTCTACCATCCTTTTTTTTTTCTGTTTCTTTAAAAAAAATTGTGAATCAAGGGTAGATTTAGGATGTGTTTGGTGGAGAAAAGCTTTGTTTCTGTGTAAGAGTGTATCTAGTGACTACAACTATGCATTGAATCTGGGCAGGTGGCCCGCACCCGACCCACCTTATGGCGGGTCAAGCCCAACCCGACCCGTCCTACAACGGGTTGGGTGCGGGTGAACATTCTAGTCACCCGCCAAGTGGCGGGTCGGGTACGGGTGGGGCCAAACCCGACCCGATGTGCAGCCCTAGTTGAGAAACCTACGACCAATTAGAGTTTGGTATCTTTTTCCTTTAAATAAGGATCATGTGATTTACCTATATGGTTTCCATTTCTTTACAAGAAACTATCCGTCAACCATAAAACAAATTCTCTATATCCGATGACTAGAACGATATTGTTTCCCCTATTGTTGATACAATTTTGGTATATCGTTTAAACCAATTAGGTATTGATTTTCTATATCAATTTGCAATATGAGATGTAAAGATTGACATTCCCTAATTATTATTATTTTTATCCGATATGTTTTGATATTTTCGTCGATTCTAAAAGAATGACGCAGATTATAGGTTTACAAAAAACCTTTATTGATAAATGTCGTTTTATCTAATAATAAACCACTAGTTTCTATTCCTTCAAAAAAAATGTTCATTAACCACTAAGTGGATATTCTCTACAAAGAAAAACAACGATGACTTTTTAATTTTTCTTAAAAATAAACATATAAGCCAAGTAGATGTGGTTTTTCCCTATCGGTCATAAAGGGATAAAATATCCTTATTATGGTATTCTCAATTGCAAACACCGATGAAATAAGGAATTGTTGCATTCCTGAAGGATATTGAGCATTTTTTATTTTTTTCCTCGTCGTAATAATCTCTAAAATTAGGACATAGACGATCAATGGGCGCGCACCCAACTAGTTAGCCAATATCATTAGTCATTGTAATGACTATATTGATCTTAATTTAATATTCTTTTGATAAAGAAAGTGTCCATAATTTCATTTTAAATCATAATCTCGCTGGCCCTTGAGGTCATGCAATTTGGAGATTTGTTTACATATTTTCAATGCTTTTGGTTTTAACATATAAATTATTTTTCCAAAAGTAGTCCATGGTTGATGGTAAATATGTATGTCTATTAAGACTACATCTTTTTTTATGTCGAAAGACATAATTCATAATGAGTAAGCCTGAATTCTAAAAATTACAGGTTGGTGTAGTCTTCATGCGTTATATGAAAAATTTGATTGTCTAAAAAATGATTTGAGGGTTTCATTTTTTTTTCTAAAACCCTAGGATTGATTCAATATTATTTTGTTCACCTTGTATGATGCATTTGGCGTGGTAGTCCTTGAAGGACTTGTATTGCATTTACACAAGAAATATGGTCGGATAACATATTCAAATTTGTAATCCATAGAGGATTCAATTTATACTCAGGAAGCCACCTGACTCAATTATGTCAGGTTTAACAATCCTTTACGTGTTTTTAGAAATTTGGTACAAAGCCAAAAATCCGGATTAGTTGATGATATCAACTTTAAAAGTCTCTTGAAGAGTCCTTGAAAACACTAAAATCCACGTTTAGCAACATAAATTCTACATTTTCATGATTTGCGCAATTAAGAATTATGCTAGCATAAAGCTTGTCTATTAACTAGACTGTAAATTTTGTTTTGATGTTTATTTTCTAAACTCATATAATTGAGTTAGCATCCACAAAGACGTCAAAAGATGTACTATTTTTCTTCGTTTCAGGTTTTGTCCCATGTGGTTTTCCTGACAAGTTTTTTTTTCTTCAAATGTTGATATTGTGCTTTTTTTCCTTCGTCCAGATTTTGTCCCATCGGGTTTTACTGGCAAGATTTTGGTGAGGCAATTTAATTATACATTTGTGGTCAACCAAGGGAGAGCTGTATATTTTCGTCTATTTAGTGGATGCTTACATTTGGTTAAACCAAATCAACATAACCACCTTCCTAGGATTTTGGATTCCTTCCGAACCAAATAAGGTTTAGTCAAAAATACTGTTTTTTTTTTTTGTTTATGTATGGTAATGTATTCAGATCTTGGCACTTTGAAGAATAAACTACTTCTGCAAATCATCTCTGAGAAGCTAACAATCCAAGACACAAGTCCTCAATGTGTTGAAGATGAACACAAACATTGCAAGAGTATTACTAGAAGAGAACACTACTTTTGTAACACCAAAGAGGACTTCATCAACTATCAAATTTCTTCAAGAAAGCATTGCAATCTTCAGCACTCAAGAAAAATTGGTTAGCTAGTCAAATTGGATTGCATCGATTTGTAAGCCAAAAATTTACTGAAGTACTCATCAGGGGGAGCGCCATCATCAAAGGTGAATTTTATAGGACTTATCGCGTTGTACTCTTTTTCTTCGTCAAGGTTTTGTCCCACTGGATTTTTCTTGTCAAGGTTTTAGCGAGGCATCATATCCTTGTCCAATACTACTCTATATGTTTTGTACTCTTTTTCCTTCGCCTAGGTTTTTCCCTTCGGGTTTTCTTAGCAATGTTTTAGTGAGGCAATGTTAGTAGTGCGGTGTCATCCAAGGGGGAGTGTTATGAAGTAACATTTGGTGGATTTATACCGTACTTACACCATCATCTTTTCATCTCCTCTATATCTTTTCATTTCACCCGTACTTTGTAACCACCATCACTAATAATAATGGGTGCATGCCCCTTAATTCTACGGTAAATACTCATCTTCTTCTTCCTATAAATACAGAGCAATTTTCCTTGTAATGTGACATCCCAATAAAAATTCTTATTTTTCTTTTCTCTCTGCTCTTTTTTTTATCTTTTATAATAACACGAAAATATACTTGCTACCTTTTTTTGGACTACAATTAATTAAAACTTATTATAGACTACAATTAATTAAAACAAAAAAATGATATAAATATAACTGTTTGTTTCGATCAAACCAGCAGTAGGATTGGTTAAAAACTTAAAATTGGACTCCTTTCTGCAAGTTTTCCTACTGATTTTTGCAAGTTATGATCTCAATAATTTATGCTTTCTTGAATTGATTTTTTGACTAAATTTTCTAATGTATTTGTCCTTCTACCGGTAATTAATAAGGAAAACACTTCTTGTTATCCAAACCCATAATCCAACTTATTGTCCATGAGAAAAAAAAACAAGGATGAATTGTTGAAAACAACCTAGAAAAAACAGCTCCTCTATTTACTTGGTGACCAAGGACACCATCCTTCTTAACCAAGAATCACAATCCCAATGCTCCAAAGTTAACAATGCGAAAAATAGATACCAATAAATGGGTGGAAACCAATCTACATAAAACAAAAACAAAATAATCTTGACTCTTGAAAAACTAAATTTCTGAATTGGCACCTGCCTTAATAATACTGGTGTTCCCCTTTAGCAGTCATGGAAATAACTTGGACGGTTGGACCGAAACCACCGAGTTAAAAAAAATGACACGATTTTGCTGTTTTTGGCTGTACTGCTGGATACAAGCATTAGGGTTTTGCCTTTTCTAGTGGGTAACTAACGAGTAACGGCTAACACACCCTATACGTTTAATCACCAAGTAGTGAGGCGCACAGTACTTTGTTAGGTATTCTGTCAGGTATTTACCCAGAAATAACTCCATAAATAAAATAGTATCTCTTTAATTCCTGCTTTGAAAAAGCACTATTTTGGATGTTTTCTTAAAACGAATCACTGAAAATTGGCATTAGATTCTGCAACCCGAAAATTATCAGTAACAAAAAAATAAAGATTGGATTTTTAAAATATAGAAAGCAAACTGTGTGTCTTTTAACAATTTCTCTCTGTTTCACAGATTTCAGTTGGGTTTCTTGAAATTTCTAATTATTTTGTGAGTTGTAGAATCTGGGGTTTATCAAAATAATGTATTGTGAAAAGGGGTTTCAGAAAGGTATGAGCTTTATCTTGATTTTGATCTTCCCTCTCTCTGTAAAACAATTTTGTTTTGTTTTTTTCCTCTACAATTATATTGAATTGACAAGTTAAATTTCTGTAATTCACATATATTTGATAAGTATATTAGTAAGGATTTGAAATTCTTAGTGGAAGGATTTAATTTGTTATCTGTTTTTAGATCCACTTTGCTTGACTATATGGTCTGTTCTTTAATTGATAGTCTATGATGAATTGGCTTGAAAATTGCATGTAATTTGAACGAGGGTGTGAAACTAGGGTCATGTTGTTACCTAATTTGTAACAATTGTTTAAGTTTAGGATTGATTTCCTTGAGAGTATTCATCAGTAATTCGTTAAATAGATTGAGATTTAGTGGTGCCTCTACTAGGGTAATTGTATTGCTCTTGTTTAAGCAAATAGTTAGTTACTTCCATTTTGTATTTCGGCAACTAGTAAGTGCTTAATGTTTACCTTCTTAACTAATCTATCCAGGGGAAGTAAACGCAAGAAGAGCTTATTCAACAAGTGTCATTAAGCCGGTACGTACCACATTAGTATTTTCCCTTCTGACTAATTATTTAAAGCTTTTATCTCGTACATAGTTCTTCTGTTCTGTCATGTTCGGGTAAATTTTCAATCTGACTTGCTTCTGCTTCTATTACGTGTTGTGTATATTCTGTGATTTTAAGACAGTAGCAGCAGTTGCTATCCTGTTATTTGGAAGTAAGAATGGAAAAGCCATTATATCACCGACAAGTTTAACATGGTTCAACAAGTTGTGCTATCTAGATTAGGAGAAATTAAGAGCCAAGGAACTATTTAAGTTTCTTGATTTTTCAAGGATTTCATGGTTATTCATTATTCTATCACCGATATTCCATGGATCTCATCATGTAATTCGTGATATCATGTTTCCACATATTAAGCAGAATCTACTTATGAACGTTACTTCTTACTACCGTCAATTTCGAGTGTTGCTATATTTATCAATTTATGGTGTATGCTAAGTACTGACATTGACATATTATGATTTATTTTATTTTATTTTTATCATTTGTTTGTAAAATTTTAGTTTAAGACCCTTTTCTGAGCCATTGGTTTTTAATAACGTTCTGGTGTTTAGTCTAATGTGATCAGCACATTGAGTAGAAAAAAGGGATTAGGAAACTATCAAGGAATAAGGGTCATTCTTTTCCGAGATTTTTAAGTAAAACATCTACTTTTGCTTATATGTCTCCCCTTTATCTGAAGTGAATTGCTGCATTAGTTGGCTTCTGTCATTATACCTCCGCCTATATGGAACAAATTTTACTGTCGGATCGTGCTGCTCTGAACGTAGAGTTGGGAGGTTTTGTACATTGTACTTGTGCATTATATGCAACTTGGGTTAACATTATCTTTAATGTTTACACTTACAAGTATAATCCTTTTATGCCACAGCTTCCTGCTGATCATCAAACTGCTCAGAACATTAAAGGTGGAAGCCATCCCATGAGAAACCATTCAAATGGATGGGCTTTGGATGGCAGACATGGATTTGGGGAGTTAAAGACCTGGTGTGACTCAAGTCGTGGTCCTAGATCCGTTGGAGGACAAAACCGTTCAGTTTCACCAGCCAAGAAGGGTTTGTTTGGACACAGAGTCCAAAGAGACAATTATAACCTTCCAGATTTTGTGACTAATTATGAGAACGCAAAGTTCTTTGTCATAAAATCCTTCCAAGAAGTCGACATTCATAAAAGCATTAAGTATAGCGTTTGGGCAAGTACTCAAAATGGTAATAAGAAGCTAGATGCAGTATATCATGATGCGTATAAATTATCCCGTGAGACACGGAAAGTGTGTCCTATCTTTCTCTTCTTTTCGGTAAGTTTAAATGTTAACCATCTGATACCTTTACTATAATTCTTGTTTGGAAATTATCTGATGCTTACTAAGCCTGCCTGTAGCATGTATCTTAATACTTCTATATGTACATTAAATCCCTTAATATTCATTAAAACAATTTACTGAATCGGGTCTTATCTGCTTCTTGAAAACTAATGAAGTCCAACCTAGCTTTTTGTTACTCCTTTATGACTTGTTTTGGCTATTATCAGGCGAATGGAAGTGGGCAATTTGTGGGTCTCGCTGAGATGACTGGACCAGTTGATTTTGATAAGAATATGGACTTTTGGCAGTTAGAAAGGTGGAATGGATTCTTCCCTGTTGAATGGCGCATAATAAAAGATATCCCAAATCATCATTTTCAACACATCTTAAATGAATTCAATGAAAAAAAGCCTGTAACTTACAGTAGGGATACTCAGGAGGTACTTTCCCCCCTCATCTCTCCCTATCATTCCACTATCTTAATTGGTCAAATGGGTCCATTTTGCATTTTGCATTTTGCATTATGCTTGTGATACGGATGCGACCACTTTTTCTTCGAACCCACGGATAAAAATCTACTCGTTTCCTAGGTTGTATATAGAGAGGAGTTCCATGTACACCTAAAAAACACCTATTCATCTCGGATGCTTGTACTCAAGTTTGAACTGTTGTTATTTTCTTTATTAATACTAACCATCTTGTTTAAAACCTAAAAGTCGAAAACAGTTTTTTTTCTTTGAATAAATTCTGAAAATCTAAAAATATTTGTTATTTAATGTCTAACATGCTTTTGGATCTTGAGATGATTGGGCCTAGAACCTAGTATCCAGACTGTATCCTCATTTCTAGAATATAACAAACAAGATACAGCAGGAACTTGGATGCATCCTGTTTCAGAAATTCAGCAACTTAACTGCTCGAAGCAATCCTGTTTCGGAAATTCTACAACTTGGATGCATCCTTCATCCTGCTTTGGATACAGCAGGAACTTGATTGCTTGAAGCAATGCTCGACTTAAATAAATATGTTGTCAGTAACTTGATTGCTGTTTGCAGATTGGATTAAAGAAAGGCTTAGAGATGCTGGACATATTTAAGAGTTATCAAGTGACAACAATGTTACTAGATGACTACGATTTCTATGAAAATCAGGGGAAATTCATGCCTGACAGGAGCAGTAAGGTTGAAGAATTTCTATGAAAATCAGGAACAAATTGCATGCTTTACTGTTCTGTTTGTCTAGTCAATCCTCATTATTATCACCATTATAATTGTGTGCAGGGCCGGGATCCTCCTATCGTCCGTAGTCATGCTTTAAGTCCCTCAACAAAGGCTACACCGTATCCTGCACGTACAGCTGCTCCTAGTCTCCCGGCAAAGGCGATACCGAACTCTCGACGATTGCCTACTACACGTACTAATGTTGCTAGTTTCCTGACAAAGACAACATCATATTCTCAACCCCCACCCATTGCCTTTTCAGATGCTCCCAATCCATCGACAAGGACATTGAATTCTCCTTTAGTGTCTTCACACAGTGAAACCTTCCATGCTAAAGAAGAATGCTTGCACGTTGCATCTTCTGATAACAAAGAAAATTCAGATAGTGATAAGAGGGATGGAGTTTTCAAAGTGGATGATTTGGTGATGGTATATCAGAAAATTCGGACATTCCCTTCAAAGAAACTACATATGAAGCGAATTGGACCATTTCGTATTCTGAGGCGGATAAATGACAAAGAATATAAAGTCCATTTACCTCCTGATTATCCTATCAGTAACACTTTCAATGTGGAAAACTTATCACATTATACTGGTGATATTGTTCCTCCTATCAAGCTCCGAAGTCGGCAACTAATTACTAAAGATCGAATTTCAGTCGTTTTATGTAAAGACACAGTCACTTCAACTAGACGAACATACACCAAGTTTTTAGTTAAGTGGAAATACATTCAACAGGATACTTGGCTCAACGAAGATAGTTTCCAACAACTGGATCCAGAATTCTATAAGCGTTACATGGCATACATAGATGAAGAACAAGCTCCTGAACCTGAAGGTAAGAATGTTAGCAACTCAAGTATAATGTCAGAATCTGTTTCTGTCACCGAATCATCCAAAACGAACATAGCAGTTGCTGAATCTGCGGATAACAATGTTAGCACCTCAGGTACAACGTCAGAATCTGATCCTATCAACGAATCATCCAAAACAAACATAGCAGTTCCTAAATCTGCTGGTAAAAAAAGCAACTCAAGTACAATGTCAGAATCTGACCCTGTCACTGGATCATCCAAAACGAACATTCCAGTTCCTGAATCTGTGGGTGAGAATGTTAGCAAGTCAAGTACATTGTCAGAATCTGACCTTGTCACCGAATTGTCCAAAAAGAACATAGCAGTTCCCTGATTTTTAACCCTCATTGTACCTTTCAAAGTGATTAGATACTGAATAAAACCCGTTTTATGGGTAGTGTTGTAGAATAAAATAAGAATGAGATTTAATTGGTAATGCTGAGGATTCGAATAATACCGATAAGTTTTCCCTTTTCTCCTTTTTTTCTTTTTTTTTAAGGTCGAGGTTAAGGACTCCCTAAACCAACAGAAGGTCAGACACCTTGCCATTGGTATCCTCGAAGATGATCTTCCCATATTCTCAACAGAAGAGCTGGGAGGGCATGAGGAAGGAACCAGTACAAGATGAAAAAACAAAATATCATAATTATGCGCCTTCTTACATTTTAACAACATATTTACACTGTTTTACACGAAAAATGGCATAAAGTTGCAGTTTAGAAGACCTGGAAAACACCATATCTTTCTTCATAACAAGGCAATCATATTCATAGAAATCAAGTTATCTAAGTAATTCCCTGATAATATATAGGATCACAAGAACATGTAACTAGGAAGCAAACTATATAGCAA
The DNA here is from genome assembly GCA_023531435.1 of Papaver californicum. Classification (NCBI taxonomy): domain Eukaryota; kingdom Viridiplantae; phylum Streptophyta; class Magnoliopsida; order Ranunculales; family Papaveraceae; genus Papaver; species Papaver californicum. The sequence goes on along the minus strand of JAJJMC010031210.1, from coordinate 7,453,598 downwards.
CAGAATTTCTAATCACAAAACCTATACTTGTGATTAGAGATTATCTGCAAACATAAACTTATCAACATTTCTGTTGAATTTTCTGTGTGTTGGAGGCATAGAAAGGATCAGCATCAACAAGCATCTTCACTACTTCTCTCATATTCGGACGTAAATTTGGAAGCTTGGTTGTGCACAGAACAGCTATTCGTAAGACCTTAATCATCTCCTCTTCTAACGAGTTTGAAACTCTGTGATCAAGAACTTTGATTGTATCCTCTAAGGAGTTCAGATGAGTTGAAACCCAGTAGACGATATCTCTTTCTTCACCAAACTCGGCTTCGACTGGACTCTTACCTGTTACTAATTCTAGTAACACAACACCGAAGCTATATACATCACTCTTTTCGGTCACTTTCAGCGAATATGCGAGTTCTGAAAATCATAAAAAAAAGATGAAAACAGCGGTAAACAGATTAGTCTCTTCCCAGAAAAAAAATTCTTCAGTGTTTAGGAACTAGTTACAAGTAGAGGAATACAGAGACAAGAAACTTACCAGGAGCTATGTACCCATGAGTACCAGCGAAACAGTTTGAATCCAACACTTCGGAAGTTTCTTCAGCAATTTTGGCAATTCCAAAATCAGCAATCTTGGGTTCAAATTCCTCGTCAAGTAAAATATTTGACGATTTTATATCCCTATGAATAACAGCTGGTGAACAATCATGATGAAGATATGCAATTCCCTTGGCAGCACTCAATGCAATTCTATGTCTTTGAATCCAATCCAACTCTGGTTTCCCACCCTTGATTTCTCGGCGAAGAGCTTGAAAGAGATTTCCATTAGCCATATACTCAAGAACCAAGAAATGTGAACCTCCTTTCATCAAACAAGCATATAGCTTAAGTATATTTTTATGTCGAACCTTTCCAAGAATATCCATTTCGGATGTCAAAACTTTCACTTCCTTTCCCTTCCATATTTGCTTTACAGCCACTGTTGCACCGCTTTTCTTCAAATCCAACCGATAAACTTTTCCGGTACTTCCACTACCAAGCAGATTCGCCTCTTCCAAGTTAGAAATCTCATCTGCATCGAATTCAGTTTGGTGAAATGACTCTAGTTTCCAACACGGATCTTTTTCGAGTCCACCTTCTAAATCATTTTGCATGCGAGATTCATTGTACTTGTAGTTCCTGTAACCCACAAGCAATAATCCAGCTAATATAATAACCAAAGCTGTTGCTATAACAAAATACAGCACAAGCTTATTTCCAGCATGCTTCTTGTAATTATGACTTCCGTTGCACACACTAATTCCAGAACCAATCTGATTTTCAAATTTCTGGTCAATACAAAGTTGTCCATTGCCAGTAAATGCTTGCTCACCGCCCATCATTACTAGATCATTAGGAACTATTCCTGTTAACTGATTCCGAGACAGATCAATCAAACTCAGCTTCAATGTAACTAAATTTTCAGGAATCACTCCAGTGAGCTTGTTTCTCGATAAATTTAAGGAATTCAAACTGCTCATATGTGCTACTGATGAAGGAATGTGACCAGTAAGAGAATTTGAAGCAAGATTTAGATCTACCAACTTGATGCATTCACCGAGTTCTTTCGGTATAGATCCTGTTAATAAATTCTCCTCCAAATGCAATGCTGTTAATTTCTTCAGATTTTTTATTTGAGGCGGAATCTTACCAGAGATAGAATTCTTATTTGCATCTAATCTATCTAACGAAATAAGCTTGTCGATGTCAGATGGAAGCTCACCTGAAAATTTGTTATTTTGCAAAAACAACTGACCCAAATTCACAGACAAACCAATATGTGAAGAAATTCCTCCACTAAATCTGTTGTCACTGAAATCAATGATATTTGCAGAAGGTAATCCCCAGACCCCACTTGGAATGCTACCATACAAGTCATTCTTATTAATTCTTAATCTCAGCAAAGTCTTGCATTCAGCATAAGAATCAGAAAGTTCCCCACTGAAGTTGTTATCCAAAGCAAGCAAGTACTGCAACTTTCTGTTTTCACATAAGTACTGAGGGAATCCACCAGAAAACTTGTTCTCAGATATATCTAAGCTGACCAATGGCGAGAACCGACCAAAATTTGCTGGAAATTTTCCTGTGAATTTGTTTCCATAGATAGAGAATACTTCAAGATGTTCGAAATCACCAAAAGCTTGAGGAAATTCTCCTGAAAAGTTGTTACCATACAATTGAAAGACCACCAAGTTCTTCAGGTTACCAAGTTCAGCAGGTAATTTTCCAGACAATTGGTTCCTAGAAATATCAAATTCGCGGAGAAGAGTGAGACTAGCAATTTCTGATGGAATTTCTCCTGTAAAGTTGTTCACATAAAGTTCAATCTTGTACAACTTTGGCAAAGTTGTTATGGCTTTGGGGAAACTGCCTGACAGCTTGTTAGTCGAAAAATCAAATGTGCCCAAAGATTTCAGTTGGAAAATCGAGTCTGGGATTGTACCAATCAGATTGCAACCAGCCAAAACGATATACGTCAACATCTTCAAATTTCCAAGGTTTTCAGGAATTTCACCCTCATCGAAGTTATTTTGGCCAAGACTCAATGAAGTTAATCCAGTTAGCTCCCCAGCCCAGTCAGGAAGCTTACCGGAAAAGTAGTTCTCTGATAAATCAAGAACTTGCAAGTTTGTCAAAGCAGAAAGATCAGGAATTGTGCCATTGAGGTTATTTTCTGTGAGATTGAGAGTTTGAAGATTACTGCATTTGATCAACTGGGAAGGAAGTTCACCAGAGAAAGAATTTGAAGCCAACACTAGAGATGTTAGGTTTTGAAGAACTGATATAGAAGACGATATCTCACCCGAGAGGGATTTGTTTTCAAGAGAGATCCCTGTGACTAGGCGAGAGTTCAAATCACATGAGACACCCTCGAAATCACATGGAGAATCTGGTGAGCCTTCTTTCCATGTTGCTAAGGAATTTGAGGGATCTTGTAACTGTTTTCTGAAATCTAGGAGGGCTTGAGTTTCAATGGTTAACGCTATTGAGAGATGGAAGTGAAGAAGAAGAAATGAGAAGATAGTTAAAAGAAGGAAAAAGCGGGAAGTAACAAAGGAACCTTTCGACATGGCGAAAGACGGCGGTGAAACAATCACTTCACATTCGTTAACTGAAAAGATCTGCAACAAAACATATGCAACAAAAAATTAGTAGACTGTTCTCATATTTGAAGAAGTCATTAATTATAAGTTAAACTATCCAAACATTTGCTTGGGATAGAAATACATGCTGTGACAAATCTATGCTAATGTTGCATGTGCAGTTAATAGGAGGAATATTACTACTCTTTGACCTAAACACTGCACTTATTCTTACACCACCGTCACACTAGATATTTGAGAAAATAAAGCTTCATCAGAACTTAGGTTCAACTGAGCCCTCACAATACCAATTAGTCTATTATGGTTCAACCAATACGACTAAATTCCAAAGTAAGAACCTTTGCTAACAAACCGTCCAAAAAGCTAAAAAAAAACAAATGAAAGCCGGAAGCAGTTTGTTAAAAACAAAATGCATCTTCACATCATATACATGCAGCATCTAAAGGATGAAAATCAAAACAAGAAAGATAAGAAATTACTGTGTTTAGTAGTGTTTTGTAAAACTAAGCTTGCAAAACTCTAACCACAGACACAAAAAGGACAAATAAGATTACACGTTTAGACATGCTTCATGTGACAGATTTCTGTACAGAAATTGGCTTTTTTACTTGGTGAATTGGATGCATCCAGAAACATCAATCAGATAGTAACTTATCACTATTATTAAAAACATAAAATGATACAAAATAATTGCTAACAGGAATCTAAAGTTTCTTTTCCAAACTTGTTACTATTTTCTACCACTACACAAACTATTTACTTTTATACTCGGCCCATGCCAACAAAGTAGATAGCAACCTTAGACCCTATTCCACATAACCATCTGAAATCTGGCTCAGACTTCTAACTTGACCCAGAAAAATATTTGTGGATGATGTTTGACTGACCTAACTAAATCCAAGGATGAAACTTCTTCTAACCTTCTCCCACAACTGACTCATTGTTGCTGTTAAAGATTTTTGCAGTATGGGATTGGAATATCACTCATAGTGGAGTCCTCACGTAAAGCAACAACAAATTGTTATAGGAAAAGACAATTATTTTTAAGTGGGACCCAGGAAATAGATTGAAAGATGATAAAGAAATACATTAAATAACGTCATTAGCAACTATGATGTTTACCCTTTAGGGTACTCTAAACCATGGGTCTTGTTGGATCACCAACAACCATTATTTTAATCATAAAAATATACCCCCATACAAAATTAAAGATTCTTATTATAATACTACAATTATTTTCATTTTGAAATTTTAAATAAAATATAAAAAATATATTAAATTACTTTTCAGTCTTTAGTCTAATTAGTTGGTTCTTAACTCATTATCATCCAGAAGTAAAGCAAAACCCGAGAATTTGAAATTGATACCTCAAAATAGAAATAATCTAATGAAAATTAAATTTTACGAATTTAGTTTCCATGAAATGAAGATAATTTCAAAATTCAGTCAGAGAGTCACTACACAAAATCATGAAAGATCATCTTTTTCGGGAATCAGAATCCGAAACCATCATTAGGTGTAAAAAGTTTGCCAATTAAAAGAAACAAAAGTTATAATTCAGAATCGATTTCTCTCTGTACTTTCATCAATCATCAGTAACTCAAGAACATCATCATTTCAACTCAATACTACAATCTACAACATCATCAAAACCCTCGAACCAACAATCACTCTGTCCAATTTTAAAAAATAAAAAGAATCACTCCATAAAAAGATTAGGAATTTCTTACCTTAGAAGAACGAAACCAAAAGTCGAACTCCTTGCTGAATTCTTCCTTTCAGTAGATCCAATTTCCTTTCTTCTTCTACTACTACCAACTCCCCTACACAAAACTACGTAATTAAGCAGCTTAAAAGATGAGAATTTCAATCACTTCATCGAACTTAGTATTAATAAATTCATTGAATATTTTTTGACGTTTGTGAAGAAAAATTCTTCTGTGCGGAGTTCTCAAGAAGGAAGATTCATAGAAGTAATGAATCGAGGCCACTCCGAAGGGAGAGTTTTACAGAGAGAGAAACAAAATGCACAACTGAAAACTGAATTATAAACGTGTCGTTGGTTGTGTTTGTTTTATCAGTAACTAAATTAAGAGTATATATCTTTCTGTCTGAGTTCTGAGTGAGTAGGAGTATTAGAAAACTGAAAGGTTTACTCGTGCGGGTGAAGAAGACGAGTGGAGATGGATAGATGTAGTGGATGGATGAACGGTGATTGTGATAGCTGTAGATATGTTTTTGATAAAGTCAGATTAGTCCGTTTTTTTAAGTGGTGGGAAAATGACAAAATCAGTGCTGTGAAACTTATAGCACAAATTACGAGGAGTTTTGATGAGCTAATGGCACACTGGGTGTCGCCGACGCTGCTTTGAGGGTCTTGGTCAATTTATAGAACGTTGATGTTTTTTACTGTTTATGTTTATGATAACTGGGGTCATGGTGAAAGTGTGGGTCATGAAACACTGGATAGTGGTAGTACTGCTTTTGATTTGTTTTGGAAATTGAAAAAGTTACTTTAATAGTGTTGACTTAAATTGACTTGTGTAGAGTGGGAAAACCGTACTCTGAAACTGTTTTTTGGGATTGTGCGGTTAATTAATAAAACTACTGTACGTACGGTTTGAGAGGTGTGGCTCCGAAGAAACACTCCAGTCGTGCTCATGACATCTCAAGTTTTCAGCTTTCTTTTTCCTTTCATGACGTGGTAATAAGTTTACGGGATGTTGTTTAAAAAAATATTTTCTAATTTTTAAAAATAGAAAATAAAAACTTAATTTAGATATATAATTTTAGAATAATTTTTAAAAATAGAAAGATTAACTTCTTATGAAGAAAAATATTTTTATTTTTTTCTGGTACACAAACAACATCTGAGGATAAAAGTTATATTCAACTAAATTTATTAGGAAAAACTCTGAAAATACGAATAACATGATGCTTAAAATTGTGCATTGGAGCAAGTGAGTGGACGCTGAAGCTAAAAGAAAAAAATCAAATCAAATAACAGGATACTTAAAATTATGCTATATAAAAATGGCGTTACACAATTTGTCTATATAACCAAAGAGAAATCAAGTGAAATCTACAGTCACGTCTATTTTCTCCACTTATTTCCCTTATAAACCCACAGTCGGAAAATTTCATGTGCACACCAATTTCCTCGGTAAAAAATTCTCACAAGTCCATAATTTTTGAAATTCTGCTTTTGTTTTTTATTTGTTCCCAAATTAACCTTCTATAGTTATATTCTTCGTATAGGTTAGAAGCAGTTATGATCGGAGGAGCTGAGATGAGATTATCATGAGGATTAACTGAAATTGAAGGTAGAGGTCCGTTCACTTTCTTTCTAATCTGGTTTGGTTTCAATTATTTATTTATTTTTTGTAATCCAACAGTATCCATTAGCAAACAATGAATCAAAACCTTATGTTTTCACAAAACCCTAAAAATTAATTTTCCAACCTTTCCCTTCAATGACCACCACCACCCTTACCCCCACCACCACTTAAGGAAGCTAAAGGAGGTTCAACGAGAACGGACCAATCTTGAGAAATTATCGTATTTTCCTAGCAGGAAAGCACCGAAACTACTGAAAAATATATTACAAGAAGATGATAAGTAAGAAAGGAGCTCTTGGTTCCATTAAAACGCATGTATTTAATTCCCCCTCTCTTTAAATTTTTTTATTATTAGTATTGATTTTGAAAATGGGAGTAATGAGAATGGCCTTAATTTTAGGGGATTTTTGGTTCAGAGTTAAAATGTTTTAAATTTGTGTGAGAATTGTTTAATTTCGTGTAGCTACGAGTGAAATCTATGAGATTTGATTGTTTAGTATGACAGAATGAGTGTTGAAGACCAGGGTTCTGTCATTTCAGGCTTGTTCTTATGGTCTGAGGGGTTGCTAAAAAATGAGTGCGGAGGCAAGGTATTTGGAAGTAATGTAGGATTCGTTTTATAAGATTTTAAGGTTCTTCAAATCTATATATCTTGTACTTATACTGATAACACCGTTGTTTGGTCTTGGAGCAGTGATTTGAGTTCAGGTAGCAGCTGGGTTTAGCTTTCCCTTATTCTCATTTATTTTAATATTACGATCAACAACAGCTAAGGGTGGTTGGAGTTTCTAATGTTATTGGAGAAAATGAGGGTATTTTGTTTTGTCTCTTCTGTAATAAATATTTCAATTTTAGGCTATACTCTTGTTGGATCTCCTGCATGTTTTTTTGATTATGAGGTTCTCTGGAATTCTAGTGTTCATAGTGTACAATCTATACATTACTGGTTGTTTTAGATTGTAATATCGGCCTCAATGATTAGTGATGCATGCACCTTCCTCTCAGCAGTGGCACGGTTACTGCACCCTTAAAGGCTATTATTAGACAGAGATCTCTTGTTGTTCCTTACACTAGTTCATTCTATTCGTCTTATGATATATTTGTTAGACTTTGTGCCCCAGGCTTTGTAGATAGAACATAGACTTGAAGTGTGGAATGTTTTTGATGTTGGTTCAGATTACTGGTGCTAGACCTGTTTTTACCAACATACATATAATAAGAAATGTGAACTCTAGTGGGATTATTTACAAGGAATTTTCTACAGTCAGCACAATTTGTTATATTGCATTTGCATAATCTGATTAATGATAGGCTATGTTCAATCAATACTAGACTAAATTTTTGACTGGTTTGAGAACAATCTACACTTTATTAGGCTACACCATTTATATTCTTAACTGAATTATGTTATAACTAACAAGTTATCCGAGATATTCATGTTATGCAGAAAATGAATATGTTATGCAGCAAACTGAAAGAGTGCATAACAAGTTATGCAGATTTAAATTGTTGCATTACTTGTTATGTAGCAAACTGAAAGGGAGCATAACAGGTTATGCAACCATCTTTAAAAGGGTGCATAACTTGTTATGCAATCAAATTAGATGCATAACAAGCTATGTTACAAACTGAAAGGGTGTATAATAGGTTATACAGATCAAATTAACTGCATAACTTGTTATCCAGCCACTTTGAATGCATCATGTTACCTTTCTTCCAATTTTCTTTGCCTTGTGGAAGTGCTTTGTGATTGGGTTTCCCTGGCTATTCTTTTATAGTTGTTTTTTTTCATGTTTGTACGACTTATTAAGTAATTAGGTCCTCTTTTTTAAAAAAATTAAATATCCTGTTTGTGTAGAAAACACGAAAAATCTTCATTTCAACCTTATCACTAAATAGCTTCAGTTGAAGTTTTCTTTGTTGTATGTGTCAATCTGCTGTTGTATTTATACCTATGAAATGGTCATTATGTTTTACATTGACGAATACCTCTTCCTTATTGTGAAATGACAGGAGTTGTAGTGGATGTTGGAGATGGTGCTACACGTATTGTGCCTGTTGCAGAGGGTTATGTTATTGGGAGCAACATTAAATCTATACCTATAGCTGGAAGGGATGTTACCCAATTTATCTAGCATCTCATGTGGGTAAGTGGTCAGAGTCCTAGATTTTTTTTGAGCTTGTTAACATATGTTTGCTCTTTTAGAGTTGGAGTTGATAAAGAGTGTAATTACATGTGGAAATTTGAGTTTGGTGGTATGGTTAACTATATATGGTTGTGTTGTTGTATTCAAATAGGAAAGAGGAGAGCTTATACCAACCGAAGACGCATTTGAAGTAGCTCGGAAGGTTAAAGGGAACTATTGCTACACTTGTTCAGATATAGTCAAGGTAATACTATAAACTTCTTTAGTTCTTTTATTTACCAGTGAAGGAAATTTTATTTTTTTATGTTGTCGTTCTGTATTCAAGGAGGCAAATGACAACTTTCACTGCATGAGATGTGATGTTCAAGGGAGGCACGAGTTTGATATTATTTTAGCTGAATAAGAAATATTGGATAGAGAACAATAAGAGCTCCTTTTTTTTCTTTTGATTTTCTATTATTTGTGATAGACATAAATTTAGAAGAATAGGTTATGATAGTTCACTATCTTCACTGGTTCAGGAATACAACAAGCACGACAAAGAACCATCATAATACATCAAGCAACCTAGGACAGGGGCACCATTCTCTTTTGATGTCGGCTATGAACGCTTTATCGGCCCTGAGGTTTGTTTTTCCTACGTTTTTCTTCTTGTCAATGTTCATAATATCTTCACGCCACCAGACATTCTCAGTTTAAATTTTTGTTCTTCTATTTGTTTTTGTTTTCAGTGTTCATAAATTTGTTTTTGAATGTAGATTTTCTTCAACCCTGCATTATATAGTAGAGACTTTGCAACTCCATTACCATCAGTGATAGACAAATGCATTCAGTCTGCACCAATTGACACACGAAGGGCACTATACAGGGTATTTTGGTTTTCCAAGAGGTAGTGTAATTTCCTATTCGGATTATCCTGAAGCAAGGTGATTAATGTGGTATCCCATATTGCGCACCTCAGGCTATAAAAATCTCTTGGTAATTGTACGAATTTGTTTTAATGGACCACCAAACCAAAGTGGTAATATTCTAGTATTTTGCATCTGCTACAGTTCTTGATGTTTTAAGAATTTCATACGATATTTGAATCTGTTTAGGTTTTCTCATAGAATGATATTTAACTCCTTGTCTCAGAAGATTGTTCTATCTGGAGGATCTACCATGTTCAATGATTTTCATAGAAAAATACAAAGAGATGTAAAGAAGATTATGAATGCTCGGCTCCGTGCGTCTGATACAAGGCTTGGTGGAGTAATTAAGTTAAGTTTTATCTTTTGTTCCTGAAAGATTAAAAAAACGTATGCTCTTTTCTTATTGGAAAGATCTGAATTTTAAATTGCATTTTACAGTCACAACCAGTGGAAGTCAACGTAGTCAGCCATCCATGCAGAGGTTTGCAGTTTGGTTTGGAGGCTCTATGTTCTCTTCAACTAAGTATACTCGATTGGGTTCAAAGACATAAAGATAAAGATTCGCTACAGTTTATGACTTTTTTTTATCTAATTCAAAGTATGTTTTTTTTTTTTTTTTCTGTAAGATGTTTCTTTTTGTAGTGGATGCATAATCTGTATTGCTACTACAAAAACGTTTGCATAACCTGTCATGTATTTGTGTCTTCTTCCTCTTTTTTCATAATTATAATCGTGGGTTTGACAATAACTTAAAAATATTTTGGGCTTGTGAATAAAAAGAAAAAAAATAATATGAACATGAGTCTAAAATTCCCTAAAATCAAACATAAATTTCCTGTGGACGCTCTCAAGTTCGACCGCACTCTTTCGAGCTAGGCTTCAAGTGTGTGAGGGCAAAAAAACCCTTATTTCAACGAAGCGAATATAATTTTTCCTTTAAAGAATATCCCAATCTCCGTGACAAAAGTAAACACCAAAGTCCCGAACAAAACTGGTAGCAGGAGGAAGGTCTCAAAACGTGAGGGTCATCATCGCCTAGCTCCTAAAGGTTTCGGTTGCGTAGGAAGCTGATACCAGGATATGTCCTTTTGGCGATATGAAGAAGAAAAATAACAAATAAAAGGATGCCATGACGTCCCTAGTTTGTCTCAACCCTTAACCATCACAAAGGCATTTATAACTAATGAAGCCGAAAGAGTTTAAAGCTTCTGTTAATTTGTCTTCCTAAAAGCAAATGAATGACTGCTGCAAAACACACAACAAGTTGTTGACAATTTTTTCCATGGTTGGCCACACTCCACATAATTTGATGAAACTTCGGCTCTATTTTGATGGGTATTGTTATTCAAAGACGTGCAATAGTTAAGGGCTAGCTCAGATAAAAAAATTACTCTATACTAGCTTATAATGAGTTAATTGCATAATCAAGTCAATTTGCAATGTCTATCCTCAATCATTGTTGTTTGAATTAGAAAGTAAAGTAAAACGTACAAGTTGGTCCGTCCTCAACTGCTGCTGATTGGAGAGTAGTAAGTAAGTGGATCTTGAAATGCAAGGCCATTAGGTATTTTTTAGGTGCATTATTTCAAACTTGTTAGAACTTTTGGGAAATACTCAACCAGTCCGGATTATATACGCTTTCCTCTAAAGTCTAAACTACTCTCGTAAACTAAAACCTTTCCCCGGCTCCTATTAAATTGAACTTCCACTTACAACATTTTGCAAATTAGTGTTTATCGGTAGAAAAATACAAAATACTTCCGTTGTTCCAATAATAGATAATTTATTCATTTTTAAATTTTGTCCTATTAATAGGTGACCTATATCATTAAACAAGGATATATTTTTAAAATTATCTTTTTAATTGATTGTTGTTAATATAAGAAATATGTATAATTTGATAGTCATGTTTATATTCGTTACGTAGGTGTTTTAAAATGTTTTTCAATGATATAAAGTTTACGAATATCAGTGGTAGAGTTTGAGAGAGATATAATTTTTTATTTTTTTTACTAATTATTATCCATAAGGGTATAATTTTTAAAAAAATACTTAAAAATACTCTTCTCTGCTTATTGTCATAAGAATTATGCAATCTTAAACTAGGTCATCTAATAGTATGATGAAGGAAATATATGTTTATCCACTTTTCATGATAACATTGTATTTAATACTAAATACGAGAGTATTTTAGATTTTTGTATTTTTTAATCTTCTAATTTTATCCTTTATAAAATGTATCCATTATCATATTAATAATTAACGTTAATTTAATTAATTTCTCTATTTAATTAGTTCCTTTTTATAGGTAAATGTGTCAAAAGTCTTCCTATTATTATGGGTTAAACAACTAATAAATATTATATCTCATATACCAAATACTGAGTTCACAAAGAGAAGGGAATGTACTGCTTTATTTTTTAGTTTCACTTCCGTTTTTGTGCAAACGAGACATATCTTTTCCAGAGAAACGGAAAATGATAGCTAAGAAGATTAAGAAACAAATTGTAGTACATATACAAAAGTAATTAGCGTTGAAGAAATCGGTGTGTATCAACGAGATCTGACATTATACGGGGAAGTTTTGATTTTGTCAACAACAACACCAACTGAATGAACAACGTTACGTTGTGGTTTTTTCTTTAGTAGGAGGTATAATTGTATGAGTAATATGAAGAGAAATCATTAAAGATTGAACAATAATTTGAATTCTTATCAAGCGGGAGGAAGAATTGAATCTTAGATTTGTTTGGGTATTGGCTTTGATATTGTGACTTTGATTACTTGAAAAATATTTTTTTGTTGATTTGCTTGATGGCTTACAGTTACAGTTATGAATGTTTTTTTAATTCCTTTTTAAAGGATTATTGAAACTTAAAATGCTTGATTTTTGCATTTATGTTTTTTGTTGATTAGTTCAGGTAACGGTGTAATCTACTCTGGTAGTTCCTCTATCTCAATTCTCCTTCAACTTTGTGAGGATTCAGTTGAAAATAGGTAAAAAGTGTATGCGTGTTTGAGAAATAAAAATTTAAGAAAATATTATAATATCAGTATATCAAAATCTTACCAAGACGAGGCAAATCCCACCGCTGTTAGACAGCAAGACTCCTAATCAGATATGAATTCAGTTTAAGATTATGGTAATTAAATATATTTTCAAGTAAGTAATATGACCATATATAAAACCGCATACACAAATTCGTTTTCGCACTAAAAAAAATCACAAAACGAATCTCTTTTTATAAAATTGAGCAAAAAAAAATAGAAATCCGTTTTTACACCAACAAAGGAAAAAAAATACAAAAATACAAAAACAAATTTGTATGTTCAACAAGATATATTCAAATAACCTAGATTTTATCTAGTTTATTTAAACCTCTGCAAACAATCCCAAAAATATACATTAATTAAATTTATTTATTTTTTTAATGTTAAATAATAACAACATCAGTAAATATATTAAGAAATATAGTTTTTTAGACATCCATATTTATTAAACGGATTGAAATTTTTAAATTTTGGATAATCTCTAATTTTAAAAAGATTAGTGGGTAAATATTATTTTATAAAATTTAATATGTGCAAACACTTATAACCCGCCCATTCGAAGATATGTAGTGCACCTTTTTTCTTTCTTTTGAAGACAAAAACAAAAGGGCAACTGTGTAGCCTTTATCTAAGGCCAAGTCCTATGCACCTCTCAAAACACCAAATTTGGTGGAAATCTCCCACTATGCACCTAACAAACCATCAAATTTATCTCTTAAACGCTCAATTTTGAGAGGATGCACAGGCGACAAAGTCTTGGTCGAGCGATAGAGAGTTGGTCGCTCGACAAAGAGTAAGTCGCTAGCGACTTAGACTTTGTTGCTCGACCAAGATTATATCGCCAACGACTAACTGTTTCCCGCCTTTAAATTCACCATTTTCATATCTAGTTTTTACACCCAAATTTTTACCCAAATTTTTTCCCATTTTCTCTACTTTCTACTCTAAATTATTAGAACGTTGGTGGAAGATTACAAATACGTTCTCTATTTTAAAGATTTAAAATATCTGTCAGAGTATATGCTCCAAAATATACTCAAGAAGAGGATTTAGCTCTTTGTACATCATATGTATCTCATAGCAGAGAAAATGTTCATACCGGTCAACTCATGTCGCACACGTCTTTTTGGCAGAACATTTTCACTATGTTCGTTGCAGAAACGGGGAACCTGAAAACCCGAGATGCTCATGGGTTGTTTGCTCGTTTTCAAGCAATTAGTTGTTTGGTCACGTGATTCCTTGTTCAGGTAAAGGTAATTGATGAAGAAACATTTAACGATGTAACTGACGATGAAGTGATCCAATTAGCTCTAGATGTATGGCAGGAAACTGACGACAAACCTTTTCTGTACGAAGCTTGTTTCAACATCCTTAGAGATCTTCATAGATTTGATCCCTTTTATGTAATGATGTAGTTTCCTTTTAATCTTATGTAGTTTGCTCTAAGAAAAGACGTTGTTAAAATTTAACTGATTGTGAAATAAAGTTAGTATTTTTTTATAGATTAATTCTGATTACATAAACACTTAATTGACTCATTGTTGACCTTTTTTGTTTCTTTTGGCTTAAAATTTGGCTCATTGTAGTAGTAAAATATTTTTTTTTCACTTTAGATGATTTTGATTATTTATAGACGATAAGAAGTCGGTCGTGAACGATAACCACTATGTCTAGCGATAATTTTTTCATTCATTTCAATTATGAAATACATATATTTTTATCACCAACGATCAACTATTGATCACTAACAACCAATACTATGTCGCTCGACATAGTGATCATCGCTTAAAACTTTTTTTATAGTAGTATACTCTGTTTATCGAGCCATCTGGTTAGACAGACAAAGTCATTTAAGAGAGTGCATAAGATCTGGCCTAAGCTGTGGCTGGATTATACAGATCAGTTGCAATGTAGCTCACTATCAAACCCCCACAAAGATCCAAATGGACGTTCAATTCGTGTTAACATCTAGGAAACCACCGATTACCAAATAGATTAAAAAATGACCAAAATTGATTCTATTATGTCTAGAAGGCCGTTTACTTGCATGCAATTGTCCCTGATACACATAATCATGATTTATCTATAAATAATATAGTAATTAGTTTAATTTAATGATAATAAGACAACTGTCAAGAACTTGAGAGAGACACAAATCTTAAAAGGTAAGATTAGTGAGTGAGAGTGGGGTGAAAGGACGGATGTTGTTATCTTTTGTGGTCTCCTCCCTTCCTAGTGGGAGTTCTCAACGTGTGAACCCACTTTCCACATGTAAGTCCAACTTAAGACCTAACAAATAAAATGTTGTTTGAGAGCCAGATAATTTCCTTGTCCTTCCTTTAGCTGTTGCAAATGCTAAGTAGGGTTTGCAATCTTTTTGGCTCAACGTATAGGTATGGCCTATGGGGATGGGATCCATTAAAACAAGGTTGTTTCCCCTTGCAAGTTCCGAACAATTGCGCGGACTTTAAGAAGATGTGTCTAGCTTTCCAATTTATACTGTGATTACTGGTGCAGTGCAGTGGATACGTTTTGGAATCGACGCCCCAAGATCCCGATTATAGGATTGCTATAGGGATTTCTTGTTTTATTGGAAATACCGATTTAGAAATCCAGTGATCAGGATTGTATTGTTTTATATGGATTGATACTCTCCTGGTAATACTGGGATCACCCTTTAGACATCCTGTTAGACTAGAATGTGCGTTATCTTGACTTAATATTTATCATGTCACTTAAATTATAAGATTTAATCTTAAATAAGTCATTATAACTCAATAATGTATTTTAGTTACTCAAAGTCTGTATCGTGGTTCAAATTCCGTGGCACGATCTTAATTAGTTGCCTCATCATTTAAATTAAATCATTGAACAAAATCTAAATTATGACTCGGAATATGATATTAGGATTCAAAATTAACTTCACCTTTTAGAATATGCCAACCGAAAAAATTTGTAGCTCAAAATTTGAATCATGTCCGTAAAACCGCTATTATTCCTCAAAATATGATAAATAACAATAACTGCACTACGACGACTTCAAATCTAGCTAAAATTTGCTAGTCACTTAAAATTTATTTATCGGCCTAAATATTCCTTGTGATCCAAGGTCTACATTTATTACCTAAAAATATCATTGTAATTCAAAAAATTATAGCCTGCTAACACAAACAAGTATTCGGCCCAATGTGTGATCTAAAATATCCTTCATGACCCAAATTTGCTAAGTGGTTCAATGTTTCCCATGTGACCTAAAAATGCATTATGACCTGAAATGTGATCCAAAAGCTATTTTGGGACCATAAATGAGGCAAGTGACCCAAACTTTCTTATGTGACCTTATACATGCCCCCGAAACCAATTTTTTACCCCTTGTGATTTAAATTATTTAGTTATTCAAGATCTGCATCTTAATTTTTTGACCCAGAAGCTATCTCTATAACATAAAATCTAACTTGTTTTGCATTGTAGCCCAAAATCTACCTCAAAATCTAAAACTTCTCATGAGTTTGTGACCTAAATTTTGCACCTCAACCTAAACAACCTAAACTTCTCTATGAATTAAATAATTATTTTTAATGTGATCGTAAAATATGATTCATGACCTCCCAGCCAAATATATCTTCATTATAACATTAGATATTACCATTGTTAGAGCATCACTCGGTCAAGCTCACAAGTTTTGCTATACCACTCCAAATTTAGTTGACCAAACAATATCTTGATTTATAGGCTACTAAAGTTAGTCTCGGACAAGGATTAGAACACGGTAGGTGAGTATCAAAATTCACCAATCGACCTTGATTATTGAAGACTGATTATCATATTTACTCATATTTTCTACCATTCTATCAACTGAGACAATGTTGTATGACTTTAGTATTAGAACAAATGTTCCAAAGAAAAAATCTCGAGTTCAAGCTAGTTTTTGATCAAACTTGAATCGTAATTTCAAGCACTGAAAAACTTATCGCATAATAGATTAAGATCAATTTATTATTAGACATATAATGGTTGCATATTAGGTTCATAAGGAGTCGTCAAGTAAGTTTTAATGTTCACAAACTGATTTAGTCAATACACGAACTCAGAACTTTTAAATAATGAGACTTGATGAATTATTCTCTAATTAACTCACGTACACGAACTGTTTTGGTCAGTTCGCGAATTAGTTGATTTTGATACGTTCCTGGACACATTTGAATCCTCAAGTACACAAACTGATTTGGTCAGTATGGAAGCTGGTTAACTTTAAGAGGTTCCTGGAAAAAATTTATAACTTGAGTGCACGATCTGATTTGGATAGTTCGCGAACTTATAGATATAAAATGTTCCTAACTCCGAAACGACAAAATGTTCACAAACTTTTTTGGTCTTGAGAGTTATTGAACTCCACAAATGCTTGATGGTTCGTGAATGACTTAACCATTGTTCATGAGCTAACCACTTGGTGCACAAAGCTTATTTCGACAAATATGCGGTTGCATATTCTTCTTTGTAATCCAAGGAAAACTTCTGGCATGCTTGCATGATCAATCTATATTGAGAAGTTGAGATGACTTGGTACTAAAGGAATTTGTAAACATGAAAACTAGTACACGGACTCAGCTTTTACTGTAAGCTACCTAGCCATGTTCATCATTATAAATAGAGGACTATCTGCAAATTAGAATCTCAATCCGGACACTTCTGTGTCCTAGTTGTGGCTAGAGTCGTCTTATAAAGACTTCACTAAGGGATTCGTAAAGCCCCTTCAGACTATCTTTTACCTGATAGTTATTGATATCCGGAATCTTATCTTGATCACCGTAATTGTTGTTTATTCTAAAGGTCTGTCTCATCTTCTATACGGTCATTCAAGAATTATCGATCAGGAAATAAGATTTATATAAATTACAAAGTACTTTTCGTCATAGACTTTGCAATTCCACAATTATCATATTTGTTAGATTGATCTTGTGAGGTAGAATTGACTAGGAATATGCATAACCTTTTGAAGAAAGTAAGTTATTATAATTGTCGAGGTTTGCTTGATATCTTCTTTACCATGAAGATCCCACAATTGTAAAAAGATTTTCCATTACCTTGATTGAAGCATATCTGAAAGAAATCAATATGCTTTTTGTTAGAGGCAAGTAACAAAAGTCTTCACTTAGGCTGAATCAACTCATACGGCTGTAAAGGGCGTCAGATAGGGGAATCAAGTGTGTAGGGTCTTGCGAGATCCAGAGACGTAAGGAACACGACCAATGTAGTCAATTTCGGGTCTCGGTCTTGTCTCAGCTGGGACCGAGACACTGGGACAACTTTATCTCGGGGAGATTTTCGGTGAAATCTCTAAGTCGTTATCTTCAAATTTGATATCCGTAATATATATATGCAAATATTTGCATACTTTACGTATGTTAAGCTTGTACAGATGTAAAAAAACAATAGTAATTTTTAATAAACGTAAAATAAAATAGATTTTTGGGGTTGGATTTAATTTTTATTACCAGGTTTATATATATTAAGCTTGTCTCTGTGAGATCTCGACCAAAGTTCGATGAAAGCTCGGTCTTTTCGATGAGTTTTTCGGTCAAATCTCGTCTCGCTGAAATTAAGAGATTCATGTCGGCCAAAATCCAAAACCGAGATTCTAAGCAAGACTCGGTCATCTCGGTCTAGATTGACTAGATTACTACGCCCATACAGACTATTGTGAAGCACAAAAAAACTAATCAATCAAAAATGAAGAAAATAGTTTAACCCATTGGAAAACACAACTAACATAACTAAAGCATATCAAGCCCCTTACCTTCTCAATGAACACTGTATCCGCAATGAAACGTTTATGAAGAATATTACAAACCAAGACCAACAATTGTGACTTTCCAGTCTTTCCCTGTTTTGAGATGGGAGGATAGAAGAAGGAGAGCATAACGGATCGGAAATAACGAAACAAATCATTTTCAAATTAATTTTTATTTATACATATATGCGCCAAATCTTACAAATATTGCTAGAAATTTTCCATGTGATCCAACCCACGACCGAAAGGAATTTAGTGATCCAAAAATTTGCATCATGTTAATTAATCTGCTTCTTGCGTTAAGATCTTTTACATGACCCAAATCTCCTCATGATCCAAGTTCACTTAATTAATAGCTAAGAAATCTACATCCCTAGCGAAATGCTTAAGTCAAAATTTGCCTACTGACCCAAATATATACATCACAACCAATGTAATCAATATCGGATTTTGGTTTGTACTGGTCGAGAGCGATACACTGGTACACCTTTTTATCGGGGAAATTTCAATTTTTAAATATCTGTAAATATCGGTGCACACATTTTATACCTATAATTATTATACCAAACGTTTTTTTTCTTCCATATTGGACCTATTAAGATATAAAACTAGTACTCATTTTTCTAAAATATCATAAAAAACATGAGTAACAATTGAAAACCCTGGAACAAGGATAAGGAAATTCATTATTTATTTTTTTAGATTTTTTTTAATTAAAAACCCTAATTTCGGCCGTACCGGTCCATCTCGACCGATATTTTATAGGCTGTTTCGTATCGGGTGAGTTCCGATACCGATAATACCAGAGAGATTTCGACCATATCAGCCGAAATCGACTACACTGATCACAATTAAAAATTGTACACTTCAACTTAAAGTTTATCATTTTTTTTATTCTTTTATTTTTAATGGTAAAAAATTATCATTATAATTTTAAATGTGTATCACGGTCCAAAATCTCCTCCATTATAACCATAAATATGTTTCATGAACCAAAACAAAACCGGTAAATTAAAATCTAAACCGAATTAAAAAACACACCATCCTGCCTCAAATTAGGTAAGGAGCTACATTTAGTTTAGCGGGGACAGTTGTCCCCTAAAACTTTTTAATTATCATATTAGGATTATAAAATTTAGGTATTTATAAATTAGTCCCCCTTAATTTTAGATATTACTTAGAAAGTTTTAAATCATATAATATTTTATATAAATTTTATAGGCTTATATTGTATAAATTCTACTTAAATATCAAAATTATATAGGGACGAAGTGAAAATTATTTAATATTTTAGTAAAACCATTTGAGGTAAAAAATAATAAAATTAAACTCCAAAATATTTTTTACAACTTTCGACCCCTATTATTATAATATTACCATTTTATCTATACATATTTATTCCCCGAATAATAAATTTGGGCTCCGTCCCTGGCCTCAAATATAACAAAGGACTCACAATCTATCACGTGTTTTGAAATTCGTTTGGGCCGCCCTTTTTTGTTTCTTAATACAAAATTTGCTCCATGATCCAAAATGTGAATGGACTCAGAAAAATACGTCATCACTAGAAAGTCATAGCGTAATACGCCATGTTATGCAGAATGTTAGAACATTTGGTGACAATCAGCAGGCTTTTCCACATAGATGTATAGTCTTTCTAAATGGACTGCTTACAAGAGCAAACAATCAGTGGAAAAACAATCATGCATCCTTGTATATTATTGTGGTTATCCATTCGTATGGTATAATGCGTGTAACTGGGTAAGAAAGTGGGAGCATTACTGTTATTCAATCCATTCCTGATTTGCCTAAAATTGGAGAATCAAGCGATTGGATCATTTCTTCTAGAGTGAAAAAATAAGCCAAAATTTTTGAAAGCAGTAAAAGAAAAAGGAAAGAACAAATGTTCCGTCGGTGACATGCGGCAGTAGATTTGCTTTTGGAGGGAAAGGGACCCATGAAGATTTGCACATTTTGTCCCTATAAGGTAATTGTCAACCCTACAAGACTTTTGGTAGACCTAATGATATTAATGGTCATATGCAGCTGTGCTCAGTGCTCTCACCTTCATCTATATGCACCACTCACTTCAATGTTTGTCAGATTCATTTTCTCCTATTGAGTGAAACAAAAACATTTGTTAGTTGAATGATTATCTATCTTTAACGTAGTCCATTTAAAGCAATTATTTGTAGTTATTGCAATGAGAATGAATAGATTAAACACTCTGTGGTCCATTTGGATGATGACGATGATGATGATGTTCATATGCTAAATTGATTTGATGATGTTATGTAGGAAACTGAAACTGAAGTTTTAATTCATGTGTTCACACCTCAATAATAGAGTATTAGATTGCACTTTTTTGTGGTGTTTTGTTGTGTAACTTGTGAATTGTATCTTATTCATGTGAATCTCAGGTTGTGCTGCCAAGAACCTTGTAACAGTTCGGTGAAATCAAACTAGATTTGTTGTGTCCTAAGATTCCTAACAACTGCATTATTACTGTTCAACAATCTCTTTTAGAGCTTTGCTTAAGTTCAATTTAATCACCCTTTTATCCATGAAAACAAGCACTAACTAGATGACCGTATACGGTGGGTAGGGTTATCAACGGAATTTATTGAAACGGAAATAGGCTCAGCCAGTTCCGTTACGATAAGGCTTATTGGATACTGATATCCGATAATTTCCGAGGGAATCTTAGAAATCAATTCTGATTCCGTTACGATAAGATTATCGAATATCGTATATTTTTCTGATAATTTCCGATATCTAACAAAAAATCAAAAAAAACTTTTTTCAGTTCAAATTTCAGTTCATATAAGCATTTTCAGTTCATAATGCAGTCCAAACATATAGAAAACAAACACAAATGTTCACAATTTATAGATTACATGTTCTATTGTTCTTGCAGCAAAAGAAAATACAAAGAAACCAAAATTTGTACTAACATTAGACTGAAGTACATCAGTACTAGCATTGTCATTGAGATATAGCAGCCTGCAGCTTTCAAAGTACATCTGCATTTCAAAGAAACTGAAATTTGTTAGTTGGCAGTGCAAGAAATATGAAAGGAAAGGAAAAGAAAGGAAAGTTACTAACCTGTACTACTAGTATTAACATTGTCATTGAGATCTGGCAACCAATTACCTAAGCAAAGCAATGCTTGAACAACTTCTGGAGCCAATGAGCTTCTGTGTGTTGTAAAAACCCTGCCACCAGCACTGGACATGGATTCTGATGCTACACTTGTCACTGGAACAACCAACACATCTCTTGCAATCGTTGCAAGAGTTGGGTACTTAGGAGTATGATTTTTCCACCAAGCCAATATATCAAACAAACCTTCCTCTTTGGGTGTACTTTTAGTAATTAGTGGTTCTTCTAAGTATTTCTCCAACTCTGACTTCTGAACCTCAATCTCACTATTTTCCATCATAAACTCATCATACTCATAGTCACTTCTAGTTGTTCTAGAATTATCACTTCCAGCTGAACCTGTTCCACTACTAGGTGTATGCCCAAAATAATTTGCAGCTGTACATTTACTATCACATTCATATGAAGAGAAAAGAGCATTGATTGCTATATGAAATTTGTTATACTGAGTTACATAGCCATCCACTCCATATAACTTCTTATAAACAAACTCTATCCATCTAGCCTTGTACCTTGGATCTAAAATCACTCCAATGCTCATCAACAGGTTACATTCTTTCAAATAACTATCAAACTTCTCCCTTATATTCAATCCCATATCTCTGATATACATATGAGGACTAGATTCACATTACCTAATGTTATTATTAATCTCATATACCCCATTGTAATACATATTTGATGTTGGATAGTTAATCCCAACAAATTTACTTGAAATAACATCAAACACCTCCAAACACTCACAAATATGTATTCCTTGTTGCCACTCCTCTGAACTTGGTAGTATATTGAAATCAAAATCCAAATCATCTAACCTGACAAATCCTTGTCTCAAATCAATTGCTTCTTTAAGCATCTTAAAGGTGGAGTTCCATCTAGTGTCCACATATAAACTTACAGACCTTGCAGGAAGTTTAAGTTGTGCTAAAACATTTGCAAACCTCTCTTTTCTAGCCTGTGAAGACTTGACATATTTGACACACTCTCTAATACTTTCTACAAATCCAGCATCTACTTTCATCCCACATAATACAACTAAATACAATATATGATTGTTACACCTTATTTGAAACAGATCACCCTCAAGAACTAAACAATTCTTGCTAGAAAGCCATATCTTTAGATTTATCATCATAACATCATTGGCTTTAGCATTGTCAGCAGCTAAAGCAAACAACTTACTATCTATATTCCATTAAAGAGCTACTGCTTTCAAAAAATCAGCAAGAACTTCTCCAGTATGTGGTGATGGCACTAAAATGTATGCTAGTGTTTTCTTATCCAGTTTCCTTTCATCATCTATGAAATGACATGTTACACAATAATATCCATTTTTTATATGTTTACAAGTCCACATATCAGTTGTTAAACTACATTTAGATGTGATTGAATCAAATTGTTCTTGTAATTGAACTTTGAACTCAGCATACAGTTTCAAAATGTCATCCCTAGTTGTATTCCTACTATAAAACTTGGCAGAAGGGTTCAAAGATCTAAAAAACTCTCTAAAATATCCATGCTCAACCATATTTAGTGGATAATCATGCTTAGCAATCATCTTAGAAACAAGTAACCTAGTAGCATCAGGATCATATTTCCAATTAGCTAACTTAGTTTGTGTGTTACCTGTTTTGATAGAAGTAATTCTTCTTTGTCCAGGCTGATTCTCAGGCTTCTTATTGCAAGAATTAATATGAGATCTCAAGCGGCTGGTACCTTTTGCACTTGCTCCTTCAATTCTCTTTTTACAATGACTGCATATACCTATAACTTCAATCTCCTTCTTCTCATCTGCTCCAATTTTTGTAGTAATAATCCTTTCAAATTCATTCCATACACCAGACCTTGTTGTACATAATTTCTTCTTTGCTTCAGCTATAAGTGGATGTTCCTCTTATTCTCCTTCTTCTCTGGGATGAATTACAGAGACAAATTTCATTTATGAACCTTGAATATTTTCTTCTTGTAACTGTGATGCAACTGAGTTGATGAAGTTGAGGTACCCAATTGATTTGATGCTCTTTGACTTTGTGACATCACTGATTGATCGATTACCCTAATTTCACAATCACAAATCAATTTCTGAAAACCCTAATTGCACAAATCAATTTTTGAAACCCTAAATTAAGTTTCAAAAGTGAACCCAAATTTGGATTTAAAAAGAAGCCCTAGTTTTCTAATCACACATATTATCAAAGAAACCCTGAATTGACAGAAATCCTAAATTTGAACATAAACCTTAAATTCAGTGAATCACTACTGATAGTGATTTATATAATGATCTTGGATTAGAAATATATTTGAGAAATGAGAGAAGAAAAATAGATAGATAGTAGACTAGAGAACTAAGAGAAAAGATGGTCAGGTGATCAGATGAGGATTGAGGAGAAATAAGAAATGAGAAGAAGATGGGGAGACGAATTAATTCTTCTCTCAGTTCTCTGTATCGACTAATGATAATGAGAAGGGGGTCAAGGGACCTAAGCTAAGTAGCTAACTACCTAAGGCTAAGGGGTATTATCTCTTATCGGTATCTGAACATATCGTAACGGAAAATGGCTTTGCCGGTTCCGTTACGATAACACAATAAAATCCGAAAATTTTCCGTTTCCGACATCCGATAATCGTTATGTCGGATAATTTCCTATATGATCCCGGATTTTCGGAAACGGCTATCGGATTTTGGATTGGGATTGACATCCCTAGCGGTGGGGGGGCGGCCGAAGATTCGATCTGATTTAGTTTTAACTAAAATATTTTATTTTGGGACAAAAAATAAATTAGGAACATATATATATTCATTACTTATTGTTTTTGTTTTTCATCACAGTTTTTATACGTCAAGATTTTTCAATTTTTTGATTTAATTTGAAGCAATTGAAGGTGAAATTGATGGAATTCAATCTATTTGATGTAGTTAAAGTATAATTTGGGACCACAAATCTCATATTATCACATCAATTTTATGAAAAAATGATCAATTTTGATCCAATTTGATCGATTTGAATGAAAAAGATGCAAATTAGATTAGGTGAGAGTTTTTTCAAGTTTTTAGGTCGAAATAATTGACGACCAATTCGAGTTTTGATCGATTTGATGGTGCTTAATGATAGTTGGGGATTATAACTCTTCAATTATCAAATCAATTTTGGGAAAAAAATGATCAATTCATATTCATTTGAATCAATTAAAAACTAAAAAAAAGCGTTGCATACATTTACATTTTAGCTCCCATAGTTATAATATATAAGGACTCCCTTCGTTCGTCCAATTATTTCTTACTGAAACAAATTCTTGATCAAGGACAAACTGATTATTGTCGATCTTGGTCGCCAATATTAAATCGAAGCTCGAAATGCTAACAAAGGTCCAAAACCCCATTGTTTTTGGGGTTACACAAATCTAATTGCACTTAATGATAGTTAAAAGTTAAAACTGTTTTACGTAAGTAGTCCTCTATTGCCAGTACATACATATATTAATATTCCATGTTTAAGGTCTGGCTAGTATTTAACTCGTGCTACGTACCGAGTACGATGAGAATTGGTCCTCACTTGTTGAGGCAGGGCTTCGTCCCGCATCCTCTCATAAGTGTCCTAATTAACAACTGTAGTGTATAATTAAAACACCAATTATCATTTAGTAGATTAACAATTGGAACCAAATTCAGCCATTATGTACCGTTTAAAATGTTAGAGGTCAAGAAATCCTCTTTAAAAAAATACTCCCTCCGTCTCAAATTATTCGTCCGGTTTGAAAAATCAAGATTTTTAAAAAGACCGTAGAAATTTACAAAACTACTCATATTAAAAACTAAGTTAATACTATAACTAAAGTTAAAAAGGGAATGAAGATAAACAAAAAAGATAATAAATAGATCTGTTTCTTATTTCTGGAGATATTATTTAATTTTTATATTTGTTTATATATTTTTGATTTTATAATTATACAAAAATGAAGATATATTTGATAGTTAAATGAAAAATACGACTATAAACATAAGTTGACAACTATTTTAAGACAAACGAAAATAGAATAGAGGACTAATAAAAAAAGACAGAGGGAGTATTTTTAATTATATCAATCTTTGAAATCAGTAAGTAGTTCATGATATTGCCAAAACCAATACTCTAAAGATAATTGGTAAGGCAAGATTTAAAACCTGCCACTCAAAGTAGCACTACAATTACCCTTAGTCTTGTTAGGCTTTAGGATACCTATGCAACATCTATTGGTTGAAAGTAAAGAACAAAGTCACAATAATATTCTACTTCAATACTCTAGTAATAATTTCTAGTTCAGCAAAATCTTGTTTGTACTTTACCCGTTGTACACTCCTTACCTGCCTTACGTACCATATCATATACTTGCGTTAAGAATTCAGCGACCAACTTAGCTGCAGCTCCAGGATCCAACTCATTGTAGTTAATTAAAAAATCACACTCACTGTATAGTTGTATCAGTATCAGTATCAATGTCTGATATTAGAGAGACTAAAATAAATGATATTAACATAAAATATATTGCCAACTCTAAATAGTTCAAAGCATATGAAGTACTTCATGTCGAAGATAATGTTAGCAAGGAAATACACGGGTATATCTTTCTTCAGAAATCATGTACTTATGTTAAGAATCAAGCAACTAACTCAACTGCTCCTCTAGGCTCAAACTCCCTGTAGTTAAATGAAAAATAACACTTATTAGATAGTTATATCAATATTTGATATTAGAGACACTATAAAAAATGATATTAATATAAAATAGATTGTTAACTCTAAAAAGTACAAATGATATGAAGGGCTTCTCATCAAAGATGATGCAATCAAGGAAATTCAATAATAATATCTTTCTTCGGAAATCATATACTTGCGTTAAGAATCAAGCGGCCAACTCAGCTGATTTTCCAAGATCCAACTCCCTGTTGTTAAATGAAAATCACACTCACTATAGTCACATCAATATCTGATATTAGAGACACACAAAAAAATATGATACTAATATAAAATAGATTGCCAACTCTAAATAGCACAAATCACATGAAGTGCTTCCCGTCAAAGAAGATGTAATTAAAAAAAAGTACTAATATATCTTTCTTTAGAAAGCAAACATGTTTTCTAACTGCCAGTGTGATGACTTTCTTGAGTTTCTCGCTGTAAGAGGCACCTTACATAATATAGTAAAATAGACAAAAAAGAAAAGAAAACAAAACCCTATTAAAATGAAAAAGAAAAAACAAACCCAATTCCCATGCATCTAGTTCGAACTGAAAAACCTTCAAATTAACAAACTCATAATTTGATAAGAACTTAAACCCTAATTCTTGTTTGGTTTGAAGTGAGAAACTATTACATACGAAATCAAAACATAAAAAAAGTAAAATCACTACAAAAAAAGGGAACTCTTTGAATTCGAACTTACTCTTTAATAAGTAACCCACATTTGGCATGTCAGGATCCCTTTATTTCACATTCATATTCATCATCGTTGTTTATACTACTGTATTTTCTTTTGAGGTCTTTCTTAAATGGTACCTTGATATGTTCTTTGTTAAGGATTGGCCCCTATTTAGTTAGGCGCGGCTTCGCCTCGCACCCGTCCCAAAAGGGGGCTCAATGAACAACTGTGTATAATGAAAACACCAATTACCATTTATAAGATTAACAATTGGAACCAAATTCACCAATTACATATTGTTTAAAATGTTCGATATTAAGAAATCCACTTAAGGAACACTTTTGAAAAATTATAGCAACCTTTAGAATCAGTATGTAGTTCCTGAAAACATCAGTACTCTAAGGATAATTGGTAAGTCTATATTTGAAATCTGCTATTCAAAGCAGCACTGCAACTACCCTTAGTCTTGCTAGATTTTAGAATACCTATGCAACATCTCTTGGTTAATCAATTTTTACAACTTAAAAGTAAAGAAACAAAGTTAATATAATATTCAACCTCGACACCCCAGTAATGGCTTCCAGTTCAGCCAAATCCTGTTTATACTTCACCCGCTATACACTCCTCACCAACCTTACGTACATATCATATACTTGTGTTAAGAATCTAGCGACCAACTCAACTGGTTCTCTAGGCACCAACTCTCAGTAGAAAAATAAAAAATCACACCAATTACATAGTTGTATCAATATATAATAGTATAGATACTAAAAAATGATATTTAAATAAAATAACTTTCCATCCTCAAATAGTGCAAAACATATGAAGTACTTCCCGTCGAAGATGATGTAATCAAGGAAATGCAGTGGTATATCTTTTTTCAGAAATCATATACTTGTGTTAAGAATCAAGCGACCAACTCAACTGTTCCTCCAGGCTCCAACTCGCTATAGTTAAGTGAAAAGTCACACTCACTATATAGTTGTCTCAATTCCCAGCGCGGAGGTATCTTGATATGTTCTTTGTTAGGAATTGACTCTCATTTGGTGAGGCGGGCTTCGCCCCGCACCCGTCCAAAAGGGGTCTGAATTAACAACTACAATGTATAATAAAAACATCAATTATCATTTAGTAGATTAACAATTGGAACCAAATTCATATAACTACTAACAAAGAAACAATAAATAAAGAACTAAACATGATTAATATGTCAGTATTAAAGTGTACTTCGCAACATAAGAGTTGCTTTAATACCAAATCAACATTCAGTTTTAACCACAACGGTAATTAAATATGTACGCATCTTGAACCATAAAAAACTTCCCTGGAGAATTTTCATGTTTCCTCAATTTCTATGCAAACTTGGCCACCTTATTGCATACTCAAACTTAAGCAACATAGACCTAGGAAGGTGATGTAAATAATATGTGCATTTAGGCTTCTTTCAGTATCATAGTAGATTGGCACGATGTGCATGAGAGCATATCCCTTAAAATATATGTTATTTTTTAAACTCATTAAAACCAATAGAAAAGGTAGATACCTCATTGGAGTTCAAAGTTATCACAAACGTCTTTTATCTCACCACTACGGGAGTTATTGATACTTTTCGGTATCAAAGTTTTTCATAGCCACAATATTGATTGAACTTGCATATTTATCCCCAAAAGGTCTGCTACAATCAGGAAATACAACTATGTCACCCTAATATATAGAGTCCATATACAATCAATCTAACTTTCTTCAAAACGAACATAAAACAACTCTTCTTTCGATTCACCATCATACCAATCAGTAGCATTGCTACGAAAAATTTCTCATTCCTAACATGTTTTTAAATCGAAATTGTTAGTAGAACTACAAACCAAAGGCAGGCATATATTAAGAATAATATTCGCTTTAAAGAGAAATGTAAGACACATGAATCTTGCATGCGTGATAGTTTACCTTGCTAACAGATAATTTCCCATAATCTTAGGGTGTTGCGAGTTTGTGGCTGTATAGGCAGCAGTCAGTCCTTTGTACATTAATACAGATAAATCAATATTTGATATTGAAAGTCCATATTTATAAATAACAGCCAAATTCCTCATAATATTTTTCTGAATTATTTTTCTTCAATTTTTAAAATAAAATAAAAAAGAAGAAGCAAGAACTAAGAATTAAATTATCTGTTAATTTTTCAGAAAAGAAGAAAACTTTCAATACTTCTTCTAACAGTAGCTCAATTTCCTTCACGTTGAGGTTTAGCTTAGCAACAACCTTCTTGATCAAATGGTACAAATTTTCTGAAGTGTAGAGAGAATAAGATAACATCAAATATAGACTTTCAGAAGCTGCTATCTCTTCGACTTCTGAATTAAACACAAAACTTGGAAATGTTGTGTCATATACCAGTAAAATCTAAAAGGGAGAAAGTATATTACGTTGTCAATTTGAAAGCCCCAAATTTGGTTATTATCATCCCTTAATTACTGAAACCCCTACTTAGTAATTACACTATACAAACCTATAGAAACAATTAAATTTGTGTTGTGGTATTTGATAAAGCCCGAATGGCTTGGCTTGTGAGTAAAACTTAAGTTGGTTGGTAAAAGAAAAATATCAATATATGCACATTAAAAGACAAAGTAATACCTACATATCCTCTTCACCAGTTGTTGCTCGTATACCAAAAACTAGTATATACAAATGGCTTACCGTAATAGCACGGGAATGAATATTTGTCGAAAAATATCTCCCGACCTTTATACGTCATTAATTTTTAAGAAAAATTTAATCCATGTAATTGTACTCATAAAAGTAATACATATCTAGTCCTTTAATAACCCATGCTTTGAATTCTCAATGAGATATAGTCCATGATCCAGAACATGTTCGTTTGTTGCACAAATGTCATTTCCAAATTTATCTCAAAGAACTTCTGGTTCAGCCGGTAAACACTGTCAATATAATACCTTTCTTATCGAGTAACATGATTGTCTTCTTATATATGTCCCTTGTATGGGAGCCATACGTACTTCAATCGTCTAAACAAAGAGGGCCAGTCTATTACCGACCTGATCATTGTCTCCATGCAGATATATTATTGAAACTCATAACCCTATCCTCAAAACCAATTAAAAAATAATAACATAAAATAAAAAGGGCTACATATAAATTTGAATCACATAATGCAAATTGAATTGAGAAAAAAAAATCATGTGTAAAATTATGCAAGCCATCTTAATACAATATTGTCTGCATATGCAAGCCAAATAGACTTCATTTCTATCTTTTGGTTATAAAAAGACATCATACATAATCTTATCCATGAAACTATTCTAAAATCCTAAAGAACATTTTGAAGAAGTACTTGATATTTCATTTTACTCGAATCAAACTCAAAAAATTAGCAACCATACAATCTTTTGAATGCAGGTTTCTTCTAGCAAAACTTGTTTTAATTTCTAACAAAATATTATTCAATCTTCCTATCATGCCCCGTAATAAATTTACAGGAAAAAAATACTGTCTTGCGTCTTAGTAACCATATCCTGAGTTACCCATAGGGTTAACCATAGCTGTTTCGGGCTCTTTAGTGTCAACAACCACAACATCTGAAGGGAGGAAGGTAGCTGCATGCTCCAAGAAACATCTCACAACCTGATAGTAGAATTAGATATGAGAATCATAAAATGCTAGAGTAAATCCAAATGGTATATGGTTTCAACTTGTTCAAGCAAGTATGGAAAACCCCCTAAACACATTATGCTATCTTTACCTTAGTAGGGTCAATAATTCCAGCAGCCATCAAATCCTCGTATTTTCCAGTTGCAACGTTGTACCCAAACTTGAAATTTTCATTGGAGAGCACCTGATGTAGAAATATAACAACCAGTCAGTGTGGTTTCTGAATAGACATTTTTAACGCAAGATAAACTTCCTTCATACACATTTTTTTAAAAACTGATACCATTTTCATCACCACACTTCCGTTGTCACCAAATTTTTTGGCAATTAGCTTAAGTGGATAACACAAAGCCCTTTTAACTATTTCAAACCCAACCTGTAATTAATCAGACAACACACAGGTCAAGGCAAGTGATGCAGCATAACATAGACACCACAGAAACATAGTAACAGATGTTACTACTAACACTAGGTGTTGTAAGTAGACTACCTTATTCTCGTCATAATCAAGAGTTAACTTTATGATGTCAGCCTTTGAAGCCAGTCTCACTAGGGAACAACCACCACCTACTGAAATTCCTTCCTCCACAGCAGCCTACAAACATTTCATTAACCATATCATGAAAATGTCCATGGTAATTAAGTAATAACATAATAGTCATGATTCGAAAGGAATTTATGATGTTTGCTATACTACATGTCTTTGATAAGAATTACCTTTGTTCCATTAAGAGCATCTTCTACTCTCAGTTTCTTTTCCTTCAGCTCAGTTTCAGTTTGTGCTCCAACCAGCGCAAGTAAAAAAGTCATAAAAAAGAACATGATACTTTTGTCAGCCTGAATCATGGATGAGGTATGTTATAGTGTGAATACCTGAAGAACTACATATTATAGAACTGCCAATAATTATGTCAAAATCCAAGATATCTGACACATAAAACCTTGCTGTCCCACTTCCATCTCCATTTGGGAACTGATAACTATATTGTGACTTTTGGTGCAAGACCCTACCCGAAAAGCTATTTTGCACGCCTTTGACTCTAAGATTCACTTCCGCCACCCAGCAATAGCCATTCTAAAGAGGATTACATATATTGATAAGCTTCCCATATAGACATGATGTTAAAATAGCTTTTCAGGAGAAAGATATTTACAACTCTTGCACCAAAAATCACATTACTCACCAACTACTGATGTATGGCAGATCTGGCAAGCTATATAGCACCATTCTTTCTCGTAAATGAATTAGGTTGCAGTTACCTTGTAAAGAATCCTACGGCCCCACAGAAGTATATGGATCATGTAAAAGCTAAACCAATAGAATCAGTCATTTCATTGAAATAATGACATGCACTCAGATTCTGAATAATAACCTATTAAAAATAACACGAAAGACCAAATCGAACTTTAAACTTTAAGATATAAACTACTTATCAGAACCTTATCTGACCGAGTAACACTTGTTATGCAAATGGACGTTGTAGTTCGTACTTCAGTTAAATCATACTTAAGAACATATGTTACCAAGTTCAAGACCTATAACATTAATAGAAACAAATTAGAGTTGTATTCTGTAAACAAATGCATGCGAATCATGATATATACCAAAAAAGATCAGTTGATTCCTTTTAGTAAAATCCAAGGTTCCATAAGGGCAACTCCTATGGTATGGATGTTAAATCATCCACAACTCAAGGAGAATCCATATAAATAGGGATGGTCAGAACTTTATAGAGAGTTATCCCACTATGAAGTTGTAGATTTACATCTATAAATTAGACCCACATACATCTTTTCTTCTTTTTAATATTTCTAAAAAATAAAAAAAATTGTCATCCGGTCACTCAATGACCGGATGAGGAGAAAAAACAAAAAAAAAGATATTATACATTCGGTCATTGAGTGACCCGATGAGAAAAAAAAATAAAAAAAAATTCATCCGATCATTGGATGACCTTTTGCCCTATTGATAGACACAATTTTGTGTCTAAATTGTTCTCAAATCTCTATTTTGTTAGTACTCAATTTGGTACTTATTGTGTTATTTTATGTGTTTATAAGTATTTTTTGGAAATAAATATTTATGGAAAAATTGGCTCAAAAAGTTGATAAAGGAACCCACGAAATATGATAAAGGCACCCACTTTTGGATTAGGGGCACCCTCCTTTTTGGTTCAAATTTGAAGTTGGCGGGAAACCAATTTGTCACATATGAGACTTACTGTGGTGTTTCAAAAATGATTTTTGGGGGATTTTAAAGAGTTTAAACCTTATCAACATGAAGCAACAATCATTAGAGGATGAAACACATAAATTAAAAGAGTTTAAAGCCGTGAAACAAGATGGAAAATCCATGTTTGCTGAAAAAGAGTTTCCTTCTCTGACTCGGATTTACATGAATCTGAGTTTGTTTTAGATTAGTTTTTGGGTCCTTATCGATTAAGGATGAGTTGTTAGGGTTCGTGGAACTTATAAACATCAAAAAGGAGGAAAAAAATAAGCAGGGGAGGCTCGAAAAAAAGCAGGAGAAAAAAAAAGAAAGTTCTGTTGCTGGTAAAGAACAAGAATACGACGATGATTTCTTTAACCCATCTGCAACGTTACAACGTTTATCTTCAGCTGCAACGGTTTCTTCAACCCATCAGCAACGTTTATCTTCGCTTTGTAATATTTATTTGCAAGCTCCACTGTAACACTTAATCTGTAACACCTATAAACGTTGCAGATTTCTTGTTTTATTATTTTTAGTTTCTTTTCTTCTTCTCAAGCACTTTTGGGCCATGTACCAATCTTTTGAGAGTGTTTTGAGCATGATGAGCTAAACCCAACCACTGGGACAATGGAGGAAGCCATATTTCATGAATGAATGATAACTATTTTTGATTCTTAATGACTTTTGCATTGATTTTTAATTTATTTATGATTTTTATTAATTAGTTGTGATTTTGTTTGATGGTGTATGCTAGGACTTAAGAGCTTTTGATGAGCCATGCTTGCGATTTATAGCTAATGTTTTAGAAATCTACTTTTGACAAAGAAACAAAGTCAATAAAAGAGCTATAATTATTAAAGAATCATTGTAGAAATCATTCACAAGTGATTTTGGTGGAATCCTGAGTTCCAGTTCTTCCTAATATTATTAAAATCTTTTACTTATTTTCTAGTTTAAATTAAAATTAGGTCTAAAACGAATCTTCACAAGTCTCAACGAACGAACATATGTTTACCATTTTTCTGAAACAATCAAGATTTTGGCGCCGCTTCCGTGGACTTGTTTTTAGATTCTTTTTTAGTTTTTTTTTAGGTTAGTTAGTTTAACTAGATTTTTATTTTTATTTGTTCTATTTTACGTTTTTGAGTATTCTTCTTTGTATTACAGGTTTTGGATCAAAAAGAAAT
The DNA here is from genome assembly GCA_023531435.1 of Papaver californicum. Lineage (NCBI taxonomy): Eukaryota > Viridiplantae > Streptophyta > Magnoliopsida > Ranunculales > Papaveraceae > Papaver > Papaver californicum. Next base: position 7,419,591 of record JAJJMC010031210.1, on the reverse strand, counting down.
TGGAGTCAAATATTATATTGATTGATTAAAGACTTGGAATCAAAGATAAATCGAAAAGAACGAAAAAAGAAGACAAGGATTTTTTTTCTTTAGTTAATTTTCTTAGGGTTTTATTTATTTTTATTTTTAGAAAATTGTATAAGGAAATCCTTTATTATTTTAAAATTTTCTTTTATTTTTGGACTTTTTCTTTGGACTTTGGATTTTATTATTTTTGTAAAACCCTATGGAAGGGTGTTATTGAATATAAACTGCAACAGGGAAGGACGACAATTACGATATTGTCTCTGCCCCTCGGGTTCGTACACTGATATAAGAGTCGGTAGCCTGAGTCGACTTCAACGGTTCATCGCCCGTTTGGAACGCGAGGTAAGACTTTAACCAGCCATGAATCCTCTTTCAGTGGGTTTTCGGGACTCCTTCGTGTGAATATATGCTGAGCACCTGAATACGGATTTACTTTTCTAGTAAAGAGCAAGAACTGTCCATACAAGATAAGGACTTGGATTTCATCACCGTTTTCTTCTTGCCCGCTTTAGGAACACGTTACCAAACGCGAACCTAAGCCTTAAAATTGACTACAAAGAGACCGATAGGGTAACGAGCTTATTGGAAAGTCATTCAAAAGGACTGCATTGGTTACTATTTGATAGACACATTTTTGTGTCTAAATTGCGCTCGATTATCTATTTTGATAGTGTTCGATTTTGTATTTATTATGGCTTTTTATGTCTTTGTAGGTATTTTTGAGAAATAAATAATTTGGGAAAAATCAGCTCGAAAAGTGATAAACGCACCCGAGGAGAATTGATAAAGGCACCCAACTCTTAGATTAGAGGCACCTCCCTTTTGAATTTTAAAACCGAAAATGGAGGGAAGAAACCTTCTTCACATGAGAAACTTCTGTGTTGATTTGCAACCGAGTTTTAAGGGATTTTTAGGTGGTTTCAAGTTACCAGAATCAAGACACAATCTATAATAGCTTATACACACATCATTTACAAGAGATTCACGCCGGAAAAATGGGTGAAAAATCAAATTTGGAGCCGGAAAAAGAAAGCTTCTCTGTTTGGGATTTTCACGGATTTAAAGTTTGATTTGGATTTGTTTTGGAGTCCTTGTCGGTTCACAAGAGTTATTAGGGTTTACTAACCCTATATAAAGCAAAGAGAAACGATAAACAAAGGAAGCCAGAAACCATAGAAAGTTGAAAGGAAAAAAAGTTTCTGATGCGAAGAAGAAGAACCTGAAGAATATAAGGCGCTCCAGAAGTGTCGCTGATAGTGTCGCTGAAACAGTTGCATACGCAGCTGCTGAAGCAGTCTTATTCCTGAAGCACTTCAAGTCCGTCTTTCTTTCCTGTTCTCTTTTCCTTCTTCTGTAACACAAAGAACACTTCTCTGTAACGCTTATAAGCATATCAAATCACCTGTGTTACCTCTATTTCACCATTGTAAGCACTTTTTGAGCGATGAAAATCTATTTTGAGTACGTTTCTATTACAATGAGCTAATCATCATCACTGGGGGGACGAAGGAAGCTATTTCTCCAATAATTAAGTGGTAACTTCTATTTTATCTATTAATTGCTTTGAATTAAATTAAAAAATAGTTTTTATCAAGTAGTTGTGTTTTCTTTTGATGAGTCAGGCTGGGTTTATTGCTTTTGATATCTCATGCTTACGATTTACAACTATTACTTTGAAAACCTAACTTTGGCAATGTTTTGATTAAACTGAATACATGAGTTGCAAGCTTTTTACAACTTGAAAAATTGGCGAATGGTGGAATCTTTAGTCCTAGTTCTTCCCATAAATTTTAAATCAACTTTGTTTTAATCTTCTTTATTTTTAGTCATTAAAAATTAGGTCTAGAAATCGAATCTTCACAAGTCTGAGAATCAAACCCTTTTTACCAATATATTAAAATCGCATCAATTTTTGGCGCTGCCGACGCGGACTTGTTTTTAGATTTGTTTTTAGGTTAGTTTGTTTAATTAGATTTTCATTTTTACTTTGTTCTATTTTACGTTTCTTTGGGTATTTCTCTTTTCGCTACAGGTTTTGGATTTTGGATTGAAAGGAAATATAGCCAAAGACTTTGGTGATTAAAGACTTGGAGTTAAAGTTAAAGCTTAAAGAACGGAAAAGAAGACAAAGAATTCTATTTTTAATTAGATTTTATTTGTTTAGAAAATTGTATTAGGAATTTTTTTTTGTTATTTCTGTAATTTTTCTTTTAATTTTGGACACTTTTTGGACTTTATTATTATTATTTTTAAACCCTACGGAAGGGTAATTTAAATATAAACTGCAACAGGGAAGGACGACAATTACTATATTGTCTCGGCCCCTCGGTTTCGTACACTGACACAGGAGTTGGTGGCCCGAGTCGACTTCAACGGTTCATCGCCTGTCTGATACGGCAGGTAAAACTCGATCAACCCACGAATTCCCTGCAAGTGGGTTTATTGTATTCCTTCGTGTGCATATATATTGAGGAACTGAATACGGATTTACTTTTCTAGTAAAGGGCAAGAACTGGTCATACAAGATAAGGACTCGGATTTCATCATCTTTTCCTTCTTGCCCGCTTTAGGAACACGTTACCAAACGCGAACCTAAACCTTAAAATTTTTACTAGAAAGGGACTGATAGGGTAACGAGCTTATAGGAAACTCGTTCAAAAGGACTATATTGATTACTTTGTTAGCCTAACTCAAAGTTCAGGAAGATTGTTTTAAGTTTATTAGAGCCGCCTTGTAACCAGGGAAAAGTTTCCAAAGAGACAGGATTATCAAAGCTCCTTACAGCTTATCCTCTTTTTCTTGGACTTAATCTAATTCGGATCGTTCTAAGAGGTTTGCTAAAATTGTAACTAGTTGCCTTTCGAAACAATAGAAGCTGGTCTAGAAACAATCTAAGTGGAGCCATCATGCTTTTTGTTTGCTAGATTTAGTAGGTTTGATTTGGTTGAGTCGGCCTTGTTTGTGTATGTTTAGAACCCCTTCCTGTTAGGATTTATTTTCTTACATTTGTTGTAAATTTATTATGAAATTTTTGTTAGAAAATGTCGAGCTGGTATTACAATAAATATTCGACTGAGTTTTAAAACATGCATTACCCTTACTATGACCATAGTATGGATAGTACTTGGGACCACTACCAACCTTCTGAAGGTTATGGTTCATACCATGGAGGCCCCAATTACTATTCGTACGCACACCAGTCATATGAACGGGAAAAAGAGCAGTTAGGATCTAGCAATCTTTATGATCTAGTTGTTTCTCTAGAGAATTCCGTCAACGAGTTGACTAGGCATACAAGAAGGTTCACATTAAGTATGGGGGGAACAACTAGTATTCCAAATCCTCCTCTAGAAGAATCACACGAGCAGTTACGACCTAGCAATCTTCATGATCTAGTTGTTTCTATAGAGAATTCCGTCAAAAAGTTAGGTGAGAATACAGATAGGTTTGTGTTAAAGACGAAAGAAAGAATTGCTCGAAATAATCTTAATTGCAAATACAGCGTTTCCACTTTTACCCTTGATAATAATGATGAATATTTACCTAATTTAGAGGACGAGGTTAGAATAGAAGACACTATTTATTTAGATAAGGTTCAATCATCTTTATATTACCATGATGACGAGGATACTTTTGATGAGGAAATTGAAATCCATAGTCATAATGATGATGAAATTTTCACAACAATTGAGCTTCACGATAATAATGATGTCTCTAGTTCCGATCCTAATAATATTAATGATTATTCACCTATTCAAGAGGAAAGGGATTTAACAAGAGATACCATTGTTATAGACGGTGAAATATTTTCTTATTATTATGAAGACGATGATGGTTTAGAGGAACGAGTCTATTCCGATACTAGTGTTTTAGAGTCCAACGATTTAGAAACAATAGTCTTAGATAACAAAGATAAACCCGTAGAGATTTTAAATATGAGTGAGGATGCACCACTTGATTATAACTCAGAAGAAGCAATTGACCATTTCCAGGAATCTGATGATCTATAAATTAGGGAAATTATGACTAGTCTATCTAGAGACATCCAAAATTCTAAGTTTGGGGGGGATTATCATTCTCCCTGTGTTTTACCTTTGACTCTTTTAAAAGTCCCTCACTTGGGACTTGATGTTTGTGCCTCTACCATATTAAGAGACTATCTTCAAGAATTGTTTCCCGAGCCTAATCATGTCCAGAAAGAAGTTTAGTTGTTAGAAACCCATCCTCTGGTCGATGTGGTTTACCTAGGAAATAATACCAAGATTCACTTTGTTTTCCCACCAAAATATTTTCTTCCATATGTGGGAACATTAAAATTTCAAATGTGTCATTTATTAAGTTTTTAAGACTAAGCCTAATTATTTTAGGGAATTAGAATCGACACATTTGTTTAAGAATGACCACCTTCATAGTAGTCAATTGTGTGAGTCAAATATGATTGACTTTGAGGATCCACAATTATTCAGGTTATCAACCTGATTCTTTTGATCCTGCCTACGAGGAAATCCATCCCATGAAAATATTTTATCTAGACCCTTTTATAGAGCCTGAACATGAACCACAGTTAGAAGTAGTTGTCGTAAACAGAAAACTAGATAAGGGTGTGCTCGGATTGTTCATTCTCTTGGCCTGTTGCAATTTCTTCTTATTTGTGATATCACTATTTGATTCAGACGACCCACAGTTGTTCCGGCTATTGCTATATGATTTTATGAGGTGACTAATTCTTTCTTAGTCTGGCTGAAAACGTTAAACTTAGCACTTCTTGGGAGGTAACCCATGTTCATGCGACACGGTAATATCTTTCCTTAACTCTTTTCCTTTGATTGGTAACAGTTTCTCCTTGTTCGTGCTTTTAATCATTCATATTTAGAAACATTGAGGACACTGTTTGATTTAATTTTGGGGGTAAGGGAGAAACTTTTGATGAAATAATAAAAACTTCAAAGTCTAGAAGCTTGTGAACAATTCAGGATGACATAACCATTTTAGGTAGATGGAAACTTAGCTCTTTTTCAATATGAATGGGTGTGCCCAGCTAAATGGTCTATTCATAAAAGGACAGAGTTCAGGTGTTAGAAATAACATGATAGTTGTCACCACATCTCGGAGTCTATCTCGACCATATCACCTTCTGTTTTTATTTTTGTAATTTTTGTGTTTCTCTAAGTGATTTGGTGGGGCACCAGTATCGAATTGTTATCACCGCCAGGATGGAGTAGAGTGTTTGAGATTATTTAGACTATACTAAAAAAAAAAAAGTAAAAAAAAAAATGAAAAAAATTAAAAAGAGAAAAAAAATCGAGTATTGCCACTTTGATAGCAATATGTGTGTGTTCTTCCTTTCTCCGTCGCCTAAGCAAGCGTGGAACGCAGGATCCATGGGAACTATCATGTAAGATGCTGATAAGGACCATGCGCTTGGATTCAATTTGATCCAATCATGTTGTCAGTATATTTATAATTGTTTTATTTTCAATAAATCGATCGCTGGGACTCTTGTATATACCAGTTGAATCGATATTAGTATTACGATTAAGACCATGTATCTCAATCCATTAGGATTCATCCTGGCACTGACCTTCAGAAAGATATGGGAAACACCGTTCACCTTAGTCAACACATGCAAACTTCATTTTGTCTATTTCCATCTTCTAAATCTATTCATGTGATTGAACTTTGATAGATTCTGAGTATTGTGGTTGAACAACTATCTAAGTAGAACTTTGTTTTCTTATATATCAATTTTAGTATGCTTGAGTAAAAACTCGTGTACAACAGTTGGAATCATATACGGTAATGATTCACATAGCCGAAGAATTTAGTAAGCCAACTAAATAGCTTGTTTAGTGTTTATCCTCAATCGTTCACGAGTAGCTAAAATTTGGAGTAAAGGTTTTGTGGGTATACCTCTTGTAAACCCTCACGAGATAAAACTCGTCCACTAGGGATACCTAGGGGTTTAACGGCTTATTACATATGCTAAATGTAGTCGCGATACCTGCGAAAGTGAGTTAGAATTTTATTTTCTAGATTAGATTTGCTCGAGGACTAGCAAATAGTAAGTTTGGGGGTATTTGATAAACACATTTTTGTCTAAATTGCGCTCGATTATCTATTTTGATAGTGTTCGATTTTGTACTTATTATGGCTTTTTATATCTTTGTTTGTATTTTTGAGAAATAAATAATTTGGGAAAAATCGATTCGAAAAGTGATAAAGGCACCCGAGGAGAATTGATAAAGGCTCCCATCTCTTGGATTAGGGGCACCTCCCTTTTGAATTTTGAAACCGGAAATGGCGGGAAGAAACCTTCTTCACATGAGAAACTTCTGTGTTGATTTGCAACCGAGTTTTAAGGGATTTTTATGTGGTTTCAAGTTACCAGAATCAAGAAACAATCTATAATAGCTTATACACACATCATTTAAAAGAGATTCACGCCGGAAAAATGGGTGTAAAATCAAATTTGGAGCCGGAAAAAGAAACCTTCTCTGTTTGGGATTTTCACGGGATTTAAAGTTTGATTTGGATTTGTTTTGGAGTCCTTATCGGTTCACAAGAGTTATTAGGGTTTACTAACCCTATATAAAACAAAGAGAAACGATAAACAAAGGAAGCCAGAAACCACCGAAAGTTGAAAGGAAAAAAAGTTTCTGCTGCGAAGAAGAAGAACCTGAAGAATATAAGGCGCTCAACAAGTGTCGCTGAAACAGTCGCTGAAGCAGTCTTATTCCTGAAGCACTTCAAGTCCGTCTTTCTTTCCTGTTCTCTTTTCCTTCTTCTGTAACACAGAGAACACTTCTCTGTAACGCTTATAAGCGTATCAAATCACCTGTGTTACCTCTATTTCACCAGTGTAAGCACTTTTTGAGCAATGCAAATCTATTTTGAGTGCGTTTCCATTACAATGAGCTAATCACCATCACTGGGGCGACGGAGGAAGCTATTTCTCCAATAATTAAGTGGTAACTTCTATTTTATCTATTAATTGCTTTGCATTAAATTGAAAAATGGCTTTTATCAAGTAGTTGTGTTTTGTTTTGATCAGTCATGCTGGGTTTATTGTTTTTGATGTCTCATGCTTACGATTTACAACTATTATTTTGAAAACCTAACTTTGGCAATATTTTGATTAAACTGAATACATGAGTTGCAAGCTTTTTACAACTTGAAAAATTGGTGAATGGTGGAATCCTTAGTCTTAGTTCTTCCCATCAATTTTAAATCAAATTTTTTTTAATCTTCTTTATTTTTAGTCATTAAAAATTAGGTCTAGAAATCGAATCTTCACAAGTCTGAGAATCAAACCCTTTTTACCACTATATTAAAATCACATCAACTAGGTTAGCGTAACTCAAAGTTCAGGAAGATTATTTTAAGTAGATTCGAGCCGCCTTGTAATCCAAGGAAACGTTGATAAAGAGACAGGATTATCAATGTTCCTTAGAGATTATACTATTTCTATTCAACTTAATCTAATTCATATCGTTCTAAGAGGTTTGCTAAAACTGTAACTAGTTACCTTTTAAAAGAATATAAGCTGGTCTAAAAACAATCTAAGTGGAGCCATCGTGCTTTTTGTTTGATAGATTCAATAGGTTTGATTTGGTTGAATCATCCTTGCTTGTGATTGTTTAGAATTTCCTTCTAATTAGGATTTATTTTTTTAGTTTTTTTTTAGTGTATGCCAAGACCGCTCGAAATCATCACTAAGCGATCTTGGAAAAGAGACACTCTAGGTCGTTTGATTAGTGACAAACCTAGTAGTTTTGTCCCTGGAAACGAGGACTTTGAAGACTCTTCTTTTGAGGGCCCTGTTTTTGGAAATTTCAATTTTGAGAACTTGACACTGTGTGAAGAAGTTAATCCTAGTTCCTATGATAGCGCCAGTAATGATAACTTTAAAAGCTTTGTTGAACCCGACTAGGACTTCTCTTCCATCATGTATCAAGTTAGATGAAACTGAAGCAAACTATGAGTTAAAACCTGGGACCATACAGATGCTCCCAATCTTCTTAGGGAAAGAAAATAAAAACCCCTATTTCCATGTTAGGGGTTTTGAGGAAACATGTAGTACCATCAGGATTAAGGACCTAGATGATGAAGCATTGAAACTTAGATTATTTCCTTTTTCACTAAGAGACAAAGCCAAATCTTGGCTATATAGTTTTATTTCTGAGTCCATTGAAACCTATGAAAAATTTACATCTGCCTTTTTCTAGAAATTTTTTTCTAGGCACAAAACATCATCTATTAGGCAGCAGATTTGCACATTTGCTCAACAAGAGGGGGAATCTTTAAATAGGTATTTGGAACAATGACTTATTATCACAATGTCCTCATCATGGTTTAGAAAAAATAAGGCTATTTCAGATCCTCTACGAGAGTTTAGATTATTCGACAAAAACCATGGTTGAGTCTTTATGCACAAGTGGGTTTGAAAATAAAATTGTCGATGGTGTGATGACATTTTTGAATGAAATCGCCGAAAAAACTCAGCAATGGGAAAATAGTAGGGAGCCCTAGAATACAATTATTCTAAGTAAAGGAAATGTTAATAGGGTAGAAGGATCTTTTAAATCAGATGCCAAAATAACAGTTATATCAAAAAGGTTAGAAGCTTTAGAACTGAGTCAATCTAGTTGTGGAATTGAGCCCAAGTCATTTTGGGAAGGACAGACTGTTGAAGAGCACACCCATGCTCTTTATAATAACACTAGATTTGATAACCATCATAAGTTTGACCCTTATTCAGAAACCTATAACCCTGGTTGGAGAAATCATCATAACCTTTCTTGGTCTAAGGGCCAGAGTCAAGGTCAGCCTTGTAATTATAAGGTTACCCCAGGTTTTGGATATACTAAGAATCCTTTAGGACCGACACAATTTAAAAATCCGATAGATAAGACGATCATGAGTTTAGCAGTGTCTCTCGCCTTATTAACTCAGGACACTAAAGGTTTTCGGCAGTCAGTCAACCAAAGTTTACAAGAAAATCAAAAGATAGTTCAGGATAATAGTCAGGCTATTTCCAATTTAGAAACTCAGGTTGGTTAAATCGTTGAGTTTTTGAGAGAAAGAGAAAAAGGTAATTTTCTTAGTCATACCCAACCCAATCTTAGAGGAGTTCATGAAGTATCTTCTGGTGAGAAATTATCAAATCATGTGAATGCAATTAGAACCCTTAGAAATGGTAAAAGTGGTAGACAACAAGGTAACCATACATGATAGTGAACATGTTGTAGTTCACCCTTCTGAGCCAGTAGCTGAAGAGACTGATGAAGTCTCTAAAGAGCCCGATACAGTTCTTTATAAGCCAGATGTTGTACCCAGAGCTCCGTTCCCACAACTGTTAGCACCAACAAAGAAGGCATCCAACATTAACGACATATTGGAGGTTTTTAAACAAGTCACTATCAACCTTCCATTATTAGATGCAATTAGGCAGATTCCTACTTATGTCAAGTTCCTTAAGGATATGTGTACGCGAAAGCGAAAGCTTAGTGTACAAAAGAAAGCCTTTTTAGCTAGTCATGTGAGTTCAATTATCCAGAACAATATAACTCCTAAGTACAAAGACCCAGGGTCCCCAACCATTTCTTGCACAATAGATAACTACCGTGTTTAGAAAGCGTTACTTGACTTAGGAGCCAGTGTGAACTTATTTCCGTACCATGTGTACCTTCAGCTAGGACTTGGTGATTTGAAACCTACTCAGATAACACTGCAATTAGCTGATAGGTCTCTGAAAATTCCTCGTGGTGTCATAGAGGATGTTCTTATTGAGGTCGATAAGTTTATTTATCCACTGGATTTTATTTCCTTGATACCCAACCTATCCATGACCCAGAGAATCAGATACCTGTGATTTTAGGTCGCCCGTTTTTAACTACATCTAATGCGATCATTAACTGTTGAAATAGTATTATGAACTTATCTTTTGGTAATATGATTATTGAGATGAATATTTTCAATATTAGTAACCAATCACCTGAACTAGATGACACGTGCATTGAAGAGGTAAACATGATAGGAACATTAGTTCAGGAGTCATTACCAAACACTTTGTTAGAAGATCCATTAGAGAAATACCTCGCCCACTTTAGATTTGATGTTGACGATAATGGTGTTATTAATGAGGTGAATACTTTGTTAGATTCTACACCTTTGATGGACACTTATAATATATGGAAAGCTAAGTTTGAACTTCTACCAGTTTATATTTCTAACTTATTTCCTTATATAGAGGAAGCTGAGTGTAGTTAGAAAGAAGTTCAGTTGTTAGAAATCCATCTTATGGTCGATGTGGTTTACCTAGGAAATAATACCAAGATTGACTTTATTTTCCCACCAAAATATTTTCTTCCATATGTGGGAACGTATGAATTTCAAATGTGTCAGTTATTAAGTTTTGAGACTAAGCCTAATTACTTTAGGAAATTAGAAACGACACATTTTTTTTAAAAATGACCACCATTTTTATTGTAGTCAACTGTCTGGGTCAAATCTGATTGACTTTGAGGATCCATAATTATTCAGGTTATTATTATGTGCTTATAATTTATTACTTGAGTTTTTTCAGACTTTACAACCTGATCCTGTTGATCCTTCCTATGAGAAAATCCAGCCCATGAAAATATTTTATTTAGACCCTTTTATGGAGCCTGAACCTGAATCAAAACTAGACGTAGTTTTCTTAAACAAGACACTAGATAAGGATAAGGTTGCACTTTGTTTGTTCACTTTCTGGGCCTGTTGCAGTTTCCTTTTATTTGTGATAGCACTATTTGATTCATATGACCCACAATTGTTTCGTCTATTGCTATATGATTTTATGAGGTGACTAATTCTTTCTTAGTCTGGATGAAGACTTTAAACTTAGCACTTCTTGGGAGGTAACCCATTCTCATGCGACAAAGTAATATCTTTCCTTAACTCATTTCCTTCAATTGGTAACAGTTTCTCCTTGTTCATGCTTTTTATCATTCATTTTTAGAACATTGAGGACAATGTTAGATTTAATTTTGGGGGTAAGGGAGAAACTTTTAAGTGAAATATGAAACTCCAAAGTCTAGAAACTTGTGAACAATTCAGGATGACACTAACCATTTTAGGTAGATGGAAACTTAGCTCTTTTTCCTATATGAATTGGTGTGTCCATCTAAATGGTTAAAAGGAAAGAGTTCAGGTGTTAGAAATAACATGATAGTCGTCACCATATCTCGGAGTCTATCTCGACCATATCATATTCCGTTTTTATTTTTACAATTTTGTGTTTTTCTAAGTGATTTGGTGGGGCACCAATATCGAATTTTTATCGCCGCCAGGATGGAGTTGAGTGTTTGAGATTATTAGACTGTTATTCGGATAAAAAAAAATCGAGTATTGACATTTTGATAGCAATATGTGTGTGTTTTCCCTGTCCCCGTCGCCTAAGCAAGTGTGGAACGCAGGATCCATGAGAACTATCATGTAAGATTTTGATAAGGATCATGCGTTTGGATTCATTTGATCCAATCATGTATGTTGTCAGTACTTTTAAATAATAGATAATTGTTTTATTTTCAATAAATCGATCGTTGGGACCCTTGAATATACCAGTTGAGTGATATTAGTATAAGGAGTGAGACTAGTGGGAGCGTATCTCAATCCATTAGAATTCATCCTGGCACTAACCTTCAGACAAATATGGGAAACACCGTTCACCTTAGTCAACATGCGCAAACTTCATTTTGTCTATATCTTTCTTCTAAATCTTTTCATGTGATTGTACTTTGATAGATTCTCAGTATCGTGGTTGAACGATTATCTAAGTAGAGTTTTGAATTCTTGTATGAATTTTAGTACGCTGAGTGCAAACTCGTGTACAACAATTGGACTCATATAGGGTAATGATTCCCATAGTCGAAGAATTTAGTGTGCCAACTAAATAACTTGTTTAGTATTTACCCTCAATCGTTCACAGATAGCTAGGGTTTGGAGTAAAGGTTTTGTGGGTATACCTCTTGTAAACCCTCATGAGACTATAACTCGTCCGATAGGGACACCTATGGGTTTAAAGGCTTGTTACACATGCTAAGTCTAACCGTGTCCTCAATGAAAAGGAGTCGTATTTTACCTTAGGTTAGTTTAGGACATATAGTTTGCTCGAGGACTAGCAAAATGGAAGTGTGGGGGAATTTGATAAGTGCATAATTTACATATTTTAAGTATCATTTCCTTATACTTATTTGCTAGATTTTGTGTGAATTACTGTGTATTATTATTACTTTTGTAGTTTTTGTGTTTTATCTCTGAAAGAAATAAAATTGAGCTTTAAGAGGAAGAATTGCTAAATACCCAGTGGAACTCAGTCTATTCCAAGATAATTGAAAGGCGAAGCCAACGCAAAAAGAATGAGGTCATTCCGAGTTCGTATGAAGAAGTTATGAGCAAAACCGTGAAACCAACTTGGATTTGTTATCTGTTGAGCCTTATTGGGCCTGCGCGGGAAGAGAAATAAGAGAAGCGTCTTGGGCTCGCCTTTGACGTGAAAATTAGGTTTTTTTTTGGTTTTTGAGGAGGTTAAGTCTCCTAATTGGATAAGGATCAAAAGGAGGTGGAAGAGTTTAATGAGATTAGGTTTCCTAATTGGATAAGGATCAAGAGGAGGTTACCAAAGCCTATATAAAGGAGCCTAGATATAATTTTCTATACAACTTCTGGCAGATAGAAAACTAGGGTTTGGTTTTGCTTTTCAAAAATAGTTTATGATTTTTTTAATATTTTAGTAGCTTTTAAGAAAGCTATGTCTAGCTAAACCCAACTACTGGGACAATGGAGGAAGTCATATTTCGTGAATGAATGGTAACTATTTTTGATTCTTAATGACTTATGCATTGATTTTTAATTGATTTATGATTTTTCTTAATTAGTTGTGATTTTGTTTGATGGTGTATGCTGGGACTTAAGAGCTTTTGATGCGCCATGCTTATAATTTACAATTAATGTTTTAGAAATCTACTTTTGGAAAAGAAACATAGTCAATAAAAGAGCTATAATTATTAAAGAATCATTATAGAAATCATTCAGAAGTGATTTTGGTGGAATCCTGAGTTCCAGTTCTTCCCAATATTATTAAAATCTTTTACTTATTTTCTAGTTTAAATCAAAATAGGTCTAAAACGAATCTTCACAAGTCTCAGCGAACGAACTATTTTTTACCACTTTTCTAAAACGATCAACAATTCGCAAGTAATCTTCTCTAACAACTTGGTGCTTGAGACGGGATTCAAAAATTACATAAGACAATGAGCCACACAACTTATTTTGTAATAAAAAGCTTTCTACACCCTGCAATTAAGAAAAGAAACCAAATAAAAAAAATCCTAGGTCGATATCTGGGTGACTTGGTCTTTTGAAATCTTACAATTCTCTACCTATTTCGAAAATTTCATGCTACAAAGTTCTACGGATAAATAATAAGATACAATATACAATGTCATTATATTGTTGCACCTACAAGTCCATAGATCTGATAACTTGAAAGTTCAAACAGAGCTATATCCGCTTTGGTTAATTATTTAATGCAGAGACTCGCTAGGCTTGAATATTGGCACTGCATGTCCAACTTCTATAAATGTTGCAAATGTTACTCCCTTGTATTCTTTTACCCCACCCATTTGCCTACATAACATATATTGAAACATTAGAAGGCGAGATTTGGCAGCTTTTGGAATAACAGATATGCGAGCTTGCAATACAGATCAATCCTCAGAGAATGTTATTTGGTTCTCCAAATGTAACATTGATTTAACCATTACATGTTTCTGGTGATACCAAGGTCTCCACGACTTAGTGATTGGTACATACAAAGTATTTAAACTGTATCTTGTCGAAAACCCTCCCATTTATATCTCCACCGAAATATAATCCATCACCAAATAGCACACGTCAAGTTAACTACATTAATCATGGACACTTTTAATTGTTATAGATACATCAATAATGACTTCGGTTACCTATAAACCCATATTCTTAGCCTTGCTTCAATAAGGTTCTTATAAATGGGAAGAACGGAAGGTCTTGTATCTGGCCAATTGATGAATATTGTATCACTGCACATCCATAAAATATAGACCCAAGACAATTATTTTGTCAACTCTCTTTATTTCTCAATGAGTCCAATTTCAAGAAATTACACAATAGGTAAGGTACCTTAATAGAAAGTAATGAGCTTCCTAGGAATTCACAAATTCTCTAATACAGTTTCATATCCTTCTCTTCTGCATAAAATGATGCTACCGTCCTTAAACTCCCAACAACGTCATTGTTACCTCATACATCACCTGCAACCATATAATATTTCGGATGATTATACCCCAAATGAACTTTTAAGTTTAATTTACTTTTACATCAACACTAAATCCTTTCACGAATTTCAGGAAAAAATAGATTTTGATTGGTTTTACCTTGGACATACAAATTGTTCAGAAAAAATAGCAGAAATCTGTTAACACAAACAAAATCAGGAAATTGAGAGCATGCTGACACGGTACTTGAGATCAATGCTCAGCAAGAGAAACTAGGTCCTGAACTGATTTTAATCGTATCCTTTTTATCCCCCCCATGTCATTGCTACCACCATTAAAATGCTTTGATTTCTTTTTGGATTTGACGTCTTTTTGAAGACCTAACCTTAAATCTCCAATCTGATTCTTTTTCCACATCTGCTGCTGCTACTTTTAATTTTTTATTAGCTAAGATTCTATCAAATAGGGTTACTTATCAATTCCCCCCATTCCAAAACTTGATCATCAAATAAGGTTACTTATTAGTCTCCATGCCTTTTTGAAGACCTAACCTTAAATCTCCAATCTGATCCCAAAACAGTTCCACTGCTACTTTTACTTCTTGAATTTGACGCCTAAATCTAGCATGAGCAAATGGAAATCACCATTACCATTATTTATTGAGTCTTATATTTTTCATATAATATATATAGAGTCTTTGTTTTTCGATTAATTTTATTTAGAAAAAATTCCACAAAGGCAAATTGCATTTTTAGTTTTATATGAATACAATATTTTTCTGGATAATTTATGTTCATATTCCCGATAATTTAAGGATTGCATGTTTAAAATAAAAAAATATATTTTCGTTAATATTATTGAAAAAAAGTTTCCACAAATGCAGGCAAATCGTCATTTTTAACTTTGAATAAATATAGTGTTTTCTTGAAAATTTATTTATATATTCCAAAAAAATGTCAAACATGTTATTTTTAAAATCCACTCGCAATCGATGCTCGTAGTTTACCATAAAATTCAACGGTGCAAGATTTTATGAAAATGTGTAAACCCGGTGTAAACGTACAAAATAAATTTTCAGACGTCCAAACCCAAACATCAACAATCCAACGACAATAAATAACAAACAATGAGGATCGTCCGTCGAGTGTGTATCAACGACCCACCCAATCTGCACCATACATTCCCCCATCAACGTACAATACAACATCAAATTCCATCCGACATACACGAATATAGCTTCGCTCTAAACCAATTAGAGCGCGCGGTTACGCTAACCATCCAATAGGGGGGAGGGTAATCTTCACAAGTGCTACTTTTATTCTGGAGTGAGGGATGGTATTGAGTATTTAGGTTGTTGATATTCCAAAAAAATGTCAAACATGCTATTTTTAAAATCCACTCGCAATGGATGCTCCTGGTTTACCCTAAAATTCAACGGTGCGAGATTTTATGAAAATGTGTAAGCCGGTGTAAACATACAAAATAAATTTTCAGTCGTCCAAACCCAAACATCAACAATCCAACGACAATATATGACAAACAATGAGGGCCGTCCGTTGAGTGTGTATCAACTACCCACCCAATCTGCACTACACATTCCCCTATCAACGCACAGTACAATACCAAATTTCATCCGATAGATACGAATATCTTCGCTCTAAACCAATTAAAATATACGGTTGTGCTAACCAGCTAATAGGAGGAGGGTAAGTTTCACCAGTACTACTTTTATTCTGGAGTGAGGGATGATATTGAATATTTAGGTTGTGGATATGCCCTATAGGAAAATATTGGTAGGAAGATTTTCTTTTATTAATAAAAAGTTTTGATTAATAAGGAGTGGCGATAGAATCTACTCCCGTTTCAGTGCATGCTCGTGCACACCGTCACACCGGTAGTGTACAGAAGACACGTTGTAATCAACCTTAGGGAGGAATTCTATTGAGTTGAATGTGAGCTAATTAAAAAAAATAGACTATTGAAAACACACTACGGCGTTACGGACAAACAGATGGTTGTGAAATTGTCTGATTCGTATTGTTTTTATAGCTTTGTAATGGGAGGATAGAAGGAGTGGGCAGCTGACTCGTTAGACAGTATGGGTATAGAAGATTGCTATCTGTTATCTTGGTTTATAAGATAAGACATTAATTATGTTTTCGCTAACAAATGAAGAATACTGTTTGTAAACCCATCCACAAGCAAACATACCCACTCCATGCTTTAATAACGTAATAATTATTACCTCTTTGTTTAATAATATTAATATTATTATGTTAGTCGTACAATATATATATATATATAAGGATTGACTTTTTCTGGGGACAGAGGAATTTATTAAAGAAATGTACTCGTGGTATAATATTTTTCAGCCAATGTATGCACCTTGTTAATCAATTTAAGAACCAGTTGAAGCTTATTTGTTGGTTTATTAAGATTGATCTAAACCTAATCTTTTGGACATGTGAATGCTACTTCTCAACTATTTCTGGAATACCATAATGATTTGCAGTACGACAGTCTAGGGTTTGCTTCTGGTTTTAACAGTAGTTACAGTGTGCAGTAAATAGATCTCTTCTGATTTAAAATTACGGTGTAATGTGTGCCCCTGTTTCGATCATGGAATAGGTGAAAGAAATTGAGCGGAAAACTGAAAACATGAATGAAACCCTGCACACTAGGCCTTGGGCTTAATTGTCTAGATTTTCCTGAAAAGTCACAACTTCTGCTGGGATTACGAAGATAAGCAGTTATCTTCGCGCATCACTGTATAAATAGGAGTGGCTCCACTATACTATCCATTCCGGGAAAATTCAGTCACGCACGTATTGTTGTCGTGTATATGTTAGAATATGGTTACTGCGATAGTTCTCATTATACATCCTGAATTGGTCCTTTACTTGACCTGCACAAGCACATCATACTGGTGATATGTAATGCAGTATGCTGGATCCAATTTAACAACAGCTTTGATATAGAACGATTTTTTCTGGGACCATGACTTCTTTGAAGGAAACTATTTCTCTCAATTTGTTAGATCATTATTATTATTTATTTATTTATTATCATTATTTATTACATCATTATGAATTAAAATTGAACACCCTTTGACCACATAGTTAATGAGCAAAATGTACTTTCTTAATTAGTTAAGTTAATAATAAATTAAGTTAATTGACTGTTAGTTTTAGATTAGATTAGTGAGCTACATTATATATTTGAGTTAAGTGTTTTTTTTAGAATAAAATTATAGAGTAAGAGTTTTGGAAAAACTTTTTGAAAAATTTGTTTTTGAGATTCTTGAATTTAGAATTAGTGATTCGAGTGACAACTTCGAGGAATGCAAAACTTTAACTCGTAGAGTAAATAATGTATTCGTTAACCTTTAAACCAATCCAATAATGAGTGATTTTAATGCTTGGGATGCTCAAGTATACTTGTAATTTAGTTTTTATTGCTTGAATTGGCTGGATATGAAAACTTTTACAGCTGAGTTAAGGTAAAGGCTCCCATGTTTCCCAACAAAAGAGTCAAGCAAGTGATGATAACACAAAATTTGTTGATAAAAGTTCTTGGAGACCTACCTAAATTCATTCATGAGTATGTCATATCCATCGACGACGTTCCACCAGATGGTAATTGTAGTTTCCACGTTATGGTTGGCCAGCTACGACCCTTTACTTACCATGCCAAATAATATAATGGGTGTGAAATCATTTATTTAAGGCAAAGGTTGTTGACGAAACTACAATAGAACCCATCATTTTATAAAACAATGATGATAAGACATATTGTGGGTCCACGGGAAGTTTGTTAGATTTCAACGTCGGAAAATCCTATTACAAGGGTTCATTTGATGCACATGCCGATATGTGGGCACTTAATTTCCTCCGCATTCAACTATGTGGTTCATTATTTCTCAGAAGGCTATAGTGTTACA
This sequence comes from Papaver californicum, assembly GCA_023531435.1. NCBI lineage: Eukaryota > Viridiplantae > Streptophyta > Magnoliopsida > Ranunculales > Papaveraceae > Papaver > Papaver californicum. The sequence continues at coordinate 7,401,330 of JAJJMC010031210.1, read as the reverse complement.
TTAACCAAAAAAAAACATATGTGTCGACCAACTTTAACATAAAAAAGTGGTGATTGTATTGGTTGGAGGCAACCACTTTATCGGTTTCTGGTTAGAACCCCGTTTTCCAATGCCTCTGTTGTGCGCAACTTCTTATTGGGAAAGATTTAACCCCGGCGTAATAAAGAGTTGGTGCAACTTATACGAGCAAAACATGCAAATGTGGAGTGCTTTGAAAATTTTGGCAGAAATAACATATTCTGAACCAATTGTTATCGAGTAAATGACACATGTAATGAAATTAAACGTTCTTTAAAGATCCTATTATGAATGAAAGAATCGTATATTTTGGAATTGTGTTTATTTTATGACAATGAGTATGGATATTTGAGGTTACAGAGTTATCTTCGATTAGGAGATATTTAGTAAGTCTCTTATGGTGATTGTCGGACTATGATGACAAATTCTTTTAAAGATACAGAGTAATGCTCGAATAAAATAGAAATTTTCATGAGGTTGTGGAACTTTTGAGACTTTCACTAGACCTTAAGTTGTCATGGGTTCGTTTAGGAGTAGTAATTCCGCAGGTGGCCAAAATTTTGAGACTATCATCGGGCCTAAGTTGTCAGGGGTTCGTCTAAGAGTAGTAATTCCACAGGTGGCCTAACTTTGAAGACTTCTACCATGCGTAATGTTTTCAGGGGTTTGGCTAGGAGCAGTAATGCCGCAGGTGGCCGAACAAATAGCCTCCTGCCAGGAGTAACGTTATCAGAGGTTCGTCTAGGAGAAGTAATTTCGTAGTTGGCCGAACTTGTGAGAATTTTACCAGGTCTTAAGTGGTCAGGCGTTCGGCTATAAAGATCAAGTTCGTAGATAGACGAACATGAGACTGGTCAACAATTATTGAACTTTAATACAACAAAGACCAAACAATTGTTCTTGATTGACAAGGATTTAAATAACACACCAAGTTTAGTATCGTACTAATACTGAATTACAAAGTTAGAAACCAATCAACAATATTGTTACCAAGACTCATTAGAAAGATGTAGACCAAATACATATTTTACTACTAGTACTCAGTTACAAGTTTTAATATTCTCAATATCCAAAACATGTTATGAAAAACTCTTTAAGTATGTCCAAATGAGCTTCGGATTTGAAATCCTTTCTTTTCCAACTTCGTCATTCTTCTTGAGATCTCACTACAATTTCAGCGTAGGTTTAACCCCTAAGTCGATATCGTTTCACAATCCGAACTGAAGCTATAATTTTTTAACTCTTTATTTTATCTTTCCAGATCGACAAAACAACGCTGCACAATCACGATTACAAGAGTTACTCTTGCCAGTGCATAAGTTTTCATAAATTTTACTCTAATAAGTCTGACTGACTAAACCATTTTTTCGTCATTCTTCACCTCTCTTTAGATAATACACTATATAGTTTTTGTAAATAGATAAATCTTTATCCAGAGTACATTTAGGTTTATTATGAACTGCTATTTTTAGGAGATGTGATTTTGAAATGTGAATGAGTAGATTGGTATATATACAATGGAGGTGTATAAGATACATAACGATTATATTTTTAAAATATATAATGGTTCCTCGAAAAATGTGTGATACAGATGGGTGTTTTTTGAAGTAACAAAAGAAAGTTCGGCTGAGTTGCCAAATTTGTTTAGGCAGCCTAACCTTACAATTAAAGTACCATACGTTGTTATTTGCAATTTGGCTCCATGAACAAATTTGGATTTAACAGCGTTTTAAAAACCGGACCATACGTCGAACCAGTAAAATTACTGGGTCAAGGTTCACTGGTCCAACCACTGGTTCAATGGGTCAAATACATAAAATATATAAGTAACACTAGTTTTGTCTAATGTAACTAAATATAACTACTACTATATATTTATACTATAAGGGAATATGGCTTTTTTCTTGGGATATCTTTGACCCTCGATTTCGGCCATCCTACGACACAGATCGATTGTTGTGTAAGATATATAACCGTCCGTTAGATCATAATATATATCCGTCCGTTGAATCCGTAAATCAACGGTCGAGATTTTATTATTTTTTGGACGGTAGAGATTATACCGGGGTCCGGAATAAGGCTAGCCCTAATCTAGCCACTGATCCTACAACGGCTAATCTTAAATACAAGCCTTAAAATTACAATTAAATTAAACTTCTTCCCTATTCAGCCACTACCACTTTTGAATTTTCTCTTCAACAACCTTACGCAAACCCTAAAATTCTAGATGGTAATGTGACGACCATTTTTGGGATCCTCACAACCAAAAACTTAAGTTGTTTAAAAATGACATTTTTCGAAGTGTAACTGATACCGAGAGATTGTAATGCAGAGAACATAAGTTCAAATGGAAATGAAACCAAATCAATATATAACGTGGTTCAGCTAATAAGCCTACATCCACGGGAAAATATGGTATCTTATTTATAATCACTTACTTTGTACACATGCTAATATAAAAAATTAGAGAACTTAAATTCAATAGAGTTCTTCACCTAGTCTTAGCCAGTGCAGTACGTACCGGCCGGTACGGCCGGAATTTCGGCCGGTTTGGCCGGTACCGGCCGGTGAGCGGTATACAACTTAGTTTACCGCCGAAACGATATTTTACCGAGAAAACCGGCCGGTACGGTTATTATCCGGTATTATCCGATATTATCCGGTTATACCCGGTACGTATTATTGGCCGTCAGATGGAAAAAAAAATCTGATCCTACGGCTGATATTTGCGTGAATGGGTGAAAAACAATTCTGCATCTTCTTCTTCGTTTCTGTCTGGGACCTGGGTTCATCTCTGCATCTTCTTCTTAGTTCAGCGCCTCCATCTCCATCCTTCTTCAGCGCCTCCATCTCCATCCTTTTTCAGCGCCTCCATCCATCTCTTCCTCCATCTCTTAAGGTATGTATTAAACTCAAACCTAGATAACTATAGTTCAAGTAATCTTGTTTGATTTTTATTATGAAACTGATTCTCATATTCATTCTAGCTTTCTTTTGTATGATTTGATTAGGGTAATTTCAAATTAGGTTTCTAGTTCATTGTTAGAGATTGAATACTCATTTATCCATATTGAAATCAGATCTTGAAGTGGTTTGGGAAACTCAAGTTAGGGTTACTTTTTCAAATTAGGTGCTTTTTATGAATTAAGGCTTTTAATTTTAATTTCAATCAAAATGATGTTACTTATTTTGTTGTCTTGGCACAGTGAAACTTCTTGTGATTTCTTAAGATGAGAATTCCTTAGTAAGAACAGTGAAACTTCTTGGCACAGTAGAATTCTTGTTGACTTGGCACAGTGAAACTTCTTGGCACAGTGAAACTTCTTGTGATTTGTTGACTTGGCACAGTAGAATTCCTTAGTAAGAACCTGGTGTTTATTTCTGTTTACTAAGAGCCTTGCAATAGCTTCAACCTGAGCTGTTATTGATATTATCACTGCGGATGACAATGGGAAATGAAAGAAGCAATTTAGTAGTGAACTTTAATGTTGTTTTACGTAGTTATGGTAATTAGCTTTTGTTTCTATCACAGTTTGTAATGGTTTTGAATGAATAAGAGAAGAAGAATTGCCCATTTTTAGGGTCAATTGGTTTTGAAAAATTAACCAAGGAAAGTGCTGAGACTCTTACTATTTGCTCGTTCAACAAAATGGGGATTAGGAGGCTGTAGTTTTCAGTCTTTTGAATGTTTTCGGAACAAATGCATCTTGAACTATTGGTTTTGCAATGAGTTTGATTTCTCTGACAACATCCTTGCCAGTCAATTCCCTGTCTCGACTTCTTCCGTAAGAACACTTTCTTTCTTCTTGGATTTGCTCATCCCTTTTGCACCTTAAGATGTGATCTAAAGTTCCTTTGACATACTTATATTTTAGCCTCATCTTGAAAGAGTGAGGTTTACTAGCGAAGTTATAATAATTTTGAACAAACTTTTTATGGGGTCAGAAGTGTTGAACATGAACTTCAAATCTTACCTCTAAAAGTTTGATTGCCATGGGATGTAAACATGAAGGGTAAGGTAAATGGAGCTCTGGAGACTTGTCAGAAAGATCATTTTTCTTTCCGTAGGATGGATATGTTTATCAATTTCAGAGATCCATTTATTGCGAAGAGCTTCGATGTCAAGTCATGCACCTGGGCATTTGGCATGAGCGTGTTTGATCTGCAAGAGTGGAGGACACAAAATTTGACTGCCATCTATCATCAATACGTGAAATTGGTAACAAACTATTGTTTACTGCATGCTCATAAGTTTATGCCATTAGTATAATCTTTTATTGTTCTTAAACATCCGCATTGTCATCCATTAAACAAGAGACTTCGTTATTGTGAGCAACATAATGCACTTTCATGTAGTTTTTGGTTCAGTCTGCGCTATCATAGTTCTTTTGGAGTCAAAAAAGGTTTAAAATATTGCCAAGCTAGTCATGCCTTTTGCAATCAGTATCTCAGTCTTAGATAATATTATGGTCTAAAAAGCTGGTAAGCAAGCACAATTATACTCAATGTTTTATATCAATTGGCTGATCAGCGATGAACAGATTTCTCTAGCTAGTTTGGAGTTTGGACTAGCTTCTGTTATTGAAATGACTTGATACTTGAAAGGAGTCTTTGAGTGCATGAAATTGACTTCAAGAATTTGTAGATGTAGATGTGTACACATTCTAGAGATTATTCTAAATTCTTGCTTTCTGGTCTTCTAGAAATTGAACCAAATGGATAGCAACACATTATTTTTTCCTGTCCTCATAGCTACATAATGTAAAGTATAGTTTTGTTTTACTTTTTGCGGCAATAACTACCTAGTTGAGTTTGTTGATGCTTATAGAGATTGAAATAAGAATCCTTGGGTGGATTTTTCAATGTAATGCTTTATGATTATTTTGTTGTTTGTACAGATTATAGAGCCATTTCTAAAATATTTTTTCCCTGGATCCTAATAATTCTGTTCTTATGGAACACGTTGATTTTTTGTTTATCCATAGTTCTGTGTGCATGTTTCTTGATTCAGCTATGCCCAGAAAGCTTTCCTATTTGGTTCCTCTATATTCTTCTTCAATTTGATATGATTATGGTTGAACTTGTATTCTGTTGTCCCCCTTTGTATCTTCTCATAGATCTAGTTATTGTCAAGTCCTATTTACATCAATATGAAATATATTTCAGTTATAAAATGATACTTATAACGTTTTGTACTATATATGATACTTATAACGTTTTCAAATATATTTATAATTATAAAATGTGAGCTAATATTTTTTTTATAAAATTATAGGTATAAAATATATGGACCGATATTTCGCCGGTATGTAAACCGAAATTTCCCCGGTATACCGGCATACCAGTATATCGCTCTCGACCGGTACGAACCGAAATCCGATATGGTATAGCCTTGGTCTTAGCTTTTTCCACTTCTTGATTTTCTTTCAGAGTTTTTTCTCTTTGTTCTATTGTGTCCTTCTTTCTACTTAGGGGTCGGTATTTATAACAAAATATTATGGGTCCCTTTTCCTCACTCATTCTTATCTCTATTTGACCTGTTTGATCTTATCTTGACTTTTGGCGCAGCTCATTTTACTCCTTCCATGATGCTTCTTACTAGTTCCGCTTGCTGATGCACAGCTCCTCTTTGGATTGAGCGATTGTTGGTCCTTTGTCTTTATTATGTGGATGTTGGCATGTGTGACATGTAGAATTTGACGTGGAGCATGTCTATTCTTGCATGATTGAAATTTATAGTGCGCACGTGATAGGGCGCAGATGATTGTGGAGCGCAAGAGATAGTAGAGCGCAGATGATTGTGGAATGCAAGAGATAGCAGAGCGCAGATGATTATGGAGCGCAAGAGATAGAAGAGGGCAGATGATTATGGAGCGCAAGAGATAGCAGAGCGCAGATGATTGTGGAACGCAAGAGATAGCAGAGCGCAGATGATTGTCTTGACCATTGATGATGCTTTTTCTTGTGCTCTTTCCACGTGTCTTATATGCATTAATCTAGTCTGACTTTTCTGCTTCCGGTGTCAGTTGATGTGTGATAAATGTTTTATAGTTGTCTTCCTTTATTATTTATTTTGCTCTTGTACTTCTCGGTGTATCATAATGTGATACTTCCTTCTTATGATGTAAACACGTGGAACTGATGAATTTATGTCCTTACAATTTGCCCATTTTTTGTCTTTTGGATTTCTCTCCCATGTGCCTAGAATTCAAAAAGGCAAAAAGTAATGATGACTGTTGGTTTTTTTGCCCCTAATAAATTTGAATTTCGGCGGTTTCATACGTTTTCAAGAAGACACGTCGTTTGGATTCGCGCCTTTTGAGTTCCTTTTCGCAGTCATGTCAGATCACTGGTTCAGTATTTAAGAGGAAATCTTGTCATTTTTCCCATTACTTTTCGCTTTCCAAGTTTGTAGCTGATTGCATTTCTGATCTTCTTCGGTCTTCTTCTTCTTAAAGTCTTTATTCCTTAAATTTTTTTGAGATTCCTTGTTTGATCAAGGTTTTTACTTCCCAAGATCAAATCTTCGCTGATTAACTTCATCTTTTTTACTGTGAGACTGTTAGACTTCTTCTATAGAAATTTTTGCATGTTGATTTTTCTGTTAAGTTTTGCATTACTTTATTTTGTTCATCATTGTAACCTTGTTTCTTCTTGGTCTGCAGATTAATCATGTCTGGAAAAGATAGCAGCCGTGCCCCCAAACATGCTTCCCATGGTGACCAACATTCTGTTAGCAAGAAAAGGGATGAAAGTAAGCCAGTGTATTCCAGGATAATTCGCAGCCTTGCTCCGCCTCCTGTTAGGTCTACTACCAGAAGTATAGGGTTCACGAGCTTCTTAGTTTTAAAAACATGGATATTGGGGAGTTCAAAAGGAAATACGGCATTCAGGACTTTAAAGTTTCCCTTTACAACTCGCCTGAAGGAGATAAGATATCCTTGAATATGATCCTGGGTTTCGATTACTCTCCCACGAGACTGCTGGTTACTGCTGGTGCAATAGACGCAGGGTTAAGGCTGCCCTTATACGACAGTCGATTCCCCTATCAGTTTGAAGTCCTAGCTAGCCGTGGCCAGGCTAAAAATAGAACTGTGCATTCAGTTGCACAGTACAACGGAAACTGGTGGATAATACTGGATGAATGCAGCATGCGCAGTGTTGGGAAAACCAACTTCACCTGCTATACACCTAATCCTGCGAACCGCGTCCATTACACAGTGGAGAACTTCCATTTGTCCTACGTTGATTCTTTTGATGATAAGAATTATATGAACTGGAGTGTTGGTCCTGGACGCACGAGAGGTGATGAAATCCATTTGCTGGATGATATTGATGATACGAAGATAAATCTCATCCCGGGAACGGAGGAAACCTTGACTGAAAAGCTGCGCATGCACCATGATTACCGATGGTACCTTACTCTAATAGTGATTGAAGGGCCCTGGATTTATGGCCAGGCTTCGGAAAGTACTGTGCGGAGCCTCCAGGAACGCTTCCCCTCCTATTGTCCGTGGATATTGGATTTCGACGGATTTAATTTCTCTTATGGTGATGTGGTAAGTAATGATTTTTTTAATTCTCCTGATCTTTAAGTGTTGCGTAAGTTTCTTTTTTTCTTTTTTATTCTTACGCAGCCTCCAGAAGAGAAAGAAAGTTTAAATACCGATGTGGCACCAAGCGTAAAGCTACTCCTCCATCTGACAAGGTACTGCTCTGTCTTTTATTGGCTGAACGTTTAATATTGCGCTTTGCTAATTCACTTGAAAATGTTAACAGGGTCAGAAGAGAATGAAGGCTACTCCTCGTGCTTCTGCTAAGAAGGTGGCTAGGGCTAACCCTCCTCCTAGTCAGCCTATTTTAATGATAGAAGGCGGCATGGTGCAGAACGCAACCCCTATAGCTTCTCGTCCCGCTGCATTGGGGGATGTTGCAACTGAAGCTCCTCAAGTAGCAGATACTGAGTCTCCCCTGGATGCAAGCTCTGTCCTCTCCTATTTTCTGTCTCATTCTCCTTTGTTTTAAGTTGATGACATCGTGCTTTCTGAGTTCGTGGATGATTTGGATGACAAGGAGCAAGTTGCGCCTCTGACGGAGTTGACGGAGGTGTAACTGAATATGCTCCTACCAGGCTGGAGGCAATAATTGAAACTGAAGTCGAGCATGCTTCTACTGAAGAAAACGTAGATGCTAACGTAGCAAATCCTTTTCCAGCCATGGTTTCCAATGCTGCAGACTCTTCCCTTCAAAAAAACGCAGTGGGTGCTACTGGGAATGCAGAAAAGTTGGCCTTCCCTTATGAGGAAGAGGTATATTTTTCTTCAGTTGTTAGTGGAGAGAGGGCTTCCCTAGGGAGAAGGGTAAGGGCGCTTGCGAAACTGATAACCTTGTTGGAAAAGAAGAAGATGTGTTTGATTGGTTCAAGGAAAAGAACCTGCTTATGATTCCTAGCAACGCTCAGCCAAAGCCTACTGATTCCGCTTCTGTTGCCAAACTGCGAGCGGACATGCGTTCCGTTCCTTTTGACACGGTGATGAAAGCATGGTCAAAGGATAATGCAAATGAAGCTTGCCCTTTTGACGTCGAAGTGCCATCCACCCTTGCTGAGGTCCTCGTGGTGGCATACGGAGCTGTATATGCCCGTCTGCAGCAGGCTCTTATGCAGGTATATTTCTCATAATTTTTTTACTTATTGATTCTTATTCCTTTATTTCCTATCCTGATGCTCATCTTTGATTTCACAGCTTGCTTATAATGAGAGATGCTCTCTGATTGCATACAAGTTCTTCCAGGCTCGTTCACTGATGATGGAGGATAAACTCAGGAGTACTGAAAAAGAACTTGCTGAATTTAGAGCGGAGGCTAACACACTTCGCCTCCGACTATCGGAGGGTGGCGCTGCTGAATTAAAGCAAGAGAATGAAGTGCTCCGACAACAGCTGTCTACTTTTCAAAGCCTAGGTTACAATACTCCATCTTCTATGTTATTTTATTTTTCTTTAGCACATATTTCTGAATTTCTTTATGGGATTAGAGGGGGATTCAAATCTTGTTATTAAACTACGGGCTAGAGCCACATCTTTACATGGGCATGTAATGAAAGTCGCCGAGGAGAATGTAGAGGTCAAGGAAAATTTCAATAAATTGATGGATGAGAGGAATAAGATTCTTACTGCGTACAAAAAACTCTCGATGGAGCATGCATCTTTGAAAAAAGACTTTATTAGCAAAAATGAGGAATTTGATGCTGCTATTTTATGTAATAATGACTGCGTTGATGAAGCCATGGTGAAAGTAGAAAAATTAGATGAGGAAAATCGAAAGCTTTGTGTAGAATGCAAAAGTATCCTTGCTGAATTTTCTCGATCTGGGTCACAACATGACTCCAGACATTCAACTTTTGTGGCGCAGTTCATCAAGGAAAGAGATAACGCAGCTGCGGACTCTCATGCTAGAGGAAAAACTCTTTCGGAAGCTCAAGGTCAAGTCCGCAACCTCTCAGATAAAGTCCTTCATCGAGATATCAATATTCACCGTTTACAAAGAGAAATTGATAAACACACTGAGAAGATCAACTTGCTGCGAGATAGAGGATTAGCAGATGAAGTTGAGATTGCGCAATATAAACAAGATCTCGAGCAATCCACAAAAGATTATGTTAAACTTCTGAGTGGATTTGAATTTCTTGATCTTTCTAATGACAAAAATATCCAGGATTTACAAAAGTTTGAGTCCCTTGCTATAGGTAGTTTATTTTATATCAAAAAGTTACTCTTACTTACTTTTTACACGGTCTAACAACCTTTTATTTTCTATGTAGATTTTGAGGGAAAATTTAAGAGAGCAGCTGCCAAGGCTGAGGATTCTGACAAGGAGTTGAAGAAAGTTAAGCTTTTGTCCGCTGAGGTTGAGAATGAGCTTTCTGAAGCTAATGACAAGATGAAGGAGGTAAATGAGCAACTTGGAGAAGCCACGGCTGAATTGGTTGAGGCGCAAGACCAAATTACTCAGATTACTTCCAAAGCGGAAGAATCAGATGTTAACTAGCAGACTGCTGTCAAAGTTTATTATGATGACTTGGCCGCGGCGGAGGAAAATCTTGCGTACTGGTAGAATCAAGCTTCTTTGGATGAGAGAAGGGCTTCATCAGCTGATAGTAAAAACGTACGAGGATACGCTTATTGCTTCACGTAAGAAGATGGAGTATATGAAAGTTGAGATGAAACGGGGTATTGCTCTGGCGATTAATAATACCCTTGATAGGGTTGCGAAGGATGGTTGGACCAAAACCTATCCTCGCAGGGTGGTTCCTGAGCCTGCTCCCCGTGCTACTCCTGCTTCAGCTTCTGATCTTGCTTCAAATGTTGACCCAACTCTTATCAATGATCCTGCTTCTTAAAGTTCCTCTTGTATCTGGCTGCTGTTGCGTATCATTTTTGTTCCTGTAAACAGTCATGAAATATAAATAGAAGTAATTATTTTATGATATTATGTTCATACGTTTGACATTTTACTTTTGTTCCTGCAATAAAATCATAAAAAAAATTGATTAATGAGTGTATAGTTTGAAACCTCAAGGATTTATTGTAGGGCTCCTTTTGAGGGTGCGCTCACATAGTAATTTCTCTCCGGCCAAAAGGAAATTACCTATGCGGACCCTGTCACTTGATATAATAATTAATGTCATATAGGGTATCTCTTGCTAGCGGATGTACCCAATAGTCAATATTCAAGACTTTTACATGGGTCTCCTATGAGATTTTGCCTTTATTTGCTTTACCCCGTATGAGCACAAATTATTATACGATTGCATAGGAAGTTGTGGATAATATGGTTTAAGATATTGCGCATTCCAAGGATGCCGCAAAACTTCTCCATCCATATTTCGCAAATAATAGGATCCTTGTCCTGCAATATCCTGTATGATATAAGGACCTCCCCAAGTGGGTGCAAACTTTCCTTCCTTTTTATTCTTTTGATATTCTGGAATTTGTTGCAATACGTACTGTCCCTCAACAAAATGGCGCAGCTTTACTTTTTTTCCATATTCACTTGCTAACTTTCTTTGATAATTCTCCATCTTTTGTAATGCAACTTCTCTTCTTTCTTCCAGATCATCCAACTTTTCAAGCATTAAATCTTCATTTAAATTCCTTTCCCATGCCTCCGTCTTGGTTGTTGGTAATATTATCTTAGTTGGTATGACCGCTTCTGCCCCATAGGTTAGTAAGAACGGTGACTCTCCAGTGGCAGACCTCCTTGTGGTGCGATAAGCCCATAGAATATTATGAAGTTGCTCACACCATCGCTTGTGATGCCCTTCCAGAGTCTTCTTGAGATTAAGTGCAATTGTCTTGTTTGAAGCTTCAGCCTGCCCATTGCTCTGGGGGTAAAGTGGAGTTGACTTTCTGTTTTGGATATTGAAGGCTTCAAAAAGCATGTTAATATTTTTTCCCTGCAACTGCTGTCCATTGTCTGAAACTATTGCTACTGGGATTCCAAATCTGCAAATTATATCTTCAAAAAAGAATTTGAACACATCCGAGTCTCTAATATGCGCAAGTCTCGTGGCTTCCACCCACTTGGTAAAATAATCTGTTGCTACAATTATGTACTTCTTTTTCTGTGTTCCTTCAGGTATGGGTCCGACAATATCTACTCCCACTTTGCAAAACGGCCATGGAATAAGTACTGAATTGAGTTTTGTTGTCGGCGCTCTGATCTTCTTAGCAAAGCGTTGACATTCTTCGCATCTCTTTGACCATATCTTCGGTATCCTTTTGCATTGTGACCCAATAATATCCCTGCGTTTTTGCCTTGAGGGCCAATGATCGTCTCCCGCTATGATTCCCAGCGTCACCATAATGTATATCTGTTAAAATTCGATGTCCTTCTGGTCGCGATAAACACCGAAGTAGTGGTCCCATGAAGAACTTTCGGTACAAAATACCATCCCTTAACTGATAGTTAACATACTTTGATTGTATTTTCCTTGCTTCCTTGGTGTCCGCAGGCAATATTCGTTTTTGCAAATAATGATGTAGCGCAACCTCCAATCTTCTTCTACGCACCTATACTTTGGTTTTTGGGGTATATTTACGTCATTTTTTGTGGCCGGATCCTCAAGATCCTCACTTATTTCATCTTCCATGTTCTCAACTGCCCATATTCTAATTGACGGTTCATAAATGCGTCCAATCTTGAGGGTAGATGTATTCGGATCCTTGATCATTGAGGAGATAAATGCTAACGCATCTGCATGACGATTCTTATCTTTGGACAAATGGAGAAAAATGATGTTTGGAACTTGGGATGCTAACTTTTGCACGAGACCTTTGTATTCAATCAAGTCTTTATCAATTGCTTGATATTTCAGCTCAACTTGTCGGATTATCAATTGTGAGTCACTTTTCAACCGTACATCGGTAATTCCTAGTTCAATAATTAGCCGAAGGGCATGAACCACAGCCTCGTATTCTACTATATTGTTGGTGTGCTCTCCAAACTCTAAACGAAAAGCATGTATGAATCGCTCCCCCGTGGGTGTTGTTATTACAATCCCGATTCCTGCCCCCTCTTTATTTCGGGCTCCATCAACATAAACTTCCCATCTCCGAGAATTGACAGGGTCCAAAATGTCCTGAGAGTCATCCTCTTCTACTCCTGGTAACCCCTGGATTTCAAAATCATCATCCAATGGCAAATCTGCAAGAAAATCCGCTAAAACCTGGGACTTTTGAGCAGTTTTCATTTCAAAAAGAATGTAAAATTGTTCCAACTGAGCATTCCACTTTGAAATTCTTTCCACTTTTCCTGTATTTTTTAACACTGATTCCAGTGGAGCCTTGCTTGGTACTCGTACGTAATGCGTTAGAAAATATGTGCGCATCTTCTGCGTGGCAAATACCAGTGCTAATATTAACTGTTCAATCTTGGTATAGTTCCTCTCTGCAAGGTTGAAAGTCTTGCTAATGTAGTAGATTGGTTTTTCTACCTTATCATTTGTTCGCACTAGTACTGCGCTTATTGCATCTTCTGTTGCAGCTATATATAGGGCCAAGATCTCTTCAGGCTGCGGTTTCTGTAATGCGGGCAAAGTCGCAAGATAGATTTTGATGTTCTGAAAGGCTTGTTCACAGTTTTTATTCCATATAAACTTGCTTCCCTTCTTTAGAGTATCAAAAAATGGTTTGCACTTATCTGATGACCTTGCAATGAACCTGTTAAGCGCTGCCAAGCATCCGTTTACCTCCTTAACATTTCTTGGGGATGGTATATTTACGATAGCATGTATTTTTGATGGATCGACTTCAATTCCTTTTTCCGTGACTAGATAACCCAAAAACTTCCCTGATGTAACTCCAAAGATGCATTTTTCCGGGTTGACTTTCATTTTATACTTGCGCAAAACTTGGAAAATCTCCCACAAGTCTTGTAAATGATCCTTTGCCATCTTGCTTTTTACCAGCATGTCATCTACGTAGACTTCCAATGTGCATCTTATCCAAGGTTTGAAGATTGCATCCACTAATCGTTGGTAGGTTGCTCCTGCATTTCTTAATCCAAACGACATTCTCGTATAACAATACAATCCTCATGGGGTAAAAAAACGCAGTATGCTCTTGATCTTCCTCGGCTAGTGCAATTTGGTTATATCTAGACTATCCATCCATAAAAGAAAATGCTCCGTGTCCTTCGACAGCATCTACTAGTTGATCAATGCTTGGAAGTGGATAACTGTATTTTGGACATGCTTTATTCAAATTGGTGAAGTCTATGCAAATTCTCACCCCTCCAGTCTTCTTTGGGACTATGACCATATTTGATATCCACGTTGGGTAGCGCACTCCTCGAATGAATCCTGCGTCCATTAGCTTCTTTAATTTTTTTTCTACCAGATCATGATATTCAGGTGCTACTTTTTGCATCTGTTGCCGAAATGGTATGGTACCCGGATGTATACGCAGTTCATGTTGAACAATGCTTGGGTCAATTCCTGGCATGTCTCCTATTTTCCATGCAAATACATCTGCATATTCTTCGAGTAAACTGATTAGATCTTGCTCCCTTTCTGAGCTCATCAGGGTTCCAATTTTAATTGCCTTTGGAAATTCTATCTTTCCAATGTTGATGCTCTTGGTTTCCTCAACAGCCGAAAAAGCAGATTTGGGGGATCCTAAGAATGTGGGATCCCCCTTGAGCTGCTATTGTGATGTTTCACCCCCTTTTCCTGCTCCTAACTCATCTCCTTTGACTACAGAATCTCTTCCTTCTTCATTGCTTGACTTGCTGGCTGCGAATTCAAACAAATATTGATTTATTGCTCCTTCCTTAGCTTGGACTTTCCTTTCCTTCTTCTTTGCTTTCACTTGCTGAGCTCTTTCTTGATTTATGTGTGCTTCCGTGAGGGCGCACGTTCTCGCCATGCTCCGATCTCCTTTAATTTCCATTTCTCCCTGAGGCGTTGGAAATCGCAAGTACTAATGGTATGTTGATGCGACCCCTTTCAACTGATGGACCCAATGCCTCCCGATGATGGCATTGTAAGGTGAAGGAGCTTCTACCACACTGAACTTTGTTGCAACATTCAAGGGTCCATCCGTTATTTCGAGTGTGACTTCTCCTGTTGGTTTCGATGCTACTCAATTGAATCCATAAATGGTGTAGCGAGATGGCTCAAATTGATCTTCTTTCAATCCCATTTTCAGAAATGTGTCATAGAACAACACATTAAGAGAACTTCCTCCGTCTATCAAAATCTTTACGATATTCCAACCAGACACAGGCAGGGTGAGAACCAGCGGGTCGTTGTGAGTTTCTACTTCTTGATCTACCTCTTCTGCTGAAAATGTTAGTGGAGAAGCCATCCATTCTTCCCATGTTTCAGTGATCCTCCCTGCAACTTTAAATACTTCATGGTTGATTATTCTCTTGTGCAGCTTCCTGTCAATTGCTGGATTCATTCCGAAAATGAAATCATATTGATAGTCTGATTTTTGTGGGGATATTAACAACTTTCCCTTTATCAAGCCTTGAGAGTGGTGTAGGTGATTGAATGAATTCTTTTAACTCCCCAGCGTCAATCATCCCTTGGACTAGCAAAATTAAGTTTCTGCATCGATCGGTTGAATGCCCCCGATAGCAATGATACTCACAATATTCTTTTGAGTTTTGAGTATGCTCTGGTTGTCGCTCTTTTATTGGTGGCCATTGAAAGTCCGGTCTATTTTTTATTGCTTTTAAAATTTCAGAATATGGAGTGTTAATTTTTGTAAACACTCGTTCTTGAAAAAATTTCTTCTTCCCTCTGTCCATGGACGCTTCGGTTCACTAGTTTCAGCTTTATTTGGAAATCTTTTCCCCGACCCGGACGACGGCTCTATCGAATTTTTTCTTTTTGCATCTCCTTGCTGTTGCGATACTATCCTTGGACATTGCCCCTGTATGTCTTGCAGTCTCGCACATGTCTCGATTATTCTCTAAGGCGCCCCTCATTTTTTGGGTTGATGTTATGAATATCAACAAAGGGCTGGCTTTTTCATTCAGCTATTCCCCACTTGTAATTGTTAATGGCAGCATCTGGCTCAACATCTCCAATTGCCTGGCAGATTGCATGCCACCGAGCTGTATAGTCATGAATTGATTCTTCTGGCCATGAAGCGAATGAATATAATCTATCCAATCCTGAGTCAACGGGTCTGTTGTACATGTACGCCTCCAAAAACTTTCGAATTAATTATGCATACGAGTGAATAAAACTTTCTTACAATTTATCATACCATGCTAGCGCCAGTCCCTTCAAACTTGACGGGAAACATCGGCACATTACAGCATCATCTTGCTCCCAACGCACCATGATTCGGTTGTAATATTTCAAATGTGGGGTCGGATCCCTTGTACCATCATAACACTCAAAAACGGGAGTGCTACATTCTCGGGGCATTGCTGGAAATGCTAAATGTGGTGCCAATGGTGTTCGCATGGCTTCCTTTAAAACTTCCTCTATTCGCCCACCTTCTTTATTCTTTAGATTTCTTATTTCTTCCCTCATTTGCTCCATAGCTTCAAAGAATTTTTGCCATTGATCATGTTGTGGTCCTGGGTCTTCCCGATTCATCCTTTCTTGTCCAGGTTGTTGTGATGTGGATCTTAGTACTATTCTTTGATCTCGATTATTTCTTTCTCTTCTGCCTTCGAATATACTGGAACTTACTTCTTGTCCCCGTGTTCTTGTGGCAGCTGGTTCCGTATCCCGCTGGATTGTTTCTTTCAGCGTTTGATTTTCTTTAGTTAATTGTGCGATTTTTTCAGCACAAGCTCGTTGCTCTTTGCGCATCCTACTCATATCCTCCATTGAATTTTGTATATGATCAATAGTGTTATGAGTATTCTCCTGAGATGGGGAACGATTATGTTCATTATTGTTTTAATTATTCTCCTGAAGTGAAGAATAACCCTCTGAATTGCTTTGTTGACTCTCTGGGTTATTTACTATCTCTCTTTGTTGAAAAATTCCTCTTGCGTAACTCTCTTGATTTTGTGAATTTTCAGCTTGTGACATGTTTTCGCTTTGTTTGTCTTCCTTTCGTAATGTTCTGTTTTCTTCTAATACCACTCTGCTGCTTTCGAGAATTCCCTTGGTGGTACTCTATAAAAGTTATATGATTTCAAAAAACTTATTTATTCAATCAAAAATATAAGTAATTCAAACCAATTTCAAATGAATAGATACTTCGTAAATTGAATAATTCTTTCATTTTCCTTAAATGTACACAAATTCATACAAAAAGGAGGTAACACGAAATTCTAAAGTTCAAAAAATTTCTTACTCATCAATGCCCTTCGCATAAATCAAAGATTTTGTATAAATCAAAATTAATGATTTCCATTGACAAAATCTCATTTGAACTTAATCATCTCATTTTTCGGGGTTCGAAATCCCTGTATATAAACTCTCTTTTTCATTTTTTTTATAAGGTATGATAAATCCTTTATACATCCCTGTTTCTAGCGCCAAATTGTGACGACCATTTTTGGGGTCCTCACAACCAAAAACTTAAGTTGTTTAAAAATGACATTTTTCGAAGTGTAATTGATACAGAGAGATTGTAATGCAGAGAACATAAGTTCAAATGGAAATGAAACCAAATCAATATATAACGTGGTTCAGCTAATAAACCTACATCCACAGGAAAATATGGTATCTTATTTATAATCACTTACTTTGTACACATGCTAATATAAAGAATTAGAGAACTTAAATTCAATAGAGTTCTTCACCTAGTCTTAGCTTTTTCCACTTCTTGATTTTCTTTCAGAGTTTTTTCTCTTTGTTCTCTTGTATCCTTCTTTCTACTTAGGGGTCGGTATTTATAGCAAAATATGATGGGTCCCTTTTCCTCACTCATTCTTATCTCTATTTGACCTGTTTGATCTTATCTTGACTTTGGGCGCAGCTTATTTTACTCCTTCCGTGATGCTTCTTACTAGTTCCGCTTGCTGATGCACAGCTCCTCTTTGGATTGAGCGATTGTTGGTCCTTTATCTTTATTATGTGGATGTTGGCATGTGTGACATGTGGAATTTGACGTGGAGCATGTTTATTCTTGCATGATTGAAATTTATAGTGCGCACATGATAGGGTGCAGATGCGTGTGGAGCTCAAGAGATAGCAGAGCGCAGATGATTGTGGAATGCAAGAGATAGCAGAGCGCAGATGATTATGAAGTGTAAGAGATAGCAGAGCGCAGATGATTATGGAGTACAAGAGATAAGAGCGCAGATGATTGTGGAACGCAAGAGATAGCAGAGCGCAGATGATTGTCTTGACCATTAATGATGCTTTTTCTTGTGCTCTTTCCACGTGTCTTATATGCATTAATCTAGTCTGACTTTTCTGCTTCGGTGTCAGTTGATGTGTAACAAATGTTTTATAATTGTCTTTCTTTATCATTTATTTTGCTCTTGTACTTCTAGGTGTATCATAATGTGATACTTCCTTCTTATGATGAGAACACGTGGAACTGATGAATTTATGTCCTTACGGGTAACTCCAATGGAATTTCTTTAATTAAAACTCTCGAATTCGAATTTGAGAGCTACTAATCGATTTTGGTGTTCGTGAATTCATTGTTTTTATTGGTTGTAATGGGGCTGAATGTACTCCTCCTTGACAACGTCAATCAGTTCAACAAGAAAGTTTTAGTTTTACCCTAATTCCATTGATCTTCAATTCCATTGAGATTTGTATTTGATTAATCGTTGTTTTTGTTTTGTTCTGTGTAGAATACATGGTGTATTCTTACAGTAGGAATGAATTATGTGTATTGGGATTTATGGATGATTATGACCCTGTCCGTAGTGCTTTCTCTCTTCTTAACAAGGTATAAACCCATGCCCTAATTACTTGATTTTTTGTATCAACTTTATTCCCTAAATTACACAGTGTTCTTAAAAGAATGGTTCATAATCCACTCATAGAATTTAATGAACAATGCTTAAGGATATTATGCGATGTTTAGCTCTTGGTTTTTTTGTGTGCGGTTTGTTAGAAGAGTATCTAATGGTCATGCAGACATGTTAGCTCAGTTATGTTGGATTATACTCATATTGGTTAATTGGCAGTGATCAGAGAATATGCAGGTTTAGTCTACTATTTGTATGATCCTAACAAAGCATTCTACTATATCCTTGGTTTCTTATGAATATTCGGGTTTTCAGGTTTGATCGTAGTCAAAGAGTGTAAGCTCTAATTTCTTCTCTGATGGAACAGCATAACAGGTGAAAAACATAATTCCTTGGAACCCAGGGTTTGGTTATGATTAAAGGGTATTTTGTTAGGACTCCAGTTTTAGTTACCCTGTCCCGATAATAGTTATGCGTTATTGCTATCTTCCATATGTTGATTGACTTCAGTTATAGTTTCCCTGTTTTTATCTGTGTGTTTTATTAGTATTTTATGTATATTCATGATCTTTTTGTTGCTTTAGTGTTATGTATGTATATGATCTTTCTGTTGCTTTAGAGGGTTACAATATTCATATCAAAGTATAACCCAATCAACATACAGTTTGAATATGAATTGTTTGTATTCTTTGTTTCTGTAATTCAAATCTTAAGTTCTTATGGGTTGATTTTGTATACTTTGTTTTTAGGTAGAAGCATAAGAATAGAATGAAATGTTTTAATTTCAACAAATGAAACCTCTGAAGTCTTTCATTGACATTTTGGATCATACATGTTTGATAATATGTCTCAAAAAATAATTCTTTTAAAAGCATATTATAGTGTTTACTGCCAGTATTTTGAGTTGATTTTGAACATATTAGAATGTGGTTTGGTGTTAGGTTAAAACTCGAGGATTGTAGATGAGTCTTTTATCTTTCCAGGGGCTTATATTTTGTTTCGTTTGGAGTTGAATTGAAAGAGATACGAGGGATTTTGTAACCAGTGTGATATCTGGAAAATGTGGAACTAGTCACACTGCAGCAACTCCATGTATGTCTTTCGGTAGGATACAATAGAATTTGGTCTATCACAAAACTAAAAAGTTGTGGATAACGATCTCACCTTTCCGTAGAGGTATCATATGCTTAGTTCGGATCAAAATCGAGGAAGATATATCCATTGGAACATAGGTGGTTCAGCTGAAAATCGGGGTTGTTTGTCAGACCTGTTTGACAGTAGTTTCGACCCTCTTAGCAAATAGAACTAGCTTAAGGTCTCTTCTGCTTAAATGAAGATCTCTGAATGACGAATCCAAACTGATATAAAGTGTTCCATTCCGATATATAGAACATTACTTACGCCTGTTTTAAGATGTGTTGTTCTGTTTTTCTAGTTTTAAACATTGGGTATCCGGTATTCTCGATTCTAAATGTTGTTTTGAGTTCCATGGGATTATTGTGTATGTGCTTAATATTTACGGGTTCAAGTTTTAAAACTGGGAATGATTATATAGTCGTATGCTAACCCCAAAATGTATCTGCACAATGATAAACCACTTCATCTTCTCAGTAAAGCTAATAGTATGTTGGCTCCATGAGTGAAACTCTGATAAAAAAATTCCACATTCAATGGTGCATAAATTCTGTTAGTTCAATTGAAGGTTTTCAAATTTAATGTTGTTTTGTTTCTTCGAGTGAATACAAATTACTGAGTTAGGGGTTTAAAATTTTGAATGTGATTAGAATTCCCAATTCAATTATAGGTTATTCTCTTTAGTTTTTGTTGCTAATAATCTCATCTTTGTCAGATTACCAACGGTTCAATTAGTAACGAGTTTTATTTGGTGCAGTCAACCTTTTCTTCTCTAGATGTTTGATAAAATGCTACCCAAGAAGAATTTGTCAGATACATCAATTGTGGCTGAAACTATGAACAACAAAGTAGATTATTGTCATCAACAGAAAAATATGACAAAGGTAACAGATTTTCCAATTTATCAGATACATTAAGATAACAATTCTTCCTAACATTATCACGCTGCAATGGGTATACACTGTGCAATGGGTTGGTTCAGCTGGTGTAATTTATGTACTCATGGGTGTCTGCACTGTTGGTGGATTTTTGAGCTGGTGTAATTTATGTACTCATGGGTGTGTGCATGATTCAATAAAGCTCCCAAGCTAAGCCCAAAGGACTGTTGGTGGATTCAGGGATTTCCTAAAATCAGTACCTTTTGTGCATCAAAAGCACCAGCATGGTATAGTTCATTTTTGTCAGATGATGATTTCATTTGTATGAATTATTGAAGATTTCATTTACCAATTTTTATGCAACGATATTGTTCACCAATTTTTCTGATCATTAATTAAAGTCTGAAATCTTCAAGGTAACTTTCTCTCTTTCAACTGCCTATTTGGGATTATATGGTTCACATGGAATGATCACGTTCTGTTAGGTAAAAGTGTTATATCTTATGCTAATAAAACAGTACAGCACTTTAAATGTTTATCATTGTTGCACTTTACGTTTTTGTTAAAGTGCTTCAACGAAAAATATGTAAACTTTTTTTTTTCCTATCTTTATGCATATTTTTCTCATGTTGTGCAAATATGTAGTTCAGTTATGTAATTGTTAGAACATGGTTATAATTGAAACCTCAATAATGTATTAGGATCGTGTCATTGGAATAAGCATTTATCAATCTCTATTTGGATAAAAATAATAGTAGAAGATATCTTCTGAAGTACAATCATTTACATGTTTCATGTTTGTTACATGTCTCTAGACGATCCCATATTTGATGCATATATTTTTTTGCAGGATGCAGGATTTTGGATACAAGACCACCCCGCCATGTTACACTGCCCATGAGGAAAGTGAAAGCACATATTAACATTTTGGATACAAACAATAGAAAAAACATTGTCGAGGTCCTCTCTGCAAAGTGGGATCCCACCTACTCAGTGTGTTTTGCAGTCCATTTAATATAGGTTTACCTATGTTTCCCTGTAAAGCCACCTGAGTGCTTAACCTGCCTTTTAATGTGCCACCCATGTAAGAAGACTGCTAATCTCTTCATGTGCAACGCGGCCGCAACCAAAATACTCATTGAAAATGGTTGGCGCTATCTAGCTTGCCCTGCATGTCATAAGAAAATTCTTGGGGATGATGGTGACCCTGTGGTGGACCTCTGGACTATATCTTATATTGGTCGTGTTTGTTGGGACCTATCAACCCGTTATTTTCGTAAATGGTTAATATAAATTAGTTAATTTTGCTTTAATTTTTGGTTGCAGGTTTATGTCTCACATGGGAAATAGCCCTCTTTCATAGGTGGTGATAACTTTTGTCCATATAATTCATTCCTTGGTTCATAAGAGTTCCGTTCTACATTCGTTCAAGTTTAACTGGATAGCAATTTGCCATTGATGAAGATTAAACTATATTCGCTGTTATTATTGTTTTTAGGTGGCCTCAGTTCAACTTCCCTACTTTTAAAATCATAGAATCCAAATGTGTCCAAAAGGTTCGATTTGGTGAACAGATTGCTTTTTTGAGGTAAGACCTACACTTTATGGATCAATACTCATTTTATGGACTTTTTTTTTGAAGTGATGACCCTCTACTTCAGGATGGTTGACTTTTTTGTTAATTATTTGGAAGAAAGGATGAAGTGTGCCTGGCCGTCATCTGCTAGAGAGGTTGTTGTGCACTATTTCTGGAAGATGATCTTATCATTGTTGTTCTGAAATCGTTAGGTATTGGAAATTGATCATCTTCTTCCTTCTTTCTGAAGGTTAATTTCGTTTTTTGAAGTATAGCATAGTCAGGACTTTCCTATTGTTCACGTCCAGGTGACTGATACAGAGAGTGTTGATGGAAGTACATCCTAAATATGCCGCGGCCCGAATAATAGTTATACATCAAAGACTTATCCTATGATGTCGAATTAAACAAGATATTAACAAGAGGATTTGATTTTGTTTGCTGCTGCCGTCAATTGCAATGGAAGGAAGGACGAGAAAGATGAATTGATTCCAGGTTGGTGTTTGCTGCCAATCGATGGTGATTATTCCAGGTTGGTGTTTGAGACTGAGTAACCTGGGAAGGAGAAGAAAGGATGCTGCTGCTGAGTTTGATGGCAGTGAAGATGGGTATTGGTTAATGGTTGTGGCTGTGAAACCAAGTTGCTCCCGTGATTTGAATTGAACAGAGAAGAAATGGGTTGCAGTATGATTTTGGTGGAAAGGTGAGAGCCAAGCTTTCTGCCATCGGCAAAACAGGGAGAAGAGGTAGAGTCATGGCTGGATGGGTGTATGTAGAAAATAAAAAGAACAAGAACCCAAGAGATGTGGTCTGTGGTTCGAGAAAGAGATTGGGTTGTGTTTATTTGAGAAAATCAGCTCGAGAATAGAAGTAGGATAGAGGAGAAACAAAGAAAGAAGAATGAAGAGTCTGGTATGTTGCTGTGAGCTGATTTGTTGGTTTGGAGAAATAGAGAAGTTTGGTCTGTGAAGGTCGCTGATGTGAGATGAGTTTTAAATGTTGCTGCAATTGAAAGAAATCAGGGATTCGAGGAGATGGGTTTCGTGAAGTGAAAGAAGGGTGGCGCTGTTGAGTTGGTGGTGATGAGCTCGAGAAAGATAGAGAAGACATCGAGAAGAATATATGGAGAAGAAAGTATAGATCGAGTTTACTGCCGAGAATACGAAGAAGATTAAGAAGGAATAACTGTGGTCATTAGAAGGAATCGATGAAGCTGAGAAGAGTTAGGAATTTGGGTTAGATTCAGGTTTGCAATTGGCAGCAACAGTTAAAAGAAGATTGAAGCCACAAATATCAGCTGGTGTTGTTTCCATTAACTGATGATGAGGGGATTGAACTTTTTCCGTGATAAATATGCAAATTTTGAATGCGTGATGAATGCTTATTGAACTTGGTTTATGGTTGAATGTTATATTCTTTCAACTGTTATAAATGCCAACAATTCTTGGCGGAAAACACCAACAGAAATGCACGCAAGCTGTTTGCTAAAATGCCTGAGTGGAAATTTTCGTGAATGAAGAAAGAATTGGAATAGCCTGTCAGTTCCTTGGCGATCCTTGATTGAAAAAGAGAGGTATAATTGCTTAGAAATTGTCTCTCTGCTCAGTTGTTTTATATACATATCTACTGCATTTGTTTCTACAGCTCTTGGTAAGCCTCAAGCATCTATCTCTGATGAGGATAAAGCCAGTCACGGGGAGCAAAACATCTCTCATGAAGAAGAGACAACTAAATGTGAATGTGAATCACTACGTTGACATGCCAGCTGTAAATGCTTACATGGACCATTCCAACGAGCATTAAGCGGTTTTAGCAAAGAATATATATTTTGATCATGCATTATTGAGTTCAAAAGACAACAGAGGTAAATTTTCATTGTACAAACAAACAGGAAGAGATAACCGGACCGTTCATTTCTTCGTTTCCTAATATACTGTGTTTCTTAATTGCGAAAAACTCTTTCTATCTTACAACTTTCCCTTTCCCTGCTCTCTTTTGATCTATTTCTTTCAAACAAACATGTATGTATTTGATTTTTTTCTATGCTATTTGCTTTTGATGTTCTGTATTTCTATGTGTGTAATTTTGAGATTGTAGCTCCAGATTTTGATGATTTGGTTAGGGTTTATTCTGAGGATTTGCATTGTTTGATTTGGTTATTTTTTGTTTTGGTTTTAATATCTTACTGGATTTATCGGTAGACATGATGGTCTATATTCTATTGAGTTCAGGGTTTAATGCTTACATTATTGATGATTCTGCTGAAGATGTTGTTGAGAGAGTTAGATGTTTAGTTGGTGATGAATTGTTTTTCGTCTCTATCTATGGCTCAATGTGGAGGGAACATAAGCATGTATTCAAACTATGGTGATTTTCATCTAAGGATTTTATATCAGGGAACCATCTTTGAAGCTCAAGGGTTTATGTATGTCGATACCATAGAAACAGTGAAGAATTAGAACCTTGAATTGTACGCGAGGCTCAATATCATGACTTAACAATACATTAATGCAGGTAACTTAAAGTTGTTCAGCTAAAAAAGAATCATATATCAGAACATACTAAATTTCCTTTTTAGTCTAATAAACTTATTACTGTGAATCCCTTTTTCGATACAATTATTATGTTTTTTTTTTTGCTGTGAATCCCCTTTTCTTTACAATTATTAGGTTTTTTGATTTTATCATATACATATTTGTTTTGAATTGTTGATCTCAGATTACTGAACGTCTTCGAGATAGTAGTCTGAACATGAGTTTTTGATAGTTACGGCACTGTTTGGGAATCTGTGTTGCATTCCCAATACTTAGCATATCCAATAACATGCTTTCATTAAGAGAAAACAGGCTTGTAATTGACACTAATCTAACTATCGTTATTTGGTTTGAATTTACAGTACATTAAACTTCAAAGTGAAACCCCCTGAAGCAAATAAATCTCTATCTGCGGATGATCTAATGCCATCAATACAATTGCTTCCACAACCTCAAGCACCACCTCCTCAAGGAAATCCACCTGGTGGCTTTGCTAACCCATCAGGAGGTCTACCGCCTGGAGACATTATGGGAATCATGGCCACGGTTACAGGAAATGAACATAGTGCTTATATCATTTGAGAAGATATGAGAGTGAGATGGAACGTATACGAACCCTGAGCCTCATGTTATGGTTCAGGAGTTCTCTCCCAGAGTGTATTTTCCATGGAAATTCACATAAGTTTTACACATTGTACTATTTTTGTGATTGCAGATCGAGCATTCTAAAATTGAAGTCCAAGGGATTGTTTTATATCATCTTTTGTGCTGGTAATTTTTCTTATTATAATTTCATTGATCACAAAACTTTTTAATATTTACTTTCTGCACCATGTTCTCTTTTTGTTTCTTCCACATATGGTATTCTAATCGATTTCGTCCATCCTACGGATTGGATCGTTAGTTCACGAGATATACATCCGTCCACGACCGAGATTTTACTATCTTGGACGACAGAGATCAGGTCCTGGCCCGACCAAAATTAGCCAAACCCTGCCGTAACCAATGTTTAAGTCTCATGAGCACGGCTTGCCTCGATTACCCATGGTTAAGTTTTCTATAAATTGAGATTTGTTTCTTACGTTTCCTTTCCTGATATTCTGTTAATATAGGGTTTCCTAATGCTAACACTAAGAAGACGTATTAAAGGTTTTGCACCAAAAACAACAAGCCGACACTCATCATAGATTTTACACAGAGAAGAAAGATAGGATTGTCGACTTTATCGAGTTCTCAATATGAGGTAAGCATTAAATCGTGTCTTTCAAATTACTGTAATTAACATTGTTTTAAAAAATTGATTATGCTCTTTGAATTACCGTACAATCTCATCTTATATGTTTTAGACCACCTTCAGAGTTATCATCATCGGAAGTTCAACTTACAACGTCAAAACTTCCACAACATAAAAGAGAATGACCAAAAAAGGAAACATCACAAATAAAACTCTAATCGTCAGAGGAAAAAATTCCTTTCACGCCAGTCCTATTTCATTCAATTGATTTGTTCTGGTAATTTGGAAAATAGTTGTATTCTTAGCACAACAAGCACGACGACAAAGAGAAAAACAAGAAAAGTTATACCGGCAAGAAAAGTTATGTCGGAAGTCAGATTTGCAGGTTCAATGAGCTTTTAAACATAAATAGTTATAATATAAAGCACTATTACAATTCTTTGGGTAGCATATAAGTAATTGAGAATAAATCTGTATTTTATAGTTTACACAAGGATCATACAGTAATGTGGAACCTAATCAATCCACACTTCAAAGAGAGCGGCCAAAAGAGGATACATCAAGGGCAAAATTCTACGTATCAATTTTTTCATATCTAGAATAATCTTATTCAAAAAATCATTAAATAAAGTTTGTTGTGGTAATTGTTTGAATATGCAGCATCCTTGGCACAACAAGCACGTCGAGAAAGCGATAAGAAAGGTAAAGATTATTGGGAAAGACTTAAAAAGAAACACAAGATAGACAGACTCAACAAATAGTATCAGACAGAAATTATGATTTCGTCATACAGAGAAATAAAGTATTATTTCTCTAAGTGTATTTCAATTTTTTTTATCAGAGGTTTACTTTCAGATGTTTGATAACTCACTTGATCGAATTGGCAGAAAAAGAGGCAATTGGCCTAACGACAACGTCGTAGCAAAGAGTTGAAGCAAAAGCCAGAAAAGCCAAAAAAAAGGACCAATGAACGGTACCATGCTAAACCCTAAGAATATCCAATTTTCTGCAAAGATAAACATTAACTTTTTAGATGAAGCAATTTCATGTCTTAAATTTACAGGCACCATGTTTGGCACAACCAGCAGGCAGCCAAAGAGAGAAACAACAAAAAACATGAGGCAGGAGCCATAATGAACCAAGATGTGCAAATAGATCCTGAACAAGTACATCGAAAAGATAATACTTCTGTCAATGGGAAAGTTGATCGAATAGAAAAATGTGCAATTAAAATCCAGAAACAATAATCAGAAAGAAAAGCAATGGCACCAATACAGTTACAAGCAACAAACTATTGTTAGTATAGAATTGTTGCATATACAGGAAATCTAAGGATTGTACTATTACAAACTGTATTATCTCTTCTCACCTTTGTAAAAGTGGGTTAAAGAGTATATAATTGCATAATGTATAACTTAAATATTACCCAAGCTATGTGATTTATATTTGGATTACACTTACGTTAGCTTAGTTTGCAAGTGTCAATTATTGAAAGGAGACATTTAGATATTTCAAACGAGATAAACAAAGAAGCATTGGATTTTTTGGATGGAGTGACATTTACATATTTAGCTACAGACAAGTTGAAACCCAAAGATAACGATGTTATCCCAAATTACAGTAACAAATTTCTACAGAATCTGTGCCCACCAGCAATGCCTCCATTCAAGTGACAACTTAAAATCGGTTGTCAAGTTATTCTGATGGGAAATCTCTGTCCATCAGAGGGATTTTGCAATGGTACAAGGCTGATGGTTTCAAGCAAAAATTCTAATTGGGCACAAAGCATGGGACAGGATATTACTACCAAGAATATCGTTCGGTTTCACATTAGAATTTAAACATGACAAAACGTCAATTTCCAATTCGGCTAGCCTATACAATAACAATTAATAAATCGCAACTGTAAAGTACGTAGGGATTGATTTACGAACTCCTCTGTTCATCCATGGCACACTATATGTTGCTTTGTCAAGATGCATTGCTGCAAATAAAACATCAATAGTGCTAGGAAATAGTACTGAAAAACTTGAAACAACTAACATGGTTTATTCAGAAGTATTCTATAATCCTTTTCTAAATTATTCTTTAAATTTTGGTTTTGTTCATTACAATTAAATTTCAGCAGTATCAATTAGTTTTAACCTTTAACTAAAGAAACAAAAACAAAATTTCACCAATCGGTAGAATAGAACTTTACTGAAGCTTAGCTTTCAAAATAAAAACTTTCAGAATGAGAAACAAGAGACAATTTATAATTTCACTGCATCAACATCAATTAGGCATACCTCTTTTCTTTCCATTTTGTATTCAACGAAAACAGTCCCTCCATTTGTCCAGTACCGTTGTCTGGACCTATGAATAAGAGGAGATTCAATTTTTTGACTTAAATTTACCCAACAATTAAACAATAATTTGGAATGAAGGTGCTTCAGGAGGAACTGATGTAGCTTCCGGGCATAAAAATAGAGGTATAAAAAACTATTGGAGAAATATTAATTTTTTTCCAGTATTTTATCTAATTGTCAAAGAAATAAATTCTGATTGTAGAAAAACTCAGCTAAAATTGTGCTATGGATAACCAACGCAACAATAGGGAAAAACATGAGTATTAAGTTTATACTGAATGAAGCATCATTCAATTTCAAAGTCTAACTATCAGACATACATATGACTATGACAATGATTTGGAGCCAGTATACATCATAAAGAAGGCAAGAAGAGAAACACACAAGGAGCAAGGAATTACTACTTAACCCGGACAACAAATCCAAACACCTATGAAGTCTGACTTGGTGAACAAACCAATAGAATCTTATTCTGAAGCACTGAAAGCAACGCCAAAATGGCTCCATTAATGAAGACGAATGAAAATGAAGACATAATGAGCTATCTTATCAACTATAATAAGAACATTAAAACTCCGACGCATAATTACGTATCTGATGAACAATCAACAGAACTATCAGACAAAGAATAAAACTTGCAGAGTATAAAGTCTACTCTTACAGATGACAATAAAAATGCTTAGAAGAGTGGAAGAGACAAATTAGAATAGATGTGTCATCAAAAGAGTATTCTACAAAACTTGGGAGTATACTACAAAACTTTGGGTATTAGTTATGTAAAATCAACTAAGTAGCACGGGCATGTTTATATTTAGCTCAGATATAATGCTTTTAGCTATAAAAATGCAAAGCAAAATCATAAATACTAATTCAGATGCAGGGTAAACTGGAAGAGTAAGAGTATACCCGGTTGCCTTGAAACCTTTGGATATATCTCTTATTACTTTTCCCTATTGAATGAGTTAGCAGTGGCAACAATATATAATTAAATACAAGAAACTAACAGATTGAAAAACATGGTTTATGTCAGGAATTTTGTTTAACAACTAACATGTTACATCATTTGCGGTTGTAATGTTCGAAATAAAAACTAATATTATCCCTAATTCACTTAATCGAATTTAACAGAATAGGCAGCCAAACCCAATGTCTTTCGTTTGTTGTGTTCACTGTAGAATTTTAGAGGAGGACTGTGGATATTGATAAGTGCATAATTTACATGATTTTAGTGTCAAATCCATACTAATATTTGCTATAAGTTTTGTAAATTATTTGTTATTATTCTGGTTTGATTTTATTTGTTTCTATTAGGTGAATCATCCCAATAAGAGTGAAAGTGGTTACAAAAGAGCTAAGAAGTGAAGTACTACAAGTATTCAAGTATCCCGAGGCCAAACAAGAAGAAAGGAGTTCATTATGACATGAAATGAAAAGGGAAATTGAGTTCTACATGAGAAGAAGGACCAAAGACAAAGTTCAACTCGTTCAAGTCTAGAGTTTCTTATCATCATCTTGAAGAGAATTGAAATACGAAGCCAACCCAAAAATAATGAGGTCACTCCGAGTTCGTATGAGGAAGTTATGAGCAAAACAACTGAAAGAAAATAGCGAAACACACATCAAAATAATCGGGAAATAACAGGGAAAAATTAAGTACCGATTATAGGCAGTTTCAGACACAGAAAAACTTCGTTTTTGAGCTCCAACAATCGGTAGGTATGAGCGAAATCGAGTCTACCGATTATGGAAAGTTTTGGACACAGGAAAAGTCATATTTTGAGCTCTTACAAGCGGTAGATAAGGGGGGTGTCGTGACTACTGATTATGGATGATTTTGGCATCAGAAACTCTTGTTTTTGGACACCAACAATAGGTAGAAAGAGGAGGATTGATACTACCAATTATATCACGACGGGAGCCACTTCTAAGTCACGTTTTGACTTCTAAATCAAGGTATCATGGTCTCATTAGGAATCTAACACCCAGATATGATGAAAACTATATCGCTTTGCAAGTCTTGGAGGAGATCAACAACACAAGGAGCAAAAACTAGGGTTTGGAGCAATTTCACCATCGTAACAAATTCTTTACTCTTATATATAACATGGATGCTTCTACATCCATGAGTAGATAAAAACCTAATTGATTGAGGATGAATTCTAAGTTCTAGACATGATTTGAGTTATTTTATATGAATCTATTTTGATTTTTTCACATGATTATTGTTTGTTTCTACTATAAAGAATGTTTATGATTGATTAATTGATTGTTCTAGGTGGCCAACTAAATTAGTCTCTTGATTTATCTATTGCTGGTAAGGGTTAGGATATCCTTAGTTGTTGAATAACTCCTACACAAGTAGAACACGTGAGACCTTGCAGAGGGATTTTGTAGAGCTATCGCGTGTGGAAACAACACTAGAAAGTGGACCTTGTGCTAAGAGTATACCTACTAGGATCAATCTATAAAGTCACAAAATATAAAACATTTGGACAAATTACACTTAGAGTGCACTACTTCTAGGTGGTTTAGAAAAATAGAATCTGGTATTCGAGCGCTTCGGTACCCAGTGTCCTAAGGACTTTCGTGGACAACACTACTCTAGCTGTTATCCTGCGGTTGATAATAATAGGTGATGAATAAAGAATAGATGAGTATACAAATTCAATGATTGTTTAGTAACGAAGAAGGATTCCTCGATCATATCTTTCTCTATTGCTTACAACTTTACTTTTAATCACTATCTTATTTACTCTGTTCAAAACCTAAAACAAAACCCCCCTTTGTGACACTTTAAACAACTGAAACACCTCGCTTCTTGTGGGGACGAACTTGACTTCCATTATATTATTCTATAATTAAGTTGAAATAAGATCATTAATTTGATTGCACCCACGACACGCATCCGATATAGATAGAACATCCAAGTAATAACTGAAGAAGGATGGGCATATGAATATACCCGGAAACCTCATATTGCTGTTACTAAAAAGTTCAATAAGGAAACACGTGCAAGGCACATATACTGACAATTATACATCCAAAGAGCAAGCAGAAACGTGAATTTTATAGTCACGTCCTGAATGGAACATATGAAGCATAACTTTTTTATATTTCTAATTTAACTCATGTGCTTAGTGTAAGGAATTTGACTTGGCTGAAATACAAAAGAGATGTCATCAATTGGTACACATCAATCATAAAAAAAATTACATAAAAGAAAGTATCAAATATTAAACAAAGAAACTTGCAACTCTTTCGCATTAATCTGTAATGCATATACTGGTTATTGACCAAGTGACTTAATGCATAGACTGACCAAGTGAATTAAGTGACAAATGATGCTAGCATACATTGGTATGGAATAGATATTACAAATGCGTAAGTGAAGAAAGAGACCCATAACATTTCCGCTCAATCTTTTAAAGGTTTTTTGAGGGATAAACAAACCTGAATATATGGAAATTTCATGTCTTTTGGTCTGCACTCAAGTCTGAGTTCATCCATAAGTCTTTGTTTTGGTTTAAAGATCTCCACTGTGAAGCACGTAGATTTCAGAGAAAGAAATGATAATTATATAGTGAAACACGAAGACTTTCCAAGCAGTCACCCATCTTGGTACTGCTCTCGCCCTTTCCTAAGGAAATGGATGGTTTTTCAACCCAAAAAAAAGGTACACGAGGACTTCCCAAGCGGTCAACAATCTTGGTACTTCTCTCGCCCTCTTTTGGACTATCGCTGGCTCGCCACGCCTATCACGACCCAATTTTCATAGGGTAATGGCTGTATATTTTACCGTTGGCACACCACTCCAAACACGAACCCTCCTCCTTTATCCTGGATTAGGACAAGTTTATCTAATTGTTACAAAAGTAAATTCTGATTACAGGAAAACTCGGTTGAAAATGTCCAATGGATAAACAATGCACTAGGGAAAACGTACATATTCAAATTTATATTGAGCAAAGTATAATTCAAATTCAAAAGTCTCATAGTCGGACAAATAGATGACTATGACAATGATTTGGAGCAAGCATACATCATAAAAAAAGCAAAAAAGAAAAACATAAAATTAGCAAGGAATTACCATTAGTGATGAACCTGAACAACAAACTCAAACACCTACTAGGTCTGACTTGGTGAATAAACCAATAGCTTATTCTGAAGCCACTGAACGCACTGACAAAATGACTCCATTAATCAAGACAAATGAAAATGAAGACATAATGAGCTATATATCTTATCAACTACAATGAGAACATCAAAACTCAGATAAATAATGACGTATATGATAAACGATCAACAAAAGTATCAGACGAATAATACAACTCGGAAAATATAGAGACTTCTTTTACAGTTGACAATTAAATTGATTAGAATAATAGAGGAGACAAATCAAAATAAATGTGTCATCAAAATTTCATAACAAATATTTCTTTTTTTAGCTACAAAAATGCAAAACAAAATCATCAATATCAATAGTAATATATAGTGTTACCTTTAGACTTTGGATATATCTTTTATTACTTCTCCCAGTTGGATATATGGTAGAGTAAGAGATTAAAAGACAGATGACAGGAATTTTTTCCAACAACTCACATGTAGCATCATTTGCAACTTGCAATTTTCGGAAAAAAATCGAAAGGAACTCTCTTTCTAATCACTAAATTCAATCCTAAGTACAAAAAATTTCAACCCTCATACCTAAATTTCAAATGTATTTATTAATATTGTTGAATTAACAAATTGAAAAACTGAATAATAAAAAAATTTAAAATCAAACCTCACTGATGGTAAAAGAAGAAGGGCAAAAAAAGTTGTAACTCTCTGATCATTTAAGTTCAGATTTAATGTTTACATTGTCTGCAAGTATATTAACCTGCAGGGATAGGAAAGAACATTTATCATCACGAAGCCTCTCCCAAATTGCATGCATCTTTAAGAAAAAAAAAATCTTTATCCATAAAATACACATACCGGTTTCTGAAATCTCCCACTTAACTAGAATCTTTCCCAGTTCAAAAGATCATGAACTAATTTATGCATTCGAACACCACCATACTTGACCATCTGCG
This sequence comes from Papaver californicum, assembly GCA_023531435.1. Taxonomy (NCBI): domain Eukaryota; kingdom Viridiplantae; phylum Streptophyta; class Magnoliopsida; order Ranunculales; family Papaveraceae; genus Papaver; species Papaver californicum. The sequence goes on along the minus strand of JAJJMC010031210.1, from coordinate 7,368,128 downwards.
TTCATTTAATGAGGAATAAGGATACTAAAAGAATAGATTGTAAACGTTGTTTACCTGTCTATAAATAAAACAAATTTCTCATTCCAATAAGTTGAAGGATCTGTACCTTACCTTCCAAAGTGACATATGGGTTAAAGTGTACTCCATCTCCGATGCACTCAGCAGCTCCTATAATCTAACAAGGCTACATATGTTTTGGAAGGTTGGCATGAGTAAAAGCCTTGAACTGCATATTTGACAAAAAACAAAGGATAAGTAGGCAAGAAAAAAAACACTCTTGCTCCACAAAATTGCATCATCCATGAGGCATAATGATTCTTATTCATTTTTTCAAATTCTGCAACTCGCATCCAGTTTTAACTAAAATTCGCAACGTTGTCAGTTTGAGAATTTCCAAAATTAGATTATTAACACTCATGAAAAGTTATCTTCACATATTTATACAATTTGGCATCACAAAATAAGATCTACAAGATATTTTTAAAAAAAATTACGAGAAAAAAAAGAGGCTTTACGAGAAAATGAGAAAAAAGCTAAAAGCCTAAAACAGAATACCTCATAAATAAAACATTGGGAACTGAACTTGCTGCTACATCCATATTTTTTAATAGTAAAAAATCGTTGGAACATTTGGTTCGGCGTGAAACCCTGGAATCCAACAAGAAGAACAACATCAGTATTGTATAAATACTAACAACATTGGATGACAAGAACAATACCGATAAATTTATTTCATTGACTTCGTTTCTATAACAACGACAACAACACTATCCAGTTCTAGGTTTATAACTTTCTCAACTACCTACAAGTATGTATATACCTTTGTGAGATGGAGCATGTCCTCATGGGCCTGGATAACCTCCTATTGGTGGCTAACCTGCTGGGGGATACCCTACTGGTGGATACCAATGACCACCATGAGGAGCGTAACCTGGATATGCCCCGGGAGGAGGTGGATAATGTCCTCTGGTGATGGCCAACACCAAATCTTGAATCCAGAGTACAAACAACAAGGGTTATTTGTCATCAGATTCCCCTGAAGCAGAAGGAGGAGGTCCTCAGTGAGGAAAATATGCAGTTAAAGGAACACCAAGTGGTCTTCCTCCATGAAAAGGATATCCAGAGGGAAGATAAGCTCCAACAGCAGGAGGAGGATACAAATAACGGGGATAAGAATGGTTATTGTTGTTACTGTGATTCATGTTTGCGTCACATATTTTGTTCTACGAAAAATAATAAAACTAAATTTTCAATTACAAGCTAAATAATAAAAGGAAAACATTCGTGAAACAAGTTACAATGTAAAAACATAAGAATTCATATAGTACATCCCAATTTTATCGATCCTAAGAAAATAAAATACAATAATTTCAGGGTCAGCGCAAGGGTGAAGCTTAAACAAAAATGGGTTAGACCCATGAACACCGTGTAGTATTCATCTATTTATATATGTAATTGCTTTTGTTTTTGTTGAATGAGCTTCGTAAATATAAATATTGAAAGCAAGAACGTTAACAAAATATAAGTTTTGTGAATGCATAAAGAAAGATAACACATATGTGTTTAGTTACTTTGGCAAGATAAGTTGCAGACTAAAACCAGGTTAAATACAAATTTAAGCAACAAATACATCCTTAAATTGTAACAATGTTTCTTCTATCTAACAATTTAAAAAATTAAAATTCTTATGAAGGGGAAGACAAACAACAGTGGAAAAAAATCATCAAGTTTGAAAGTAGATCAATTCGTAATAGAGGGGCAGGTTATCGTTAGTTGCTTTGCTTAAGAAATATGAATATTCAAAATAAGCTCTCTGTAAGAAGAAGAGTATTATGGCAGAATGAGATAAGGTATTCAATGTAAAACATTACTATTTGATTCAAGTAGTCTACACACCTGGCATACGTGATTTATACTCAAAACCCATATCAAATTTCAAATCAATTTAGTACAAATTCCTCCTTAATTGGCATACAACAATTCTAGGGTTTGGAATGAATTACCTGGAATTTGATTCGAGAAGTTATGATTTATGACATTCCACCACAATTCTGTAATGAATTTCGACGCATTTAAGAGCCAAAACAAATTTAAGAAGAAAAGGAAAAAAAATGGTGTTGGAGTTTTCATTATCAGAAATTCGGAGTACATTTGATAACCTACTGTCGGAAGAATAAGAATGGAATTTGTTTATCTGCAACAAATATTAATAGACTTGCGTATTAAGTTACTACTGAGGATTATGACACACTTCCTTTTTTTTTGAATGAAATTCCTTTATGTTATGCTTTAGTTTCTATGGGGCACTGATGAGGACTCTTTGCACCATTTTTACCATTTTTCTTCTCCTCCCCTAAGAAAGTTGGGTATTAAATTTTGTACGTGGTTGGCCTAAAAACTTACTTAAGTTCTGCACAGTTGTTCAAATAAGCCTATAAAATGTAACCTTTGAATGGAAGATTGGCATAACTAATTCTAAAAGTCGACTAACCACAAAAAGGTTGTCGGGGTGATACCTAGTATAACTATATATTAAAAGTTTAAAACACGGTGGTAGTGGATTAGTAATTACTGGTTAGTATGGTTCTATATAATGCAAGGACGTGTAAGTAATTAGTATTATTTCCAAATCACCCCCTCAAATACTTCTATTTCCAACTGTTTAAGTCTTCCTTATTCTTTCTTTCCTTTTCTGTGGACCGATTGTTTCTTTTTCTATTAAACATACCAGCACATGAGAAGTAAACATCATCTGTAAAATTCTTTCTTTGTCACAGAACAATCTAATTGAAGCAAATGCCATGGAAAATTTATTTACATAGCAGGCTTTCTCTTACAAAACGAGGATATCCAGACATTGCAGATAAGTTTTTCATAGTTCAAGATCGGATTGAACATGAATTTCGTATAATAAGTGGGCAGAACTAGGTTTTCAGATAGTGCGCTTCGTAATGACTAAGTTTTTTTGTCTTTAAGGCTTAGTTTTATTTCATGGAACCATTTTTCTGTATGAGAAGTTTTTTTTTCTTTTTTTGATTTCTCAATAGCTAAAGAAATCAATAGGTCTGAATCGTTGATAATTATAGATCTGATGATGGATGATTATAAATATGATCCTTTAAAGAAAAATCCATCTTTCAATTGTGATAAATATCTCAAATAAATCACAACAAAAATATATTGATTAAGAGGAAGTGATGGAAGATATGATTTATAATTTTGATGGATAACTTAAAAAAAATGATGGAAGAGTAACCGGGTGAACCGAGAAAAACCCCATCTGGGTTATGGTTCACAGGTTGGACCGGTCGGTTCACCGATTTAATAAATCTAACACGGTTTTTGGAAAAGTTAGTGGGCCATAATTGAACCAATCCAGCTTTTGCACTGGTTTATCGGTCCAACCGTCTGGTCCAGTCCGGTTCTTAAAACATTGATATTTTGCCAAACTAAACAAACTCTTTACTTGTATATATTTATTGAACATATTAAGAACATCAAATAACAATAATCATTTAATTGTAAAGTAAAACGATTATATTCTTTTCATTCAATCAAACTCTCAATTAAAAACTTATAATGAATTTCGGCGGATAGTGGTGTAATGAATCTCAGAGCATGTCTTCAAATACGTATCACACAACTCATGCTCGTATGTTATTTTATGTCCCATTGCCAAAAGGCTTTGAATTCTAGCTTCCTGAAATAAAAAGAATCTCTTCAAGTTAGTATTCATACCAAAAATTACTTCATATTGCAAGATAAATGTGTTAGAATACTCATTTTATCTTCAGGAGTAACTCTGCGATGATATCGCTTAACCGATCTTAGTATTATAATATAGTCTCACATCATATATCGCATAATTTTGAATCTTTCAGCTAATTCTAACTATCTACGGTGTTTTGGATTCCATCTAAATCGAAATAAAATTATTTAACTATTTTCCATAAAATCGAATACCGTTCATTAGGTTGTTGGCGATAAGCCAGAATGAAAGTTTTTATATGCATTACATCATCTTCTACGGTGAATGGTTCTTTTCTTTACTAGACATTCATAATAAATTTGGTATTGGATGAAGAAGACTTGAATAAGTGGTGCAAAATTAGGTTGAAGGTTGGAAAATCTTATATAGAGAATCCCCAACGGTTTTTTTGTTGTTGAAAAACTAGCCGTTCTGGTAATTTTGAGCACAAATGTTACAAAGTTCGGCTAGGCCCAAAAGCTTGGATAATCACTGAATTTTTGCATAACAAAAATCCTTTACAACAGAGAATTGTTGGGCTAAGAGATGTTTAATCCGTAGATAGATGAAACTACAAAATTCCAAAGTTTTTCTATAAGTATAATGTTTAGATACCCCCAATTTTGTTCTACTAGCCGAATTTTACTCTGTAGCTACCAAAATGGAATTTTGGTAGGTTCGGATAGATAGATTATATGTTCTCCTAGACGAACATTTTACTTAAAAATAGACTTATTGAAAGTTAATTCAGGCTAAACCAATCCAATTGTTAACAAAAGGATTAAAAATAAACATAAATGTATAATACAAAACCAAACTATGAAATTCCTTAACTAAAACTAAGAGAACATAACTATCAAAGTGTACTAAAAACCAAACATACAAAATGCATAACTAAAATGTCATTGAAGCTTAAACCATCAATGTGTACTAAAATAACACCTTCAAAATAAATTATTGATTTACTTCAGAAAGATATACAATCAAGTTAATGAAAATTTGTTTGCTTATGAGTGATCAAGGTAAAAAAGATATTAAGCAAAACCTCAATTAGGATACATTACTCTTTTCAAAAGGTTATAGAGAAGCCTAATTGATTCCTCCTCATAATATCAATCCAACAGATGTGATACTTGTGGAATTCCAAAGTATGAGACGAAGAGTACCATTAATATTTCTGTCATCTGTTGTTTTGCAACTCTGAATCATCAAAATCTAATCTATCAGGTTCATACCGCAAATGTGAGGGTTCCACTACCATCACTCTTTGATCTTTATTGATTTTTTCTTTACTTTTTGCGGATCTATTTGAGCTTGCTTATTTCCCATGTATTCTAGTTACAGATGCTTCCGCATCCTGCTGAGCCTTTTGTTTGAGCATTTGGTTTTCTTGGGTCAAGAGTGCAATTTTTTCTACACAAGTCTGTTGTACCTTGCGCATTTAATTCATTTCTTCCATTAATTGATGAATGGGGTCAACCCTATTTTGAGATACTTCTTCATGTGATTGATTAGCTATCTGATTAACCGGATTGTTTACTTGATCATTCATGGCTTGTGGTCCTTGGGATTCTTCCACTATTTCTCTATCTCGAGGAATTTCTATTGCCTGACTTCCCAAATTTCCTATATTAACATCTTGTTCTTGCACGATTCTATTTGCCACTGTTTCCATTTATGTAATCTTTTTTGAGATATTATGATATCTTCTTTGCTCAATCATGTGTTGTCGTAGAAGTTTCTTTGTCAATATTCTAAAAAGAGTTCAGATAATAAGTTATGCATTTCATAACATTTTAACATTCAAAATAAGTATCTAAAGCAATTTGATTGATAGAAAATATCTAGATAAAGTTTACATATCACACATAAGCTAGACAATTTTTCTAATTTTAACTCAGTTTTTATAAGTTCAAGAAATTATTTTTTTCAAACAAATCAGAAGCAAGTTCGGAAATTCAATTCAAAACTTATTTTACTGTTTGGACAAGAATCAAAAACTGGTTAGATGTAATACAATTTTAATCTATACAATCAGCTAAGTTAGAGACACATAAACTTAATGATTTCAGAGCAAATTCTTTTGCAAAATTGTTATAAACATATTCTTGGTGAAAATTTATGAGCTAAGTTTTCAAACCCATGGTTAAAAAAAAACATCTAAGGTAATTTAACATATATGAGAGGTATGAAATAAAGAAGTATTGTGTATGAACATAACAATTAAATCTATATTAATATCAACTGATAATCTTGGAGAAAACTATATGTAAAGTTTTTATAATATCACTTTAAATCATTGTATTTGTAGGGAAAAGAGTTTTCTAACATAATGAGATTCAAGATTTTAAAGATGAAAATTTGGACAGGTAGAATAAATTCTTTACTACCTCCCTGTTTCTAGCGCCAAATTGTGATTACCAAAAATCTAGCGTCTTTGGATCACAACCATCATAGTTTGCAACATAATGAAACCAGATATCTTAAAATGAAATTCTTTCATATTAACACTTAGAACATATTAGCAATAAATACAAGAAATTGTAACATGAATCAACACAAGTTCAACAATCAAATTATCTACATCCACGGGTGGTAAAGATTTGTATCATTTTTTATTAATCCTTAGATGTTACAGAAAGAATTTTGCTATATGATTAAAATCAGATTAATCAAAGAACAACTTTACTATGAAATTTACACAAGTCTCATACCTAAACTCTTTGCTCTGATCCTATGCCTTCTGTCCAATTCTAATCAAATTTTTCCAGTCCCTCTTCCTGTTTGAGTTTGGTATTTATAGTCAATTTCATGGGTCCCTCCAATTTAACTTTCCACCTATTTGTTCTTATCCAGTCTTTGGAGTGAAGTGTAATCCCGCAAGATATATTTGTTTTTCCCGCAAGATTCGATTTGCGTACTTCGTGTTTTCCTTGGTTTCTCGCTTAGTATCCCGCACCTCCTCTGCGGATTTATACTCAAATTGTTGTTTCTGGATTTGGATGAACGTTGCGGTCTTATTTGAATAATGGCATGTCTGACATGTGGCTATTGAAAGTGACTTGTCATGCTTTAGTTTCTTTTGTTCCGCAGCCTGTACAGTTGAAACGTGTCTCTCATGCATCGATGTTTGTCAGTTTCCTTTACTATGTCATGCTTTTCCGCAACTTATGTGTCAGTGAAGCAACAAAGCTACCTGTTTTGAGCAGTGTGCCATACTTTTCCGCATCCCACGTGTCGATCATGCAACAAAGCTGTCTGTTTCAGTACTTCTTATAAATCTTTGTTTCAGTGTTTCTCGTTATATTATAATCTGATGCTCCTTCCATAGTATTGGACCACATGTAGTTTGGGATTTAATACCCTCACAGATCTTGTGAGTAAGTAACATGAAAATCATCAAATTAATGTAATATAGACGCATTATGAGATAGAAATAAAAGAAGAAAAACTTGAACCGCTAACATGTGAAATTGTTGGTATGAACTTTAATGGGAGGTTTGATTAAAACTGTTGGTATGAACTTTAACGAGAGGTTTGATTAAAACTTGAATGGAGATTTTGTATGAGGTTGAAGTACGTGTCGGTAAAGATTATTCACTAGGCCACTCTGTTGGCGGCAGGTTACATTCAAAGACGAACTAGGAGTGTATACAGTTTGTGTATCATAGCAGAATTTTAAGCATATTTCCCATTAAAATTTTCTGTTGTTACTCGTATTGGCGTCATTTATTTATGGAATTCATTGCTGAATTAATTGCGTTTTGTTAATATGAAGATTAGAAGAAACTGATCGAGAAATCTTGCGATAAGACTGGATTAATTAAAACAAACTAACAACTAGACAAAAAAAAGTAGATAACGATGATGACGAGGGTTCATGCCCAAGTTTTAGACGAACACGACAGAGACCAGGGCTGTTCCCGAAAACTTTTTTTCCCAAAGCAAATAATTTTGTTTTATCCCGATAAAGAAAAAAATTGAGCGTAATATCATTTATCATTATGTAATATATTTTTTATCACATTTTTTTAAGAGATTCGAAATAAGTTTTTTTCTAAGTGGATGGAGGAAGCTAGAACTTCAGTATAGGGAGGGTAAATTTTTGTATACAGGTTGATACTAAATCTGACTAGGCGGCCGAAGGCCGCCTAAGTTTTTAGGATTTTTTCTTACGAAAATTATTATTTTACATACTGTTTGGTAATCTTATATATACGACACAAAAACGACTAACTAGATGTATGAAAAAAAATGTATTTATAACCTACATTAAGAAAACTCATCAAAACACCATGTATACTAAAAAATATAGTAAATATTTTTTTTTTTTCCTTTAGACTTGAAATTGGACTATGTATGTAATATGTAAGCAAATTCAATTCAATTATAATAAATTAAAACTCTGATTCCCTAAAATAAATCAACCATATAAAACTTGACATCAATCAAAGATTTTTATTTGATAAAAAATTTGATTCAGTAATAATCAGATTATAATAATAGGTAAAAAAATAAAAGAATACAAATAAAAGATGCAAACAAATTAGGACGGAGAAAGTATCATAAGAAAGTAGAAAACTATTGAAGTCCCAATTAATCCCATAACCGTACAACTACTTGAATCTTATCGAACCTATGTAATTGTAAAAATTCTAGGCTAATGTATGCACTAACCTTAGTTCTAGAGACCATTATTCTATCTTATAGTATTTTTTTTAAATAATCTCATTTAATTTCTTCCCTTATATAAATTGTATAGAGGTCCTCAATAATTATTTATAATATGAAAAACTCCAAATATAAAATATATATTTGGTTATCTCCATCAATGTTGTCCAAAAATGGGGTTTATCCTGCTTACTCTACGGGACCGGCCCTGTAGAGACATTAAAGACAAGGTTTTTGATCGGTTGGATGACCAACTAAAAATGAGTTCTGATTTATATGGTGCAAGTGAGATGTTCAAGTTCATGTTCTCGAAAGTTTTCGGAAGTTTAGTATTGGAGTTGGCGGTTTGGATAGCGTTATCGGTATACAGTAAATAGTTTTAGGAATTTTTTTAAAGTTCTTGAGCTCGAAGAAAGTTTTGACCTTTGCATAGGAAAAACAAATGAAGAATCTTCCATAAGAGATAGAATAGTGCCTCGATATAGCCAGAATAACAGAAGATTAACATTATCTCCCTCGATGCATGTACCATGGTGGTAGTGCAAACTCTGGTAGCGAACTAGAATTTTTGTGACATGGATTCATGAAAGAAGAATTGAAGGATTAATTCTTAATTACCTTGTAACATAGCTTGTTGAAAATCTAAAGAAAGGCAATGTGAGTTAGGGGGAAAACAGATACACCATAGTTTTACTTTACAGAAAATTTATTTGTTGAATATTTATTAATATTGTACTTATAATATGTGTCCAAACGATGGTAGATTATGTTTCACGTCTAGTGTATGAGAGTGAGTACAATCCGAAGAGCCACGATTAGTATAACCACGGCAAACAGTCTTGTCGACTATAAGTCAGTAATCGTTACATCAACATACTTGGAGTAAGGGAAAACGCAAGAGAAACCACAAGCGTGTGAGTAGTCAAATAAGTTCCAAGTTCGAAAAAGAATGCAACATCTAAAGAGATATTTTTGCTTTAAGGAACAAATGCAATAGGTGCCTCAATTGCAAAGGATTTCGACCTTGGTTGCAACTGTCTGAGGAAGGACTTTTGGTCCACGATAGATTTTAGTGAGCATTATGATGATGTTCAGAATCTCTAAGATAATTTAATTCAGTATCGCCAGTGATCAAGTCTTTGTCGCTGGCGATAAACACTATGTCGTTTAATATAGTTTACATCGTCCACGATCAATTTTCTATATACCGCCTATAAATACACAATCTTTCTCTTACAAGAAACTTTAGCTGAAACTCAAGTAGTCATGGCCGTCACTCAGAAGGAAGTTCTTATCTTCCTTAAGACTTTAACGAAACAGTTAATACCGGAGCAGCGTCATCGTTAAATGGAGCAAGCCAAGAGCGCAACGCCAGCGGTGCCAAAACGTCAAAAGTTAATGCACAACAAGATAATGAGGTACAGATTATCACCGACCGTATACCAGAAAGGAGTCAACAACAATAAATTTTGTCACTCGTGAAGACCTGGAAAGGCTCCTGCGAAATCGTGGACAGGAAGATTCATCTTCATTCCATCAATACCAACCCCCTTACCCAACAGAAATTTAGAGGGTTGCACTGCCGAGCCTATATTCATCTCCTCCATTCTCATTGTACGATGGCATCGTGAAATATAATCAAGTGTTTCTCGATTCTTGAAGTCATTAGGGTGCATGAATATAATCAAGTGTTGCGGCTTAAAAAATTCTCGAAATCTCTTAAGGAAAGAGCTTATACTTGGTACAACAACCTTACTCCCAACAGTATCTCTAGTTTGTCTCAGATGGTTGATGCCTTTTATAAAAAGTATTTCTCTGTCTCTGAGGAAATCACTCTTTCGGATCTGGGAAGAATGCTTCAGAGAAACGATGAGCATCCCAACGAATATGTAAAAAGGTTCAGGACACAAGCTCTCGACTGCCATGACCAAAACGTGACTGAGCAACAATTGGTGGACCTTTGTATTAAAGGTATGATTCCTGTTTATCGTTCCTTAATAGAAAATTTATGATTTCAAACCTTCTCTGAGCTACATGAGGCCCCCAATAGGTCAACAAAAACTGTTTCATCCTTGTTGGAAAGGACAAGGTCCGCCAGAGAAGAAAGTCATGAAGACACCCATGAAAGTAGACGTATGGTGAATAAACAACATTGTACCCAGCACTCCATAGGTGTTTTCAATGATGAATGAGACAAGAAAAAAGCAACACCTCATTCGGCATCACACGCCAAGCGCACTGTGTCAGCCCCGGCGACAGAACCAACCAACTCAAGAACAAGGCTTAGTTGAGACTCTGCGTCAATCACAACAAAACAAGACGGATCTATCAATCCTGAATTTCCCTTTTCCCATGGAAGAGGTCCTCAAACTGCTGGAATTATGGGTACAAAATGGAGTTATCAAGTTACCGCCTGTGCGACATCCGCCCACTGAAGAGGACATGTTAAATCCAAAATATTGTCACTTCCACAGATTCATCAATCATCCCACTAGCAAATGCAATTTCTTGAGGCGTATATTCATAGAAAAGATCGACTCAGGAGAGCTACGCATGGGGAGTGAAGGTGTCCATTAAGATCCGCTCCCTGTCAGGAGCTTCACCCTTTCCGGATATTCCGTCAACAGAAACGCCTAATCCATGATGTAGCACATATGTGAACTTCTTTACCTATAGAAGGCACAACACAAAGATATTTTTACTGCTCCCAATCGTTTCGTGTCGGGTAAGCGCCTACTCTTTACCGAAAAAGCTATTGTGTATCCCAAGTCCGCTTTAGAAGACGCAGTTATCAAACATAATGAGAAACCTAACTGGGGACTTCTCACCATTTTTAGCCTCAAGGACAACGAGTTCGAGCAAACGCTAATCAATGTAGGCACCGACGTCAATATCATCACTATCAAGACCCTGAGAGTCGTGAGAATTTCCAGGCATGAAGCCACGCACTCGCCAACCGTAATCAAGAATTCTGAAGGGAATTCCCTGAGTGCTTACGGCTACATTACTCTTGAGGTAAAAATGGGTGACACCCGAACACATGTCAAGTTTCACATCATCAAAGAGGATCCAAATTATGACATGATTCTAGGACGCCCATGGGTCTGTAACAACAAGATGGGAGCGAGCGAATGTTTTTTATCGGCACCAGCACCTCCAAGACTCTCAAACAAGCTAACAAATCTTTTGAACAACCTATCAGACGAGTTTCTTCGTACAATGAAGCTGGATGTGAAGCAATTACCAGGAGAGGACGTAGCATCATATGTCCGAAGGTTTTGCACACAAGTAAGTAATATTCAACCAACTTCTTTGCAACCAGCGATCCCATGTCCCATCAAAGTTTTGGGACTTTACCCAGATATCAACCCTACTCTGACTCGGCGATGTGAACATGAAGTTGATCCTTTTCAAAATTTTATCGAATGGGTATGGATTGTCTCTACTAGAGATAAGAAAGCTAGTGACCTGGGCATTCAGAAGAAATGTCATGAAGTTAAGGGGCCTGAACCCATTGTCTTCCATGTCAGGGATACGGTAGAGAAAATCACAGCCTCTCCCGAAGAAGAGTCATATCTCATCACCGAAACCATGATCGGTGGTCACTACAAGCTTGTCAATACTGACAAGCCAGAGGGGGTGGTCATACATGGAAAATGGCTTACAGCTTACGACGCTTAAAACATTCAACCACCACTTCTCTTTATTTCGCTGTTCTACGCAATATTTGTAATTCCTCCAAAATGTTTACAATATCTTGCATTTATAGTTAGAATTTTGATTAATTAATCAAGCAAAGTATTATTTCTTTCTATGTATCCTTGCAAATCATTCAAAAAGAAAATCTCTACCCACTCAAAATCCCAAAATAAAACCACAAAAATTCATATCTATCAAAAACCTATAAAATCCAAGAAGTCTAGGAAAACTCATTGAAAATTGGTTCAGCGCCTTCAGCATATGTCTTCTCCAAATGCTCAAGAGTCTCAGTTACAAGCTTCAACTCGAGAGAAAGCCTATCAACCTCACATTTAGCCTTGGCAACCGTCTCTGAGTTATAAGATACACCTTTCTCTTGCAAATGCTTTTCAATAGCTTCTAAATGACGATGAATCCATGAAACATTAAGCTCAGCTCTTTCAGCATCATTCAAGGAATCCTTGAAGCACCACCTCAGAAATTTCTCTACGGGGAAGAAAAAACATCTTATGCATAGTTGGCAGCAGCACAGATACATTCTTCTCCAGAGTATATAGTTTTCAGGGTTACCAACGAAGAAATGGCCAAACTTCTTCCATACTTTGGTATATAGCTCAGCGTAGGCGGACAAAACAGTGAAGCCTCTGACGCACACATGTCCATGAAAAATTCTATCAAACTTGAAGTCAAAGCTAACTCCAGCATTCGGGTACTCAATCGAAGCAGTCTCCATCATATCAGCATTTTGTACAACGACACCACTTGGTATGCTTTCTTCAAAAATCGCGCCAGGAAAAGATTGCTCACGATTTTGAGTTATAAAATATATATCACCAGCATTAAGACTCACGGTAATCTCCAATCCTTCACCTTCAAGTTCATCTCTCTGTTTTGGTTCATTCCCCCCTAAAACAGAGACATTATAGAGATAATAAGCCAAAATGTCTCAAAGGATAAGGAATTGAAACACAAATCATGAATTCATAAAATATTTCTATCATAAACCTAGAAATTCATTAAAAAGTATTTTGGGTCATGGCATATGGTTTAGAAGATATATGGGTCGTTTCGTAAAAATATCATCAGAAACGTTTTTACATAACCCTCTGAAAGACCTGAAATGGCGCTGATTGGTAAAGAATTTTGGGATGATTTATATACCAAATGGTTCATATGTATATATAATACAATATTCTAAAAATGCATGACAATTGGAGAAGCGAGCTAATAAGGGAACACAAAACGGTCGACTACATGACAGCTGAAAACCTACAGAATTATGCCTGGAAAAGTTCTGGACGCTCGATATCAGGTCTTTTTCAACTAGCAAACAGACTCCAAATTCAGATATTTTTTTTGTAGAAGTTATATCTATCTCTTATCTAAAGAATTATAAGTCAACCACCTGATTCCAACTTAGGATGAAGATTCGACGGTCATTACGGCAGGAAGACCTGAATCTGAATTTTTCTGACAGCGAAAATCACAAAAATTCTACATAAAATCATGCATGGTTCTACTTGTTTGGGGTTTAAGAGTTTTAATTATGTCTAAAACAATAGAGAAGACTTACTTGGAGCTAAAACAACGCATCAGAAGAATAAGGCACTTTGCAATATGATTCACCGCCAAATTCTTCGGTCTCAACCACGAATACTTCAGTTACTTCAGTATATGATGATTTCTCAGGTCCCTGGTCATCTTTGTCTTCTTCCTTAGTGCTTCCAACAACAACTGTACTTTCTAACGTCGAAGTATTCACATCGCTAGTCATCTAAGGATAATAGTTATTCACAAGAATCAGAATCCATCAAATTCAACAAGATATAGAATTATGATTCAGAAATTTCCAAAGGAAGCTTTACTCATAACATAAGCAGCCAAAGCACCAGGAATAGCTGGCATACCAAATTCAAAGGGTCGAATGCTCCAGTCACCCTGACGAGTTACACTCCCAGACTATATCAAGATGTTTGTCAGAATAAAGTATAAATATGCTTCATATAGAAAAGAAAAGTAAGAGAAAATAAAAGACACTCACCTTCTTCAACGGACGGTCTCCACTTCCAGGCATAATTACTCGTGGTCTCTTCGTCCCCGACTGAAAAGTAGTGTCCGCAATAACATCATGCACAGAGTGTTCTGGGAACCACAAATGTAGGTGACGAATTAAACACTTAATTACTGGGTAAAAGATAGTAATTAAACAAAAAATGATTTGAGATACCTATGTCAAACTGATGATCGAGTCACGCTTTAATTCAGAGGTAATCCTCAAGTTCGGCTAAGCTGCTAACTCCTTTTCAGAAGGTTCACCGTGAACATCAGAAGAACTATTCAACATGAAGTTCTTGAGAAGAATAAGTTGCGCATTCCAGAAACCAGCATACTCATTAATAATACGTCTTTTTATGTTGGCATGGATAAAAGGAATGCTTCGACCACTAATACTGTGGGCACCCTCAGAACATTGAAGCGCATCTACAGAAGGCATCACAGTGCAGTAGTGAGGAATGGATTGATCAAAACCCATTTGTCGAGATGCCCTATTAATATTATAAATCTGAATGATACAACTATCAAAACAGACGGTGAGAACATGTCCTGGGATACAACTATTCCTGAAAGTGGCCTCACCAACACTAGGAATATTACTTTCACCGTTGGGGGCAGAGCATAGGACAACATCAGACTTCTCAGCAAAAGTCCCCGTTGGAATCACTTGAGGAAGCTTCGAACCCCAAGGTATGAAATTCACTTTCTTCTCGTTTTCCATTAAATTGATAAGACTAACATAGGAAGGTTTCTTCTTACTCCAACGAAGTATTATACCATACTCTGTCCCTTCACTTGGAAAAGAAGGCCAAGTCTTTGGTGCACACTCAAGAAAATGTTGCCAAAGCCTGGCTTGTATAAACATAACATGGATAAAAGATTCTATCTTGCATAACCATTGGAAATCTTTTCATGTCACGAGTGAAAATATCCAAATAAGTGTATAAAGTACCTAAGAACAAATTACCAAGAGGAAGAACTTTTCCACCGGCAAGCGCAACATCAAGCGGAACAAGTGGAGCCTTCAGTTGACCTCCAAGAGAATCTTCGAATATGTCTCTAGAAAGCCAAAGTACAAGGAATGCAGCAATATAAAGAGGATGATCAGTAGCAAGACCGTCGACGCTTGTACTACCGTTCCACCAATAATCAATCCAAGTTGTATAATTCTTACTATTGAAATGACGAGACTTCTGTAACTTCTCCATCTTCTGAATAAGGCGGACTCCATACTTCTTCTCCTGCTCAGACAATTCGAGGGGAATGCTACCAATAACTGGCAATTGCAGCAGGACATCCATATCCTCCAAAGTGATTGTTAACTCACCCCATACCGCTGAGTGGGTTGGACCACACCGACGTGAGAAAAATGCAAACAGACCCTTCGTGTCTTTATTGATTTTTAAAGTCTCGGATACTCGCACGACATGGAATCTTAGCATTCTCTAAAACCAGCTTCATCTGAGGATTCTTTAACATGAATTTAGACCATCCTTCCCATTCATATAAAGGAGTTTAGGATGTCGTAAATTGAACAAACGAAGGCATGTATTCTCTTCTATGCAAACAACACCTGATAAGGCCATGTGGATAAATACTCTGAGGATGAAGAGCCTTCTTGATATTTGAAATAAAATTTCCAACATAATCAGGGGCAGCGGCCTCTTCAACAACACCATCAAAGAACTTATCATGGATGTTGGGCACATCATCTAGAGTAATAATATCATAATTTTGGCTTCCGTCAACATATCTTCGTGGTTATTAGACATCTACAATGGGGTCGAGTAACATTCACATCAACAACTAAACATCCATGCGCAAGGTTGGTTTTGTTTTATGTATAAATAGTATGGATATGCAAATACATACTTATATATACTAATTAAAATCAAGAAAAGTTGCAACAAATTGTGGAATTAGGATTTACTTGCAAGATGCTGTCAAGAGAAGAAAATTATCAAATCAATGACATACTTATCTAATGCAATTGAATAAGCAATAATAAATGAAGAAGAAATTTGATACTCACCCTAAAAAAAGGGGGAAAGAGTGGAAGAAATATGTAAGTAGTCACCCACGTTAAAAAAGAAAAAAAAGTTACCTGGTTAGCACCGAAAACCGGAAGGAGGTCACCGGCGGCGGTCGGGCAGTGATGATGCCGGTAGAAGAAAAAGTTGTTGTTGCTGGACGAAGAAATAAGAGAGAGAAGGCCGGTGGTGGTGATGGAGAGAATAAAAAAATAATAAGGGTTTGCTCCCTTTTATGGTGATTAGTTTCCAAATCTAGGTCAAACAAGGATTTCCTATTTGAAACAATGCTCCCGTGCTGCACATGGGTCAATTTTGGTCTCTCCATCATACAAATCAGCCACACTTCCATATTTTACGCTCCCCAGGCGATGCTCTATCATCTTACATGTACTTCTGCATCAACTATTACGCCTTCAATTATTCAACATCATTGGAGCGTCATCAAATCAGAACCTCTGGTAATGTATGAAAAACCCCTTCCGATTTATTTTGCTTATAATAGAAAAATAGAAAAAAAAAATCACCATCAAGTGCTTACCACGAAATATTACTGTTCCGTGCTAAGAAGGGGACCTAATGTTGATGGTGGATTTTTGACAAGGGAGAAAACTCTAGCACTCCTCTTATAATGCTGATTTTTACCTATTGCAGAAGCATGAAGTAAATATGCATTAATTTCTGACAAGCATCATAATTATGAATACTACTCATATCCTACATTATGAAAGAAAATCGAGAAAGGATATTCATCTCCTGGATAAATTAGCCCTGTAGCTCTTTTGCATATATATGCACCACAGAAATTTCAGAGCTATAATCAAATAAACCCTCGTTATTTCATGTGCATTTATGCAAACTGCTTGTATAAAATAGAACATACTGGTTATACAAAATTACGAACATTCAGAATAGAGGCGATGCCATAGATGAATGAAAAAGCTAATTAGATGCATATCATATAACTGCAGAGTTACATCAAGCATAATTTCAAGCTGCAAACTTTCGCGGCTGAATCTCTTGAATATGTTTTGTATGCACTGTACAAAAGTTAAGCATAAATGCTAACAATTAAATCTCAAAAGACCGAGAACTCTAAATATACCATATCTATGGTCACGACATTAGAAAACACCAATGCAAATGGCATATAGAAATAGCTCTAGAATTAACAAGTACATGCCTTAGTAATCCCTAACCATGTTGCCAGCACAAATACATCAAACTAACAACGCATCAAAGTCAAAAAGATCATGCAAAAGCCAACAAAGCCACGCAGAAGCGCTAGCGCCTGGTGCTGCTACCAAGCCTAATGTTGCCAATGTCGCGCCTATTGCTGCTGCTGACGCGTCATTCCCCTTCGTTCGTTCTAGTACCATTTCTTTTTTGTCACTAGCACCACGATAAGTTAACACAAAATTTACTAGTAACATTATTTTACAACAAGACTCATGGATTTGAAGCCATGACTCCACCAACTCCTACGAGACATCAAATCATATTACATGGAGGGATTAAAAATGGGGTTTTGGTCTGGTGGTTACAGAAACATGGGCGTAGCAACACCCCATGACAAGGAAGTTACAAATTAAGTGGTAGCGGTTGAAGAGATGATGGAGTATTAATCTGGAAGTTTCCAGAAACTTCCCAAGACAAAGTGGACGGTTACTCCCACAACCTCCATTTTTCCACCTTCCCACTACCTCCACTACTTTACAATGAAAATTTGTGGTACCAATCAATATAAATAAGCTACTTAACCCATTTCAAACACAAGAACAAAGAACAAATAGAAAATCATTCTCACAAGCTCTGTTATTCTTCACCTCTACACATCATTCAACACATACAATTCCTACATTTTTCTTTGCTTCCCTCCCCTGAGATCAACCCATCTCCTCTCTTTGTAACCGAAGCAAAACATAGACAAACATTCTTCTTGTTTGGATTCATTTTGTACGGTTTTGATCTTCAAACCTAAAAAGTACTTCAACAATACATTTTTTTTGCAGAAGAGCAATTTTTAGGTACAAACAACTATGAGCTGGTTAACATGATTCAACAAGTGTGTAGAACAAGGAAAAACTTTAATAATATATCGTATGTTGATCATCCACATTACTACACTGAAGCTGCTCAAAGGATGCTAGAGTTGAGTTTACGTCGATCGGTGTTTTACAGTGCTGGATTTGGGAAAGGTGTTTGGTACTTTGGG
This sequence comes from Papaver californicum, assembly GCA_023531435.1. NCBI lineage: Eukaryota > Viridiplantae > Streptophyta > Magnoliopsida > Ranunculales > Papaveraceae > Papaver > Papaver californicum. Next base: position 7,349,710 of record JAJJMC010031210.1, on the reverse strand, counting down.
GAAAGACTCTTTCTACAACTTCAGCGGAGAACAATAAAAGCTATCAACCCACTTCCAAGCGGGGATATTTCCTTAGCGGATTACCGTTTTTTATTGCAAATGTTCAAGAATGGCCTCATGCTAATGGCTTGGCCGAGGACCCTGTTTGACGGTCATGATTATATCAGTTGGTTCAACAATATTAGTAAGGTTAACATTCAAATGGAGCCGCAACATGTGGGATTATGGATGTGCCAGCTCTAGGTAGATTGCTGATAAGTGCATAATTCACATGGTTTTAGTGTCAAATCCACACTAATATTTGCTATAATTCTTGCATATTACTTGTTATTCTATCTTATATTTTATATTAGGTGAATCATCCAAAATAAAGGAAATTGTTATAAAAGTGCTAAGGAAATGGAGTCTACAAATGAATACCACTTGGAAGTTGTTCAAACCCATAATTTTCCACCTCTATCTTGGATAGAATTGAAAGACGAATCCAACACAAAAAGAATAAGGCATTCCAACATCAGACGAAGAAGTTATGGGCAAAACAAGTTTGGAGAATTCGAGTCTACAGAGAAAGGTTCGGTTGATAATCACTCGGTTCAAATAGTAGCCGAACCTGGAGATGAAAAATCAATTTTTTCCACAAGTCTACAGAGAGATGTTCGATTAAAACTTGATTCTATGATAGTAACCGAACTTTGGAGTGCGTTTTCGACAAAATACAAAGAGTGTATAGAGATAGGTTAGGCTACTAATCCAAATACAATTAGTAGCCAAACCTGAAACTCATTTGGAGCAAATAAGGGTTGTCATGTTCGGCCAGTAATCCATACACAATAGAAGCCGAACCTGACACTGTTTTGGAAAGTTTTTTTTGATACGTTTTGACTTTATTTTATGGAGAACACGGGCCCAGAAGGATTCTAAGCCCTAGATATCAATATCACTATATGAGAAGACTCCCGAGATATTAAGAAGACACCTTTTATATCACTTTACAAGTTTTGGAGGAGAGAACAACACAATAGGAGAAAGATAGGATTTCGAAGCGGTTTCATTATCGTAACGATTTCTTAACTATTTTCTTATATGTATGACATGGATGCTTCTACATCCATGAGTAGCTAAAAACCTTATTGAATAAGGATGAATTCTAAGTTCTAAACATGGTTTTATTTAATATGTGATTCTGTTTTGAGTTCTTCACATGATTATCGTTTGTTTATACTATAAAGAATATTCATGATTGATTGAGAGATTGTTTAGGTGGCCAACTGAATTGATTTATTGATTTAATCTATTGCTAGTATTGAGTTGTGATATAAGTAATAGTCCATTGACTCGTACAGAAGTAGATAACACGAGACCTTGTAGAGGGATTCCGTGGAATTGTGTGTATAAACAACACTAGTAAGTGGACCTTGATCTAAGAGTCTAACTGCTAGGATGAACCTATAATTCATAAAATATAAAACATTCGACCAAATACACCCTCAGTGATCTACTACTAGGTGGTTAGGACGAATAGAATTTGTTAGGCGAGAACTTCGGTATCCAGTGATATAAGGAATTTCGGGGATAACATTAATCTAGCTGTTATTCTATGTTGGTGATAATCTATGATTAACAATGAGTAGATGAACATATTAACTTGATGAATTTTTAGTAACGAAGAAGGATTCCTCGATCATATCTCTCTCGATTCCTTACAACTTTACTTTTAATTGCTTTCTTATTTACTTTGCTAAGATCCTAAAACAAAACCCCTCATCGTGACACTTTAAACACTTGAAACACCTCGCTCCTCGTGGGAACGAACTTGACTTCCATTATATTATTCATTAACTGAGTGGAAATAAGATCACTAATTTGATTGCACCTACGATACGCATCAAATTTTGGCGCCGTTGCCGGGGAGCAGTCGGTTATAGTTATTATTTATTTTCGTTTATTTTTATTTTTTAGGTTTGTTTTTAGTTTTTAACTTTATTTTCTAAATTTTTGGTTTCAGGTACTTAACTTATGGCACCCAAACGTTGGGATTACCAAAGGTGTGGAATTGAGACTCGTAGGGGGACAGTAATACAAGAACCTCAATTTTTATACAAGAGCCACCTTTAGCAGAGATGGGTGGTCCTCAACCTCCAGAAAAGAAGTTGCGATTGTTGACCTCTCATGTTTAGATTCACAGCCATTGTGTATTAACATAGCTGAGCCAGTGGAACAGAAGTCGAATCTAATTCACCATTTGACGAGTTCAAGGAACTTTCAGGTGAAGATCTGAATCGTCATCTTAAAGTGTTCCAGCACAAGATGACATGTCTTATGCAAGGTACCGAAAACAGTGATAAGGTTATGTTGCAAGCCTTTCCTTTTTATTTAATAGATCTATCCAAGAGTGGTTGTATTACCTTCCTCCAGGGAGTGTTACAACATGGACTAAGATGAAAAATCTATTTTTAGAGAAGTATTTTCTGCTTCTAAGGAGGCTGCTATTCGTAAAAAGATTAGTAGCATTTTAAAGATTACTGGGGAGTCTCTTTATGAATATTGGGAGAGGTACAAAAGTTTATTGGCAAGTTTCCCTCACCAAAACATATCCTCAACACTAATCATTCAATACTTCTATGAAGGATTACTTCCAGAGAAGATGAATTTGATTGATGCAGTCGCTGGTAGTTCACTTACTAAAAAAACTATCTCGTAAGCAACTAGTTTGATTGAGATTATAGCTTCGAATTCACAATAATTTTATATAAAAAGCGACTCAAATGTCAAAAGAGTTAGCGAGATAGGAGAGTCTTCAAATACAGAGTATCGGTTGAGTACCATTGAAAAGGCAATTTATAGTATAGCTTATGTAGTTTCTCCACCATACAAAGAGGAGGCCGAGGCTAATGCCTTATTCCCGAATCCAAGGCCGAGGTATGATCCCTATTCTAATAATTACAATCCAGGTTGGAAGGATCATCCAAATTTCAGTTATGCAAACAAGCAAGCCGCAACTCCTAATCCATATGTAAGACAAGGTGGCTTTCAACAATTACGATTTCATCCACAACCGCAACCTCAAGTTCCTAAGGAGGATGCTTCCGAGAAGATGATTACCATGATCCAAGATCTCTCATCTATGTTCCAACAAAGTCAGCAGAAGAACGAATCTGCTATCAAAGACTTGCAGACTCAAGTGGGGAAATTGGCAACTGATGTGAATCTACTCAAGGCACAAGCATCAACAAATCTTCCATCACAACCTTTTGTGAATCCGAGAGAACACGTTAATGCAGTGACTTTAAGAAGTGGAAGGCGAGTTGAAGAACCACAACAACAAGGGAAGGTTAGTGGTAACTTAAAAAAGGAAGTAGAGGAAGAAACAGTTCCAAAGGAAAATCCAATCTTAACCGGCCAACCTAAGGACACGGTTCCTACCTTTACCATACCACCTTATTTTCTTAGTCATTTTGCCAAATCTAAGAAATAAGTTCAAGATAAGGAGATCATGGATATCTTCAAGAAGGTGCAAATCAACATCTCATTTATTGAAGTCATCAAAACTATGCCTAGATGTGCCAAGTTTTTTAAGGATTTGTGTACAAAGAAGGATAGGTTGATTCCTAATGAAGTCAGTAAAGTAGGCGAGAGTGTTTCGGATATGTTGTTGAATAAGATGCCTGCAAAGTGTACGGATTATGTAGGTTTTACGGTGCCAATTACTATTGGTACTGAGAGGTTTGAGCGTGCTTTACTTGATTTGGGAGCATCCATAAGTGTTATGTCAGCCGATATTTATGATTCTTTGAATCTTGGACCTTTAAAAGAGACAGGGATTATCATTCAATTAGCAAACAAGTCCAATATATATCCTAAGGACTTATAGAGGACGTGTTAGACCAAGTGAATGAGTTAATCTTTCTGGTTGATTTCTATATTGTGGATATGCATAATGGAGAAAATAGTTCATCAACTTCGTTACTTCTTGGGAGACCGTTTATGAAAACTACAAAGACGAAGATTTATGTTAATAATGGTAAACTCACTATGGAATTTGATAAGGAGATTATTCACTTCAACATATTTGAAGCCATGTGTTATCCTAGTGATGTTCATGTTGTTTTCTCTATCGATGTTATTGGTTTGTTAGCACAACAAATGTTTGATTTGAATAATGAAGATGATCTTGGAATTGTGTTACATAATAGCATTTAATTGGACGTTCATGGGCTGCCAAACTTGGATATTGACTTATCCAAAGAGCAAGTGGAGATATGTGGTGCTTTAACGGCACTACAAGAAGCTCAAACAGGTAATATTTCATATATATCTCTTTACCCGTAGCTAATGAAGTTCCTTTACCTTCAGTTGTGCAGGAACCTAAATTAGAATTTAAGCCTCTTCCGATCACTTAAAGTATGCTTACTTGGGTGATAAAGAAGCGCTTTCGGTGATTATTGCAAATAATCTCACAGCAATGCAGGAAGAACGCTTGATTAGGGTTCTGAAAGAGCACAAAACGGTCATTGGTTGGACAATTGTTGATATCAAAGGTATTATTCCATCCATGTGCATGCATAGAATCCTAATGAAAGATGATGCAAAGCCAGCACGTGATGCTCAGCATAGGCTTAACCCACCAATGATGGAGGTCGCAAAGAAAGAGGTCCACAAATTGCTAAGTGTGGGGTGATTTACCCAATTTCTGACAGCAAATGGATTAGCCCGGTATAGGTGGTGCCAAAGAAGTCTGGTGTTACCATTGTCATAAATAAAGATAATGAACTTGTTCCTACACGAGTTCAAACGGGATGGAGAGTATGCATAGGCTACAGAAAGCTAAATCCTGCTACCCGAAAGGATCACTTTCCTTTTTTTTCATTGATCAGATGTTAAAGAGGTTGTCGGGACATTCACATTATTGCTTTTTGGAAGGTTATTCGGGCTATAATCAGATTGTTATTGCACCAGAGGATCAAGAGAAAACTACTTTTACTTGTCCTTTTGGTACGTTCGCATATAAAAGGATGTCGTTTGGTCTTTGCAATGCGCCTGTCACTTTTCAGAGATGTATGGTTAGTATATTTTCTGACTATGTGGAACCCATCATTGAGGTACTTATGGATGATTTTAGTGTTTATGGCGATTCATTTTATAATTGCTTAAAAAATCTTGAACTTGTGCTTAAAAGATGCATAGACACTAACCTTTTTCTAAATTCGGAGAATGCCACTTAATAGTGAACCATGTTATAGTGCTCGGTCACATTGTATCCTCTCGAGGGATCGAAGTAGAAAAAGTAAATATATGCCTAATAATAAACTTACAATACCCCACTTCGGTGAGGGAGATTCGCTCGTTTCTTGGTCATGCAGGTTTTTATAGGAGGTTTATCAAGGATTCCTCCAAAATCTCAATGCCGATGTGTAAATTGTTACAAAAGGAGGTTGTTTTTAACTTCGTCAAGGAGTGCAAGGATGCCTTTGACAGATTGAAGAAATTGTTGACAACTAAACCAATTATCAAGTCACCTGATTAAAATTTACCGTTTGAGTAGATGTGTGACGCGAGTGACTATGCAGTTGGAGCCGTTTTGGGTCAAAGGGTGGACAAATTGTCCCATGTGATTTAATATGCATCTAGGACCCTAAACGATGCGCAAATCAACTATTCTACCATGGAGAAAGAGTTGTTGGCTATATGTTTACACTAAAAAAATCAGATCTTATTTGGTGGGTACCAAGGTTGTTGTTTATTCTGACCATGCAGCACTAAAGTACCTATTTAAGAAGAAAGAATTTAAGCCAAGGCTTATACGTTGGATTTTGTTGTTGCAAGAATTTGACATAAAAATTAGAGACAAGAAAGGTGTTAGTAATACAGTTGCAGATCATCTTAGTAGACTTGTTCTTTCCGAGGAAGAACTTCCCTTACAAGATCGTTTCCCATACGAACAATTTTTCTCAATAGAAGATTCAACAACTTGGTACGCTGATATAGTGAACTACTTGGTTACGAGACAGGTACCTAGTACGATGTCTAGTTTTCAAAAGCTAAAACTTAAGAAGATAGTTATGCAGTATATTTGGAATGAGCCTTATTAGTCCTCAATGTTTCTAAAAATGAATGATTAAAAGCATGAAGAAGGAGAAACTGTTACCAATCGAAGGAAAGGGTTAAGGAAAGATATTACCGTGTTCCATGAGCATGGGTTACCTCCCAAGAAGTGATAATTTTAAAGTCTTCATCCAGACTTAGAAAGAATTAGTCACCTCATAAAATCATATAGCAATAGTCGGAACAACTGTGGGTCATCTGAATCAAATAATCCTATCAAAAAATAAGAGGAAACTGCAACAGGCCAAGAAAATGAACATACCGAGCACACCCTTATCTAGTTTTCTGTTTAACACAACTACTTCTAGCTGAGGTTCAGGTTCGGGCTCTATAAAATGGTCTAAATAAAATATTTTCATGGGCTGGATTTCCTCGTAGGCAGGATCAACAGGATCAGGTTGTAGAGTATGGAGTAAATCAACTAAGAACTTAAAAGCACATAATAATAACCTGAATAATTGTGGATCCTAAAATTCAATCATATTTGACTCACACAGTTGACTACCATGAAGGTGGCCATTCTTAAACAAATATGTCGATTCTAATTCCCTAAAGTAATTAGGCTTAGTCCTAAAACTTAATACCTGACACATTTGAAATTCATACGTTCCCACATATGGAAGAAAATATTTTGGTGGGAAAACAAAGTCAACCTTGGTATTATCGCCTAGGTAAACCACATCGACCAGAGGATGGGTTTCTAACAACTGAGCTTCTTTTTGGATATCAACAGACTCAGAAAATATAGTTTGAAGATGATCTTGTATGGTAGAGGTGCATATGTCAAGTCCCAAGTTAGAGATTTAAGTGGGGATACTGGACAATCACAAGAATCATCGGTACCCCCAAACTTAGGGTGGACATTACTCTCAGATGGACTAAAAACTATTGGTTGGATTCTAGAGTCCTTAAGGTCAGAAATGCACTCAGCTTCCTTTATAGAAGGGAATAAGGTGGACTTATAAACTGGTAGAAGTTCAGACTCAATTTTCCATATATTATAAGTGTCCATCAAAGGTGCAGAATCTAACAATGCATTCACCTAATTGATCACACTATCATCATTAACGTCAAATCTAAAGTGGGCTAGGTATTTATCTAATGGATCTTTTAGCAAAGTGTTTGGTAATGACTCCTGAACTAATGTTCCTATCATGTTTACCTCTTCAATGCACGTGTCATCTATTTCAGGTGGTTGGTTACTAATATTGAAAATATTCAGCTCAAAATGGTCATATTACCAAAAGATAAGTTCATAATACCATTTCGAAAGTTAATGATCACATTAGATGTAACTAAAAATAGGTGACCTAATATCACATGTATATAATTCTCTGGGTCAGGGACAGGTTGGGTATCAAGGACAACAAAATTCATTGGATAAATAAACTTATCGACCTCAATAAGAACATCCTCTATGACACCACGAGGAATTTTCACAGACCTATCAGCTAACTGCAGTGTTATCTAAGTAGGTTTCAAATCACCAAGGCCTAGCTGGAGGTACACATGGTACGGAAGTAAGTTCACACTGGCTCGTAAGTCAAGTAATGCTTTCTCAACACGGTAGTTACCTATTGTGCAAGAAATGGTTTGGGAACCTGGGTCTTGTACTTAGGAGTTGTATTGTTCTGGATAATTGAACTCACATGACTAGCTAGAAAGGCTTTATTTGGTACTCTGAGCTTTCGCTTTTGCGTACGCATATCCTTAAGGAACTTGTCATATGCAGGAATCTGCCTAATTGCATCTAATAATGGAAGATTGATCGTGACTTTCTTAAAAACCTTTAATATGTCGTTAAAGTTGGATTCCTTCTTTGTTGGTGCTAACAGTTGTGGGAACGGGGCTCTGGGCATAAAATCTGGCTTATGAGGAACTACATCGGACTCTTTAGAGACTTCATCAGTCTCAACAGCTACTGGCTCAGAAGGGTGAACTACAGTATGTTCATTATCAGACATAGTTACTTTGTTGTCTACCATTTTACCGCTCCTAAGGATTCTAATTGCGTTCACATGATTTGATGATTTCTCATCATAAGATACTTCATGAACTCCTTTAGGATTGGGTTGGGTCTGACTAGGAAACCTACCTTTTACTATTTCTCTCAAAGACTCAACGATTTGACCAACCTGGGTTTCTAAATTGGAAATAGCATGACTGTTATCCTGAACGATCTTTTGATTTTCTCGTAAACTTTGGTTGAAAGACTGTTGGAAATCTGTAAATTTCTGAGTTAATGAGGCGACAGACTCTACTAAACTCATGATCGTCTTATCTATCGGATTCTGAACTTGTTCCGGTCCAAAAGGATTCGTAGTATAACCAAATCCTGGGGGAACCTTAAAAATTACTAGACTGACCTTGACTCTAGCCCTTAGACCAAGAAAGGTTAGGATGGTTTCTCCAACCAGGGTTATAGGTTTTTGAATAAAGGTCAAACTTCTGAAGATTATCAAATCTAGTGTTATTATAAAGGGCATGGGCTTGCTCTTCAACAATCTGTCCTTCCCAAAATGATTTGGGCTCAATTCCACAACTAGATTGACTCAATTCTAGAGATTCTAACTTTTTCGATATAGCTGTTATTTTAGCATCTGATTCAAAAGATCCTTCTACCCTATTGACATTTCCTCTACTTAGAAGAATTATTTTCTGGGGCTCCCTACTGTTTTCCCACTACTGGGTTTTTTCAGCGATTTCATTCAAAAATGGCATCGCACCGTCGAAAGTTTGACTTTCAAACCCACCTGTGCATAAAGTCTCAACCATTGTTGTTGTCGAATAATCTAAACCCTCGTAGAGGATCTGAACTAGCCTTATTTTTTTTAAACCATGATGAGGACATTGTGATGATAAGTTATTGAACCTTTCCAAATACCTATATAAATATTCTCCCTCTTGTTGAGCAAATGTGCAAATCTGCTGCCTAATAGATGATGTTTTGTGCCTAGGGAAAAACTTCTGGAAAAAGGCAGATGTAAGTTGTTCATAGGTTTCAGTTGACTCGGAAGTCAAACTATATAGCCAAGATTTGGCTTTGTCTCTTAGTGAAAAAGGAAACAGTCTAAGTTTCAATGATTCATCATCTAGGTCCTTAATCCTGATAGTACTACATATTTCCTCAAAATCCCTAACATGGATAGGGGTTTTCATTTTCTTTCCCTAAGAAGATTGGGAGCATCTTTATGGTCCCAGGTTTCAACTCATAGTTTGCTTTAGTTTCAACTAACTTGATATATGATGGACGAGAAGTCCTAGTCGGGTTCAACAAAGCTTTTAAAGTTGCCATTGTTGGCACTATAAAGGGACTAGTAGTAACTTCTTTACACAGTGTCAAGTTCTCAAAATTGAAATTTCCAAAAAAAGGGACCTCAAAAGAAGAGTCTTCGAGGTCCTTGTTTCCAGGGACAGAACTACTAGGGTTGTTACTAATTAAACGACCTAGAGTGTCTCTTTTCCAAGATCGCTCATTGATGACTTCAAGCGGTCTTGGCATACACTAAAAAAAACTAAAAAAATAAATCCTAATTGGAAGGGAATTCTAAAAAATCACAAGCAAGGCTGACTCAACCAAATCAAACCTATTGAATCTAGCAAACAAAAAGCAGGATGGATCCACTTAGATTGTTTCTAGACCAGCTTATATTCTTTTGAGAGGCAGCTAGTTACAGTTTTAGCAAACCTCTTAGAACGATCTGAATTAGATTAAGTCGAAGAGAAACAGGATAAGCTCTAAGGAGCTTTGATAACCCTGTCTCTTTGGAAACTTTTCCCTTGGTTACAAGGAGGCTCTAATCAACTTAATATAATCTTCCTGAACTTTGAGTCAGGATAATAAAGTAACCAATACAGTTCTTTTGAACGAGTTTCCTATAAGCTCGTTACCCTATCGGTCTCTTTCTAGTCAAAATTTTAAGGTTTAGGTTCGCATTTGATAAAGTGTTCCTAAAGCGGGCTAGAAGGAAACGGTAATGAAATCTGAGTCCTTATTCTATATGGCCAGTTCTTGCCCTTTACTAGAAAAGTAAATCCGTATTCAGGTTCTCAGCATATATGCAGATGAAGGAATACAGTAAACCCACTTGCAGGGGATTCGTGGGTTGATCGGTTCTTACCTCCTGTTCCAGGCGGGGGATGAATCGGTTGTAGTCGACTCCTGTGTCAATGTATGAACCCGAGGGGCCGAGACAATATCGTAATTGTCGTCCTTCCCTGTTGTAGTTTATATTTAAATTACCCTTCCGTAGGGTTTAGAAACAATAAAAATATTCAAAGTCCCAAAAATAAAGTCCAAAAAGTGTCCAAAAATAAAAAAAAATTACATAAATAATAAAAATTTCCTAATACAATTTTATAAACAAATAAAATCTAAAAAATAAAATATAATTAAAAATAAAATTATTTGTCTTATTTTCCGTTCTTTAAGCTTTAACTTTAACTCCAAGTCTTTAATCACCAAATTCTTTGGCTCTATTTCCTTTAAATCAAAAATCCAAAACCTGTAGCAATAAGAGAAATACCCAAAGAAACGTAAAATAGAATAAAGTAAAAACAATACTAAAAATAAAGAATCTAAGCCAAGGCTTATACGTTGGATTTTGTTGTTGCAAGAATTTGACATAAAAATTAGAGACAAGAAAGGTGTTAGGTATACAGTTGCAGATCATCTTAGTAGACTTGTTATTTCCGAGGAAGAACTTCCCTTACAAGATCGTTTCCCAGACGAACAACTTTTCTCAATAGAAGATTCAACACCTTGGTACGCTGATATAGTGAACTACTTGGTTACGAGACAGGTACCTAGTACGATGTCTAGTTTTCAAAAGCTAAAACTTAAGAAGATAGCTAAGCAGTATGTGTGAGATGAGCCTTATTTGTGGTAATATTGTGTTGATCAGATTATCCGCAGGTGCGTACCTAACTCTGAATTTCAATCCATTCTGAATTTTTGTCATTATTATGCATGTGGTGGGCATTTTGGTTTTAAACATACCGCTCTCAAAGTCCTTGAGAGCTGATTTTATTGGCCCACCATATTTGTGTATATTTTTTGTAAATCTTTTGATAGGTGTCAACGAACGGGCAATCTAGGTGTTCGAAATCAAATGTCATTCATACTGATTCTTGTTGTAGAAATATTCATTATGTGGGGAACTAATTTTATGGGCCCTTTTGTTAATTCGTATGGAAAATTTTATATACCTCTTGTTGTGGATTACGTTTCGAAATGGGTGGAAGCTAAAGCCACCCCTACTAATGATTCTCAAGTTCTTTGTGAGTTTTTGAAGGAAAATATTTTCACTAGACATAGCACACCACGTGTGGTTATTAGCGATGGAGGATCACACTTTCAGAAATCCTTTCATGCTTTTCTCAAGAAGTACAATATTACACAGAACATTGGTACACCTTATCACCCACCAACTAGTGGGCAAGCTAAATTTCAAATCGTGAGATCAAATCCATTCTAGAGAAAACCGTTAATATTACATGGAAAGATTGGAGCTTGAGGATCAACGATGCATTATAGGCGTATAGAACGACATACAAGACACCGATTGGAATGTCTACATATCGGTTGGTTTATGGAAAAGCTTGTTATCTCCCGGTTGAAATTGAACATAAGGTTTTATGGGCGGTAAAGATGTGCAACATGGAGTATGATAAAGCGGAAAAACAAAGGAAACTGTAACTTAATGTGCTAGAGGAGATACATAATGATGCTTATGAGAATTCTCGTATTTACAAGGAGACTAAACTTTTCCATGACAAGATGATTTCTCGAAAGAATTTTGTTATGGGACAGAAAGTTCTTTTATTTTATTGTCGTCTTAAATTATTTCCTGGAAAGCTAAGGTCCCACTGGATTGGACTGTTGATGTAATTTTAAAATAGTGGTTCGATACTCAGACTTGTAAAGATTTGATTTTTAAATCTAATTTTTAATAACTATTAATAAAACAGATTAAAGTAAAATTTATTTCAAATTATGGGAAGGATTGAGACTAAGGATTCCACCATTCGCCAATTTTTCAAGTGATAAAAATCTTGCAACTCGTATATTCAATTTATCCAAAATATTGCCAAAGTTAGGTTTTCAAAATAATAGTTGTAAATCGAATGCATGAGACATCAAAAGCTCGAAACTCAGCATGACCCATCAAAAGAAAACACAACTAATTGATAAAAACCTTTTTTCTAAAATTTAATTCAAAACAAATAATTATAAAAGAATTGCAAAAAATAAATAAAATAAGAATTACCACTTTATTGTTGAAAAAATAGCTTCCTCCGTCGCCCCAGTGATGATGATTAACTCATCATGTTGGAAAAACTATCAAAATAGTTTTTCATAGCTCAAAAAGTGTTTACAATGAATGAATAGAAGTAAAACAGAAGAACCGATACGCTTATAAGTGTTACAGAGACGGTTCTCTGCGTTAATGAAGAAAACAGAAATAAAGGACGGACTAGAGACGTTGTATAAATATGAATGATTATGCAACAGAAACTGCGACTCTTCTCTGGAGACTTATGTTCTTCGCTGTCTTCTTCACTAGCAGATAGCTTTTTTTTTCTGAATTTTTTCCGATGGCTCTGCATGCTTTGTTTCTCGTTTCTCGTTTCTCTTGGCTATATACAGTATTAGTAAACCCTAGAAACCTTTGTGAACCGATAAGGACTAAAAAAAAATCCAAAACCAACTCTAAATCATTGTAAATCCGAATCAAAGTGTGTTTCCCTTCTGCGGATCACAACTGGATTTTTCACCCATTTTCCGGCGTGAAACTCTCTGGATTGTGTGTGTACAAGCTAGTATAGATTGTGTCTTGATTCTGGTAACTTGAAATCACCTAAAAATCCCTTAAAACTCGGTTGCCAACTAATCCAGGAATTCTCTACGTGAAGAACCATTTCCCACCATTCTCGGGTTTTTGAAATACAAAGGGGGTGCCCCCAATCCAAGAGTTAGGTGCCTTTAACACTTTTTCTTGGGTGCCTTTAACACTTTTTGAGCCGATTTTTCCACAAATATTTATTTCTCAAAAATACCTACAAAGACATAAAAACCCATAAATAGTATAAAATCGAACACTATCAAAATAGATAATCGAGCACAATTTCGACACAAAAATGTTTCAATCAACTGTATGTTGTTACTAATTTTTTCGTTATGGTGCAGTTGAGATTACTAGTCTCCGAGATGGGACAGTTTCCAAGGTCAACGACCATAGATTAAAACCTTATTACGAAAACATCACTTATGTGGATGTAGATGTGCTTGAGTTTCAGTATTTGCTCCCTCTGGAGGAGTGATATGGGCGAGTAGAGTGTCGGGCTGACGACTTTAAACCAAGCGTTGTATGGGACGCAACCTATTCGTTTTGTATTTCTATCTTTATCTTTTGATTTTTCTTAGTTTTTCATATCATGTTAGGATTTTCCATCTTGATTATACATTGGAGGAGTCAATTTACATTGAGGAAAATGTAAAGTTTAAGTGTGGGGGAGTGGTTAAGCATATTGGTTGTTAATATTTTCTTTTGTAGGTAAATTTTTTAAAACTTTTTATACATATTTGCATGAAAACCTTCAACTTTTAGAGAATTTAGAGTCATTTTGCATATTTCTAGCTAAGTTTACATACGAAGTTCTGACTGAAATCACTGAACTTAGGTGTACCAGAGAACTATAGTCGGGGTGCTTAGTTGTTGAGAGGCTAGAGCTGGAAAAAATGGACTTAAGTCGTTGATAGAGAATACAGTATTAGAGAACCTGATCATTCAATACCCATGAGTAAGGCACCAAACCAACAATTATTTGTACTTGTCTAAATTTTTTGTTTAGAGTGTTTCAGCTGCGCAAACTCCGTGTAGAATAATGAGCTACCTAATCTCACACCAATTTCACCACTACTTTTTGATCTCTTGAGTGTTATTTCTATCAATCACTAGGGTGCCATCAGAATTGTTAACTCTATCTTGTAGTCTTGTTTGCAGTTGGCACCATTCTGTCGACAATAACAGGTCCATAGAAATATATCATCATCAACAAGTGGAGAATCATAAATTTGAAGAAAAGTTGAAGACCTTCAAGGTTTACAAGCAATAGTACAAGAAAGAGAAAAATTCATATTCAACTGAACCAACAATACAAAGAGTACAATTATATACACATGTTGAAGACTTATGTACAAAAGTGAAAGAAATCAAAAGATGTAAGTTAATGAAGTTCATGATATCGAGACAATACAAGTTCTGAAGAATCAAGTGGTAAAGACCTTATCCCACGGCTATGTAGTTTCATTTTACTTTTCAGTTTGTATTTTGAGTTTCATAAAAAAAATCGATAAAAAAATAGAAAATGGAAAAAATTAAAAAAATAAACAATAGTATTTATCATTGCTTTAGTGTATATTTGTTTTTTTATTCATTCACTAAGGCCGTGGGGAAGAAGAAATCTATAAAGAAGTTTCAAACAACAAGGAATTGAGGATAAGAGTTACAATTGTCAAAGTTCATCATCAGCAGTTGAAGATCGAAGACGTTCCTATTGGATGTTGTGAGAGTGGTGTTGATTTTCGATCGGGTGAGAAGGTAAGTAAGCATTCACATCCTCACATAGTGGTTGATTTCCTTTCTTAAAAGTCATCAGAAAAAAGGGTTCTTTTTCGTTCCACGTTCTATGGGATAACGTCTTCATTTGATTCGGAAGGTTCCTTTTCCTTCCCACCATTCAACGTATGCAGGATTTCTATCTTCATTCCTGATTGCACACATGAGAACCATAAAGTGTGTCTTTTGAGTGCAAGTTCATAAAACCAAATTGGTGAGGCAGAAGTCAAAATATTCGATATCTCTTGAACTTGATTCTTTCATATGGTGGTTTTCTCCTAACTCAAGAGTTAAGCATGAGAATAATGTTCTTTGGCATTTCTAACTTCTTATTATTTAGTGTGCAGTAACTTTATGTCCTCATAGCTCTTTGGATGCGTGTGACTTTGAAGTTGGAGCAGGTTTTGTGGGTATACCTCTTGTAAACTCTCACAAGACTATAACTCGTCCACTAGGGACACCTAGGGGTTTAATGTCTTGTTTCACATGCTAAGTGTAACCGTGTCCTCGACGAAATGGAGTTATTGTTTTAGTTTATTTTAGTCTAGTTTAGCTTAGTTTAGTTTAGTAGCTTGCTCGAGGACTAGCAAAAGCTAAATATAGGGGAATTTGATAAGTGCATAATTTACATGGTTTTAGTGTCAAATTCATACTAATATTTGTTATAATTCTTTCATATTACTTGTTATTACGTTTGTTTTCTATCTTATGTTCTATATTAGGTGAATCATCCAAAATCAAGGAAATTGTTACAAAAGTACTAAGGAAATGGAGTCTACAAATAAAGACCATGTAAGTTGTTCAAACCTAGAATTCTCCACCTCTATCTTGTAGATAATTGAAAAATGAATCCAACGTAAAAAAATGAGGTCATTCCGACATCAGACGAAAAAGTTATGGGCAAAACAAGTTTGGAGAATTTGAGTCACAGAGAAAGGTTCGGCTGATAGTCACTCGTTCAAATAGTAGCCGAACCTGGAAATGAAAAATCAGGTTTTTCCATAAGTCTACAGAGAGATGTTCGGCTAGAAACTGATTTTATGATAGTATCCGAACCTAGGAATGAGTTTTGAACAAAGTTTCCATGAGGAGGTTTGGCCAATAAGTCAAACAAGATAGAAGTTGAACTTTGGAGTGCGTTTTCGACGAAATACAAAGAGTGTATAGAGATAGGTTCGAACACTAATCTAAATCCAATTAGTAGCCGAACCTGACACTCATCTTGAGCAAATAAGGGTTGCCAGTTTCGGCCAGTAATCCATACACAATAGTAGCCAAACCTGACACTGTTCCGGGACGTTTTTGATACGTTTTTTTAGTCTATTTTGGGGAGAACATGGGCCCGGAAGGATTCTAAGCCCTAGATATCAATATCACTATATAAGAAGACTCCCGAGATATTAAGAAGACACCTTTTATATCACTTTGCAAGTCTTGGAGGAGAGAACAACACAATTGGAGAAAGATAGGATTTCGAAGCGGTTTCATTATCGTAACGATTTCTTAACTATTTTATTATATGTATGACATGGATGCTTCTACATCCATGAGTAGCTAAAAACCTTATTGAATGAGGATGAATTCTAAGTTCTAAACATGGTTTTATTTAATATGTGATTCTGTTTTGAGTTCTTCACATGATTATCGTTTTTTTATACTAAATTACACCCTCAGTGATCTACTACTAGGTGGTTAGGACGAATAGAATTTGTTAGGCGAGAACTTTTGTATCCAGTGATATAAGGAATTTCCGGGATAACATTGATCTAGCTGTTATTCTACGGTTGGTGATAATCTATGATTAACAATGAGTAGATGAACATATTAACTTGATGAATGTTTAGTAACGAAGAAGGATTCCTCGATCATATGTCTCTATATTGCTTACAACTTTACTTTTAATTGTTTTCTTATTGACTTCCATTATATTATTCTTTAACTGAGTGGAAATAAGATCATTAATTTTATTGCACCTACGACACGCATCAATTGCCACTTGATTCCGGTTTCTTCCATCCCAACTTCTACCAGTAACACACGCTTCCTTTGTTTATCCCAGTGGACATGGAGGTTCATTTTCTTCGTCAAGTATCAATCTACAAGGAGAGTATATAAATGTTCCAGTGAATTCTCAATTTATGGATCATACGTATCCGTGTTGGTCAGTAGAAGCTTCAGAACTAGAGATGTGGCAAAGGTTGAACGGTTATCATTGGCGATCACAATAAATGGAGAGAAATTACATGATGCTCCTGGAACAAATGACGAACACATTGAGTCTTTATATTCCATATGGATCTAATCCATGTCAAGCAAGTCATCAGAGTCAACGAAGGCGAGCAAGTCATAGAAGTAGAGGCAGTCAAAGAAGTGTTGCCACACCAGAGGAGAATGTGCAAGAAACTTTTATGACACATGAGTCCAGGGAATGGATTTGAGGATTCCATGGGGTAATCAATTATTTGGGAATCTTTATACCCTAGTTCCAAGAATAGGATGCTTCACAGGTTATCGGCCCGTTCGAGACGTTCAGACATCCAGTTCTCAGTTTCCTTCAATTCCTTTTGGAAGTTATGGTAACGATGAAACTCAACCTCCTGACACTAGTCAACCTACTATACCATCCATGTTAGCACAAGAAAACTACCCCCCAGATGAAAGTTGGATCTTTTCTAAGCCAGGAGGATATCAACCAGGAAATAATAGGTAATTTTAATTTTATGTTTTAATTGAAACAAAAATATATAATTTTTATTTTATGTATTGAATCAAAAACTAGTCTTTTTTAATTTAATTATTAATGATTTTAAATGAATGAATGTTAAGAGAAATTACATTTGGTCAAAAGTAGGAAATAATTTGATTTAATTTGATTGAACAATTTGATTGCAAGTTTAATTAATAAGTTGATTCAACTAACTTACACAATAATTTCAATTACACAAATCTTAGTTACACTAATTTACTATTATACTACGCTCTTTTACAAGATATAAACTAGGGCAGTAAAAACTTAAACACTTCGGTAAAAATCTCTGACAATCTTGGGCCTCATGTTTATCTTCATTTGACGTATCTTCTATTCAATGCACTCCTGAGAAGATTTTCCCTTATTTTTGTGTGAAGTACTACTAACTTTCAAATTTTCTTTACCCTCATTTTTCTTGCCTTGAAATTTTCTTTTTCTTTTCGGTGCGACTTGGTTAACATCTAAAACCTGAAGACCTTTTTTTTTTCATTCTCTATTTTCTTATAACCATCACATATTTTACTAACAACGGCTTCAAGTATGAATCCGGAAAAATCTAGTTGTGTTGCCAAATCAAGATTTGCAATTTGTGTCATTTGGAGAAGAAAATTTGTAAAAAATAATTTAGAGTAAAAAGTTGAGAAAGTGGGAAAAATTTTGTATAAAAATTTTGGTGTTAAAACTTGATTTGAAAATGGTGAATTTATAGGCAGGAAAGAGTTAGCCGCTGGCGACATAGTCCTAGTCGAGCGACAAAGACTTGGCCGCCAGCGACAATGACTATGTCGCTTGTGATTACTCTTTGTCGAGCGATCAAGTCTTTGTCGTTTGACTAAGACTATGCCGCAATATATCTTTTTTTATTGAAAGAGAAATTTATTAGAAAGAAGAATGTACAAAAGCTACCAGAGATAGTTTACAAGAAAAGAACAGAACAAAATTAAACAAAAATTACATTCCAGTTAAAAATAGTGCTAAAAGAATTTGGAATCATATTTTTCCTAAAAGCAGCAGCCCAAGCAAGAACTAAGCATTGTGATTCAATGACAAGATCTCCATCTGTTTCGAATAAGTACATTTCTGTAAAAACACGAGAATTACGCTCTCTCCAGAGAACCCAACAAAATGTAGCCGAAATTAAGTCCCAGAAAAATTTTCCAGAGGGAAATAAGCATGTATTATGCCAACAATAACCTAGATCATAAAGTGTTCTTGGAAAGGACCAGAACCAACTTGCAGAAGGTAGTAAGATTATCCATACCTTATGAGATACCTTGCAATGCAAAAGTAAATGACCTGCAGTTTCTTTAGAGTCACCACAAAGAATACAACCATCATCTTTAATAATCCCTTTTCTGGCAAGCATATCAATAGTATTAAGTTTACCACACACAACACACCACATGAAGAAATTCACCTTGGGAGAAATATTGGATTTCCAAATAAAAGTATAAGGAAAGTTAGCAACTCCTACAAAATCGTTTAACTTTGAATAGAGAGATTTCACTGAGAAAATACCATCAACAGTCAAAGACCATCTTCTGATATCAGAAATATTATCAAGAACTGGGGGATATGAGCCAATGATTTGATTAAAATTAGCAAAATGGTTAGTCTCATTATCATTCATTCTTCTTTTGAGATCAAACTTCCAACTATTATCAAATGCAATATGACTTGCAACTGTTAAAAACTTATCTTTATCCAATTTATAAATGACAAGGAATAAAACTGCCAAAGAATCTGAACCAACCCATCTATCATACCAAAAAGAAGTATAAGTACCAGATTGAATTGCTAAATCAAAATTTAGATTTATTAGTAGCTTATTTTCTGCTATTGATTTCCAACAAGAAATACCATAAGGAGTGTCTATTCTACCTGGAAACCAAAGGAAATATTATAACCATATTTCTCCTCAATAATTTTATACCACAAGTGGTTTTTCTCAATGCCAAATCTCCAACACCACTTAGATAATAAAGCTTGATTCGTTTTCTTTAAATCTAAAACTCCCAAACCACCTTTTTCTTTTGAAGCAAGAACTAAACTTCAATTAATCAAATGAGAAGATTTTGTGCCAGCAGCTTTATGATCCCAAAGAAAATTCCTTATTTTCCTTTCAAGTTTATCAATCACAGAAGCAGGAGCCTGAAAAGGTGAAAAATTGTATAAAGAAAATGAAGAAATAATGCATATTTTCATAGTAAGTTTTCCAACTTTTGACAATGATCCTTGATTCCAAAAAGACAGTCTAGAATCAACCTTCTGAATAACTGGATCTCATATAGTCTTGGAATTAGACTTTGCACCCAAAGGCATACCCAAGTGGATGAAAGGAACATAATCAGTTGCACAACCAAACTCCATGGCTCAAGAATTCAAATATGGAGTGTTACCAATTGGAATTAACCTGGTCTTAGAAGTATTATCTTCATTCCTGCAATAAACTCAAAACAGTTTAACACAAAAAACAAGTTCAACAATTCCTCCTTATTGTAATTAAGAAAGAGAATGGTATCATCTGCATAATGCAAATGATTTACCATTATGAACATTAGCAAATCCACTAAACAATTTTAGGTTAGCTACTGTCCAAATATCTTGAGAAACCGTCCATTGCTATGTTAAAAAGTAATTGTGAAATTGGATCACCCTGTCTAACACTCCTATATCTCTTGAAATAGCCAAAAGAAGAGTCATTAATCAAAACAGAGAATGAAACTGTAGAATAACAAAACTTTACCCATTTACACTATTTATGGCTAAAACCCATCTTTTGCAGAACCATTTCCAAATAACTCCAACTCACTCTATCAAATGCTTTTCCAAGATCAATCTTACAAATGATCCTAGGAATTCCAGAGGCAAGCCTTGAATCTACAAGCTCATTTGCAATTAAATTCTCATTTACAATCTGTATTCCTTCAACATAAGCTCATTGAACAGGAGAAATCAACTTGTTCATTACTAATTTCAGCCTAGAAGCAAGCACTTTAGAGATGATTTTATACACACTAGTTAAGAGACATATTGGCCTACAATCTTTATTGTCTCTATATAATCCTTTTTAAGGAGAAGAGAAATAAAAGCACAATTATGCTTGGTATCTATATGCCCATTATTGTAAAACTCCTTCCCTGTTTCCATAAAATCAACTTTGATAAACTTCCAGCACTTTAGAAAAAATAAAATAGGATATCCATCTGGCCCTGGAGCTTTATCATTACCAAGCTCTTTGATAGCATTATAAACTTCATCTTCTGAAATATCAGTATCTAGAAAAATAGATTCTTCAGAAATAATTTAATCAAAATCAATCTCATCCAAGGAAGGTCTCATTATTTTCTCTTTAGTTAATAAGTTCTTATAGAAATCCACAATGGCTCATGCAATCAGTGCATCTCCTCAAATCAGAGGTCAATTTGATCATTTACTACATCCATAATGGTTGTTTTTGATCAAATATGATCATTTGCTACCTCTTTAAGATTTGGCCTTAAAAAAAATAAACGCATTCTCTTCTAGAGTCATTAGTTATTCATTTTTCCGGTGCTAATCATTTGGTATTGTCTTGCATATGGTTGCACAAGATAACAAAACTTTAAGTAAATAAAGGCTATATTAGTATTTTCAAAATAATGTTTGCCCTATGTAAGTGGACAAGGAAAACCAAATTTTAGCCTAACTAATACTAATGGATAATAATTGTGAAGTGATTATTATATCATTCGAATTCAGCCTAAACAATGTCAGAGATTCTTTGGGAGGAAGTAAGAGGATATGGATGGGGATGAAAACGAACTTAAATCTTACAGTCCTGCATTATTTTCCTTCTTTTGACAGTAATGCACGTAAAAAGTTCTTAGAATCTGTCTTACGTGAAGGAAAAATGTAAGGTTGCTTTCACAGCACCCAATATCGTGTATGTTAAGCACCATCCATGGCAGCAAAACCGAGTCAATATATGGGTGTGTTTGTCAGATTCCAGACTTGTGCTATTGACTCTCCAGAATCAGATTTCTTTACCCCCACAACGATTTCCGGCACTGTAACTAGAGAGACAAAGTTTGCATCGTAAATAGCGCAAGTTTATTGGGTCTTCCTTGGTCTCGATACGTCTGATTCAATCTGACATAAAAGAAGAGAAGTTTGTAGTACCCAAAAAGAGTCAATATCTTTTGTCTGGAAAGAAATATTAATGTGAGTTACTATTTGCTTTGCTGTCATTCTGTTTTCTGACTAATGTATTAAGATATGTACCTTCTTTCAGATGCAAAGGACAGAAAAAAAAAAGTCTACCCCAAGATCAACACCATTGGGTTTTATATCTCTTTTCTTTTTCATGCACTATTTTCATGGAGAAATTTTGCTCTCCACTCGCAGCAAGAATCACGGGTGAGGCTTTCTTTTTCACAAACCACTCCCAAAATCTACTGACCTGGGGCTGGGGTCGTTCACCATTCACCAATGGATTGTGCAGAAAGTAGTGTGAGTTTTACCCTGCGGTCAGGGTTGGAGCGGTCATAGAACCCTGCTGACCCACCAAGGTTTAGCCAACTTTTCTCTCTTTTTTTACCTGAATGTTTTTCCTGCCTCCAAGCCTGTTTTCACCGTCAGAATATGGCTCCTCCATAGCATGTATTCTCTTGTTCCAAATCAAAGGGTTCTTTAGCCAGGGATATAATTTGACCAAGTCTAGATTTTGATGCAAATTTTTGAGTCTGATTTTATGCGCACTCTGATTTTTTAGTCTGATTTTGGTCCATACGGCCTGCATCAATAGCTGCTTATGCTTAGTTTTTAGGAGGACTATGTTGCCGATTAACAAGACAATTCTAAAACTCAATGCATGGCCAAACATGAAATGATGATGCTATAATGGGTCATTTTCCGGCAGTATATTTTCATAAAATTTTACTAAAAATTCAAAAAATGAATGATGAATGAAGTGTTGAGTGATTGTAAAGATGTATTTCTCAAGTGAGTTTTCTGTTGAGGTGGTCCTGCTTGAGCATCAGCTGTAGTTGTTGTAACCTGGGTAGCCGTGGTGAAATTTTGTGAATTTTGCCGGTCATGGGCTGGGGGAGGTGTGCCATTGCTTGGACCTTCTGGTTCACTTGTTATTGAAGCTTCACACTGGAGTTCTTGGTGAAGGTCCTCTGCCAATGATGAAATGAATGGCCCATGCTGAATGGGTAGTACAACCTGTAGAGGTGGTGGTATCCAGGTATCTATGTAGTTGATTGGAGTATGATGTGGTTGAGATTTGGATAATGCTGCATAGGGAAATTATGTTTCTACAAATTTGACATGCCTGGAAACAAATATTTTGTTTGTTGTTGGGTCAAGACAAAGGTAGGCACTTTGGGTAAGAGAGTACCCAAGAAATATGCATTGAGTGGATCTTGGTTCTAATTTGTGGGATGTGTAAGGCCTTAGCCACGGATAGCAGAGGCAACCAAAAATTCTAAGTTTTGAGTAGTTTGGTGTTGTGTGAAATATTTTCTGAAAGGGGGACTGTAGGTGTAAAACTGGTGTTGGCAGTCTGTTTATTAGGTAAACCGCAGTGGATAGTGCATATGGCCAGTATGTGAGTGGTAATGAAGCATGGGTGAGAAGTGCTAACCCTGTCTCAACTATGTGTCTGTGTTTTCTCTCTGAGATGCCATTATGTTCTGGGGTGTGTGGAGGGGATGTTAAGTGGGTTATGCCTGAGTTGGATAGATAGGTTTTTAGGCTTATGTACTCACCACCATTGTCTGAGTATAGCATTTTGATTTTTGTGTTGAAGTAATTTTCAGTGATTGCTTTGAAGTTAATGAAGGTTTGCTTAACATCTGATTTGTGGGTTAAGGGATAGAACCATGTATATCTGGTAAAATGGTCAACAAATATGACATAGTATTTGTAACCATTTTTAGATAAAACTGGTGAGGTCCAGACATCTGTGTAGATGATATGCAATGGATGTGTAGAGACAATGGATGAAGCTGAGAAAGATATCTTGTGACTTTTATTGCAATTGCAAGCATTACAAGAGAAATTGGTAGACTGTTTTGAGACTTGCCCCAAGTTATTGGTAGACACAATGTGATTCAGCAAGGTGTAGGATGGGTGACCAAGTCTTTGGTGCCAGCAGAAAGTGTTGGCCTTTGTAGTTGAGAATGCAAACTTTGGTGGTGTGACTGGCCATTCATAAACACCATCTTTAGTTGGACCTGTTATCAAGGTTGCTCCTGTGCTTAGCTCCTTCATAAGAAAGGAACAAGGTAAGAATTCAATGGACACATTATTAGTTTTGTAAAACTGAGAAATTGATACTAGATTTTTTTTCATTTCTGGCACACACAAGACATTGTCTAACTTAAGCATATTAGTAGAAGTTGGTATAGATGTGGAACCAGTGTGTGTGATTTGCAGATTAGAACCATCTCCCAGCATGATGTCATCTTGGCCCAGGTAAGGTGAGTGCAGGGACAAGTTGTCAAGGTCTTTGGTAACATGATGTGATGCACCACTGTCTAGTAGCCAGGCAGGACTGCTTGGGCTGGTAGCTGTTGAATTTGATTGTGGCTGCCATGGTGTGGGTTGATGTGTAGTGGTTGCTTGTTCCACTGGTACAAGTCTAAATGAAGGACAGTTCTTGGCAGTGTGTGCTTGGACCCTGCAAATCTGGCACAGACCAAGATATGGTCTAATTGGTCTGGAATGTGTTGTAGTAGGTGAACTGCCTAGAAAAGACCTGGGGGGTCTGTAGACTCTTTGATGTTGCTGTGGGTGCAAGTAGTTGGTACGCCTATGTGACTGAGCTGTGGATGATTGCCATGATGGGGTGAATCTGGATGTGGCATTGACTGTAACTGGGAAGTGATGATGTTCAGGATTTTTTGACTGCAGGGATGCTTCAAAATTCAGCAGCTTTTCATGTAGTTCATCAAAGGGAATGTTGTTGTCCCTGGCTTGCACTGCCCTTACCAGTTCTTTGTAGTCCTCATTGAGGCCATCAAGAATTTTTTCAATGATTTCTTCATCATCTAGCTTTGCTCCTAGTAATGCTAGATCATCTGCTTTAGACTTGATAAAGTGCATAAACTCAGAGACAGTGAGAGACCCTTTCTCAATATTCTTGAGTTGATGTTTGAGTTGTTTGATTCTCCCTCTGGATGGTTTGGCATATGTGTTTGCCAGGATTGTCCAGGCTTCTTCTGCTGTTTTTGAATTTGCAATGAAAGGTATAATGTTTGGTGTTAAAGATGCTATTATAGCATTAAGAATGAGTTGATCCTGTCTGTTCCATACAGTGTAGGCTGGATTGGTAAGTGTTTGTTCACCAGATGTAATTGTTTTGGGTGGGCAGGTTGTAGAGCCATCAACATACCCTAACAGGTCATACCCAATGAAGAGTGTTTTAAACTGTAGTTTCCAGGATATGTAATTGGTGGTGTTTAACTTGAGAGGAGCTTGTGCTGCAACATTGATGCTTACAAGGGATTGATTTGCTTGGTTTGTATTGAGTACCTGGTTGGTGTTTGCGTCAGCCATTGATGATGTGCAGAAAGAAAAAAAAAAGATGATGGATCAGTGCTCTGATACCATGTTGAGTGATTGTAAAGATGTATTTCTCATTGTAAAATGAATAGATACTTATACAGCAAGAATGGAGTAACAAACTCCTGGTTACATGGATATGTTACAGATGCAGTTCCTAGTATTATGGTTTGTTACTAACTTGACTCTTGACTCTGTCTTGTGCAGGTAATTTGTTGAACAGGTATGCTGTAACTTCCTGTTCTACAGGTAGCAGTTCAGGTAGGTGTACCTGTACCTGCTTACATGAAGTTGGGCTAGTTAATCAAAGCAGATTTTTTTGTATATTATAGTACAAAGATATCCAAACATAAACCCCCATATTAACACCCCTTAATAAGAAGTGCAACTTCTATTACTTATTTCCCTTCACATTTCCCTTTTGCCCACCAAATCTTCTATAACTAAACAAAAAAAAGAAGAAAAACTCACTAGCTCTGAACATATTGCAAGACTATATCTTCATGGCGATTACATGAAACATCACTGTAAACTAATTAAAATCATCCTACTCAAACATACAACTCAAAACTAGCTTTTTGTTTGGTTTAGATCAACAGATCTGGTACTGGTGGGAGTTTAAGAAACTCCTTTTCTTTCCCCTCCTTACCCATCTTCTTGAGCTCTTGTTCCTGTTGTTTTTGAGATTGTTTTGAAGTTGAAGACGACGAAGTAGAAGAGGATGATGAAGTAGAAGAATTAGAAGGAGAATGCCGAGGAAATTCGGATAGCATTTGAACTACTTCTCGCATTGTTGGTCTCTCAACACTATTCTCTTGAACACATACTAGTGCAGTGAAGAAAAGATGCACCGCTTCACTCATTGGTATATTACTTAGTCTTGGATCCAAGATATTGATCACCATTTCCTTTTTGCAGTTTGTTGTTCTTTTTGCCCATTGAACAATATCAACACCATCTCCAAATTCACCTACCGGTTTACGTCCCGTAATTAGTTCCAAAAGAACTACGCCGAAACTATAAACATCACTCTTCTCGTCGACTTTGAGAGTGTAAGCATATTCTGCAAAAGAATAGTACATTAAAACGCAATCCGGCAATTCTAATTTGCTAAGTAGTAATCTCTTAAAGCAACGAAAAACAGCTATAGAAAGGAGAATCAAGGATACTAGGGGTATAAGTATAAATTATAATGTGAACTTACCAGGTGCAATGTAACCATAAGAACCCGCAATTGCTGACATGCATTCCGAAACACCACTATCGACAAGAAACTTAGCCAAGCCAAAATCAGCAACATGAGCTTCAAAGTTTGAGTCCAGGAGAATGTTATTAGACTTAACATCTCTATGAAGTATCAATGGAGAACAATCAAAGTGAAGATAACACAGTCCCAAAGCAGCTTCAGTTGAGATTTTATATCTCAAATCCCACCCTAAAATGCATCCTTTTTTCCCATGTAAAGCTTCACCTAAACTTCCATTTCTCATATACTCGTACACCAGTAAATTCGTCGTCGAATTTGAGCAAAATGCTAATAGTCTAACGATATTCCGATGCCGAATATTACCAAGTGTTTGAATTTCAGCTCCAAATCCATGATCATGACTGTGATTACCAAAACCTAGTAATCTCTTTACTGCAATTTCTTCACCATTTGGCATTTTACCAACATAAACAACTCCAGCTCCGCCTCGACCGATCACATTTGAGTCTTTCATACATTCAAGAACATCAGCAACTGAGAATTCTACCTTTGTAAATGTTGTCATTTTCCATTTATCAGAACAAACTTTCTTGAATGACTTAGCCTTAACTACCGCAGCCACAGCAAATACCAATGAGCATATGAGAAACCCGAGAGCCAAAACGAGCTTTAAGTGGCGAGACATTTTCTCCTGTTTGACCCTTACCGTAGTGGCATTACATGGATTGTTCAATAAAGAACCACACAAGCGAGGATTGCCAGCGAAAGCAGAAGCATCGAAGTAAGAAAACTGTCCGGTTTCAGGTAACTTCCCCGTGAAATCATTAAAGGAGAAATCAGCACCAGTTAGACTTTTCATTGAACCAATGGACTTGGGTATCTCATGACTAAGATGATTTCTTGATAAATTCATGTAATTCAAAATCCGAATATTTGAAATTTCACTTGGAATTGGACCTGAAAAGTTGTTCTGACTCAAGTCTAAGTAAGAAAGATATGAACAATTTCCAATCTCTGGAGGAAGTTCGTCAGAGAATGCATTTCCACTAAGATCAAGCTTGAGAATTTGGTGAAGATTTCCTATCGAAACCGGAATTGGACCCGAAAACTTGTTTCCACTAAGTAATAGAATTTGGAGGGAAGAAAAATTTGAAATGGAAGATGGCAATGAACCAGAAAGTAGATTGTTTGATAAATTCAACTGACTCAATTTCACTGGTTTAGTACTAGTCTCCCCGGAATTCTCCGATAAATTCCCCGACAACATATTATTTTGTAACTCAACTAAATTCAACTCTGGTAAGTACAAAAACCCATTTGGAATACTCCCATTCAAGTAATTCTGCGCAATTCTAACTTTGACAAGACTAGTACAGACCCCAAGTTTTTCAGGAATTGAACCAAACAAGAAATTTTTGAAAAGAATCAATTTTTGAAGCTGATTAGAAGAACAAAGATACTGAGGAATTGTACCAGTAAGTTTATTTGTAGAAAGATCAAGTAACTGAAGTTTTCCATTTTGTCCTAATTTCTCAGGAATCACACCAGTAAAATTGTTCGTAAATAATTGTAAGGTATCTAAGTAAGGAAAATCAGCAATAAAATCAGGAATTGAACCATGTAATCTATTCAAATTCAGATTCAAAAGACTAAGTTTTTGAAGATTTTTAAACTCAACAGGAATTTCACCAACAAGTGCATTGTTTGAAAGATCAAGATTAACTAAACTTGTTAAATTCCCTAACCGAATCGGAATCGAACCGGTTAGCCGATTCGTAAATAAGTAAAGTGTATGAAGTAACTTCAAATTCCCTAACTCATTAGGAATTGAACCATCTAGTCCACACTTAGACATATCCAAGTGAACTAAATTTACCAAATTCCCAAGCTCCTTAGGAATCCCACCTTCAAAAGCACTATAATAACCCAAGTAGAGTTCTCTGAGGTTAATCAAGTTACCCAACTCACCTGGAATTCTCCCATGAAGATCATTTCCAGCTAATGATAAATACTCCAAGTTTATCAAACTTCCATAACTTGAAGGGATTTTTCCATAGAAAAAATTCCCACCAAGTTCTAAATACTTCAAATTCTTGACCAACTTTAAAACCCCAAGTGGAAGTGGAGCTGTGAAATTATTATCATTAGCATCAAAACTTTGTAACTCATTTAAACTTGAGTAATCCCAATCTAAACCTCCAGTAAAATTATTACGTGAGATATTTAAGAATTTAAGATTACTTAAACTGTTCAACTCAATTTCTCCAGTAAAATTGTTGCCTGACAGTGAAAGAGTAATGAGTCCATCAAGTTTTGTGATGTCTTTTGAAACATAGCCACCGATATTCATGTCTGAAATGTCGAGGACGGTTACACGATCACGACTGCATTGAATTCCAACCCAAGAACACACTGAACCCGGGTTCGAAACATCCCAAGTTTGTAGCACTGGATCCACGAATTCGAATCCTTGTTTTAAAGAAGTTAAAACAAGACCATCATTAACCAAAGAAGAAGAAGAAGTAGTAGTTATTAAAGTGAAGAATACAAGTACAAAAAAGACCATTTTGAGTGGGGATTTTTCTTCAGATGTTTCGATGAAAAACGGGTTCGAAAGAATTTACAGAGAGGGTTGACAAGTGTTTAAGTGTTTGAATAAGAGAGTTTCTATGAGAAAGGATAAGAATAAGTTGTGAAACTTGTAGTTGTTCAGTTGAGTTGAGAAAATGAAGCATCTTTAGAAAGTTAGAAACAAGCTTCACATTGAAGAGATGATGATGATGATGATGAATGAACGAATGAAAGGAGGAAGCAAGATAAGTAATGAGAATCAACTTTTTCCTGTGCTTCTCTTTTAAGTTTTTAGGGTTTTAAAGAAGGAGAGAGTGATAGAGAAAAGAGAGGAGAAGAAGAGATTGAAGTGGTGAGTGACTATATCTGGTATGAAGTAAGAACCAATTACTACTACTTCTACTATATTCTGTCAAGTTTATTTTAAGCTTTAAGAGAGAACAAACAAAACAGAAAAGTGGAGAATGAGAAAAGAAGAGTCTTTTAAAAAAATAAATATTTAAGGACTTGGAGAATATTTCTTGGAAGGAAGAAATTATTCTTCAATTTTAATACTGGTCCCTATGTTAGAATCCAACATAATACTAAAGGCAAAGCTCGCCTATGCTATACTAGTTGGGAAGTGGATGGTACTGGGAAATCGCGTGCAAATACAAATTGATATTCAAGTTGGGTTATTCGTGGTTTCCACAATCAATTTAAAGCTATATCTAAATAAAATTACTAGAAAATCCGAATTTTTTGTAAGAAAATATTTTTTCATTAAGGAAATGCTAGTTAATCATGAGGTATAGGACACGATAAATTATGTGCACATATTGTAAAACAATCTCTGATATGGTTGGAGAGTCATGATAACTTCAATAATGCAGAACTTCTAGATTACCCCTCGACCATTTTACCAAGTAAAATATGTGAAACGTGGTCTAATTTTCTAATTTGCTTCAATTCCCTAGTTTATTATGTAATTAAGGACGATTAAGTTGTTGAACAACTTTTGACTAGTGATAACAGGTCCTAAATTGAAAATCTGAACTTTCTAATGGGGGTATAAGTAATTTAATTCAAATTCAAAGCCACAAATAAAATTGTCTTAGATAAAGCCGTTGGTGTTGGAAAACAGAAATTTAAAGTGAGGACTGAGGAGTAAAGGGAAGTTTTCTCCTCTTTAAAATTATTGACAAAAACACCCTTTTGCTTTTATTTTATATGAATTTGGTAAAGAATATGCTTATCAATTTTAAAGGGAGATGCTGATTAATTTTTCCTTTTAATTCAATTGTAAATGCATAGCCAAAAATTCCTTCCAACGTGTATTAAACAACACTAGTTAAGGCAAGTTAAAAATACGGGCCAAAAAAAAACTTATTTAAAATTAAAAAACATGTTAAGTTATTTTAGGTTTAGCATCCGAGACTAATAAAACAACCAAAGAAGAATATTTGGGTTATGGAGATTTACCCATATTTTACAAGTCCCCTAGATAAAGTTATCAAATCCGAAATATATAATCCTATCATTTATCACTTTTAAAATTCATAGATGGAGAGGCTTAAGGCCGGCTTAGGTTATTGGTGAGCTAGACCGTTGCTTTGTTTGAGCTTAACTTTTTTTGTAGTAAATAGCCAATTTTATGTTACAAACAATTGTGACAGTTATAATTGTTACTTAATATTTGTAACAATTATAAGTGTCAGATAAACTTAAAATTTTAAAATTAATAACCAATTTTAAGGGTATTTCATGTCAACTTACAAGTTTAGAACCCAAACTCAAAAATTAGGCGACTTTTGGCCGAATAGCATAATCCAGATTATCGCTTTAAATATATAAATTTGTCTCCCCCTAAACTAAAATTCTAGCTTTGTTCCTAGTTTGGTGACCTATAAAATAGTCTCTGAATTCTCCTAGGGCATCCTAAAATTGTAAGACGGTCATGGTGATGTTTAGTATCTCGCGATGCACTCATTTTTAATAAGAGTACAACGCTCTGTAAAAGAAACATCAACAAAAAATTAGCGTCAAACTCATTATCATTTAAATTTTATAAAAAAATTAGTGTTGAAATTGTGAAATAGCTTGAGAATGATCGTGTAATCAGATCCTCCCCTCAAATTTTATTTGTATTATCAAATTCATATAAAACAAAAATATTTAACCGCTAAATCCATCATATTAGTAACTCCTGTGAAATCTGATATATCTCTATAGTAATTTCGGATTTTATGCCTAGTAAACTAGATTTAATTACTGCAGTATTTTTTATTTTATTTTGGGTCACGGATGGTATATGGGGTCTTCACATTCTTTAATTTGTCTAGAAGGTTTACCTTTAAAAATTATTTGGTACGTTTTTAATTTAAAAATGTTTGTTGATTGGTTGACAGGGAATGTTGTCAGACAAGATTTTCATTAATGTATTATTATTGCACTTACTTTTGATTTAGATTTGTACACTGTTTGCAAGAAAAGTACAATGGTAACCCCATGCTGCCATTACACATGCATGAAAGTTTTTCTTTCATATGGTATGTTATTCTCAATCTCAACAACTAATTCTCGTACAAGTTATTCATATTTGATATTTCACATGTTTTCCCTACGCCCTCCCTCCCCTGTGTAGACACTTGACTCTCGAGTCTTGTGGTTTTGTTTTGATAAATCACGCAGGATGCATGAACTAGTACATGCAATTTCAGTGTGTTTTTTTTTAAGTATGCCTATGATCAACAAGAGGATTCTCCAGCTTGAAATTTAATACCAGATTACAAATAAATTAAAATTAATAAAAATCACTTAAATCGCAATTATTTTAGTAGGCAAGATTGTTATTATTGGTCATGAATCGCATGATCATCTTTTTGATTGTGATGAACTTTTATCCTATGCTTGTTGTTCAGGGTGATCCGTAATAGTACCGCTTCCAATCGACCCACCATTGTTGTTCAGACACCAGTTGCATAGTCATAAATTTTGCTTTTGGATAATTTAAATAAGTGTATTAACGTTAAGATAATATCGAGGACCATCAGGAATTGATGATCAAAGAGGACTAATTTTTTTATACAATGATGATCAGAAGGAAATTGAGAAAAGAATATAAATATTCTTGATCTTGAGTCTCCTATTTTATGATGGCCGAAATGATATGCGCCATTGGTTATAAAAAAAACAATTAAAATAAATTGTTAAAAGAGAAGTCTAGGGTCTAGATGCTTAGTCCAGGTACCAAACTCCCACCCGACCAATTGTTAGTTAGAGTAAAATCTGCATTTGGACAAAACCTGAAAAACTTTATGTCGAAGTATAAACAAACAAACACCGAGGCGGTCATATGTTAATAAAATCTGTGTATTTGGAAAAAACTCGGAAATTTTAGTACCAAAATATAAGTAACCTTTTTTAAAATCATATATCCTCTCAAAGGGAGTTGCATTTCACCGGAAAGTTGCCTGCTAGCACTCCATACTAAGAAATTTTGGTGAGAATGTACAAGTCTAGCTAGTATACCAGGAGTAACCATCCGCTATGAACATGGGAAGCACATATAACTTATTTGAATATAACCTAAGATGTGAATATCTTGACGAGGATAATGAGGATAAAAAAAAAATCAAAGAATATCGAGAATTAATATATTATTCTGTTATTATCATGTCATGCATGCATAATGTAGTTTAGGGTTTTATTAACTTTAATGTACTGTGTGTATTCCGTATATGGAAGATAGATTTGTTACATGAAAGAAGAATCTAATTAAGCTTTTCTTTCTTTTCTTTATTTCTTCCTTTTCTTTATTATCTCTCTTTAATTTCCTTCTTTTTTCTACTTTATTCCACTGTTATTGCTTGCCCTACTGCGAGAATGGGACCAACTCTCTATGTTTAATGGTGTATTTCGTGCTTTAAGAATCAGCTGTGTGGAGAAAAGAAAGAATAGTCCTAAAGAGAGAGAGCTGGTTAAAGGCAAAGCAGTTTATAAGATTTGTGCTTTGATCTTCCACTTTCAAAGTAGAAATCAAAAAACAAAAAAAAAAACATAACAAAATAACTACTAACACATGACCCCTCCTCTTCACATGGAAAAGGGTGCATTTGTATGAACTTGAATATTGAATGGTTATACAGAGATCATCAGATTAAGGTGGGGACTTTTGGGCCAAGTCTAGGAGAGCTAGCCTTTTGATGAGTCTTTGTCTTTGTTGCTTAAGGGTAGGTATACCCTTTTGAGAGGTCACCATCTTAATTGCATATATCTGCTGGTTCCCTTGTTGATGGTAGCTAGATTGAACGAATCTAACACTGTTTCCTGGTCTTGATTAATAGTAGTTATATGATTAAGAATAGTGTATCTAGCTACCAGACCAGTTCATGTGAAATTGTGAATGGTGGAGTCAAGGAGATATATGTATATATGGGGTACACAAAGGAAACTCCAAGGGTATGTGAATGCAAACTAAAAAAGACCCAGTAGCAAAGGCATAGAGTTTTGTTCAACAAACGGATTAGTGTTTTGACTCGGTTTCCCTCTAGTCTAAGGATATCTAGACTCTAAAGATCACAAATAGAGGTATAAAGTGTGTGTGGGTGGGGGAAGATAAAGAAGTAGATTTAATAAAGAAAAAAACCAAGCATTTAGCCTCACATCTCTTTGATGACTTTGGGCATACCCAAAGTGGCAAAGTGAGTTACTTTCGTAAGCTGGCTGACTGCCTTATAGGACAAGGAAGCATCTAAAGAAGTTGCTTCCATCTCTGATTTCAAATGCAAAGGCCGTTCATGAGAATCAAAGATAGCAGAAAAGAAAGATATGGATAGTGAGAGGAAGGTATATAAGGAAGTATTGCCATAAAGATTGTAAGAAGTAAATAGTATATTATTAATCATAAACTATTGAACAACAAATGAATGCACATCCCCCTAGTATATGTACGTATGATATGGCACTGACTTCTCATTCTTTAAAATCTATGTATCAATAAATATGATCTTCTTTATCTATCTATGTATTTCATTCTACATTCCATCTTTTTTTTCTTTTTGATCTCCACTTTGATATTTTCTTTCACGTTTTCTTTCTCTTGTTGAATGTTAAAGAGTCTTGGGTTTGGAAACAAAACCTTTTACCTTCACGCCATAGAACTAAGAACTTTTCTTTTTTCTTTTGAGATGGATATATCTCAAGAACTTCCTCATCTACAAACTTTCCTCATCTACAAACTTAGAAGTATTTATTTGTTTTAGTGGTAAGACAAAAACGCATATATGCAGGTAAAGAACTACATGGTTCTTTGGACTTTTCTTATTTATTGACAATGTCATGCACATGAGCGTGCAATTCAAACACACAATCACCTGGAAGATTCTTTTCTTTAAATCTCCGTAGTTGTTTTCTGTTTGTTGGGTGTTCTCTTTCTGTTTTTTTTTTCCCTTCGCCGGTGGCTTTATACGTTGGAGAGTTGTAAATTGTTTTTTTCTTAACATAATATTTTTTATGAGAAAAAAAAAAAATCAAGAAGACTCTGCCATTCTTCTAAACTTGTTGTTTTTTGAAAGACATTAAAAACAAAAACAAAAACAAAAAGATATTTCATAAAAAAAATTAGTACTAACGAATTCAAAAAATATAAATTGTTACAATAATAACTAGTCAGGGTTGGAGCTAAGTTTTAAATCATCGATGTGCAAGTTACAGTTACTAACGAACCCAATTTTGAGGGGTGCAAAATGGGTAAAAATAGTTAAAACTAGCAGGCTTGGAAACCAGTTAGACTGGGTTTACAATTGCACAAGCCCTTATAACTAGTCCGACTGATTTTCCATATTTTAGGGGAACCGAAATATCTCAACATCTAACATCCAAATCTCCTGCATCTATCAATAGAAAAAACAGAAAATGGGTCAAATGCACATAAACCTCTAAAAACAGGTTATAATGGAAGAGTAAACTTTCGTCTAGGTTGAATGGACACGAAATAATTATATTTGAAACTACCCTTAAACCATATTAGATTTTTTTTTCTTTCTCTTCCAAATAACATCTTTCCCTTTCTCCATTGTCGACAGAAAAAACTCACATACTATTTCTCTCACCAACCTTTCTCCACCATCTATAGAAAAATCCATCAGTACTATATTTCTCCATCATCGACATTGTCTTTCTCCACCGCACCACCACAAACACCTTTTCATAATTGTAACTATCACCACCACCATCACTGACTCCACCACCATTGATAATAAAAATCACTCTAGTACTCTAACTTCAGTAAGATTTGTCAACTTCATAAAAGTTAGGGTTTCGTCTTCCATCAATTTCACAAGATGAGCACTGGTGAATTTCCTAATTAACCCTAATTTTCTTTTTGATTTTATTTTCTGAACTCATCAATTTCACATGTATTGACCTAAACTAGTTGAATTCACCCTAGTCTAGACCTTGATATATATGTGAACATCATGTATTGATATAAAATGTTGTTTGATTGTGATTAAAAAGTGATCATGAGATGGATAAAATTTAGCCTATTTTTTTCTTGCATAAGAGTTGTTCTGAATTTAAACATGGATGAAACTGATATCATGAAGTACTGGGGTTTAGCTGGTTATGCTTAGATTAAATAGAAATTTGACTATGAACTTGTTGATTTGTTGTAATTCATAAAGATATCACATTATTCTTGCAAAACCCTTATCTGAAAGGGGTTAATTAGCTAATTAGGTTGAAAAGGGACATACATGAAGTAGATTTAGTGTATATGCCATCTTCTGAGAATAATTACTAGCAAAAAATGGCAGTAAATTTTTAAAATACAAGATGTTTCAGTTTTTATTGTTGATGTTTGTCTAAAACAGGACGAATATGGTTTTATTTTGTTTCAAATTCAATTGAATTTGGTTTCATCTAGGTTTAAACTAGGATGAAACCAGTTTCATCTTGTTGCAGATTCAGTTGAACTTGGTTTCATCTCGTTTAAACTAGGATGAAACCGGTTTCATCATGTTTTAGACTTAGTCGAACTTGGTTTTATCCAGGTTTACAAATGGTCATTATGAATTAACTCCAAAATAAATTTTTGTAGGAAGTAAAAGGTGGATAAGTACTGAATCAAGAATGAAGAATCGGCATGATGTGTATACCGGTGGTGAATTAAGAAAAAATATTATACATGCATGATTTGAATGTGGCCCCTGAAAGGAATGAAGTAGATTCGAAGGAAAAGGAAAACAAGAAAAACTTTTCAATCAAATATAAAATCAATAGTCGAGTTAATGGAATGGAACTACCGAAAATAGAATTTTTGAATGTAATTAGTGTGGTTAAAGAAGGAAAACGAGGCAAGCAGAATGTAGCAAGGCACCTAAATCCTTAGAGTACAAAAACTCTATTGATGTAGTTCGTTTACGTTTTTGTTTGTAAACTTTTATCTTTCAATACATTTATGAAAAGTAAATTATGAATATGCAGGATGAAACTAGATACATCCTGAAAAAAAAAAAATTTTTCGGCAGAATACGAAGGATGAAACCAATAACATCCTGATGAAATTATGTATTTTTATCAGAATATGCAGGATGAAACTAGTTCTATCTTGAACAAAACTTGTTTTTTAGCTAAGGCGATGAAGATTTGTTACTTTTCTTTACTGATCAATAATTTGTTTTGTAACTTTTTTTCTCGTTTCTCTACGGGTGATAAGTAGTAACTAATAAGGTCCTTGACCCTACAAAGACAATCCGGGACACTAATAAGTAACTAAAAGAATTTTTGAAAGTACCAAGGTGCTTCCATGCAAGAGTAGCACATCTAAAGAGATCAAAGGGAAAACTGCTCTACTAAACTGTGACTAATTTTTTTCAGCCACATGTTCTTATATTCGAAAATGTAATACTATAAATTTATCTAGCCTGCAAAGCATCAACGAGGAATTAATCTATGTTCGACGTTGTATTTGCAGGTTCTGTACAACATTATAACACTTTTGTACCTATGAAAAAAACTAACAAACACTGATTTAATTACTTTGTTAAAGATTTAATAATAATCATTTGAACTTTAACGTGCCCAACTAAGAGACGTGTGAAAGAAATTCGGACAATTTACATTGTGAGTTTGTGATGGTGGTGTCAACTATTAATGATACTTATCATTTTTCACAGTAACCACAACAACTTGAGGCTCATCTATTTAAATACGAAAGTTAATCAGTTTTGCTTTAGTAAAATAAATAAAAGGATATTTTAGTCATGTTTAAAAGATCAATTATAATAATTGGGTGAAATATCCTATTAAGGATATTAAAAAAATATCTAAAAGATATTTGATTATTTAAAAAGTAGTTTATTTTATTTGTTTTCTAAATCCAAAGTTATTTTTCTAAGGATTATTAAACTAATTAATTGTAAAAGTGATACACATCGTTATCGGTCATTCATGTACAATTATGAGCTTTGTCATTGACACGGATGTACGCAATAAAAATCCATATTTGGGAAGATTGTAATTCTTGTCACTAATTAAGTTTGGAGTCTTGGGATTTTATCGCATCTTTATCTGACAAAAGATATAAAACCAAAATCTTCCTTATGGCATGATACATGTACCGTAATGTAAAATCTCTTTGGGACTAAAATATCTACATCATATATCACCCATGATATATTGTTATTACCCAAACAGTACTGCTACATGATCGAACAGTCGTCTTGCGACCTAAATTATAAGTCCACATGAACTAAATATCGTGACCACAAGCTTGTCACATGATCCAAAATATATATCGTATAACACACTAATCGTCATATAATCCAAAATCTACTAAGTGACTCCAAAATTATTCTAATCATCATAATCTACTTCGTGATCCAAATTTATTGGATGGCAAAAGGAAGTCTTTATATGTAATAACTAGGGAGTTAAAATGTAATTTATCACAGACATAATAAGACTTAAAAAAAAAAATTAATTTCATCATAATTCGATCAAATTGTAAACCAATTAATCGTTCTTTTCTGAAATTGAGTTGATACTCAGACATTTATACTAACCAATTGTAATTATGCTCTGTAAATTTGATTAAATTTTTTTTAATTGGTCTTCAATTGGTTCGAATTAAAAAACTCGAAAAAATGTGGTGTAATCACATTTTTTTCGATTTCATCCAACTCGATCGAATTGAATCATTTATTTTTGAAATTAATCATCTAATCAGACATTTTCATACCCAAATTATTGTTTAAATCCATCAAATCGATCTAATCAGATCGATGTCATCTTCAATTATCTCAGATTAAAATGAGAAACAACATCAGTCAATAGCATTTATAATTGTTACTGCCTGATGAACTAAATATTCAATCAAAACAAAAGGAGGACGCTTATATGCATTGCTAGTATTTATTAAAACTGTTACAAAATATTAAAACATGATAAATTAAATTTGTTCGATTGAGTTTGAAATTTTGGTCGGTCCTTCCACCGCGCACGGTAATAGTTTATCTAGTATCAGAAAAATCTACTTCATTGGCCAAAAACTTACCTCATGAAACAAAGATTGTCCCACGATTTATAAAGAGTCTATGCCACCGAAAATTTACTTTAGAGCCCAAAATATTTTACATGGTCCAACTTTATTCTTTCTTTTGATTTGGAATTTGCCTTTCAACCCGAAATTTAGCAAATGAAAATAAATCTACCTTGTGATTCGAAATTGGAACCATAAACCTTAATATGTCTTGGTATCAAGAATTTGAAGGGCATAAACGATATCAAGATAATTGAAAAAGGACTACCGCTTCCATTGGAGAATCATTTTTTGCCTTAAAGACGATTCCAAACTTTATACCACTGTTTAGACTCTATTTTAAATTTAAAATATACCATGCCTAGTGTAAATGGAGAGGGTATTAAAAAATTATTATAGAATTTAAGAATCTTTTTATCTTTTTCTTTTTTAATTAATATATCGAACCGTAAAACGACTGCTTATATACCTTAAAAACATAGATATACTACTAAGATATTGGTAATTGATGTTTTCATACACCGGCTTGTGCATGTAATCTTAAGATATATGGATTTTCGGTTTAATATTAATTGATAATAAATGGAGTAGTTTTTTATATGAACCTTTATTTGGATACCCTTATAAATTGAGGATACTATGTAAAATAAAATAGAGCTATTTTAAA
This sequence comes from Papaver californicum, assembly GCA_023531435.1. Classification (NCBI taxonomy): domain Eukaryota; kingdom Viridiplantae; phylum Streptophyta; class Magnoliopsida; order Ranunculales; family Papaveraceae; genus Papaver; species Papaver californicum. Next base: position 7,310,719 of record JAJJMC010031210.1, on the reverse strand, counting down.
GTATTTTTAAAAAACCTTTAACTATGATATTTTCATAATTTTTAATTTAGCCTGGATTAATTAGTAGTTAATTAGTTATCTTAATTAAAACTCAATATTATTATTATAGTTAGTGTGATATGTTATTATAGAGAAATGGGTAGAAGAGGAGGAGAAGAAGATGTTTTTAGAAAAAGTGAGGTTTGGGAAGAGTTTATAGAAATGAGTGAATCTAGTCAGGAGTTTGAGGTTGGGAAACCTTCATCTCAACAAGGAGAAGGGGGTTACGTTGCATTTGATAATGATCCTCAAATTACAAGATTTTATAGATAATCAAAATTTTATCTATGAGAAAACACAAAATCATGAGCACGAAGGTTCAAGTGAAGAACCAACCAATGGAAATGAAGAATGTGGAGATTCAAATGCTCCAAACACTCAAATATAGGTCAAAATTAGTTAGAAATTGATTTTTAATGTTCAAATCGCCATGAATGTGCAGTAGAAAAGCTCGTTGTCTGTATGGTGTTCAAACATTACACAATGCCAACAACAAGTATTCCCTCAAATAATATGTGGTCGGATATTTTGTCATACCGACTTACCCAAAAAACATATCATAGTTTTTGGGGAAGACAAGCATGCCAGTCGGCGCAGTCGACTAGATCTTTACTATGTCGACTAAGTCCACTAGTATGTCCCAAAAGGGTTATTCTTGGATTCACAGTCGGCATAATAAGATCGAAAAATATCTATGCTGACTGGCTTTAAAAAATGTCCAGTATTTTTGTTACCTTAGTCGGCATTGAAGATGTCTATATATACAATGCCGATTAATACCTTTTAAAAATATAAGTCATCTGAATATTTATCAGTCGGCATTGTTGTTTAGTTATCGAGCATGCCGATTGAGTAGAAAAAATAGTGAAGTCACTTACGTTATAAGACTGCATTGAATGTAACTCTTTCTACAATGCCAACTGAGTCCTTGGATATATTTTTTATCTTAAAATGTTCTATGTCGGTATTGATTTAAGTTATCGAGCATGCCCACATTGAATCATCTTACTTTATCTCTAGTTATTTCTTTCTTGTTTATTGTTGTTAGATCGTACTTGGGACCGATGCGGATACTAAACCTTTGCGAGAGTTGGGTCCAGATACTTCAGAGTACTATGCGAATGATTTGGTAAGTTACGAAATGATTCCGAAAGTATGTATGGGCATTTGTTACGAGACATATAACTTGTTATGTTTACGTGTAATGTAGGAGTTCAAAGGTAAAGATGATGCAATAAAGTGGGCTATAGATACGGCTCTCAAGAATAAGTGTGCTCTAGTCAGAAACAATCAGGGCAGATTGACTCGGTTTGAGATGGCTTGTGAGAGAGGTGGGAAGTACGCTATAACACCATCACATTCCAATCCCAAATCCCAAACAGGTATCGATTGATGTCTGCAGACGCGGACCGCATCCTTGTGATCCCACAAAAAAAAAAACAAAAAAAAAGACGATCTTAAATCCTTAAAAGAAAACATAAGATGGGTAATCTTATATATGTTGAACATATCATATGAGCTCACGAGTCTTTGTAACTGAATAAGAAATCTTTCTCCTCGCGTTCACCCCATATTTTACCTTTAGGGTGAGGAGGTAGCATATCGTCAGGATGAGGGGATATGAGTCTTTTATCTTTCGTTTCTTCTTCTTCGACTCCCACCTCAACGTGTTTTCCCTTCCTTTCCTTTTTGGAGACGGAACTGCATCAGGTACATCCTCCTCATCATCAATCGCTTTCTCTTTCCCTTTCCCTTATGGAGATAGAACTAAATCAGGTACATCATCCTCATCATCATCTTGAGTCCCAGGAAACTCTGCTTCAGTGGGTTCCTGGATTATTAATTTACTCCGGTCCCTTGGCAAATGCTCAGTGCCTCTCTTGTCAGCACTCAAACGTTTACGTCCCTTACGAGGAGGAACGGACTCAGGAAAGGTAAGAGGATTTCTCCCTGTTAAAGTGCCAACTTCCTTGGTAATCTTCTTAGATGTTTTCTTAGGAGGTTCCTTTCCTCCAGATGTATTACCTCTTGATATAACAATCCATCAAACAAAAACTAAATAAGCATTTTATAACACAAGTTCGCTTTGAATTAACCTCAGTCGGCATGAGATAAACCTCATTCGGCATTTCCATTTTACACATCGAGCATGCCTACAGAGAGAAAATTACACTAACACTATCAGTCGGCATAGATTAACAAGCCTACAAACTAAACCGACTGAATGGTTTTTTCAAACAGAGTTTTCTAAGAGTTCAGTCGGCATTGTCATAAAAAAGAAAACAATACCGGCATAAGACTTTAGCAGATTTCTATATTTATTCCTATGTCAGTCGGCATAGAATATCAAACTAAACCGACTAATTATATTTTTTACATAGAGTTTTCAAATGGTTCAGTCGGCATTTTCGTAAACAAAATTAAACAATACCGACAGAAGCCATGCAAAAATTCTGAAGAGTATTCCTATGTCTGTTGGTATGGTATTCAAACTAAAAATTCAAGAAATCAATACCAACATTGGACATTCAACAATTTTTGGAAATATAATTGTACTGTCGGTATGGTATTCAAACTACAAATACAACAAATCAATACCGACAGTCTCAGTCGGTATGACATTCAACTTAAATCAATGCCGGCTGACACCCTGAAACTACAATTGAACATCGAATTTTTCAATTCTAACCTATTTTAACTATTTCAAATCAATGAAAGCACTAAATAAAAGATAGGGAACCACTTACCTTCTCATTGAAGTCATTTGAGCAAGAGTTTGACTCTCCTTTTCTTCTTCTTTTTCTTCCAATTGAGTGGCAATGGAGGATAGTTTATCTTGATGTAATTGTTTCGCTTTTCGTTGAGCCACCGCAGCAATTCCAGGATTAGGTCTAGCCCCCCTAGCACATTGTTTCGATCTAGCCATTTGCTATTTATAGATGTAATTGATCGACAATTGATTTTTGAATTCAACGATTAATCGACAATGAAATGAAACGGTTAGGAGAAGTTATGGAGATTTTAATGGGAAAGAGAAAGAGGAGAAGAACGTGGAGAATGTGGAGAGAATAAAGGGAAAATAATAAAAACGTTTTGATTTTATCTAAAATTACGGGATACTTGATTAGGGATATTATTAAGGATTAGAGATAAAGGATATCATGATAATATCACCACTACTAAAATTCTGAAGAAAAAAAATACTTAATATAATTTTTAGATTGGAACAAATAAAAATATTTTCTAATTTATAAAAGTATCTCCAATTAAACGTTTTTTTATATTATATTGTATATGAAGGCCAGAGCTTTAGGCAATTTGGGACTATTAATCCCAACAGTTATGCATAAGTGCACCATTCTAACGACTGTTATTTTGGGTATGCACAATGGTGTGTAAGAGTTTCTAGAATCACACTTTCAAATTCAATGGTGTCAAAAGTGTTCCAGGAGTGCGGCGTTCTCGTTTAGTCACCCTTGGAAGAAGGATAGTATGACTTTTCTCCAGTCCAGATAAGGGCAATTTAGGAAATGGAAATTTCTTTTGGAACTTTTTTACGTGGTAATTGTCTTTGTGATCCGGTGATCAGGGCCCAATGCAGTGTTCTTCATCTCTGCAAAACCAATTACTAGGGTTTGATTGACCCTTGATGAGGTTCAGACTTGGCAGGATACTCTTTTTCAAGTTTCGAAACCTTGCTTAATTGGTCTTAAAAGCAACAACAAAAGCAAAAGAAAACCTTGATAAGTTTTTGAAGGCCTTCATGCAGATGCAGCAGATCTCAAGTCGGCATATCATACATTATTTATATAATATAAGCATACAAATGCAGTATTAGGATTGCATCTACATTCGGGGGCCATAGGTTATCAAATCCAACACGAGGACTATCAATCTAGTGGATCCTGTGATAAAAATTATTTTGTCCTTTTGTAATATGGGTTCCCTTGTTATATACGGATTTGGAAACTCCGTCGGATATGATAACCTCTTTATATAAGGACTAGGTGTATAACATCAACATTAAATGATTTTTTTTAGAAGAAAAAAAAAAAACATCAACATTAACGAATGTTATAACACTCCTACAAATTAACCTATTTACGCTTACTCTTATCACCATATCTTAATACTATCGTGATTTATAGTTAAATCAAGAAAACGTCCAACAGGTTGATGTAAAAAATATCAAACCGTTAGATTTTAAAATTCAAAAGAGATCCGATGATTGAGATTTAAAACGATAAACGATGATTCAAGATTTCATTCAAATAACTCTTTAAAGGTAATCTGTAAACCATATTTTAGGCTTTATTTTTTGCCTTGAATATTAAATGTCGAACATCCAGAAAAACAAGTCCTAGGAAGCAGTTAGCAGCTGTCTTTACCTCCCTCAGCCACTCAACACTAGCATCGGAAATGAGTGCTGCGATGGAAGCTTACATGTACAATTCAAATACGATTACGGATGTATACAATCATCCAAACCGATCTTGTGTTAGATTTCAGGTAACAGTCCAAATACTATTTGAATCCTGTGAGACGCTAACTTTCTGCAAGTTCTTGTGAACCAAAAGGTCAGCTCTTTAGAGCTGCTCCACCTAAGTGAGCTCCGAGAGCAGAGGCTTGTCTGACCATATTATTGAAATCATACCCTATTCTGATATGGTTTCATTGATTGACCAACTAGCCTCCTGTTTGCAGATAGAGTAAGTGGAATTCCAAGTCACAAACACATGTCAATGTCCCTTTGCTTATATCATAGGGCGCACTCGATTGCTTCACCACTCCATATCCCACTCACTGCACTTACTTTACTCAACCAAATATATTTGCTCCCAACCCTCAAATTATTACATATTATGAGATTAACCCTACCATCATCTATATATACAAGTAAATAAACACCAACGATCCATATAGGAAGATGATAGTAATGTACATCATATTGACGATAGCCCATACCATAATGACGCTTTTTGTATTATGGTATCCGAATATCGACATTCAGTATGCATTTTTCGTGCAAAAAAAATATACATGTGCTATTTCCCTCTTCTTTCACAACCTTACTTATCATTCAATCCTATTTTAAAACATAACTATCCGTACTTTCACAACATGTGGATTTGGATTAGTGAGTAAAACGGTGAAAGAAGGGAAAAATATCATTTCCGAAAAATATATATCAGACTTTTAATTTTAGCAGTTCCTTGATTTAAAAATAATTAAATTAACTAAAATGATTATAGTCATTGTTTAGAAAATCAAACAGAATAAAAAAGGTTTTATCAAATTCTAGCCGCTTCTTCCACTAAATGAGTGATAATCCATATTAAAGTACTCTTTTGTATTTTTGTTAGCTAAAATCTTAATCGCAAAAAGAGAGATATTCGTGTTTGGTCAACGAAGATTTTGCTTTATCACGATTGCATTGAATGTTGTTGTTTTTTTTATGGGAAAGCAACTTATCATAGTCAAAGAAATCACGAATTAGGGGCACTAAGAGTGATAGATGAGTAAGGAATGTGGAGTTTATATCGACGTGTAAATATGATTAGTTGTAGTCGTATCTTACTACTACTTATTAGGGAATTTTGACCATAACAAAGATTGCTTATGATGGAGCATTTTTCTTCGTCTAATCATTTTACATACTTATCTAACTTCAAAGTTCAATGTTTTCCACGTACGTTTAACCACTAACAAACATCATGACATCACCAATATCTCAACTAACAAACATGAGTTGGACCTTTGATTAAGTAACATCTCATTTTTGATTGTCCTTCTTTTTTAATTCAAGGAGGTCTAATTAAGGTTGTTGTCCGACTGAACCAATATGAAACCCAAACAAAGCCATCTGCAGATATTGTAAGGCTATTTTGGTAAAAGATAAAAATTCTTTAAGAGTTTAATAAATATTTTTATTTTATCTAAAAAATAATATTATAAGGCTAAGTTTAGGATTTTTTATTTTTTTTAAAAGCACTTTAAAAATATGTATTAAATAAGTTTTTTTTTTCTGTAAAGTATCTCTAAAATTTCTCGATTTTTAAAAATTGGAGATAAAGAGATTTTAAAAGCTCCGAAAGCAATTTTATATCTATTTTTTTTATCTTTAATTTATTTTATAAATGATAAAAATTACTTTTAAATCTATATATTATCAATAATAAACTTACTAGTCATGGTTGGAAGAACGAGATTCCCAAGTTTAGTGTTTGTCGTTGTACCAATGTCAGAAAAGGAGTATTTGTGCCTCTGTGTAGGGGCGATGATATGAAATCTAATCCGCAGATTTGTTTTAGACCACCTGTTTATCTTGCGGGTGGATGTTTGATCTTATATAAATGGACGACATACAAATGTAATATATGGGATCCAACGGATTTTAGATTGGATGTGGGTGATGCCTTAAAAATCCATCTGACATTCACGACTCTTACATTAATTTATATATGAAATTTTTGTAAAAAATGAGGCTAGTATAGTTTTTATATATATCCACAATATATTCATCTTATCTTTACAGCGTTACTTATATCCAACTTTTACGGCTAGAACTTGAGAGGCAGAGAGAAAAGAAGTAATAACAAGTATATTGCACTTTGTAATAATGATTTTTTGTGTTATTATTGTAGTTTTGAATTTTGGAATTTGTGGATTTAGTGTTTTGTTGTTGATAGGGTTAAGTGTTTTTCTGTTACTACATGAGCTTATGATCCCTATTTTTTTTGTATGGGACTTTGTATTATGATGTTGTTACGTAGGTTTTGCAATATTTTTAGACATGATAAATCTTATATATTGTTAAGTCGGTGCTTGTTACAAGGACTTATTTTTTGGGGTGTTATTTATGGCATATATATATTGTTGTGTAGGTTTTATAGGAATTTAAGTCATTTTTATTAGTTTTGTCTCTCTATTTAAAATATTATTATATAAAAGAAATTCATTGGATCATCCGCATTCAATCCATTTATCTACGCATCCATCGGATGAAAATCGGTTGAATGCTGGATTGGATGTGGATGTTGTTAAATTCCATGGGCCTAATTAACCTCAAAAACCGGCTTACAAGGTTAGGGTTGTCCAAGACATATACACTACACAAACCCAAGGAATCCAGGCGATGTGAAACTATACTTAACAGATGTCAAACATAAAATTCGCCATGTACTAAATTGGATGCGGATAAGGCTAAAAACGATCCAATCCGGACCATGCTCATCCCTAATCTAAGTTAGTAAGTTACCAGATTTTTGTGACCATTCAAGTCCACTAAACTTGTGTGGCCCAAAGGATTCATGCCCCCCCAAGCCCGTTAACAAGGTTGTCCATGCGTATCATCAAATTAAGGCCAAACTCCGTAGATATACTTTGAAGCGGGAGAGTAGATTATCATAATTGCGCACAATTAACCAAACGGTCCTAACCAACTGAAGATAATAGTAATTAGTTGCTAAGGACAACGGATAGCATTACAATTGAGTGCACAAAAGTGTGCCAACGCAATTATGAGCGTCAATAAATATTTGTTCTACGCTTAATCGAACCAATGTGTATTATGCAGTCTTGCTAGTTCGCCCTAACTAAATCGGAGCAGTCGGACTTTTTATGCAGCCACTAACAATCTTTTTTTCTTTTGGTATTTTTTACAAGTTCAGAATCCAACCAATTCGTATATCGAACTAGTAAGCCAAGTCTTCTGGATTCAATTAATCTACGAAAAATGCACACCCTGACTCATATAACATTGATGAAGACATAAGATTGCAACCACTAAAAACCATTATAGAGGTTAGATGGTTACAGCCAAAGGTTGATATGCATAGATTGATAATTAGCAAGATGGTTAATATATATTGTGGTTGATAAACATGATAATAAGTAGGGTTATATATGGTTTCAGTTAAACCATTAAACCGAACTGAACCGCACCGATAAAGATAAAACCAAAACCAAACTGAACCATTAATGTAATGGTGTATGATAATTCTAAAAATGCATAAACCGGTCTTAGTGGTTTCGGTTCTGGTATAGAGTAAAACCGAACCGTGAAATTGTTGGCAAAACCGATCATTTGTAGATATTGATTTAGAATCCACAATATTTAGATACCATTAGATTTTGATGAAACCTAATTAATGTCACCCCCTTCTCTACATTCGTCATTAGCCCCTCTTCGTTTTTCCTTCCCCATTTTTAAATTCAGAGCCTTCAGAGTTCATACCACCACCGCCAACTTCATATCAAGTTCATCAGAATCATCACCACTTTTTTCTTCTCCACCACCACCGTGACATAATCTCAAACTACAACAACTTCTAACTTTGATTTCAATCTCTTTTAAAAGTGTAATTTCTCAAATCTCTATATAATAAATTGAATTTCTCAATCTATTTGTTCGAAGTTTTTGAATACAATTTAAGTAACTTCTAACTTTGAATTTCAACTTTGATTTCAAAAAACCTAGAGGAATTTGAAACTTTGTTAGATTGTGGTCTTCAAAAATGTTTTTATTGTTACTCTTGATAATGTTAGCGCTAAAATGTAGCTATCAAGTATCTTAAAGAATGAGTGCTGAAAAATAGTTCAAAATTAGTTCCAGGTTTCTTACAAGTTCGTTGTGCTGCTTATGTTCTTGCCCTTGTTTTGAAGGATGGAATAGAAGAGTATCACATGTCGATTTAGAGAAGGTAGTGGTCAAGTATTGTATGAGTTCTCTTGCCAGATTGTACAAGTTTATGGAATTTGTTGTTTTTGAAAAGATTGAGTGTAAGAAGGGTTTAGTCTTATATGTAGACACTAGGTGGAATTCCACTTTCATGATGTTAGACGCAACTGAGAAGTATGAACCAATTTTCAAGAGGTTAGAATATGATGATAAGGCATTCAAAAAAAAGTTTTGTTTAAGTGAAAGCCGCATTCCTCTTGTTACTTCTGCTTCTTCTTCTACTTCTGTGATAATACCCTTGAAGAGTATGTTGACTGGGATGTGTATTTGGAAGAACCCTTTGGTTTAGGTTCTGATAAGGAAGCGGCTGCTTTATGTTCTGATGAGGAAGTTTAAGCTACTAAAAAGAAAGGCAAGAAACGCAAGACAAACACAACTTCTGATAAGGCCCCAACACCACCTCCTTTTCACGCTCTGTACAGTGAAGATTGGTCGTATGCGAGGTCTTTTAGTGAAGTTATTAAAGGTATTTTATGATTTTATTGTCAAGTTCTCTGCATCTACACATGTTACTGCACATGAATTCTTATTTAATATTAGTGTTATTCATCTAATATTGAACACATGTGTAGAATGGGTCATAAAATGCAAAAAAAATATAATGAATATTGGGGAGATTGTGAAAAGATGAATCATCTCATGTTCATTGTTGTACTGCTTGATCCACAAGAAAAACAACCAGGATTAGGTTTTCTTCTTGATAAGTTAGGTCTCACTGGTAGTTTTTTAAGATCAGAGTTAATGGTACTTTTAATGCTCTTTACAAAGAGTACATCACTGTCCATTCCGGTGCATAAAATGTATCCAGTGTAACAAATGGTAGTGGTGGTACTAGTTACAGTCAATCTAATGGAAGAGATGATGAAGATTCCGCTCTAGCTACCCTTCTCGCAGAGAGAGCAAGAGCAGATGAGGAGGGTATTACTGTTGAGGGGAAATCTGAGGTGGAGTCGTATTTGAAAGAAAAACGAGAACTGAGAAATAATCAGTTTGGTATATTATGTTGGTGGAAGACCAATTCTATTATATATCCTACTTTGGCACTAATGGCGAGAGATATATTGGCTATACACATCTCTTCAGTGGCATCTGAATCAGCTTTTAGTATCGGAAGACGTTTTCTCGATCCATATCGAAGTTCTTTACTTCCTATGACAGTTGAGGTATTGATTTTTGCTCAGAATTGGTTGGGGATTTGATCTGGATCCTTCTTGCTTGGTACCGGATGATGAAGTTAACTCGGATATTTATACCATTTACATTAGATTATTATTTTTTACTTATAAATGACTAGTATTTAAGCTTCCAAGTATACAAGATGATGTAACATGAGCCATCACAGAAGCAATGCACTAATTTGATTGAGTGAGTGAAGAAAGGAATGAACTGTCACTTCTTTGGTTTCTTTTTGGAGTCTCACAGAAGATACTGAAACAACTTTGTTTCAGTGTGTGTGTGTTTTATGGATCAATGAATGGAGTAGTCTGTGAGTTTTTATTGGTACTAGTGTCATGTTGCTATGCTAAATACTCCCTCCGGTTGCGTTTGATCACAGGCTTCCCTCTCTGAGCACCCTTTGGATGTTAAGTTCACTACTAGCCCAGACTCACTAGTGTTTTCCCTCTTATTTTTAATTGGTTGTCAATTATTTTTGTAGATTTCTTGGCCATTCTTGTTAAGTCCATGTTCATACATGTAGAGGAGGAAGATTAATGCAGAATAGGTAAGCAAATTCTTACTCAATTCTATTGTTCAGTGCTCAATGAATTTATAAATTTATAGTTCATGTAGACCGTATAATATATTTGACTTGGTCAGACTACAAAGGTGAGTTCAAGTGTTTTATTTAAGTTGTTTTATTGTGTAATTTTTTTGATGTAGGTGCTACGGAGGCAGTACAGTCTAGCAAAGCTTTTCTCAATGACTTGTATGATCCTGGAATGGTGTTTGAAGCTGACAAGAGTTTTTATTTTTTGTGCCAGATAACTTACTCTTGTAAGTTGTAATTATTGTCAATGCTTCAAATGCATATTTTATCAGCATGGTATTTAAAGACTTGTAATAACAAACTTCCTTTAATATAATAGAAAGCAACTTCTAGTGTAATATGATTTTTTTTTTATAATTTTCACTATCAGTTACATGAAACTGACTTAATTGTCGGTTCTCAAAAAACCGGTATTTGAACCGAAACGAGATGGTTCAAGTTCAAAACCGAACTATTTATTAAATGGTGTGGGACGGTTTCTTAAATAGAAAAACCGAATCCCATGGTTCTTGTTCTGGTTTAGGGGAAAACTGAGCGGAACTATACCATGTACAACCCCAATAATAAGTGCAGAATTTCAATACGGGAAATAAATGATATAAGCATTTACGTGGTTCGACTATGCCTACTCCACGGTGGTATTGCGAATCAATTTGCACTATGATATAAAAGGTGTTACATACGAATTTGGTTCAGCCCTATCGACTTTGAGTAAAGGGAGAAGATTACATTATGCTTCTCATCTTTACCTTACATTCTCTCTCGTTCCTCCCAAATTGTCTCTCTTAATCTAGTAGTGGAGCTAGGTTTTTTATAGACTTGCGTATGGGGTTCACCTTCTCTTTAGTTGTCCTCCACTTTCTCATACTATTGTTACGTGTAGCTACTCTGTTTGTTGCATCCCATGCGAATCAAGGTGCTGGTATTACTTCTGTTGCGTGATCACCTCTTTGTTGATCCACTCAACTACTTCCACATACATTTTATCGGTTGCATTTAATGCTGGGTATGTAGTTGTCTCCTTGTCATGTCTCTTTAGTTTCATTGGAACCAAATTTGGTCGTTCACTGAAATCACCTTATAATCAGGAAAAACAACTAAGGTTTTGATCATGTGCAATACATGCCTACCATACTCTATGGAACACTTGTCTGAGATGATGTCACGTGTTATGCAGTTATTTTGTATGTATAGTTTCCCATTTTCTTTCGTATTCTACTAAGGGTAGGACAAGAAGAAAACTGCCATTACTGCTTCCACTTCTCATGTCATAATAACTTCTCTACCATTACTGCCTCTACTTCCCACATCGTAATAAGACCTCCTAATTTTCGAGTCAGTTACAATTAAGATTTTCCTCGACTATATAAGATCGGAATTCCTTAAAGACAAAGGTTTTTATTATTGTTCCTTAATATTCTTTCTTCTGCAATTTTTCTGACTTGAGAGAAACTGATGCATGTCATAAGTGAAACAAATTAATCACTATATTTTCAAATAATTAACTAGTAATATAGCGGCAATAAGGATCGTTCTCACAGAAAGTTGTGTAATTGATATGTTGTTTAGATTAACAAACAAAAATAATAAAAAGGGGGTTTGTGGATTTATTAACTAAAAATAACAATAAAAAGATAATAAGAAATAAAGGATGATTAAGGAGTTGTTCGCCATTACCAAACATTAACTTACTTGGTATACTCGTTTACCTCTCGTCGGAATCATTCATCACAAACCGTAGGATAACATGTACGTCTAGTTATCCTCAAAACTCCTTGTATTACCGGATAACAGGTACGCTTAGTCACCGAATTTTATTCGTCTGATCCGCCAAGAAGTACGCTCTCAAGTTTCCTCAATTTAGAAGTCCTAAAGAATCCAAGGCAGGCCCAAAACGCATCCCTTATTTCTCTTCCTACGCAGGCTCGAAACAGGCCCAACAGAAACCAAATCCAAGTTGGTTTCACCGTTTTGCTCACAAGTTCTTCATACGACCTCGAATGGACCTCATTTTATTTGTGTTGGCTTCGTATTTTCGTTTTCTACAAGATGATGAAAAGAAATCATGGATTTGAACGAGTTCCACTTAGATTTTGATCCTTCTTTGTTTGTAGTACTTCACTTCCTTGCTCATTATTACACTTTTTAGCTCATTTTTGGATGATTCACCTAATAAAAGACATAAAATAGAAAACAAGCATAATACATGGTAATATGCAAGAATTATAGTAAATATAAACATGGATTTGATACTAAGAATATGTAATTTATGCACTTAGAAAATTCCCCCACAATTACCTTTTACTAGTCCTCGAGCAAACTACCTACCTAAACTAACCTGACTCAATTATAGTAAATATAAACATGGATTTGATACTAAGAATATGTAATTTATGCACTTAGAAAATTCCCCCACAATTACCTTTTACTAGTCCTCGAGCAAACTACCTACCTAAACTAACCTGACTCACTTTCGGAGGAATCAAGGTTACACTTAGCATGTGTAACAAGCCTTTAAATCCCTAGGTGTCCCGAGCGGACGATTTATAGCATCGTGAGGGTTTACAGGTACAGCCACAAAACATACTCCAACTTCTTAATATTCCCAAGTCACAAGCATCCAAAGCACTATGAGGACATAAAATTTCTGCATACTAATAATAAGAAGTTAGAAATACCAAAGAACATTATTATCATGCTTAATTGCCGAGAAAGAGGGTGTAATGTGTTAAACCAATGTCATATGAAGGAATTTAGCCCCGATGGTAATAAGTAAGCATTTTACCTCAACTTTTGTCTCACCAAAAGGATAACAAATGATTGACACTCGTAAGACGATAGAATTGAAACTCATATGTGTGTAATCAGGAATAAAGAAAGAACACTTACACACGTTGAATGGTGACGCTTAAAAATTAAAAAATAAATGTGATGATCTCTAATAAAGGAGATCAAATCATATGCGAGGATGGGAATGCTCGCTCACCTTTTTATCTGATATACATTCAACACCATTCCCCACCGTCCGAAAAAAACAACTTCTTCTTTGGCTTCAACTTCAATTCTGATGATAACCCTCGAACTTCGTAGAAATTTAACAATTTGTGCTCCTTTTTTCTTCAATTACTTGTTGTTTTGAACTTCTTTACAGATTTATTCTTCTCTACGAATTTTATTATTTTATTTTATTATTATTTTTTGATTATTTTTTTGTTGTAGGAATTTTTTTTAACACTTGATTCTTTATAATTTTGATATTTTCTTGGTCGTATAAACTTTAAAAATTTACATCATTCTGCTTTTCTTTGTCTTTTAAACTGAATATGTAATTTAAGCACTTTTTTTGTTGCTTGTAAACCTTAAACGTCTTCAACTTTTTCATAAATTAGTATTGCTCCGCTTGTTAATAATGATGATATGTTTCTATGGTCACAGCTTTGAGAGAGTGGTGTGTCCTGCGTGATGTCATGGTGTGTCCTGTAATTTATACTACAAGATGAAGTTAGTTTGAAATTCTGATATCACCGTCATGATTGATAAAATTATCACTCAAGAGATCAAAAAGTGTTGAGGGGGTGTGAGCTTCAGTATCTCATCATTCTACCCGGAGTTAGCGCAAATGATACACTCTAAACGGAAAAAATATGTTAAAGGTTTGGTGCTTCACTCTTTTTTTCTATGGGTAGTCTCCACTAATGATTGATTAACTCTCTAATACTGCATTCCTTCTGCACCTAATTTGCTACCGACAAGGTTAATTTAATCAAACCCGAATGTCGTTCTCTAGGACTTATCAATCCAGTTATTTGGTAAGAACTCCATATGTAAACTTAGGAAAAAGTATACTACGTGACTTTAAAATCTCTATAAATTGGAGGTTCAAGCAAATATATACAAAAGTTCGAAAAAAAATACCTTCAAAAGTAAAAACTAAAAAAAAAAAAAATGTTGAATACTCCCCCACACTTAAACTTCAAATTTTCCCCAATGTTCAAATACCGAAATTTCTGAATTCTGACATAAGAACATATTAACCTCAAAAATTGTACAAATTGGTAAGAATTTTGGCTAAGAATCCTTTATGAAAGTTGTTCGCCTACGTCTTTTATATAATATGTCAAAAAGGTACATTTTTTCGATAAAAGATATGGCATTTTTCCCTCTGACTAAATGATATGCAATCTTCATACAAAATCTGAAAAATTATGGAACTCAACTTATCAGGCTAATCGCTCCAACCTAACATAATCCAAATTCAAATTTTATTTTTACAAAATAAAGGTATGTCTTTCCCCTTCAAAAAGTTGGGTCAACCACTCAAATCGGATTCCGAACGAAGTACGCAATCAGAATTTTTCTGACAAAAAAATAATTTCGTCAAGATTTTCTTCAGTATGGATTTAGGACTCTATCAAATTAAACATGAGAATGCAAATATGAAATGAAAAAAAATTAAAATAAAATAGATTAGGAATACAAAACCAATAGGTTGCATTCCCATTCAGTGCTTGGTTTAAAGTCGTCAGCCCAACTTTCTGGTACCCCGTATACCAACAATCTGAAAATTTGAGGGTTCATCCAAATAACGATCTGCAATGCTAATAAAAACTTCATGAAAATGTTAGCATAAGATATAAATGCTGAAGTTGTTACTTTATAGAGGTCACTCCCACACTTAGTCTTTTTACACTTGGAAGTGTAAAAAGAACATAAAAAAATGAACTTCCACGATTTCCTCTCGTTGAACCTGCATAGTGTTAGAATAAAACACATGTAATGGTGGATACTTAGCAGCAAAATAATCCATAAGAATTTTAGAAGCACATAAATCCAACCCTATGTAAGGTAAGGGAGGGTGATAATTACGTAAAGGTTTAGATGTAAAGTCAGATAAACCTTCGAATTGTAAACCTGATGAGTGATTTATTACTTCGTTAGCAAGATCTGTCAGTACTTTAATGTTATCAATCGGTTTGGTTTTATTCTCAATCAACAATTTTTCAGTATTCTCGTCATCAGAATATTCGTCAATCTCATAATCTTCAATATCCCAACGGCGTTGAAATTCCATTTGTATGACTATGTTAATTTTTGGAGAGTTTCTTCTGATGCTCCAGCTTCTTCCAGCTGATCGTATTGTTTATAGAGTTCTATGATGTTAATACGTTTTCCACCATTACCCACAATAAAGTCTCTAGACCATATATCTTTCTTTTAAATGAGTGAATGATCATAAATATGATCAATATGAGTAGGTATGGATACGATATCATAAGTTTTTAGTTCAAAACTCTCAGACATATGCACATTACTTGAAAACAAGTGATTAGATGTATAATTATCATTCCATCCTCGTGATTTTTCAACTACATACCCGTCGTAAGGTTGTCGGTATGTATGATATTAACCATAAGGTTCTGTTGGATATTGATCATAGCCAAAAGATTGATTTTGACTATACCCCTGGTAAACTAGTAGTTGTCATAAGATTGAGATTGAAAATCGTATTGATTATTGCTATTATATGATTGATCTTGTGCACCGTACATGTTATTTCTGCAAGGAAACATAATGACTCACAAGAAAAACAAAAAAATCTACATAAACCTAAAATATATAAAATAAAAACAAAAGTAATACTTACAACATGTTTTCAGAATTTACCTCTGCTTTTGATGAGAGTTGAACACCTTCAACTAGTTGTTAACACCACAAAAACCTAAAAAATATGAAAAACACTAAAGAAAAACGTGAAAATTATAAGCTATTAAACCAAGCTAAAAAACAAGTCAATTAGCAATTGCTCCCCGACAGCAGTGCCAAAATTTGACATGTGTCGTGAATGCAACAAATTAATCAATATATTTCTCACTAATGAACTAGTAATATAGCAGTAGTAATGATCGTTTCCACAGAGAAATGTATAATTGATGTGATTTAGATTAGCAAAAAAAAATAGTATAAAGGGGGTTTGTGGATCAATTAACTAAATATAACAATAAAAAGATAATAATAAAGAAAGGATGATTAAGGAGTCGTTCGTTCGTTCGTTGTTTCCAACTATTAACCCACTTAGTGTATTCGTTTACCTCTCATCAGAATCATTCATCACCAACCGTAGGATAACAGGTACGCGTAACTATCTCCAAAACCCCTTATATCACCGGATAACATTTACATTTAGTCACCAGATTCTATTCGTCTGAGCCGCGAAGAAGTACGCTCTCAAGGTGTAACTCAGTTGAACGGTTCAGGGTTTATGAATTTAGGTTGATCCCAGCAGTTAAACTTAATATGCTCGGTTCATTTACTAGTGTTGTCTTCACACATGATTGCTCCACGGAATCCCTCTGCAAGGTCTCACGTTTTCTACTTGTGTATTGTTGATGATGATTTTTTGACAAAGGAGAAAATTGTAATATTATCTTTGCTCAGTTGCAGAGACATAAAATAAATATAAATATTTTATCCCGGGAACAAAATTATGAATATGAGCTATTGTCTTACATTCCACAAAAGAATTAAGAATGCATATTCATCTTATGGGGTACGGTAATCATGTAGCTCTTTTATATGCGCCCGTAGAATTTCAGGGCTTTACCCGGCTAAACCCTCGTAATTTAATATGCATCCATGCAAAAAAATTGTATTGATCAGAATACGTTGATTATACAAAGTTGCGACCATTCAGAATAGAGGTGATGCCATATATGAATGAAAACACTAATTAGATGCATGCTATCTAATTGCAGAGTCGTATCAAACATTATCTCAAGTTGCAAACTTCCAGGCTGAATCTCTTGAACATGTTTTGTATGCACTGCATAAAATTTAAGCAGAAATGCTAACAGATTAAATCTCACAAGACTGAGAAACCCTAAATAAGCTATAGTCATGGTCATAACATTAGAAAATGCCAATGGCCTTGGCACCAGCAAGTGCCAGCCCTAGTAAGCCTTAGCCATGCTCCCCGCACGAACCTGTCAAGCCAATAAGCCAATGGATACCAACAAGCACTAGCAGAGGCGCTAACAAAAGTGCTAGCAGCAACGCAGTATCACTAGCACAACACTAGCATTAGCGCTAACGCTACAGCGCTAGCGCTGTTTTTTGTCAGCTGCTGTCGCGCCTGTTGCTCGATGCCACCGTGCCATTATTCTTCGCTCACGCTAGTGCTATTTTTTTCTTGATTGTGCCAGCATCATTATTCGTTGCTAGCTTCATCACCAAGGCCATGAGACTTGTGCTAGCAATTCCTGATCGATCCAATAACGCTAATATGCGCCATTGTCGCTAGGTACAAATTGCACGCTACAAACATACCACAAATGTGCTATGCCATGCTAAATTAGAATAAAGTTTACTAATAGCATTATCTTTCAACAAACTCACGGTTTGGAGTCCATGACTCCACTAATTCTTATGAGAGATCAAATCATACTTCATGGGGGGACTATTCATAGGGTTTTGGTATGGTGGTTACATCAGCATGCGGCTGGTAACATCCCATGACAAGAAAATTACAAAGTAGTGGTGACGGTTGAAACGGTTGAAGAGGTGATGGAGTAATGATCCAGAAGTTTCCAGAAACTTCTCAAGACAAAGTGTGCGGTTACGCCATAACCCCCATAATCTCCATCGCTCCATCTCCCCATTACCTCCACTACTATACAAGGAAAATGTGTGTTACCAATCATTATAAATAAGCTACTTAGCCCATTTCAAAACACAGAGAACAAGTTGATCATTCTCACAGCTCTTTTATTCTCCATATCTACACACCATTCAACACACATAAATTCTTTCAAATTTATTTGCTTCCCTCCCCTAAGATCAACCCATTTTATTTCCTTGTGACCGAAGCAGGACGGAACATCTACTATCGTGGTTTAGGCTTGTCATGTACGATTTTGATTTCCGAATCTAAAGAAAGTACTTCAACAGTATATTGCTTTGCCCAAGAGAAATTTTTAGGTACTAACATTTGGCGACCACAGTGGAAGATCAATCTCTCGGTCATGAATCCAACTCTTCAACTATCTGAAAATCAATTTTTCAAATTTCTAAAAAAAAAATTGGTCCTAGGTCAGATTCAATTACTATCAATTCTAACATTTCCCTCTCAATACTAATGGCGATACGCATAACCCCTCTCCAGCAGTCAATGGCGCCACCAACCCATGTTTCACCAGCGGAACTACCGAAGTGGTCGAAACCCCAATCACTCCGATTGAGTTGATGAGAGGACAAGAATCTCAATAACGAATTCTAGCGAGACTGGAAGATGCGGTATGTGCTTTGTTCTCTTTCCTTGTCAAATTAATAGAAGAAGTAGGATATCGTAGCGCTTTCAAATGAGTCCCAGGCTCCACAGAACTAGGGATATATTTCTTGACTGGTGATTCTCCACCTTATAATGTTGGGAGCTTCACCACTACAGTTAAACCCGTAAACCAGGAAACCATATTTCTAATTGAAAACTTATGCGATCTTCTTCACTTTTCCAAGGATCAATGTGTCGATACCTTTGCTTCTCTCAACCGCTTACCCGTGAATAGACACTTGATGTCGTCTCCAATGGAGATAAAAACAGTTACATCAGACAACCCAACTATGAACAACGTCACTTTTACCGGGAGGACATGATAGCCGAAGAAGGTCACAACCGAGCCCTGTATGTTACTGCTCATGTCAAGGAGTTCGAATTCAGAAGGGCCCTTATCGACACGGGAGCAGATGAAAATATTACACTCAAGACGCTTTATTTCCGGACTAACTCAATTTGTTGTTTCATTTACACCCTTGCTAAAGAAAGAGGCGAGTTTTGTCTAGTCATCCACACAACATAAGGCATTTTATCAAATTCAACAATTGTTGCTATCACCAGTTGTTATGAAATCCCCATCTTCAGGAAAACCATTACTCCTCTACACAGCCTTCAGTGAAGTAGATATAGAAGCCTTGTTGGCTCAAGAAGACGACATGGGGAATGAATGTCCCATCTACTATCTCAGTCGTACATTAAGAGATGTGAAGCTGAGATACCCAAAAGTTGAAATAGTATGTCTATACTTAGCGCATGCCATTCAGAAGTTTTAGCATTACTTACTGGCAAATAGAGTAGTGTTGATGGCTAAGGATGACCCTATAAAATTCTTACTATCAAAACCAGCTCTTATAGGACGAACAACAAAGTGATTGTTGCAAATGTCAGAATTTGACATATCTTATATATCGCCAAGAGCAATAAAAGGACAAGCGGTCGCAAACCTCCTTGCGGTTTTTCCAGAAGAAGATGATACCACAACACATAAAGACGTACCTAGAAGAAACTTGGTTATTGTACTTCGACGGCTCTGCTACCCCAAGCAATAATATTGGAGGAGCCAGCGTTGTGCTAGTTTCGCCAGCCGACGAAGTATTCTTATATTCATTCAAGTTGGACTATGAATGCACCAACAACTCTGTCGAGTACGAAGCCTTCCTTCTATGATTATCGTTGGCCAAGCAAGCTGGAGCGACACGTCTCAAAATTAGAGGAGAATCGAAGTTACTAGTGAATCAAATGAATGTTTATATTCTCTCAAGGAAGCAACACTAGCCTAGTATAGGGCCGAAGCACAAAAGCTTTTAACTCACTTTTTCGAGGCAACAATCATACATACGGGGAACACCAACAACAGACACGTTGATTCTTGGCAACTCTAGCCTTGAAACTACAATTCGAAGACTCGGAGGAAACCCTCACTGTGCAAAGACATACCATGCCCTCGACCTAGATGGACAAGCCTGATGAAGAACAAACCAATGACTGGAGGACGCCTATCATCCAAGATCTCAGCAACTCGCATAGCCAAGGGAAGGTCAGTCTTAAAGAATTAAAACATTTCTTCCCATTACACATAATATTATATTATAGAAATTCAGATGGATCTTCATCAAGATGTTTGGAAGACGACGAAGCACAAGGGAGACTTAATGAAGTACACCGTGAGATGTGTGGTCATACACTGGTGATAACCTTGTATAGACGTCTCCAACGTCTTGGGTATTACCGGCTCACCATGGAGGTCTAATCCATATTGTTGCAGGAATCTTGCTCTAATTGTCAAATCCCTCCACAACAATCAGAAGTACTGATTATACACAATACTGGGGATTGGCGGGACCCGTATATCAAATACCTTCGAGATAATATCCTACCTCAGGAAAAGCAGGAAACGGCACGCGTGATCCGAAAAGCTAAAATATTTGTTTTTAATGAAGGAATACTCTACCAAAAGTGGATATTTGTTGCGATGTCTAGCAAAAGAAGACATTCAAATTATTTTAAAATAAATGCACTAAGGGGAGCAGCAAGGCAAGAGAAAATTATTCCTCCAAGTTCATGAGAAGTATTACTGGTCGACCATGGAAGACGTTGCAGCTTCATTTTTTCAGAAATGTCACCAGTATCAATTCCACGACAACCTCATTCACACACCTTGCCTTCCTCTTCACTCTGTAACCAGCCCTTGGCCATTCTATATCTAGGGACTGAATCTCGTTAGAAAAATCAATCCATCCTCGTCAAAGCAACATGAATATATATTCACTGCCACAGAATATTTTACCAAATGGGTTGAAGTTGTACCTCTCAGAAGCACGACTGGAGCAACCATATCAGCCTTCATAAAATAGCACATTATATGCAGATTTGGGATACCAAAGCACATCGTAATAGATAATGGTACTCCATTTGCAAATAAATGTGTGCGAAAATTACTCAAAATTTATGGCATCAAGCAGGTATTCTCCATACCATACTACCCTCGAGGAAACGCGCAAGCTGAGAGCACCAACAAAACTCTCATCAGAATTCTAAGTCGCACTGATTACGACCACCCGAGAACATGACACGAGCAGTTTCCTATGGCTTTGTGGGTATATAGAACTTCTCTAAGGAGTTCTATAGGGAATTCACCCTATTCTCTCGTATATGTGTCCGATGCAATTCTACCTGTTGAAATTAAAGTTCCATCAGCCCGGATTGCAGGAGCAAGTGGAGTTTATTGGGATGAGTCTGAAATACCCAATTCCCGAATAACGGATTTAGATGTACTCGAATCCAGTCGAGCTAAAGCAGAAAAATACACGGAAACTTATCGACAAAGGATCTCCAGGGGGTATGACAAAGCAGTACAACTGCGGGTGTTTCAAATAGGTGATCTAGTACTCAAAACATCTAAACATATTCAACAAGATATGTCTTCTCCAAAATTCACTCCAAAGTGTGAAGGGCCTTAAGTAATCTCCAAGACCATGCTGAGCGGGTATTACAAGCTTGTTAATATGAATAGGGAAGTTGTAGGGATAGTCATTAATGGTAAATGGCTCAAGGCATATTATGCCTAAAACACTTTCATCACTCCCATCATAAGTTCAATATAACTTCAAAACATATATTTCAACTTTCAAATTCAAAACCTACTACATTCATTTGAGACATACCTTATTCAAACTACTCAAAACCCCCCCAAAAAAAAAAAAAAACAAGATTGTTTCACTGCCCATCCTATGGTCTAAAACAGATCACTAAGCAGAGGATAATTGCGGTGGTGGAATTTTTCCAATCTCTCATCGTATTCTCCGACCGAGTTTGTAAATCTCGGGCTATTTCGACAATCTTAGATGATTCTTCCTTCAAGGATTATCCTTCTGCTAAAGCTGTTACATGAGCCTCTCTGACGTTCTCCAGATACTGACGCATCCAGTTTATATTGAAACAAAGGCCCTCACGAGTAGTCAGCATTTCATCCCATTCATGAACCTTTGAGTCTGTAACACTATACGGAGGCGCATTATTCATCTCAGAAATAACAGGGAGGAGCCTTGCAACGGCTGTCACGAGTATATGGGTATAACTCTTAATCATCTCTGTTGTGGCGATTTGCCCGTACTTCTTCCATATTTCCGTGTAAATATCCACATGGTATTTTGGCACAATAAATCCTTCCACTGCTTCATATTTTCGAGATGATGACTTCATTTCTAAATCAAAGGGGATCCCGACGTTGGGGTAATCATGAATGGAAAAACCCAAGTCAGCAAGAGAAGCCATGATATTAGAAAAACTCTTAAAGCTAGCATCAATATTTGTTTCATCATTCACTGATAAAAATTCTTCATTCTCCTTAATTCCAACATGCCCGATCTCGATCTCATATTACAATCACACAAGCAATAATGTGTCAAAAAAAATTTGGACAGTTTCAAGATAAAAAGGAAAAAGTTTGTTCACCATTACTTTGAGACTCCTAGTCTTCACACATCGTTGCGATACCTTTTCAACCCGAGAAACCTAGAAGAAAATAATAATAACCAAATCATTTTCAAACCTTCATCATAATAATCACATATATATGAAGAAATCAGAGATCAAGAAAGACTCACTGGATGAGAAATCCAAGTAGTACGCTTGACGCATGAGCTGTTCTGGTTCGAACTACAGTCGTAATCAGACATGTTGCAGTGACAGAGTAACACTATTCTACGATATATAGAAGAATAAGAGTGAAGAAGGTTAAAGTCATACGCTTGTTTAAATATGCAAAAGTGGGAAACCCTAAAATTCAAATATTTGGAACTTTCTGAGGTTTATCCCGAGGAGAATGGATTTGAGCATGACTGGTGACCAAGACTCTAAGACCGACCATTATCAAGAGGGGATGACAGACCCCACCAGATCACGGATCAATGTGTTTAGATAGTGCATATGAAACTCATCCACGTCCCTAAAACATCTAGGCTCATGGCCGTGGCTCCCCTATCGTTTTGCTCGCATGGACGATCATCCTTGCTCTATCCAAAACCGCATGTAGCTTCTACCAAGGACCATTAGCGCCACAGGTACCATCAAAACAAGTTCTTCTCAACAAGCTCATGTTGACATAACAAGCTTACTACAACATTGCAGGAAAATATATTATGCTCCCATTCTTGCAAAACGGACTAACAGGGTCAGCTACCTAACCAACCTTCATAATGAAATGTCGTTACTGTATGTGTAGATCTAGTTGTGAAAAGACCTTTTGAAATTCTTCTAGTGTTGATACCACCATCTAGTGCTTACCACGAAAAAATTACTTTTCCACGCTAAGCAGGGGACTTAATATTGATGGTGGATTTTTGACTAATGAGGGAATTATAATATTATCTTTGCTAGGCTCCAAAGATATAAAATAAATATAAATGTTCTGGCCCGAGATCAGAATTATGAATATGAGCTATTGTCTTACATTCCATAAGAAAATTAAGAATGCATATTCATCTTATGACTACTTTAATCTTGTAGCTCTTTTATATGCGCCCGTAGGATTTTAGGGATTTACCCGGCTAAACCCTCGTAATTTAATGTGCATCCATGCAAACAATTTGTATTGATCAGAATACATTGATTATACAAAGTTGCAAACATTCGGAATAGAGGCGATGCCATATCTGAATGAAAACACTAATTAGATGCATGTCATCTAATTACAAAATCGTATCAAACGTCATCTCAAGTTGCAAACTTCCTTGGCTGAATCTCTTAAATATGTTCTATATGCACTGCACAAAAGTTAAGCATAAATGCTAACAAATTAAATCTCACAAGACTGAGAAACCCTAAATAGGCCATAGTCATGGTCACATCATGCAAATGCCAATGGCGTATAGGCAATGACCTTGGCACTAGCAAGTGCCAGCCCTAGTAAGCCCTAGCCATGTTCCTTGCACGAACTTGTTAAGCCAATAAGCCAACAGACACCAACAAGCACTAGCAGAGGCGCTAACATAAGTGCTAGCAACAGAGCAGTATTACTAGCACAACGCTAGCAGCAACACAGCGGACCGGCGCTAGCACTGCTCCCTGTCCGCTGCTGTCGCGTCTGTTGCTTGATGCCACCATGCTATAATTCTTCACTCACGCTAGTACCATTTTTTGCTTGCATGTGTCAGGATCATTCTTCGTTGCTAGCATCATCACCAAGGCCACGACACTTGTGCTAGCAATGCCCTGATCGAGCCAATAGTGCTTATATACACCATTGTCGCTAAGTACAAATTGCACGCTACAAACATACCACAAATGTGCTATTGCCATGCTAAATTACAATGAAGCTTACTAATAGCGTTATCTTTCAACAAACTCATGGTTTTGAGTCCATGACTCCATTAACTCTTACGAGAGATCAAATCATACTTCATGTGGGGGGGGGGGGTTATTCATAGGGTTTTGGTATGGTAGTTATAGAAGTATCCGGCATGGAAACACCCCATGACTAGGAAACTATAAACTAGTGGTGACGGTTGAAGTGGTTGAAGAGGTGATGGAGTAATAATCCGGAAGTTTCCAGAAACTTCCCAAGACAAAGTGGGCCGTTACACTAGAACCCCCATAATCTCCATTGTTCCATCTCCCCACTACCTCCACTACTTTACTAGGAAAGTGTGTGTTACCAATCATTATAAATAGGCTACTTAGCTCCGTCATTCTCCAACTCTACACACCATTCAACACACACAAATTCCTTCAACTTTATTTGCTTCCTTTCCATAAGATCAACCCATTTTCTCTCTTTATAATCGAAGCAGAACGGAACGGCTACTATCGTGGTTTAGGCTTGTGTTGTACGATTTTGATTTCTAAATCTAAAGAAAGTACTTCAACAGTATATTGTTTTTCCTAAGAGCAATTTTTAGGTACTAACATGTATGAGATGCCCGACAATAACGGATCGCTCAACTTCTACTAACATTAGAATGATCAGTAGATAAATCCAATTGTACACTTGAAAAATCTAGAAATCAATCATAAACCATAGATATAATGAAAACAAACGACAAGATGATAAAAACTCTAAATAACTTATATAACTAATAAAGCTTCATGTTAAGAACATTTAACTCATCCATAATTAACAAAAGAATTATCTACTCATAATACAATAAAAAAGAAGAAGAAATATTATGGTTTCCTCCTAAAGTGGTAAACCCTAGGTTTGTGAATTGTAGTATGAGAACAAGACAATAGGATGTCTTGTTTAAGCTTTATATGTCTTCTTTTATAGCCTCAAATATTTGGCTCTCAGGTATTTTCTCTTCCTAGGGTTTAGAAACCCATTGGGAGAAAGTTTCCTCAATTTAGAAGTCCCAAAGAATCCAAGGAAATCCAAAACGCATTATTTCTTTCTCTTGCCGCGTAGGCCCAAAATAGGCCCAACCGAAACCAAATCCAAGTTGGTTTCACCGTTTTTCTCATAAGTTCTTCATATGACCTCAGAATGACCTTATTCTTTTGGTGTTGGTTTCGTATTTGTATTTTCTTCAAGAAGATGAGAAGAAATTGTAGATTTGAACGATTTCCACTTGGCCTTTGATCTTTTTACCTTTGTAGTACTTCACTTCCTTTCTCATTCTGACACTTTATAACTCATTTTTGGATAATTCACCTTACAAAAGACATAAAATGGAAAACAAGCATAATTAAAGGTAATATACAAGAATTATAGCAAATATAAACATGGATTGGATATTAAGAATATATAATTTATGTACTTATTAGAAACCTTTTATTTTCTTCTGCAATTTTTATGAACTGAGAAAAACCTTTCACTTTTTCCATTCTTCGACAGTTGATGACTCCAATCTCCATCCTATCTATCTGTATTTATAAATTGCTTTCCAGAATCAGGCTTGGTGGGGTTAAACCTTTCGTTGATTAGTTGCATCTCACAGTTCCAGTCCCTGTTGTTACCTCTTCTTTTTCTCCGTTGCAGGTAAGAAATCTTTTGAACTTCCTTTAATGTTGTGTGTGTTGCATGTTTGATTGCTTCTGGGATTATAATGAGGAATGTAATTTGTATCCAAGTTTACATATTTTCCTCAATTTTCGTTATGATTCTGCTACTGGTGTGGATTTTGCGTTACTGATATGTGTGTCGTTTTATTCTTGGATTTACAGGAAAAAAATGGCTTCACGTAGCGAAGAAGGTGGCCCGCGCAATAAGACTTCATAAAAACAGCTTGTCGAACGTGTTGATGAGGTAAAGAAGATCTATATCCGGTTAGTATGCCTTGTGCTCATGATAGAGTTTCTTCGCCATTTAAACCTCCCGCTCCGAGCAAGACTGTGATAGCTTCCCAACCTCTTAGATTTGTTGTACCTGGAAAAACTCATATGACAAAAAAACCTTCGGCATCCATTAAAGCTTTCGTTCCCGCTGGTACAGGTAAATGTCTTGCGGCTTCTTCTCCGTAAAAAAAGAAAATAGGAACTAGGGATGATTGTAGCTGGAAGCACATCGACTTGGAGGCATTCAAGGTGAAGCATGGTCTTGAGATGTTTAACGTATATTTCTATAACCAGGATGATGGTATCACTTTTTAAATAGTACGAAACTTCGAGTATGGTCACCTCTGCACATGCTCACCACATTGGGTGGTATTGAGGCTGGCATGCGGCTTCCTTTGTATAACACAAAAGATTCCTTTTATTATGATGTTCTTTCTAAACGTAAGGAAGTCCCTCATTGCCTCGATGTGCCTTAATATAACGGGAATTGGTGGTGCGTCCTGAAAGAATATTGGATGCTTAGCAACAATGAGACCAGTATGACTTCTTATGCCCCATATCCCACAGAACACAACTGGTATACTCCCGAGAATTTAAATTTTACTTAGATGATTATGTCTTTAAGCAAAGTCACAAAAAATGGAGTGTTTGCTCACACAAAATCAAGATTTCTGAGCAGTAAGCGCAGAATGGTGAAGTTCGTCTTCTAAGTGAAATAGTTATTACCAAGCTTCATTTTGTTCCCGGTACTAGAGGTACGACTAATGGAAGAGATCTTACCGAGGATAAGAGGCTCCATTTGGATCACGATCATAATTGGCACCGCATTCCCCTGGTGATCGAGGGTCCTTGGGATTACTAATGGTCTATAAGAGATCTTAAAATTCCCCGCACCTTTCAGCCCGAATGCTACAACCCTCCTTCCCTTAGAAACTTAATTTTGAAGGTTTCAACTTTAAGTATGTTTATTTTAGGGTAAATTTATTTAATGTAAAGTACGACCATATCATATATGCTCTGTGTGCGTTAGTTCTCAGTTTTCCCATTTAATTCTTCAGGATGAAGAAGGCGAAAGCTCTTAGTATGTGTTGCATGTGAAAAGAAAAACGGGTGGCGATAGTACAAGGTATTGATTGATTCTCTTTTACTATTTATGAGTATGCTACCCTTAATCCGTAATTTGATGCACAAGTGTTTCGCAGGCTTCCAAAAAGGTAAAGCTTGGTGTTTTGTTTCTTCTAACGTTGATAGTGTCGAAAACGGGGCAGATAAAGTGAATAGCCCCGTGGGTGGAGATGATGAGGATGATGTTAAATATCTCGATTATGATGGTATAAGTGGTGGTTCTGATAAAAACCCTGATGACAACGGGAGAACCGGTGAGAGTAGCCTGGATATATTCTTGGAGGCACTCCTTGGTCGGACATAACCGTTAATCCACAAGAGATATTTACGAAAAGATGTGTGTACTGGTCCTCAGGGTATGCATCATAAGGACGATGTTGATTGCACGCCATCTCCCGTTCATGACCATGAGAAACATGATGAAGGTCTCCTACATCACACTTATGAGGAGATATGCCCTACAGAGTTTGTTCCTGATGGTACAAAAGTGTTTACAAGTGATTTGTCATTCATAAGAGATTTATGGGTGCCACCTATGGTTCTCCAATGATGGAAAAATTGTAGACGCACGTCTCCAATTTTGATTCTTTATAATTTTAGTATTGTCTTGGTCGCATAAACTTCCAAAATTTACATCTTTCTGCTTTTCTTTGTCTTTTAACTTGAATATGTAATTTATGCACTTATTTTGTTCCTTGTAAACCTTAAAAATCTTCAACTTTTTCATAAATTGGTATTGCTCTTCTTGTTAATGATGATGATATATTTTTATGGTCACTACTTTTAGAGAGTGGTGCGTCATGCAATTCAGACTACAAGATAAGGTTAGTTCGCAATGCTAATGTCACCCTTATGATTGATAGAATTAGCACTCAAAATATCAAAAAGTGTTGAAGTGGTGTGAGGTCGAGTATCTCATCATTCTACCTGGAGTTAGCGCAGATGATACACTCTAAACGGAAAATATTGTTAAAGGTTTGGTGTTTCACTCTTATTTTTTATGGGTATAGTCTCCACTAATGATTAATTAACTCTCTAATACTGTATTCCTTCTGCACCTAACTTACCACCGGAAAAAGTTAATATCATCATGGTATATCTCTCAGTGACTAAGAAACCCGAATGTCGTTCTATAGGACTTCTAAATCCAGTTATTTGGTAAGAACTTTGTATGTAAGCTTAGCAAAAAGTGTACTACGTGACTCTAAAATCTCTATAAATTGGAGGTTCAAGCAAATATGTACAAAAGTTTGGAAAAAAAATACCTACAAAAATATAAACTAAAAAATTTGTATGTTGAATACTCTCCCACACTTAAACTTCACATTGTCCTCAATGTTCAAAATCGAAATTTCTGAATTCTGACATAGCAACATATTAACTTCGAAAACTGTACATTTTGGTAAGAAATTTGGCTAAACATCCTTTATGTAAGTTGTTCGCCACGTCTTTTCTATAATGTATCAAAAAGGTACATTTTTTTGATAAACGATCTGACATTTTCTCTCTGAACTGACTCATATGCAATCTTAAAAAAAATTCTAAAAAAATCTAAAACTCAACTTACCAGGCCAATTGATAGGCACATTTTTGTGTCTTATTTTTCCTCAATTGTCTATTTTATTAGCACTTATTTTGTACTTATTATGGTATTTTATGTGTTTACAAGTATTTTTGAGAAATAAACATTGGTAGAAAAATTGAATCGAAAAGTGATAAAGGCACCCACTTTAGGATTAGGGGCCCCCTTCTTTATTTCAAAAATCCGAAATTGGCGGGAAGTACTTTCTTTACGTGAGGATAGTTATCTGGTCGAGTTAGGAAGTGACTTTAAAGGATTTGGAACAAGATTTAGAGTTATCAACAAGAAGTAATTGTCAAAACAATTAGAACACACCAAATAAAGAGTTTCTCTCCGTAAAAAATGGGTGATAACTCAGTGAACTGAATATTTTTCCTCTCATATGTGAATTATCACGAGATAAAGTTGGTTTTGGATCGAATTTGGAGTCCTTATCGAATAAGGATAGGTTATTAGGGTTTTTTAAGTATATATAAGGTGAGCAAGATCGATAAAAATGGAGGGGGGATGTTGGAGAAAAAATTAGGCGGAAAAAAATCCTAACTGCACCGAGGAAGAAGAAGAAGTAAAGGTAACAGAGAAGAACAGTCGCAGTTTGTGTTGCTAAAAGCCTATTCTTTTACTACGCTTCAGGACAGTTCTTTATAACTGTTTCCTTTCCTTTTCTTTTAGCAATAGGGAAAAAACTTTATGTATTTATTATAAACGTCTCAAATTCCCTGTTTCAATTATTTTTTATTTTTTTCTTCTCCTCAAACACTTTTGAGCCGTGTTTCTATCTTTTGAGAGTGTTTTGAGCAGCATGAGCTAAACCCAATCACTGGGACAATGGAGGAAGCCATATTTTATGAAGTGTTAATTGGTTTTTGGTACTTGGGTTTTGTCCAAAGTTAGGGTTTGGTCTAACTTTTGTCCAACTTAGAGTTTGGTACTTGGAAATAACGTTGGCATACGTTGACTCAGTTATGTTTTAACTTCTGTTTGATAATTATTACAAAAATATATATATAATCCAATTATTAGATGAGTTTACAGTTATACCCTTCCACTTTATTCACATTGACCTAACAAGTTTGTGAACCATCTTCTTTGTCTCTCAATCGCCGCACCAGGTCCTCTTTCATCTTCTTCCTTCCCGCTGAAACCATCTATCATCTTCTTCGTTACTGCCTCAACCACCACAATTAACAAAAATGTTTTCTGAATTAGGAAAACTGCATTAATTTAACTGTCGCTACCAATATCATCATCCACTTTACTACTTCATTTAAGCCAATGGATCGATTACTTTCTTAATTATTTATGGACATATTTTTGTGTCTGATTTCTCCTCATTTATCTATATTGTTAGTTCTCAATTTTGTATTCATTGTGTCGTTTTATGTGTTTGTATGTAATTTTGTGAAAAATTGATAAAGGCACCCATGCAAGATGCTAAAGGCACCCAACTTCTGCGTAGGGGGCACCCCCTTTTAATTTTAAAAATTCGAAAAAGGCGGGAAAAGATTTTCTTTATGTGAGAGTTAGCTGTGATTTTCAAAAGCGATTTTGGGGGGATTTTAAAGAGTTTAAACCTTATCAACATGAAGCAACAATCATTAGAGGATGAAACACGTAAATTACAAGAGTTTAAAGTTGGGAAAATGGGTGGAAATCCTTGTTACATCCGGGGAAAAAAATTTATCTGTGTTGGATTATCTCGAATTAGAATGGTTTTGGATTGAGTTTTGAGTCCTTATCAAGTTGAAGGAGTTGTTAGGGTTTACTAAACCTATAAATAGCAAAGAGGAGGAAGAAAAATAAGGCGGGGAGGCTCGGGAAGAAAACAGGAGAAAAAAGAAAGTTTTGTTGCTGAACGGGAAGAACAGGGATACAACAACGATTTCTTCAACCCAACAACAACGTTTATCTTCAGCTTTGCAACGTTTATCTTCAACTGCAACAGTTTCTTCAACCCATCTGCAATGCATATCTTAGCATATGCAACGTTTATCTTCAGCTGAAAACATCTCTCTTCTGTAACAATGAAAACACTGGTCTGCAACGCAGTTATACCGTCGCGAACCATTTGTTTTATTATTTTTAGCTTCTTTTCTTAATCTCAAGCACTTTTGAGCCATGTACCAATCTTTTGAGAGTGTTTTGAGTATGATGAGCTAAACCCAACCACTGGGACAATGGAGGAAGCCATATCATGAACGAATAACTATTTTTTATTCTTAATGACTTTTGCATTTAATTAGTTGTGATTCTGTTTGATGGTGTATGCTGGGACTTATGAGATTTTGACAGATTCAGTAGGTTTGATTTGGTTGAGTCGTCCTTGTTTGTGTTTGTTTAGAACCCCTTCCAGTATGATTTATTTTTAGAGTTTATTTTTGTAAATATATTAGGAAGTTTTTGTCAGAAAATATCGAACTGGTATTATGAGGACCAATACAATGAATATCCGACTGAACTTCAAAATAGACATTATCAGTACTATCAACATGGTGTGGATAGTAATCGGGACCACCGCATTGACTGGCCTCATCGATACTCCTCGCCTTCTAATGTATTTTTCTTTTAGAAGCTGGTCACTAAAGTTATTGGTTGCGGGCTTGGGGCCTCTAAAGACCCGATGTGATCTCTAGACTAGATTCCTCCCTTTGCCTTACCCTGGATTTCCTTTCTTATATGCTTTTCCGCCTTATGGATGGATGAAAGAACTATGCTACTAGGTATACTTATTCAATGGATGAGACTTCCCAATGGAAGAAGCCGATTTCGTAGACAATATCCCAATTACTATTCGTACATAAACCCGTCATATGAACATGAAAATGAGCAAAATTCGAGTTCTTTGTCTTGGAGGGATGCCCTAAAGCAGATGCGATCTAGTACTCCCTATGATGACCCAAATCCTTCTCTAGAAGAATCACACGAGTAGTTGCGATCTAGTACTCCTTATGATCCATTTGCTTTTCTAGAGAATTCCCTCAAGGGATTGATTGAGAATACAAAAAGGTTCTTATTAAGTTGGGGGGGGGGGAACAATTAGTAGTCCAACTCTTTCTCTAGAAAATTCCCTCAAGGAGTTGACTGAGAATACAAATAGGTTCGTATTAAGTGTGAATGAAAGTCTTGCAAAGAATAATATTGCTCAAAAAGATCTTAATTGCCAATATAGTGCTACCCTAGATAATTATTCACCCAGTCAAGAGGACGAGGATAGAATTGGTAACACCACTTATTTAGACGAGGTCCAAACATTTTCATATTATTATGATGATAAGGATAGTATTGGCGAAGAACACTTGAAATATACAGGCAGAGTGATCAGGAAATTGTCACTCCAGTTGTGCTTCATGATGATAGTGTTATTTATGGTTCAAATCCAAATAATTTCAATGATTATTCACCTATTCAAAAGGAATAGGATTTGACTAGAGATACCATTGTTTTAGACGATGTAGAATTTTCTTGTTTTGAAGCCGATAATGGTTTAGAGAAACGGGTTTATCCTGAGAATATTATTTTAGAGTCCAGCTATTCATAAACAATAGTCTTAGATAACAAAGATAGACCCGTAGAGATTTTAAATATGAGTGAGGATGCACCACCTGATTATAACCTAGAAGAAGCAATTGACCATTTCAAGAATCTGACGATCTAGAAATTAGGAAAATGATGACTAGTCTATCTAAAGACACTGAAAAATCTAAGTTTGGGGGTGACTATCATTCTCCATGTGCTTTACCTTTGACTCTTAGAAATGTCCCTAACTTGGGACTTGACATTTGCACCTCTACCATTTTCAAGATCATCTTCAAACTAGATTCCCTGATCCTTTTGATGTCCAGGAAGAAGTTCATTTGTTAGAAACCCATCCTATGGTTGATGTGGTTTACCTAGGCAATAATACCAAGATTGAATTTATTTTTCCACCAAAAAATTTTCTACCATGTGTGGGAATGTATGAATTTCGAATACATCAGTTATTAAGTTTTGAGACTAAGCCTTATTAGGGAATTAGAATCGACACATTTTCTTAAGAATGACCACCATTTTCATAGTAGTCAACTGTGTAGGTCAAATCTGATTGACTTTGAGGATCCACAATTATTCAGGTTATTATTATGTGCTTCAAATTTATTAGTTGAGTTACTCCAAACTTTACAACCTAATTCTGTTGATCCTGCCTATGAGGAAATCCAGCCCATGAAAATATTTTATCTAGACCCTTTTATAGAGCATGAACCTAAACCACAACTAGATATAGTTGTCTTAAACAAAAAACTAGATAAGGGTGTGCTCGGTTTGTTCATTTTCTTGGCCTTTTGCAGTTTATTTTTATTTGTGATAGCACTATTTGATTCAGATAACCCATAGTTATTCCGAATATTGCTACATGATTCTATGAGGTGACTAGTTCTTTCCAAAGTATGGTTGAAGACTTTAAACTTAGCACTTTTTGGGAGGTAACCCATGCTCATGCGACACGATAATATCTTTCATTAACTCCTTTCCTTCGATTGGTAATAGTTTCTCCTTGTTCATGCTTTTAATCATTTATCTTTAGAACATTTAGGACAATGCTAAATTTAAGTTTGGAGGTAAGGGATAAACTTTTAATGAAATATGAGACTCCAAAATTTAGAAACTTGTGAATAATTCAGGATGACATTAACCATTCTAGGTAGATGGAAACTTAGCTTTTTTTCTATAGGAATTGGTGTGCCTAGCTAAATGGTCTATTTACAAAAGGATGCCTAGCTCAGGTGCTAAAAATAACATGATAGTTGTTACCATATCTCGGAGTCTATCTCGACCATATCACCTTCTGTTTTTATTTTTATAATTTTTGTGTTTCTCTAAGTGATTTGGTGGGGCACCAATATCGAATTATTATCGCCGCCAGGATGGAGTAGAGTGTTTGAGATTATTTAGACCATCATACCAAATAAAATAAAATAAAAAAATCGGAATTTTTTTTCCGAGTATTGACAATTTGATAGCAATATGTGTGTTCTCCCTGTCTTCGTCGCCTAAGCAAGTGTGGAATGTAAGATCCATGAGAACTATCATGTAAGATACTGATAAGTAGCATGCGCTTGGATTCATTTGATCCAATCATGTTGTAAGTACATTTAATAAAACAAAGATAATTATTTTATTTTCAATAAATCGTTCGTTGGGACCCTTGTATATACCAGCTGAGTCGATATTAGTATAAGGAGTAAGACCAGTGTGAGCGTATTTCAATCTATTAGGATTCATCCTGGCGCTGACCTTCAGACAGATATGGGAAACACTGTTTACCTTTAGTCAACATGTGCAAACTTCATCATCTTCATATCCATCTTCTAAATATTTTCATGTGATTGAACTTTGATAGATTATGAGTATCGTGGTTGAACGACTATCTAAGTAGAGTTTTGAATTCTTGTATGATTTTAGTTTGCTGAGTGAAAAATCGTGTACAGCAATTGGACTCATATAGGGTAATGATTCCCGAAGCCGAAGAATTTAGTATGCCAACTAAATAGCTTCTTTAGTGTTTACCCTCAATCGTTCACAGGTAGCTAGGGTTTGGAGTAAAAGTTTTGTGGGTATACCTCTTGTAAACCCTCACGAGACTAAAACTCGTCCACTAGGGACACCTAGGAGTTTAAAGGCTTATTACATATGCTAAATGTAGTCGCGATGCCTGTGAAAGTTAGTTAGGATTTTTATTTTAGTTTTAGATTAGATTTGCTCGAGGACTAGCAAATAATAAGTTTAGGGGTATTTAATAAGTTTAGGGGTTTATGATTTGTCCTCAATTATCTATATTGTTAGTGCTCAATTTTGTATTTATTGTGTCATTTTATGAGCTTGTAGGTATTTTTTGGGAAATAAACATTTGTGGAAAAATCGGCTCAAAAGTGATAAAGGCACCCATGCAATATGCTAAAGGCACCCCACTTCTAGATAGGGGGAACCCCCTTTCAATTTCAAAAATTGAAAAAGGCGGAAAAGATTTTCTTTACGTGAAAGTTAGCTGTGATTTTCAAAAGCGGGTTTGGGGGGATTTTAAAGAGTTTAAACCTTATCAACATGAAGCAACAATCATTAGAGGATGAAACACGTAAATTACAAGAGTTTAAATCCGGGAAAATGGGTGGAAATCCGCGTTACAGCCGAAAAAAGAATTCTCATCTGTTTTGGATTATCTCGAATTAGAGTTGGTTTTAAATTGAGTTTTGAGTCCTTATCGAGTTAGGAGGAGTTGTTAGGGTTTACTAAACCTATAAATAGCAAAGAGAAGGAAGAAAAATAAGATGGGGAGGCTCAGGAAGAAAATAGGAGAAAAAAGAAAATTCTGCTGCTAAACGGGAAGAACATGGATACAACAACGATTTCTTCAATCCACCAACAACATTTATCTTCAACATTTATCTTCATCTATAACGGTTTCTTCAACCCATCTATAACGCATATCTTAGCATCTGCAACGTTTATCTTCAGCTGCAACGTATATCTTAGCATCTGCAACGTTTATCTTCAGCTGAAAACACCTCTCTTCTGTAACAGTGAAAACAGCGGTGCAATGCAGTTACACCGTTGTGAACCATCTGTTTTATTATTTTTAGCTTCTTTTTTTCTTCTCAAGCACTTTTGAGCCATGTACCAATCTTTTGAGAGTGTTTTGAGCATGATGAGCTAAACCCAACCACTGGGACAATGGAGGAAGCCATATTTCATGAACGAATGGTAACTATTTTTTATTCTTAATGACTTTTGCATTGATTTTTAATTGATTTATGATTTTTCTTAATTAGTTGTGATTGTGTTTGATGGTGTATGCTGGGACTTAAGAGCTTTTGATGCGTCATGCTTGTGATTTACAGTTAATGTTTTAGAGATCTACTTTTTGCAAAGAAACAAAGTCAATAAAAGAGCTACAATTGTTAAATAATCATTGTAGAAATCATTCAGAAGTGATTTTGGTGGAATCATGAGTTCCAGTTTCTTCCCAATATTATTAAAATCTTTTACTTATTTTCTAGTTTAAATCAAAATTAGGTCTAAAACGAATCTTCACAAGTCTCGACGAACGAACTATTTTTACCACTTTTCTGATACGATCAATTATCTTAAGAACAAAACCCTAATTTCCAGAATTTAATTAAAACACCAATTTTAATAAATGGAAACCTCAAATTTGTGAATCAAATAAAACCCCAATTTCCAGAATTTAATCAAAACCCCAAGTTTACTAAATGGAAACCCCAATTTTAAAATCAAAGAAAACCTGAATTTCCATAATCAAATTTGAAACCCCATTTTTTATGAAACCCTAACATAGATGAAGATGAATTGAAGGGTGAATTGAAGAAACCCTTGTGATAGATTATGTAAAAACCTTAGTAACAACTTCATTCGAACACAGACCCATTACATTCAATAGCACCATTCATCTATCGCAGAACATGTATTCTTCTCTGCAATCTCACTCTCTCGAGTTCAAGAAACACAGATCCAACAACAAGAACATCTTCTCAAATGATTCTCTCGAACTCGAATCAACACAGAGTCAATACCTTCTCTTCAAACCCACCTTAAATCTATTGTTCTTGACCCCAAATCCATGATATTAACAGTGCTATCACCTTATTCTTGTCTCCACAACCATGGAACACAACCACTTTAACCCATTTCTTATTTGAACTCATTTAACTCAATCCTTTTTTTGACTATTTGAATCATTGAGAGAGTTAGAAGATGGAGGAGCAGAAATAGAAAGATGGGTGAGAAACCGAAATGGATTTGGTGCTACTGCCGGAAAATAAAAAAGAAAAAAGGGTTCTCCGTCGTACTCATATATTTGAAGAAAGGAATTTTTTGTGACTTATTTTGAGTAATACAAGGTTATTAGAAAGGATTTTAGGATTCAGGTAAGGGTTTTGAGTATGAGAGTTGCACGGCATGTTCCGAGTTGGTTTTGGTGAATTTGTTCATGGAGTTCTGGTCTTTGTGGAGGTGGAAGAAGATGAAGTAGAAAATTAATTAGGTCATGAGAATCTAATCCGACTATATGTTTAGTTGTTATATCACATCTGTTGGATTTTATGCCCACTTCAGGGGTACAACTTTAAACTCAGAATTTTCATTATATAAAATTAATTAAAGTCTGGTCATAAACAGTCAATGCGGGTCAACGTGAGGTCTAAGTACCAAACTCTAAGTTGGTCAAAATTTAGCCCAAACCCTAATGTTGGACAAAACCCAAGTACCAAAACCAATTAACCCTTTCATGAATGAATGGTAACTATTTTTGATTCTTTATGACTTTTTGCATTGATTTTAATTGATTTTTATGATCTATCTTAATTAGTTGTGATTTTTTTTGATGGCGTATGCTGGGACTTAAGGGATTTTGATGCAACATACTTACGATTTACAGTTAATGTTTTAGAAATATACTTTTGGCAAAGAAACAGAGTCACTAAAAGAGCTATAATTGTTAAGAATCATTGTAGAAATCACTTAGAAGTGATTTTGATGTAATCCTGAGTCCCAGTTTCTCCCAATATTGTTAAAATATTTTACTTGTTTTTCTAGTTTAAATCAGAATTAGGTCTAAAACGAAATCTTCACAAGTCTCAGTGAATGAGCTATTTTTACCACTTTTATAAAACGACCACCAATCTCTCCAACCTAACATACTCCAAATTCATATTTTCTTTTTGCAAAATAAAGGTGAGTCTTTCCCCTTCAAAAGTTGGGGTCCACCACTCAAATCGGACTCCGAACTAAATCTCTGAATTTTTCTGACGAAAAAACAATTTCGTCAAAATTTTATTCATTATGGATTTAGAACTCTATCAAATTAAACATGAGAGTGCAAATATGAATTGCAACCTATAAAAACTCAAAATAACAGATATTAGAAATACAAAGCAATAGGTTGCGTTCCATTGAGTGTTTGGAATTTGGCAAAGAAAAAGAAAGGTTAATCAATTGCCAAAATACTCCCTTCAACACTAACATAGTGTAGCTAGTGATTGGAAAAAAATCTCCTCTTTCCGTTGTTGCGGAGGAAATCTCATAACTCAAAGCCTTGATACACACTCTTACTACGGGTTCTGGGACTTCTCCGAAGAGCTTCGGGAATCCCTGCATCTCAAATCTTCCTTACGTACTCTAACCACTGAATGATATAATGTTCTTGTTGATGTACATGTGTATTCTAAGGATTTAAGTGAAGCTATAAATGAATTTTCACGATTGTTGAGGTGGAGTGCACCAATGATTTAAACTTGCATAGGCTGCAAAAAGGGGTGTAATAATTCTAAAATGAGATGAATCTTTTGTACCATGCACACTCAATGACGTAGGTAGAACTAGGTCGGTGCCAACCTGATCTTCAAAACTATGGCTTTGATTATCAAAAATTATCCAAGAGTATAGCTTTCTCGAAAAGGCCCGTGATGTGGTTGTAGAAAAGTTAAAAGTATCCTTCATCTACGCAGGAGGTAGTTTAGCGGTTATAACTAATGCTTATTTATTTATTTATTTATTTCACAAGACTTGATGAACAACTCTAAACAACGAACAAAAAGTTTCAGAAGGTGCAAACGAACTTATTTGTTCAACAAGGCAAAACCAAGTTTGTTGAGGGACTCGCTGCTTCTCGAGACATTTGCATTAAGGAATATACCGCTGAGGTTGCTAGGTAGAAGCACCTTCTAGGGAAGGCTCATGATTATATTACGAGTGTCAAGCTTGAAACCCGTATTTAGGTGGCGACCGAGATTAACAAGATTCTTGACAAGGTTGAGCAGGATAGGTGCGTGAATAAATACAAATTTGCCATCGTACCTTCTTTTCCTGCTCCTCCATAAGTCCCGGTTGGTGCCAGTTAGTTCTGCTCTGCAGTATACTCCTCAACATCAGTGGAAGTATTATTCAGTTGACAAGCGTTGGTCAACTTATTCCTCTCTTTTTTTATTTTTTTTTATTGTTTTTTTGTTGTGATTTATGATTGTTTTTGGTTATTCCCTTTTGAAATATTCTACCTCACGAGTGTAATTATTTGATATTTTTTTTAATAAATGAAACGATCATCGACCAACTTTCTTCCTTGTTTATTCGTTGCATATATATATATATATATACATGCGTGGTTTTGTCCCCTACATTATGTGATCATAAATTTATTACAGCAGGGCTAAGATAAATGTTTGAATGTTAAGTCACAAAGGGGTCTTAGCTTGTGTAACCTTTGATGAATCAAGCGTTCTGCAAGTGAAACCATGTCAAGGATCTTACTAAACAATGTGGATTCAAATTCTCTATGTAAAGTAGTACTTAAGTTTTGTACAGGTTCTCATTCCGCATAGTATCATTAGGTTTCTTTTATGTTGAGAATCTTTTTTTTGCAGATATCGCTCCCGGTCATACACTTATAGACACTTATGGTGGATACCAGAAAGATTGTGCGTAATGTGTTTTTTCTAGTGTAGTCGTCTGCTTAGGACTGCACTCGTAGTGCTTGCCCCATTTACTTGAACATATATATATGTTCATGGATAGCGTTCTTGTAAAAGTAATACATTTCTAAATGAAGTAATATTGAAAAGGTAAGGTCATCTATCGACTAACAAGAAATCCACGTCTAACATAAAAGTTTCTATTTCTTTCTTTTAAAAACGTATTTTGTGGTGCAATTTGATAAAGCGTATATTATCTTTACGCAAAAGGAATTATTTATGTCAGCAGTTATTTTGTTGAACCGATCAAATGCAAAACACTAAACAATACTGTAAATAAATCAAAACTACCAGTATATTAATTCTAAACACACAAACCAATTATGCAAACTACAATCAAATTTAATATTGCTCTCAAATTTGTAAGTATATGGTTGTGTTCTTTTGTTTGCATTACACAAACTAGTTGCACCAAACACACCATATATTTAAATTCCCTTGAAGCAAAACACAATGGAAAACCTGATAGTTCTATATAGTTTGACAAAAAAATAATTATGAAAGAAAATTATATCCATGACTCACCAAGGACAACACCTAACATAGTTCTATGACTCCACATGAATATAACTATGATTGATTTATTTATTTCCTCTCTTGATTAGGTTCTATTATTATTTGCATGTACTCACAATATATATCGGCTACGCTATGACTCAGAACAGGGGTTGTGAATTATCTGTTAGTAGTTTGACAAAGATATAAGAAAAATAAATCTATGGAAAATTGCATGATTCAATGATGTCCAAATAGAAAAAAAAAAGGCTTAAGAGAAAGAAAAAAAAAGTAATTCTTAATTTTTATTTTAATAATTTGTGATATATGTATTTGTGATATTGAAACTAACTATCTATATTGTCACCAGAAATCATAACTGAGGATGCAAATAAAAGAAAAACACTTTTTATTTACAATTAAATACTAAATGGCAAGAGTTTCTTAGCATATGTAATAAAAAAAGTGGTGATGGTCCTTTGTCATTTAATTTATGCTACTAATTTGTATTATTGTATTGTCATTAAACCAAAAATACGATGACACGAAAGAAGCTGAAGCTGGAACTTCTGATTTGGACGAAAAATTCCAGTGTACAAGTTTATTTATTTTGATGATATTTATTCAAAACTAAACATATAATTTGTTTCTCATATTTACGACTGTGGTAAACTTCTTAATTGTACCACTGATGAACTTTACAAAACATAATATTGGAGGTCCAACAACAGTGTCCTCATTGTCAAGCACGAGAAACGCAAAAACTATTCTTTATATAAAAAAATGTATGGTGCATAGGATAGGCACAAATCTAGTAACTTTGAAATGAACCCACATTTGGGGGATACTCAAAAAAAAAATTATGAAATAATTTGAAGAACCTCTTATCCAAATAACTTTAGTAGTGGCTAAATTACCCTTGAATATCCCCCAAATCCACCACTAATAACATGCCCATGGATCTCCTTAGCTATTTGAAACTTATCTGATTCAGCACAAGAAAATAAAACCACAACAATTACTTCACCAGTTGAACTATTCACCCTCTGTCTCATATCTCGAAACAATTCTATAACTCTGTCATGCAATCCACATCGTTTATGTATCGATATAAATGACGTCCATGTCAGTAAATGTGGTTCTACACCTTCCCGTTCCATTAACCGAAACATCTTAACAACACCATCACCCTCAAAATTATGCGTAAAACCAGAAAACATAATATTCAAAGAAACATGATTTTTGTGTGACATTTTATCAAACACTTTCATAACATCCTCCATTGAATCCTATTTTTCCATATCCATTAACCAAATCATTCTCAATATGAAGATTACATTGATATCCTGAAACCATTACATGCCCATGAATAGCTTTACATAACTTAGAATAGCTCATTGAAGAACAAGCTTTGACAACAAGTGGGAAAGTAAACCCATCACTAAAAACACATAAATTTTACATTTGAATGTAAAGATCAAAGGTATCTTCATCAAACCCATGTGTTTTATTAGCTCTTAAGATTGAATTTGATAATGACAAGTTCGATCTACAGTCATTGGGTATGTTATGAAACACTTTATTGGCTTTATCAAGGAGAGAAGAAGAGGAGAAGAAGGGGAAGAGAGGAGTCGGCAGCTGAATCGGTGAAGTGAAAGGGGAATACCAAATTGATTTTTATTAGGTTTTCTTTTTCTTTTTATTATTGTAAAGGGCAGTATGAACATTTTATCTTTAAAAAAATACCCCTTAGCTAAAATCCATCCCTATGTAACCGTGAGTATCCCCTAATTTGTGAGAGTATTCCCCAATTGAGGGTTCTTTGAAATTACCTACGACTTAAGAGTATAAAAATTAGGGGATTTTAGGCTCAGGCCAAAAAAATATTATTCTTATTGTCAGGCCCAGAATTTTTTTCAATTTCTTTGACACCCATAATTGTTTAAAATTATGAAAAATATATGAATAACTCGTTATGCATCATATTTTTTCAGGGGTATAATTGGTACCCAAACTCGAATATAACATATCTAAAAATCCGTGCCTTGGAATTTTACAAATTTTATTTCATTGGAAAGCTTTTAGAGAGATCTACATACCGAGTACAAACAATAATATCAAATTTAGATTTTCTACGAAAAAACGGAGGTGTTTATCCTTTTAAACACAAATTTTGAAAATTGAATACATAGCCATTATACAACCACCACAAAAGATGCATAACACATTATGCAACCATCACAAAGGATGCATAACACATTATGCAGCCATATTTTTGTTTATGCATCCACTAATTTTCCTTTGCAGCCACTAAAACGATGTATATGCAAAAAAAAAAAATCATTCCAACAAAAAAAGGATGCATAACGAATTATGCAACCACCACAAATGATGCATAAGACATTGTGCAACCATATTTTGGTTTATGCATTCACTAATTTGGTTATACAACCACTGATTAAAACAGTGCATATTCCTCAAAAATAACATTCCAACAAAAAAAAGGATGCATAATGCAATGTTATGCAAAAAAAATTGTAACTGCATAACAGATTATGAAGCCATTTTTGGTTGATAACAGTATTAAAAATAAAATGGATGCATAATGCAATATGCTGCCATTTTCTCAATTGCATAACAGATTATGCAGCTTATTTTTAGTTGCATGACAACTTATGCATTCAGTTTTGTAGCTGCATAACAGATTATGCAACCATTTTCTCGACTGCATAACAGGTTATGCAAACATTTTTGTAGCTGCATAATTGATTATGTAACCTTTTTTGGTTGAAAACAGCGGTAAAAAAAAAGAAAAATCAAGCACATACATGTAAAGAAAAAAGAGCAAATTTGGGATTATTGCAACAACAACTGTTTTAACGAACATGCATGCAATTGAGGAAGTAGTAATAATTTCATATACACACTCAATGATTTTCCTGATATAACAAAAACCCACAAATTTTGGTTTCTCAACTAAAATTTATATACTTGGTCAGCTCTTCTCATGTGTAAATTATCACAATTCAATATCAATTAGTTTTCTCAGTGATCCTAACAAGACTAATATCAAATTGAGTCCAATTTAAAATATAGAAAAACCCTAGAAAAAAAGAAAAGAAGAAAAGCCATGGTTATATTGGGTGATTGAACGGAAAAATGGAAAGAATTGCTTCGTGTTGTACCATGGGTTGTATAAATCTGCTTACCTTACTGGTCTCTCCATCATTATGACATTGATGAAAAAGATCTTCTTTGATCTAGCTAGCTGATATCTTTTCCCCTATTGTTCCCTTAGACGTCCATGGTCGTGAAATTGAAAGCTTCGTCTTCCCGGTGAGCAATTTGTATTCTACGTACTCAACTGTCAAAACCAATGACGACATTCAAGAATCAAATTTGTATGGTCGTTCATCAAAAGTTTTCCTTGCATTAACAACAGACTCAAGAAACAAAATATCCACAAATCAAACAACTCAGCACATAACACCAAACTTACACACTCATAAACCCAACATGAGTATAAAATGCAACTTAAAATAACGATGGACATTATTTTTAAAACCCAACCATAAAAAAACACCAAAGATAAGGATGAAATTCTCTATATAACTAACCCAATTGCATACCGAAGTCAATAAGAGAATCAAACTGAAACTAAAATTTTAGGTTGAAGATTAAAGAAACAAAAATCAGTAATAATCTCTCTTTTTAATTAGGTAAAAGATCAAAGAATTGGAGTTTCGATGAAGACGAGGGAGAGAAGGGGAAAGAAGATTACTCACATCTAACATGATTGAAGGAGAAAGAGGTGAGAGAAAAGGAGACAGAAAGACAGAGAATGAGAAAGATAAGAGAATAAAACGAAAAAACACAATTTTAAAAAATATAAGTTTGTAAAAAATATTTACCGGGAAAAAGGGTGTACGGGTGAAGTTTTCCGCCCGTGGATTTATGGGTGAAAGAAATAGAAAAAATAGGCCTAATCATAAATTTCACTAAAAATTAACATAAATGAGCTTTAGCTTTATTTGCAAATTAAGAGGTGATGTTGCCCAAACCTTTTGTCCAAGTTTAATAACATATGGTCAAGATCAGCCCACTACATAACAACGGGCTGGATCATTGAACCTCTAATTGTAAACAAAGCCTATCCAATATACCCGAGTCTATCTAGCCGAATGAGGAACGGCAAAACTAGGGTTTCGTAAGAAGAGTACCGCTCATTAGGGTTTTCGTCACAAATCCAACAGCATAGGTTTATCATATCTTGTACCCAAACCTCATCTGAACCGTTGAATTATATTTATAAGGTATCCTGAATTACTAACACAACACATCATAACTCTTGGCTTAGAGAGAGGCTGTCATTGTTTTTCTTCGTAGCAGCAGATTAGTTGTTTCTAATTCAACTCACGAGGTAATATCAATCTGTTGTTTAACTCTATTATTTGATGATTAGTCATATGAATCTGATTCTGTAGTAGTTAGATCCATATGTTTTGAAAAT
The DNA here is from genome assembly GCA_023531435.1 of Papaver californicum. Lineage (NCBI taxonomy): Eukaryota > Viridiplantae > Streptophyta > Magnoliopsida > Ranunculales > Papaveraceae > Papaver > Papaver californicum. The sequence continues at coordinate 7,265,847 of JAJJMC010031210.1, read as the reverse complement.
AGTCTCTGTAAAAATCGTTTTTGAAAACATTTAGATGTACTCTCTTATATCTGATAGTGACTGAAATGTATTCCTGAAAACAATTTTAAGAATGTAATCAAGGCTTGAATCTCAAAATGGCTATTTTCTCACATAAACCATGTATTTGATTTTTGGAGAAAGATAAACAAATTAGCCTGAGAATTGGTACTCTTTTGTGCCATAGGCCTTTGGTACAGGAGCATTTTTAGTTACTTATTGGGTTTTGATGCATCTATATGTTTTCTATGCTGTTTTTGATTCAACCATTCATATATTACATTTAAAAAAAAAAATCAGTTCTTAATATATATTTTTTATATAACAAAAGGCTCTGAGGAGAATTTTTTTAAATAATGATTTTATTGATTTATTCCCATCTCAGTTTTTTACTTAGCTAAGAATGTTGTTTGAATTATATGTTATTTGAACGTTTCTTACTTAGCTAAGAATGTTGTTTGAATTATATGTTATTTGAACCGTGTATCAATATTTGTTTCAGAATTTGAAAATTATGTTGTACTAGCAATTGGCATAAAAAAGGATAACGTGATTACTCATTGTTGATATACTGGATTTGATTATCTGCTCTTGTTGCTTGCTGTATAAATCAATTTACTTTAGGTGGATGGGTTATGTCATATGTGTTTTTATTCTGTTTTTGATCTCTATGATCAAATTATTTCATTTATGTTGTCATTTATATTAGAGTAATTTTTTTTTTTTTCAAATGATCTTAGTTTGTTTTTTATAATGTCTCTTGTGTATCAATTCTTGTTGGACAATGTAAAACTATGTTGTAGTACTTTGTGTCAAAAAGAATAATGCCATTTATGATAGTTGATATATGAGATTCTGGATTTGAATATCTGCCTATGTCACTGCCTTTAGAAGTCAGATGTAAATTAGGTGGAATACTGTAATATTGGTTTTAATCAGCCTTTTGAGTATGTTGTGTGACTACTTGTGTGTTCTTATTTTTCATTTATTGATTGGAACTTGCTACGACGACGATGTATCTGATTTGTTTGGTCAAGTATATTTGCATATTGCTTAAGAAACAAATCCTCGTGTTAAAATTAAATGCTCCGCAGATGTCTCACCGCAAGTTTGAGCACCCTAGACACGGTTCGTTGGGATTTCTTCCTAGGAAAAGGGCTGCACGCCACAGAGGAAAAGGTTTTTGTTTCCCTTGAATCTTATTTTGTTTACAACGTTCTTGAAATTGAATAGAGTAGCTTATCAATTTTGCAATTTCATTTAGTTTACATGCTTGTTAATTTTGATGCATTTGTTATTGCAATAATTCACACTTGATTATTTTTTGTTGCCATGAGAGTCTGAGGAGCTTTAAGAACATTACTGTTTGTAGTGGCAAGTCATTGTGCTTGTCTGTGTTCATTACTTGTATTGTTGCTATTCTTCCATATCAAGCTAGGTGTGTTCTCAGTCTTGTCTTTTTCTTTTTAGAGTTTATATTGAATTATAGTATTTTGTTCCTCACAGTTTGACGATATTTGTGCAGTGAAGTCCTTCCCCAAGGATGATCCATCAAAGCCATGCAGATTGACTGCATTTCTAGGATACAAAGCTGGGATGACTCACATTGTACGAGAGGTTGAAAAACCTGGATCAAGTGAGTTTTTCTTTTTTCATTTTATGATAACAGCTCTTGTCTTTGATTAGTGTTTCATATTTAAATTGACCAGTTACTTCATTTTTACAGAACTGCATAAGAAGGAGACATGTGAAGCAGTGACAATCATAGAAACACCACCTATGGTTGTAGTTGGAGTTGTTGGATATATTAAAACACCCCGTGGCTTGCGTTCACTTGGAACTGTTTGGGCCCAGCATCTTAACGAGGAAGTGAAGAGGCGATTTTACAAGAATTTTGCTAAGTCCAAGAAGAAGGCCTTCGTCAAGTACTCTAAGAAATATGAAACTGAGGAAGGGAAGAAGGATATCCAGTCACAGTTGGAAAAACTGAAGAAGTACTGCACTGTGATTCGTGTCTTGGCTCATACCCAGGTATATTATTTCGTCTAAAGCTGTACATTCGAGTTGTTTGATTATCAACAATTGCACCCATTACCCATTCAGGAAGATTTCTATACCTGATTGTGGCCATTCTAATTCATGGCTCTTCAATACCATGTTATCTGGAGAACTCCACGCACATCATACGCATTTGTTAAGTATATCTTTTTTGATATAAGTGACCATTTAATTAGAATTCAAATTGGCTTGTTGACTTTGTTAGATTTTTACCTGAGCCTGGATTTGTCTGTTTGTACCTTTACAGATTCGAAAGATGAAGGGATTGAAGCAAAAGAAAGCCCATCTGATGGAGATCCAAGTAAATGGTGGAGATATTGCTCAAAAGGTTGACTTTGCTTATGGCTTTTTTGAGAAACAGGTTCCCATTGATGCCATATTTCAAAAGGACGAGATGATTGATATAATTGGTGTGACAAAGGGTAAGGGTTATGAAGGTGTGGTTACTCGATGGGGTGTTACTCGTCTTCCTCGTAAGACTCACAGAGGTTTGCGTAAGGTTGCTTGTATTGGTGCTTGGCATCCTGCTAGGGTTTCATACACAGTTGCCAGGGCTGGTCAAAACGGATACCACCACCGGACAGAGATGAACAAAAAGATTTATAGGCTTGGGAAGGTTGGCCAGGAGTCTCACACAGCACTCACTGAGTTCGATAGGTAAGTGATATCTCTCTGTTCTATTTCTGTTTTATAGTCAGGTTGTATTTTTGGTGGTTTCTTCACCCTTACTTTGTTGCTGACTTTCCCTACTGAATTATTCTCACTCGTCAGGACTGAGAAGGATATTACCCCCATGGGTGGTTTTCCTCATTATGGTGTCGTGAATGAGGACTATCTACTGATTAAAGGTTGCTGTGTCGGGCCAAAGAAGCGTGTTGTCACACTAAGACAATCACTTCTCCAGCAGACATCTAGGCTTGCGTTGGAAGAGATCAAGCTCAAGTTCATTGACACTTCCTCTAAGTTCGGCCATGGTCGATTCCAGACTACAGAAGAAAAGAACAAGTACTTTGGACGTGTGAAGGCATAGGACTTATGATTCATGGGGAATTTTTCTTCCGTTTTCTCTGAATTTAGTTTTGGATTAGCAGAACTTTAAATTGCTTAGTTTTTATCTGATTATACTATGGACCTATTTATTTACTTTTACTTGTTTTATGAATAAGATAATTAATACTAAAAAAAAAGTGTCCAATCTACTTGCAAGACTAAAAATTGAAACAGGCTTAATTAGTCGCACTAAGGTTTCTGCTCAATTAGCTACAAGAGGAAGAACCATTGACAGAGATGTGCCTTAACAACCCAACAAAGTGCTTGTTACTTAGTTACTCCAAATGAAATCGCACATTCAATCGAATGAGAATGAAGCCTATTGTTTGAGGAAGCTGCAGCTGGATCTATGCTGAGTTCGGTTCTCTCTGTTTCCGAGTTAGTAAATCGAGTGACATCATCAACTTTTGCTAACTTTGTTTAGAACTGTCTTCAAGGGGATTGAGTTGTTAACAATTTTACTTGGGAATTTTCCTGAGCAATGGGAAGAGACTGCATTGTTTCTTCCACAAGCTTGTTCCATGGATAGTTTTAACCTTCAGTTAACAGGTTGTTAATTCAAATAAAGTCCTGGATGGTCAACTGTTGGTCCAGGCATCAAATACCAAAGCTCATCGTGGTACATTACCTGGTTACCAAGCGAAAAATAACCTTCGGTTATAACATTAAATTTATTTTGTTAATTACAGTCCAAAAGTATTTTATACTGTTTACATAATGCAGCCAAAAATGCTTCAATTTTTTTTTTTACCAAAGATATACCGCACCAATGAGAATTTCAGTCGATTTATTAATAGAATATAAGCACAACACCCGCATAGAATCGCAACTAAATCGTCGATTACCATTTTAAATGCTTACAAAAATAATTAATTATCGTTTCAAAGATTAATTTCTAAACTTATTGTATATATAATATAACAATTTAAAGAGACGTGGTTAAACGTTGTATAAAATTCGAATTCTAAAGCTTCTGGCTCTAGTTAATAGGATATAGACCAATAGGAATTCTGGGTTTTGAGTTCTTTTCGATGTTTTTCACAGCACATGAACCGGGGTAGGTGAACAATACACATACTTATATACCCTAAAATTACCGTCCCATCTTCTTCATCTCCACGAATATATTTTTTACCCTAGATTTACCGTATCCATCTTCATCTCCATTGATATGTTTTCCTTTTTCTATTAAATCCTTTAACAACTCCATTGATTGCATTCACGATAACAGGAAACAAAAGAACCTCAAAATCCTGGATTCAGTGTTTCTAGAGACCGGTCTTCAATTTTGTTTTTGAGGTGAGTCTTCTTGTATTTCTTTGCTTCTTTTCCTTTTAATTTAACCCTTTAATCTCTATTATCTGCTATGTTGATCTATTCAGTGTCAAGCATTTCTTCGTCTTTTCACTTGCCTTAATTTAGATTTAAGATCTACGGATTAATTCAAGATTTTGAAAATTGACTAAATTTTTGTACAGTTATGCTAAGAAGTAGAAGTCAACTAGGAAAACAATGTAATTCAATGCAGCATTATCGGTTTCCTATTATTTTTATATCTCTGATTATAATCCTTTTGGTATACACTTTCACTATAAGTAAAGATAAACAAGAACCAACGTCATTGATTCATAAAGGGATTAGCTTATAATCTTTAGTTGTAAATGATCCTTGGAAGTTGGAACTGGATCGTAAACACAAACTAACTCTCTCAAAGAACAAAATTCTATGACTTGCAACCCAACAAATAGACTCCCAATAGAAACATTAATTGTCTCTGGCTCACAGTTGTTACTCCAATTGAAATTTCCAACCAGTTTAGGAAACCACTCAAAACCGACTTATTTTTTTTTAAAACAAACTGTCCCATGAACAACTTATTCCAGATTAACAATATACAAATATGTCATTCCGAGTTCATTGTGTTTTTTTGAATAGAACCTCTCACTCATTAGACTATAATAACAGTAGTGTAGGGGCACTTTTGGTTTGTATTTCGTTTGTTTAGTCGTGTTACTTTTTCCTGTGTTTTTGAATTCATCAGGGTTCTGTTGTTCTAATGCTAGAAATAAAAATATGGTTTGCCCATAAGTTCGCTGGTTTCAACTACACTTTTGTTTCTGAATTTTGTCTAAATATTAACTGGTATTTTGTAGCAGTTATTAGGGACCTTTAACAAAAGTTTCCAAAATGTAAAAAAAATCTGATCTGGAGATCGTTTTGTCAAAGCACCATAATGGGCTAATAGAACCCAGATGCCTTCTTATGGATCTTAAAAAAGAATTAAAAGCATTGAAGGTATAATGTGGTTTTTTATATAGTGGTAAAAAGTTTGATACTCATACTTGTAAAGATTTAATTTTTAAACCTAATTATAAAAACTAAAAATAAAAAAGATTAAAATAAAATTGATTTCAAATTTGTGGGAAGAACTGTGACTAAGGATTCCACCATTAGCCAATTTTTCAAGCGATAAAAATCTTGCAACTCATGTATTCAATTTATTCAAAGTAATGCCAAAGTTAGATTTTCAAAATAATTGTTGTAAATCAAAAGTATGAGACATCAAAAGTTTAAAACTCTGCATGACCCGTCAAAAGAAAACACAACTACTTGATAAAAACCATTTTTTCCAAATTTAAATCAAAGCAAATAATAGTAAAAGAATTGCAAAAAATAAATAAAATGAGAATTACCACTTTATTATTGGAAAAATAGCTTCCTCCGTCGCCCCAGTGATGGTGATTAGCTCATCATATTGGAAACACTCTCAAAATAAGTTTTCATAGCTCAAAAAGTGTTTACAATGAAGAAATAAAAGTAACACAGAAGAACTGATACGCTTATAAGCGTTACAGATACTGTTTTCTGCGTTGCTGAAAAAAGAAAATAAAACAGAAGAGAAAAGAACTGACTCTGGACGTTGTTGATTATGAAGTAAAAGGTGACAGAGAAAATGACGTTTTCTTCCTGTGGTTTGTACTTCATCTTCCTGTTTGCAGCGTAAGTTTTTTTTTCTCCTGATTTTTTCGGCCGACTCCAAATGATATTTTCTTTGCTTCACTTTGCTTTATATAGGATTAGTAAACCCTAATAACTCTTGTGAACCGATAAGGACAAAACAAATTCAAATCAAACTTAAATTTTGTTTTAATCCAAATCTCGGGTGAAAAAGGTTTCACCGGCAGTAACATTGACTATCGATCATTTTTTGCGGCAGCATTACTCAAACTTGACGTGTTATGGTATATTTTGAGTGTTTTAATTATTTTGAGATACCAAGAACACGTTTTTATCCCATAAAATTCGGTTGCCAACTAATCCAGAAGTTCTCTCTTACGTGAAGAACATTTCCCACCATTTTTGAATTTTTGAATCAAGAAGGGGGGTGCCCCCAATCCAATTGGTGGGTGCCTTTATCACTTTTGTTGGGTGCCTTTAGTAATTTTCCTGGGTGCCTTTATCACTTTTGAGCCGATTTTCCCACATATATTTATTTCTCGAAAATACCTACAAAGACATAAAAACCCATAATAAGTACAAAATCGAACACTATCAAAATAGATAATCGAGCACAATTTAGACACAAAAATGTGTCTATCAAATACCCCAAACTTGTTATTTGCTAGTCCTCGAGCAAATCTAATCTATAAAATAAAATCCTACCTCACTTTCGTAGGAATCGCGACTACATTTAGCATATGTAATAAGCCTTTAAACCCATAGGTGTCCCTAGTGGACGAGTTTTGTCTCGTGAGGGTTTACAAGAGGTATACCCACAAAACGTTTACTCCAAATTTTAGCTTGTGAACGATTGAGGTAAACACTAAACAAGCTATTTAGTTGACATACTAAATTCTTCGGCTATGGGAATCATTATCCTATATGAGTCCAGCTGTTGTACACGAGTTTTTACTCAAGCATACTAAGATTCATATAGAAGAAAACAAAGCTCTACTTAGATAGTTGTTCAACCACGATACTCAGAATCTATCAAAGTTCAATCACATGAAAAGATTTAGAAGATGGATATAGACAAAATAAAGTTTGCGCATGTTGACTAAGGTGAACGGTGTTTCCCATATCTATATGAAGGTCAATGCGAGGATGAATCCTAATGAATTGAGATAAGCTCCCACTGGTCTTAATCCTAATACTGATATCGACCCAGCTAGTATACACAAGGGTCCGAGCGATCGAGTTATTGAAAATAAAATAATTATAAATGTACTAACAACATGATTGGATCGACTTGAATCCAAGCGCATGGTCCTTATCAGCATCTTACATGATAGTTCTCATGGATCCTGTGTTCCACGCTTGCTTAGGCGACGGAGACAGTGAGAACACACACATATTGTTATCAAAGTGTCAATACTCGAAAAAAAATTTGTTGGAAACAATCTAGTGGGGCTTAATCTCAAACACTCTACTCCATCCTGACGGTGATAACAATTCGATATTGGTGCCCCACCAAATCACTTAGAGAAACACAAAAATTACAACAAAAAAAAACAGAAAGTGATATGGTCGAGATAGACTCCGAGATATGGTGACAACTATCATGTTATTTCTAACATCTGAACTCTGTCATTTTATGAATAGACCATTTAACTGGGAACACCAATTCCTATAGAAAAAGAGCTAAGTTTCCATCTACCTAGAATGATTAGTGTCATCCTGAATTGTTCACAAGCTTCTAAATCTTGGAGTTTTTATTATTGCACTAAAAAGTTTCTCCCTTACCTCCAAACTTAAATCAAACAGTGTTCTCAATGTTTCAAAATAAAGAGCAGTACCAATAAATAAGTAAAAAGATGAATAAAGAGGTAAGTCAGAAAGATAATACCTGGGTGAAGCGTAGCAATCCTTCTATGGAGAATAAAATAAAATTATAAAAACCTAAAAACCTACAAAAATATACTAATGTACAAAAACAACCCTGATGGTCAATCAGAGTAAACAGGGACCTCCTCAACATCACCTGTAGGAAAAGGCTCTTAAAAGGGTTTCAATCTCTGACCATTAACCTTGAAAGCATTTCTACCATCTTGAGTCTCAATCTCAATAGCACAATGAGGAAAGACAGTGCGAACAACAAAAGGACCGATCCACCGAGAGCGTAACTTCCCGGGGAATAGATGCAAACGAGTATCATACAGAAAAACTTTTTAACCTGGAGAAAATGACTTTCTTAAAATATTTCTATCATGCACAAGTTTCATTTTGTTCTTATACTCCCTAGCACTATCATATGCATCTTTCTGAATCTCTTCCAACTCATTGAGGTGGAGCTTCATGTGAGCTCCTGCTTTGTCAAGTGAAAAATTTAACTGCTTTATAGCGCAATATGCTCTATGTTCTAACTCGACGGGCAGGTGACATGCCTTGCCAAAAACTAGATAATAAGTTAACATTCCAATTGGGTTCTTAAACGCAGTACGATAAGCCCATAAGGCATCAGTAAGCCTCAAAGACCAGTCTTTCCTATTAGGATTAACTGTTTTCTCTAGAATACATTTTATCTCCCTGTTGGAAGCCTCTATCCACTTAGATACATAGTCTACAACGACAAGGATGTAAAATAACCAAAAGAATTAAGAAAATGACCTATAAAATCAATGCCCCACACATCAAAGACCTCAATAACTAAAATAGGGTTCAAAGGAATCATATTTCTACGAGAAAAGGTTTCTAACTTCTGGCATCGCTTACAAGCAACACAGTAACTGTGGGAGTCTTTAAACAACGAAAGCCAGTAGAATCCACACTGCAATATCTTAGCAGCAGTCTTCTTAGCACAAAGTGACCCCCACAAGCATGATCATGACAAAAGGAAATAATACTTGACTGGTCACTCTCAGGTATACATCTCATAATAATCTGGTATGGACAATACTTAAACAAGTAAGGATTGTCCCAAAAGAAATGCTTTACCTTGGCTAAAACCTAGTACGATCTTGTTTACCCCAGTGTTGAGGCATTCGACCAGTAATAAGATAATTCACTATATTCGCAAACCAAGGTGATTGGGAAACAAAGAATAGTTGTTCATCAGGAAAGTTATCCCTCACAGGAGGAGAATCATCAGGGGAATCCACAATAAGTCTAGACAAGTGGTCTGCTACTACGTTTTCTGCACCCTTTTTGTCTTTAATTTATAGTGAGAATTCTTGTAACAAAAGGATCCATCTAATCAATCTAGGTTTAGTATCCTTCTTATACATAAGGTACTGTAAAGCAGCATGATCGGTAAAGATTATAACCTTAGAACCTAAGAGATAGGATCTAGACTTGTCTAGGGAAAAAACAATAGCTAACAGTTCCTTCTCTGTGGTGGTGTAGTTCAGTTGGGCATCATTCAGGGTTTTGCTAGCATGGTAAATCACATGAAGTAATTTGTTTTCTCGCTGACCTAACACAACACCAATAGCATAATATGAAGCATCACACATTATCTCAGAGGATAGGTTCCATTTAGGTGCCTGGAATATGGGGGCGGTAGTGAGTAAGGTCTTAAGCTTCTCAAAAGCCTCTAAACAAGCATCATCAAAGAAAAACTTAACATATTTTGCAAGCATATTGCAAAGAGGTCTAGAAATCAAGCTAAAATCCTTAATGAATCGACGATAAAAACCTGCATATCCTAAGAATGACCTAACATCTCGTACAGTTTTGGGGACCTGTAAAGTCTTAATAAGTCAAGTTTGGCTTTGTCTACCTCTATACCCTTAGAATATACGATATGCCCTAAAACAATTCTTGTTCGAACCATGAAATGGCATTTTTCCCCATTAAGCACCAAATTATTTTCCTTACATCTAGTCAACACTAATGTCAAATGATGCAAGCACTCATCAAAAGATGACCCAAATATTAAAAAATCATCCATAAAAACCTTTAAAAGCCGTTCTACCATGTCAGAAAATACGCTCATCATACAACGCTGAAAAATGGCGGGTGCATCGCACAACCCGAAAGGCATGCGTCTATATGCAAAGGTACCAAAGGGGCAGGTAAAAGTAGTTTTATCTTGGTCTTCTGGGGCAATAACAAACTGATTATAACCAGAAAAACCATCTAGCAAGCAATAATGGCTATGTCCATCTAATCTCTCAAGTATTTGGTCGATGAAAGGAAGGGGAAAGTGGTCCTTCCTTGTGACCTTGTTTAATTTTCAATAGTCAATACAAACACGCCACCCGTGGTCACTCGGGTTGGGATTAACTTATTGTTATCATTCTGGACTACAGTGATACCTGGTTTCTTGGGAACAACCTGAACGGGGTTGACCCACTTACTGTCTGAGATAGGGTAGATAATACCAGCATCTAACAACTTAAGTACCTCACTTCGAACTACTTCTTTCATGTTAGGGTTAAGTCAACGTTGCATCTCCCTAAACAGTTTGGTATCATCCTCTAAATGAATTTGATGCATGCAAACAGTAGGAATTATACCCTTAATTTCTGTTATGGTCCACCATAAATCTTCCTTATTGTCTTGAAGCATGGTCACTAGCTACTCTCCTGGTTACAATCCAAGTCGGATGCTACAATCACAGGCAAAGTCTCAGATCATCCTAAGTACACATACTTCAGAGCATCTGGTAGTTGTTTAAGGTACAACTTAGGAGGCTCTTCTAAAGAAGGAATTAGGGTAGACTTAGAAACCGGTAGTGGTTCAAACTTAGGTTTCCATCCATTACTAGTGTCTATCAAATGAGCTGAATCTAACAAAGCATTCACCTCATTAATCACACTATCGTCATCAAAATCAAACCGAAAATGGGCTAGGCATTTCTCTACTGGATCTTCTAACAAATTGTTTGGTAATGACTCCTGAACTAATGTTCCTATCATATTCACCTCTTAAATGCACGTGTCATCTAACTCAGGTGGTTGCTTACTAATATTGAAAATATTCTGCTCAATAGTCATACTACCAAAAGATAAGTTCATAATACCATTTCGACAGTTAATGATCGCATTAGATGTAGCTAAAAATGGTGACCTAATATCACAGGTATCTGATTCTTTGGGTCAGGGACAGGTTGGGTATCAAGGACAACAAAATCTACTGGATAAATAAACTTATCGACCTCAATAAGAGTATCCTCTATGACACCACGAGGAATTTTCACAGACCTATCAGCTAACTGCAGGGTTATCTGAGTAGGTTTCAAATCACCAAGTCCTAGTTGGAGGTACACATGATACGATAGTAAGTTCACATTGGCTCCTAAGTCAAGTAACGCTTTCTCAACACGGTATTACCTATTGTGCAAGAAATGGTTGGGGAACCTGGGTCTTGGTACTTAGGAGTTGTATTGTTCTGGATAATTGAACTCACATGACTAGCTAAAAAGGCTTTCTTTTGTACAGTAAGCTTTCGCTTTCACGTACACATATCCTTAAGGAACTTGGCATAAGTAGGAATCTTCCCAATTGCATCTAATAATGGAAGGTTGATTGTGACTTGCTTAAAAACCTTCAATATGTCGTTAAAGTTGGATTCCTTCTTTTTTGGTGCTAAAAGTTGTGGGAATGGGACTCTGGGCACAAAATCTGGCTTATGAGAAGCTACATCGAGCTCTTTAGAGACTTCATCAGTCTCAATAGCTATTGGCTCAGAAGGGTGAACTACAGTATGTTCACTATCAGGCATGGTTACCTTGTTATCTACCACTTTACCATTTCTAAGGGTTCTAATTGTATTCACATGATTTGATGATTTCTCACCATAAGATACTTCATGAACTCCTCTAGGATTGTGGTGTGGTTGACTAGGGAACTTGCCTTTTTCTCTTTCTCTCAAAGACTCATTGATTTGACCAACCCGGGTTTCTAAATTGGAAATAGCCTGACTGTTAGCTTGAACGATCTTTTGATTTTCTCGTAAAATTTGGTTGACAAACAGCTGAAAATCTTTAGTGTTCTGAATTAATGAGGCGACGGACTCTGCTAAACTCATGATCGTCTTATCAATCGGATTCTAAAATTGTGTCGGTCCATAAGGATTTTTAGTATAACCAAAACCTGGGGGAACCTTAGAATTATTAGACTGACCTTGACTCTGACCCTTAGACCAAGAAAGGTTAGGATTGTTTCTCCAACCAGGGTTATAGGTTTCTGAATAAGGATCAAACTTCTAATGATTATCAAATCTAGTGTTATTATAAAGAGCATGGCTTGCTCTTCAACAGTCTGTCATTCCCAAAATGATTTGGGCTCATTCCACAACTAGATTGACTCAGTTCTAAAGCTTCTAACCTTTTCGGTATAACTGCTATTTTGGCATCTAATTCAAAAGATCCTTCTACCCTATTGACATTTCCTCTACTTAAAAAGATTTTTTTTTTGGGGCTCCCTACTATTTTCCCATTGCTGGGTTTTCTCGGCGATTTCATTCAAAAATGTAATCGCACCATCGACAGTTTTATTTTCAAACCCACCTGTGTATAAAGACTGAACCATGGTTGTTGTCGAATAATCTAAAACCTCGTAGAGGATCTAAACTAACCTTACTTTCTCTAAACCATGATGAGGATATTGTGATAATAAGTCATTGAACCTTTTCAAATATCTACATAAAAATTCTCCCTCTTGTTGAGCAAATGTACAAATCTGCTTCCTAACAGATGATGTTTTGTGCCTAGGGAAAAAATTCTGGAAAAAGGCAGATGTGAGTTGTTCATAGGTTTCAATGGACTCAGAAGTCAAACTATATAGCTAATAGTGAAAAAGGAAATAGTCTAAGTTTCAATGCTTCATCATCGAGGTCCTTAATCCTGATGGTACTACATATTTCCTCAAAATCCCTAACATGGAAGTAGGGGTTTTCATTTTCTTTCCCTAAGAAGATTGGGTGCATCTGTATGGTCCCAGTTTTCAACTCATAGTTTGCTTCAGTTTCAGCTAACTTGATTCATGATGGACGAGAATTCCTAGTCGGGTTCAACAAAGCTTTTAAAGTTGCCATTGCTGCCACTATCAAAGGACTAGTAGTAACTTCTTTACACAGTGTCAAGTTCTCAAAATTGAGATTTCCAAAAACAGGGCCCTCAAAAGAAGAGTCTTCTAGGTCCTCGTTTTCAGGGACAAAACTACTAGGATTATCACTAATCAAACGACCTAGAGTGTCTCTTTTCCAAGCTCGCTCAGTGATGACTTCGAGCGGTCTTGGCATACCAAGAAAAAAACTAGAAAAAATAAATCCTAACTGGAAGGGAATTCTAAACAATCACAAGCAAGACTGACTCAACCAAATCAAACCTATCGAATCTAGCAAACAAAAAGCATGATGCCTCCACTTAGATTGTTTCTAGACCAGCTTCTATTCTTTCAAAAGGCAACTAGTTACAGTTTTAGAAAACCTCTTAGAACGATCCGAATTAGATTAACTCGAATAGAAAAAAGATAAGCTCTAAGGAGATTTGATAACCCTGACTCTTTGGCAACTTTTCCTTGGGTTACAAGGCGGATCTAATCAACTTAAAATAATCTTCTTGAACCTTGAGTTAGGCTAACAAAGTAACCAATACAGTCCTTATGAACGAGTTTCATGTAAGCTCGTTACCCTATCGGTCTCTTTCTAGTCAAAATTTTAAGGTTTAGGTTCGCGTTTGATAACGTGTTCCTAAAGCGGGCAAGAAGCAAAAGATGATGAAATCCGAGTCCTTATCTTGTATGGCCAGTTCTTTCCCTTTACTAGAAAAGTAAGTCCGTATTCAATTCCTCAACATATATGCATACGAAGGAATACCATAAACCCACTTGTAGGGGATTCGTGGGTTGATCGAGTCTTACCTCCCGTACCAGACGGGGGATGAATCGGTTGTAGTCGACTTGGGCCACTGACTCCAGTGTCACTGTACGAATCCGAGGGGCCGATACAATATCGTAATTGTCGTCCTTCCCTGTTGCAGTTTATATATAAATTACCCTTCCGTAGGGTTTAAAAATAATAATAATGTCCAAAGTCCCAAAATAAAGTCCAAAAAGTGTCCAAAAATAAAAGAAAAATTACAGAAATAAGAAAAATTTCATAATACAATTTTCTAAACAAATAAAATCTAAAAAATAAAATATAGTTAAAAATAAAATCTAGTTAAAAATAAAATTCTTTGTCTTCTTTTCCGTTCTTTCAGCTTTAAGTTTAACACCAAGTCTTCAATCACCAAATTCTTTGGCTCTATCTCCTTTCAATCCAAATCCAAAACTTGTAGCAAAAAGATAAATACCCAAAGAAACGTAAAATAGAACAAAGTATAATAATACTAAAAATAAAAAACTAAAAGTAAATCTAAAATCTAAAATCTAAACCTAAAGACAATTCCGCGTTGGCGGCGCCAAAAATTGATGTGGTTTTTTATATAGTGGTAAAAAGTTCGATACTCAGACTTGTAAAGATTTACTTTTTAAACCTAATTTTTAAAACTAAAAATAAAGAAGATTAAAATAAAATTGATGTCAAATTTGTGGGAAGAACAGGGACTAAGGATTCCCCATTATCCAATTTTTCAAGTGATAAAAATCTTGCAACTCATGTATTCAATTTATTCAAAATAATGCCGAAGTTAGATTTTCAAAATAACAGTTGTAAAGCAAAAGTATGAGACATCAAAAGTTTAAAACTCAGCATGACCCATCAAAAGAAAATAGAACTACTTGATAAGAACCATTTTTTCCAAATTTAATTCAAAGCAAATAATAGTAAAAGAATTGTAAAAAATAAATAAAATAAGAATTGCCACTTTATTATTGGAAAACTAGCTTCCTCCGTCGCCTCAGTGATGGTGATTAACTCATCATATTGGAAACACTCTCAAAATAAGTTTTCATAGCTCAAAAAGTGTTTACAATGAAGAAATAAAAGTAACACGGAAGAACTAATACGCTTATAAGCGTTACAAAGACTGTTTTCTGCGTTGCTGAAAAAAGAAAATAAAACAGAAGAGAAAAGAACGGACTCTGGACGTTGTTGATTATGAAGGAAAAGGTGACAGAGAAAATGACGGTTTCTTCCTGTGGTTTGTACTTCATCTTCCTGTTTGCAACGTAAGTTTTTTTTTCACCTGATTTTTTCGGCCGACTCCAAATGAGATTTTCTTTGCTTCTCTTTGCTTTATATAGGATTAATAAACCCTAATAACTTTTGTGAACCGATAAGGACTCAAAAACAAATTCAAATCAAACTTAAATTCTGTTTTGATACAAATGAAAAAGGTTTCACCGGCAGTAACATTGACTATCGACCATTTTCGCGGCAGCATTACTCAAACTTGAGTGTTTAATTTTTTTGAGATACCAAGAACACGTTTTTATCCCATAAAATTCGGTTGCCAACTAATCCAGAAGTTCTCTCTTACGTGAAGAACATTTCCCGCTATTTTTGAATTTTTGAATCAAGAAGGGTGCCCCCAATTCAACTGGTTGGGTGCCTTTATCACTTTTGCTGGGTGCCTTTAGTAATTTTCATGGGTGCCTTTATCACTTTTTGAGCCAATTTTTCCACAAATATTTATTTCTCGAATATACCTACAAAGACATAAAAACTCATAATAAGTACAAAATCGAACACTATCAAAATAGATAATCAAGCACAATTTAGACACAAAAATGTGTCTATCAAGGTATTACTCATTTTATTAGAACTAAACTAATTTTTATACGGTGTCTTTGATTTTATTTTTATAGCAATATGTGGATATCCTTTGTATTTTATTATGAACTTTCTTCTACTCTGGATTGCAAGTATGATAGTTGTATCAATAATAATAACTTGGGTTGTCATCTGTTGTTGTTTATAAGTGTTTAGTTCGATTCATTTAATGTTTTTGGTGTAATACCTTTGTTGTGACTTTTATTTAAAGCATCCTCCGGTCATAATTTAGTGTATCCAAGTTTTTTAATGTTGCATTCGAAGTTGATATTGCAGGAAATAGTATGCTTGCTTATGATTCAAAAGCAACTGGAGATGATCCTGATGTTATAATTGGTGCAAGTCTGCCTCTGGTATTCTCTTTCTTATAAATCTTACCCATAGATAAGATCTTGGAGATCAGTTTGAATTGCAGAACAAAGAACTATATAATAGCAAGGGATGTTGAGTTACCTATAAAAAAAGCTTACTTAGCAAATGAGAAGACTAAATTGGGAAAGGACTTTTGTTGTGATGCTGCTAATAGTAATAGTAAAAAGATAAAAGAAATTTGATTAAATTTCTACAATTGCATCATAAGGTCATTTCTTATGATGGTGGTATTGGAACTTGCTACAATTCATCCACTTCAACAAATTGAGCGAACTAGGAACAAAGTTATATTTATATCTCTTTTAAATTGGTAATTATCCTTATTTACACTTTGGTTGGTTTCTTATCTATAAAATTACTTCGATCGTTTTAAAATATTTATAATTCTATTCAGGTTTTGAAACTATTCAATGAAACGTTATCAACAAATTAATTGTACTTAAACGAATTCATTATGAAAAATCCTCAAAAATAAATTATGGAACCTTAGTATGTAACTGTACTTAAATTTGATGACAAACAAAACAACAGATCTGTGCTCGGTTGTACTCACATGACGTTTTTATTAATTAATTATTTATGGCAGATGATAAGCACTTCGACTTGAACTGAGTACTCAATCTAAGGATTGAGTTTTGTGATTTTCAGTTAAATAGAAGAGCTGATTGAGAAACACAGATCAAAGGAAATGAAATGAAAACGAAAAAAATTGTTAGGTTTGGTTTAGAAAGAAAAACAAAGAGAAAGTCATCTGGCAGATCGCATGATCGTATCTTCTATGACTAACATTTTGAGGATATTTCTATAAATTGATGAGGATAACGGTCACTAACTGAGACTATTAACTAAGGCCCGTGCTTTGACTATTAACTGAGGCACGTGCAAAGCACGGGCTAAATACTTAGTATTATAAAAAAACTAAAAATAAAAAACATTTAGTACATGGAACTTTCATATTTATGGTATCGAAAATTATAGAACCGCCTCCCAATCCAAGAAATGTACCTATATATATATGAACGAAATCGCTCAGAGTTTATCACACCAAAAGAAAAGCAAAGAAAAGAAACACCATATTCATAAAGATGAATCAATTTACGTCTTGAATTCTCGTCCTTTTAGTTGTTTTCAGCTTTCACGGAGTTACTGCTGATGTAGTAAGTGATGTGTGTAGAAAGGCATCATCAAATAATCCAAGTCTTACTTATGGGTTTTGTTCCTCATCTCTTGGAGCCAACCCTAGAAGCAAAACTTCTAATATTTATGATCTTGGTGAAATATCAATGGAGTTAAGTTTATCCAAAGCTTCTTAAGTTACTTCCCGTATCAATTCTATTTTGAATCACAACTTTGGGCATCACACAAAATGGGGCAGCAAATTTGTTACATGTCTGTTTGATTACAAAGGGGTCAATAGGTGTAATTCGTAATAGTAAATCATTTATAGGGGCAGCAAAGGAAACACCTATTGATCCAAGGGCTTTTTATTGACGAGTTAAATTATTAGTATAAGCCTATAAGGACACGTCAACTCGTTTTCACTTTCTCCATAACGTTTTGTACTATTCGTGAACTCCAGTAAAACGAAAGGAAATAGCTTTTAAAACAACCCAGGGTATATTCAATAATTATTTTATTAATAATTATATTTCGATTATTCTTTACACTCTTACGATGATTTTATTAGGATATCTATTATTTTACATAGGTGATTATAATTTATTGTTAATCAATTATATTGTTGTAATCAATTCTTTGTTGTTTCAACTTATGTTTGTTCTTTTTTTTTTTAGTTCGCGACGGTTTAGTTCATAAAAAAAATTATAGTCATTATGTTTATAATATAGAATAATAGGTTGGTTGATTTACAACCTTAAGAAGATATTTCTTTTTCTTATATTCAAACATGTATATAATACGAGTTATTTTGTGTTTGGGTCCCCAAGTTTTAATACGTGTTAGTGTTTGAGTTCCAAATTTGTTCAATTTAATGTTTGGATTCCAACTCCGTTAATCAAACCATTTAAATTAATATTTTTAAATTTGTAGTAACTTGTTAGTGTCTAATGGAGTTAGTTTTACATAGGGGTTCACATTATTCATGGTCAAACAACTGGATCACTTGTATTGAAATGAGTTAATTAACGGGTTTAGGACCCAGACACTAAATTTGACAAATTTGGGATTCAAACGCAAAATAACTCATATAATATAGGTATATCATCTCTTGATTTAACTTCGGGACATCAATTTCTCAGGGCGGGCCCTGATATTGAATGGTGGAAAGGTGTCCGAAGATGTTAAGGAGCCATGGTAACTTGTAAGGACTACTATACAACTGCTGTCGGTAATATTCAAGGTGCAATCAATGCTTATAAAGGTAGGAATTTTGCAAGTGCTAGTTCACAGATGTATACTGCTATGGATGCCGCACAGAATTGCAAAGATGGGTTCCAAGCTGGAATGGTTTCTCCTGTGGAAAAAGACGTTAAAGATTTCGTTCGATTGACTTACATTTCATCTACCATTATCGGACTAAGTGACGTTTTGAGTTTTGAAGCAGTTGAATATGTGCATGCATGAAGAAGGCCAATATTAGTTGTCTTTTTTTCCTGTTTTTAGTTAACTTTAATTAATTTATTTAGAAACGTGATGTGCACACGTGCTTAGGTTTTTAGTACTTTGGTTATTCTACTTTCATTGTTTGCTATTTAACTGTTAACGGTTACTTCTATGGTTTCTTATTAATACATTCGTTCTTCTTAGCTCTTGTTATTACTTTCATTACCTATTAAGCTTTTTCGCTGAATATTTGTTGTTTTTTACAAGTATATTCAAATATGAGCAAAGCCTTGTGGACATGTTGGTGTTAGTAAGTAATGAATCTCTCTTCAGGCTGGAACTTTTAACGATTGTATGTCGGACTAGATTTATAGGGAGAAATGCTTCTATATTCTATGGCCAATGATGTTTGACTAAATGTTAGAATTAAAAATGGATTTGTTATTTAAAATTAATTTTGTTATTTAATATATCTTAAAGGGACCTAGGGTCACTAGTCCAAACTTGGGGTGGAAACATCAAGCCATCCATTTTCACTTCTTAGTGAATGAGAAACCTTTGGTTTGTCCCATATTGAGCAAACCAAGGAGGAAGTTTATCCTTATTACCACAAACTTTCTATATAAGGAAAAAGAACTAGTGGATTGGATATGGACTTAGGAAATGGACTAAGGAAATGGACTAGTGGGCAAATGCACACATGTGCAGTGCTTCGCACCGAAGCACCGCGGGCCACGGGTTTGCGGAGCTTGCGTGTGCTTTTGCGTGAGCCTTGGCACGAGCCTTGCGTGTGCCTGCGAGTGCATAGGTGTACCCATCAAACATCCAACGGTTTTATATTTTAATTCTATACATTAAAATATTTGATCGTTTTGTATTTATAAAATTAAATCAGGTTTAATAAACAAAATCTTTTAATTAAATATCTCGAATTGTCTTCTTCTTCTTTAAAAGAAAAATAAAAATCAGATTTTCAATTACCCCAGTCGCAGCCACTGACCTGACGACTTTTCTCCTCTTCCTGCTTTGTATGCGCTCTAGTTTATTTTTTATCTTCTTCTACTGTTAAGTTCACAACGGGCCAACGAGTTTTGCTAACTGGGTTGGTATCAGGTGGTTTTATCCTGGATTCGATTTGTCATCTCTAAAGGTATAACAACACCTTTCTAAAGGTGTACCTGACAAATATCGAGTTAAGGGCAGTCTGTTGAACATGCGACTCCATCTCTCTGTGCTTGTGTGATTGTCTGAAGTGTGTTATCTGTTCTAACCCTTAACTATTTTCAAGATTCTGTTTGGTTTGTTCACTGTTACAGGAATATTCTCCAACATTCTTAACTCGATACCTTGTTTAATTTCAAAATTTTACTTCTGTAACAATGGTGAAGACTGATGTTGACAGACCTCATAAATTTTCTGGAAAGGACTTCAAGAGATGGCAGTCAAAAATGTTATTTTTCCTGAGTTTCCACATGCTAGATGATATGGTTCTGAAGCCGTTTGATGAGTCTCTGAATGAACCTGAAAAATTATAGGACTTAGAAAGTTGGAAGAGAAGTAATTATATGGCCAAAAATCATATCTTAAACTGCCTAGAAGATGCTTTATATGATTTTTACAATGCTAAGGATAATTCTAATGCTTACAATTTATGGACTGCACTACAAGATAAATATGAAGAAGAAACAGCCGGAAATAAAAAATTCCTGGTTGCACGTTTTCTGGAATATAAAATGATGAATGATAAATCAGTGGTTGATCAGTTTCTGGAGCTGCAAAAAATTATTAATGAAATAATTGTTGAAGGAATGGTTATTGACGAAATATTTCAAGTTTCTGCTGTTATTGAAAAATTGCCAAATTCCTGGGCTGAATACAAGAAAAGACTAAGGCATGAAACTGGTGAAATTTCCATGGTAGAATTGGGCAAGAAAATCCAAGTTGAAGAATTATTGTGTTCAAAGGACAAGAATGTTTCTTCTGCAAGAGACATGTCAAACAAAGCTCACGTTATCGAACACAAATTTGCTAATCTAAGTCTGGACCACAACAAGCGCAAGCCTGGCCCGCAAAGAAAAGGTACCTTTCAAAAACCAAAATCTGCTATTGGTAAAATTAAGGGAGCATGTTATGTTTGTGGTGTGTCTAGCCATATGGCAATTCATTGTAGAAAACGCAAAGATGCGAATTTTAAGAAAACAAATGTAAATTTAGTTGAAAGTAGTAAAAATGAGTTTTCTGGCACGATGTCTGAGGTTAACTTAGTTACCAATGTGAGAGACTGGTGGGTAGACTCTGGAGCTACCAAACATGTCTGCGGAAGTAAAGACATGTTCACCTCCTATCAGACGGTAGGAGAAGGAGAAAAACTCTATATGGGTAATTCATCTGCAGCACAGGTTGCAGGAAAAGGAAAAATTTCGCTGAAGCTCTCTTCTGGGAAAATCCTCACATTGAATGAAGTTTTACACGTACCAGACATCTGCAAGAATCTCGTTTCAAGTGGTGTGCTAGATGATAATGGCTTTAAGATTGTATTTGAGTCTGGGAAAGTGATTATCACTAAGGGAAAAGATTTTGTGGGAAAGGGCTATAAGGCTGAAGGCCTATACAAATTATCTGTAACCTCCGTTGAAGTTAATAAAATTGATTCTTCTTATGTTGTTGTCTCATTGAATATCTGGCATGGTAGACTTTGTCATGTAAATTATAAATCAATGAACAAATTGGCAAACTATGGCTGCATTCCAAAATTAAATTTGGAATATGAACATAAATGTGAAATTTGTGTAGAATAAAAATATGCAAAGCAGCCCTTTAAGAAAAATGTCCACATAAATTCTAATCCCTTTAGAGTTAATTCACTCAGACTTAGTTGATATGAAATCAATCCAAACCAGAGGTGGTAAAAAATGGTTTGTCACTTTCATAGATGAATGTACTAGATACTGTCAAATTTACTTGCTTAAAGGAAAAGATGATGCTTTAGAAGCATTTAAATTATTTAAATTAGAAGTAGAAAACCAATTGAACACCACAATTAAAACCATTAGATCTGACCGTGAAGGTGAATATGTAATCCCTATAGGAGACTTTTGTGCACAACATGGCATTATTCATGAGGTAACTCCTCCTTATTCACCACAATCTAATGGAGTGGCTGAACGGAAAAACCGAACCCTTAAGGAGATGATGAATGTTAATCAGTTCAGGACTACCGGCGAACTTGTGGGGGGAGGCCGTCCTCTCAGCTTGCTATATCCCGAACAGAGTGCCCCTTAAGGGATCAGTCAAATCACCGTATGAATTATGGAAAGGCAAACAACCCTCTTATGGATACCTCAAAGTGTGGGGGTGTTTAGCCAAGGTCTCTATTCCTCCACCTAAGAGGACTAAAATAGGACCTAAAATAGTTGATTGTGTCTTCATAGGATATCCCGAACACACCACTGCTTATAGGTTTATGGTATTGAGCTCTGAAAACTCAGAAATTGGTGTGAACACCATTATGGAATCTAGGGATGCTACATTTTTTGAAAATGTGTTTCCGTTGAAATCTGAATCTCGCATGATATGTGATGATCCCCTAGATGTCTCTTCTTCTAGCCATATTTTACCGATAGAAGAAGATGAAACTGTTTATGAACCTAGAAAAGGCAAAAGACTTAGAATAGAAAAATCTTTTGAGCCAGACTTCATAACATGTTTAGTTGAAACTGATCCACAAACCTATAAAGAAGCCATGACTTCGTCTGAAGCTCCATGGTGGAAAGAATCCACTATTAGTGAGATGGATGCTATTGTTCAGAATGAAACCTGGGAGATAGTAGATTTACCTCCAGGGTGCAAACCCATAGGCTGTAAATGGATCTTCAAGAGAAAACGTAAGGTAGATGGAACTGTGGAAAAGTATAAAGCTAGACTAGTAGCTAAGGGATATAAACAAATAGAAGGTGTAGATTTCTTTGACACTTATTCACCTGTCACTAGAATTACTTCCATTAGGATACTAATTGCAATCGCTGCAATTCATAACCTAGAAATACATCAAATGGATGTAAAAACTGCGTTCCTAAATGGTGAATTAGATGAAGAAATTTATATGGACCAACCCAAAGGCTTTGTAGTGAAGGGTTATGAAAACAAAGTGTGTAGACTTAAAAATTCTTTATATGGCTTGAAACAAGCACCGAAACAATGGCATGAAAAATTTGATCATGTAATGTTCTCTAGTGGATTTAAAATAAATGAAGCTGACAAATGTGTGTATAATAAATCTATAAATGATGCCCGTGTGATTGTATGCTTGTATGTTGATGATATGCGTATACTAGGTACAACCTTAGAAATCATTAATTCCACTAAGAACATGTTGAGTGAGAACTTTGACATGAAAGACTTAGGTCCTGCTGATGTAATCCTAGGGATAAAAATTAGAAAGGAGTCTAATGGATTCAGTCTTAGTCAATCTCATTATGTTGAATCAGTTCTTAAGAAATTTAACCAGTTTGATAGTAAACCAGCAAGTACTCCATTTGACCCTTCTTGCAAACTCAAGAAAAACAAAGGCAATGGAGTCTCGCAACTTGAATATTCACGTGTCATAGGAAGTCTGATGTATTTAATGAACTGCACCAGACCAGACATTGCCTATGTTGTGAGTAGACTAAGTAGGTATACCTGTAATCCGGGACATGAGCATTGGGATGCACTTTTCAGAGTGTTGAGGTATCTTAAATACACTTTAAACTACCGTTTTAGTTATGAAAGACACCCCGCTGTCCTTGAAGGATACTGTGATGCAAACTGGATAGCAGACTCAGAGGAGTCTAAGTCTATGAGTGGATACATATTCACTCTAGGCTGTGGATCAGTGTCTTGTAAGAGTTCCAAACAAACATGTATCGCTCGATCCACTATGGAATCCGAGTTTATAGCGTTAGATAAAGCAGAAGAGGAAGCCGCTCGGCTAAGATGCTTTTTAGAAGACATTCCTCTCTGGCATAGGCCTGTGCCAGCTATATCTATACATTGTGATAGTCAAGCTGCAATAGCTAATGCTAAAAACAACAACTATAATGGAAAATCTATTCATATTAGGAGAAGACACAATTCTCTAAAACAACTAATCTCAACAGGCGTTATTTCTGTTGACTTTGTGAGGTCTAAGGAGAATATCGCGAACCCTTTGACGAAAGGCTTTTCCAAGGAGATAGTTAGTAATGCATCGAGGGGGATGGGACTTAAGCTCATAAATTAAAACTTTCCATGAAAGATACTCAACCTTGCTGACTGGAGATCCCAAGATCAAGGTTTTGAATGAGACAACTAATTTGTGGCGGGTAAAAATTAAACATTATCAAGGAATTATTTTCTCAGTCCCTTCCCTATGGTGTAGAAGTGATAGTGTGACTGCATGTGAGGATGACTTATAGTAAAGTCTTAATGAGCTCTATAGTTTCAATTTAAGATTGAAATGGGGTGTAGCAGTTAACACTCTTGATAGAACTCACCTATCTGAATGAGGAAGTGGGTCGCTTCCTATGAGAATTGAGCTGAGTCTCTAGAGCATTCTGAGAAACGGGATATGTCCAGGGCCAAAACGGACACAACGGCGTGAACTTAACAACACTCTTCAGAGATATCTCGCGTAAGGAGCTATTGATGAATTACACCAAACTATGGCAGTTCAAGACATCGCGTTCACTGTCCATCAAGTAGTTCCGGTACTTCTCACTAAGCAGAGGTTCAATTCCTTATGGACACCTATTGCTTAAGAGGTATTTCTCGTTTTCCGGTTTTCTTATTTTTCGCTTTCTTCATTCATGTGGGGGATTGTTAGAATTAAAAATGGATTTGTTACTTAAAATTAATTTTGTTACTTAATATATCTTAAAGGGACCTAGGGTCACTAGTCCAAACTTGGGGTGGAACATCAAGCCATCCATTTTCACTTCTTAGTGAATGAGAAACCTTTGGTTTGTCCCATATTGGGCAAACCAAGAAGGAAGTTTATCCTTATTACCACAAACGTTCTATATAAGGAAAAAAACTAGTGGATTGGATATGGACTTAGGAAATTGACTAGTGGGCAAATGCACACATGTGCAGTGCTTCCCACCGAAGCACCGCGGGCCGCGGGTTTGCGGAGCTTGCGTGTGCTTTTGCGTTTGCCTTGGCGTGAGCCTTGGCGCGACCATTGGCGCGACCATTGGTACGAGCCTTGGTGCGAGCCTTGGCGTGACCCTTGGCGTGTGCCTTGCGAGTGCATACGTGTACCCATCAAATATCCAACGGTTTTATATTTTAATTTTATACATTAAATAGTTGACCGTTTTGTATTTATAAAATTAAATCAGGTTTAATAAACAAAATCTTTTAATTAAATATCTCGAATTAAATATTTTGAATTAAATGAATTTTGACCGTTTGAAAAATCAACAGTCTTCTTCTTCTTTAAAAGAAAAACAAAAATCAGATTTTCAATTACCCCAGTCGCAGCCACTGACCTGACGACTTTTCCCCCCTTCCTGCTTTGTATGCGCACTAGTTTATTTTTTATCTTCTTCTACTGTTAAGTTCACAACGGGCCAACGAGTTTTGCTAACTGGGTTGGTATCAGGTGGTTTTATCCTGGATTCGATTTGTCATCTCTAAAGGTGTAGCAACACTTTTCTAAAGGTGTACCTGACAAATATCGAGTTAAGGGAAGTCTGTTGAACATGCGACTCCATCTCTCTGTGCTTGTGTGATTGTCTGAAGTGTGCTATCTGTTCTAACCCTTAACTATTTTCAAGCTTCTGTTTGGTTTGTTCACTGTTACAGAAATATTCTCCAACACTAAATTATCAAATTCAACCGTTTCACTTTTTTTTTTTTTACAAATTGCTGAAATTCGGCTCAATAAAATGTCTAGTGGTTCAGCACCTGGGTTGAAAGTTTTGACAGATCCTTTAGCTAAGTATTTTCTAGTACCATTGCTAATCAACTGTTGGTTTTTCACACCGGTAGATGGTAATCTCACATGTAACAAATTGCACAAATTTTTGTAGAATGCCATACAAAAAGTTCACATCTAAATCATTTTCCTCCTCATCAATCATTCTTCTGCTGAAGCAAAATACAAAGACTTAGATGAGACTCCTCCTTTGTACAACATCAGAAACTGTCCGTTTAGCGTATCAAAAAGAACAAAAACAAAATGAGTTGCTTTCATTGAGAGTTGAACTCAAGACCTCCCGCTTACTAAACGGGTGCTCTAACCAACTGAGCTATGAAAGCTGTTGACCTCTAATTCACAAACACTTTTTGGAACTAAACTAGCACGCTCACCTCAGCTGTAGTCATTATTCAGTCTTTTCGTATATCTAAGACCTGCAAACGTTGGCAGCTTTTTTTCACTACAGTCTGAGTAATTGGGGAAACGTTTGGAGGTCTGGTTTTCGTCTTTCAAACTCCCACTCCGTGTATCAAAGGTTAGTCTCTCTCTTTCTCTATTGGATATTCCTCCTGTGTTTTGCTGAAATTAGACCTAAACTTGGAGTATTCTGAATATTGTTGCACAATAGTCAACTTTTCGATGAAATGCATCAAAGCAACAATTATCATGTGCTTAGACTTACATCTTTATTTGTGAAGAGTTATATTTTAGTTCATCGCTTTAAACTTTGATTTGTTAGAACTATTTGTAATTGTAGTGTATTTGTTAATATTTTGATTAGTGTAATTGAAATTTTCTGAATTTGGAATGTTTGACATTTTTGGATGATTGGGTTTATTGAGTTGTATGCATAATTTCAAAATGTGGGAAATGTTAGGTGTTTGATTAGAAGAATGATTAGGAGTAGTGGTGGTGGTGGTGGTGGTGGTGCAGGTGGATTAGCAACTATATTGGTCTGTATTATGAACAAGGAACTGGCCTAGAGTTAGCGGTATGCTTCCCACCCATTGAATCAGAATTTGGTTTTGTTAGTCTAAGAGACGGAGTAGATGTTACTGTCACATAGCTGCAGTTGGGGTTGACTACTGAACTGGTTGAGTCACCCCTATTAGGGTGATGGGATTTTTTTTACAAAATTGGATAGTTAAACTTGTGTCATTGTGTGAGCAGAACTGGAATTGAGAACTTGTATCGTTAGCTGTTCTTGAATTGAAATTTGAGCTTTAAGTAGGTGATTAGATTCTCACTAGATGTAATGTTGGGCTCTATTGTTCAGTTAAGTGGCTACATTAGTTAAGGGCATCATTTTGCGGATGTCTTTCCAAATTTTCCTTCTTGAATTCAAGGATGAAATGGCTGTGTGATTAGACTTGTCAGGTTCTGTTAGCTTTATTGAATATGGTCTTGTGATCTGATATCGGTGAACACTAAAATTGCATGTTGAGAAAACAATATCATGTATGCCCTGTAGATTAGGAATTGATACTTATCTGTAAGCCTTAGATTTATCATGAAAATTTTGTTGTTCAAAACATATGCAAGAAGTGGTTACGGCGTAGAATTTGTTCCTGAGCTTAACTTCTTTTTGTAACTATGAGGCACCGCACCTATAAAAGTAATAATCAAAGATCATTAGTTAGTCGTGTAATAATGAATAAATGTATGATACTTAACTTAAATTCCTCGAGTTTTCTGGGATTCCAGATATTTAAAAGCAGTAAGTTATTAGTAGTAAAGGAGTGTGGATTCCGTACACCTGGAGCAAAACAATATCAACTACAGTACCAACACCACCATCCCCTTTGATGACATCTAGTTTTTCGAAAACACCAGGAAGTAGAACATCTCTAAGAAGTAGAGGAATATCTGGCAGTCGAGGAATATCTGTTGATTAGCAAAGGGTTGTTTCACCATGCTTTTAGCCATCGTGTTCGTAACAGGTTTAGTTTTATTGTTTATCATACCTTTTGCTTGTTTTTTCCCTTTTCTATTTGGTTTTGTTCCAATGAATGTAATCCATGTACTTTTTTTTTGATCGATTAATCCCTGTAATTGTTTAAGAATTGTTCAGACTTATGCTACCAAGCACCACCAGCATATGCAACATATCTTGTTATTTACATGATTGAATTTGGCTTAATTCGCTTATGGCTCTGTACCTTTTAGTGAGGCCATAAATAAGCTATATAAGTTAAGTCATCTAAGCTTTTTCCATGTAAACCTTTCCAAACATACAGGGATTAGCTAGCATCATGATTTGCAAGGATTTCTATAAACTTTTTACTGTAGAGATTTTGGAAAATTTTGTGACAGTTGAGAGACTTTGGAAGCTGTTAGATAGTTACTAGTGCTTGAAGCGTACAATTTCAATTAATGAACAACGCTAGCAGTAATCATAAAACTGAAAATACACTTGATCAGAAGATGCATACTATGGAAACCAATCTAGTGTACTATTAAAATTAGTAATGTCATATTACAGAGATAAAAGATACACGGACTCTCGCACTTGTAGTTTTAACGTGTGGAGGTACCGTTTTCATAGTCCATATACTTCTCTAGTGTGTTTGCTGTTTGTTTCTTCTCCTTTGTATCCCTGTGATGTGACTGTGTAGCACTTTTATCTCAAAGTATAACCATTGGATCAGTATTACACTTCTCTTTGAATCTCTAAGCACCTCTTTAGCTCTTTAAAAAATTGTTATTCGCTTATTTTTCACATTGTATAATAGCTGTTGCAAATCTTGTATCTAACCTGTGTGGTGTGTCCCCGCCTGTCGTAGAACCTTCGTAGGGGGCTAGGTTTGCTTACATTTTTCTATAGTCATCCTTTGTATTATTGTATAGTATATCTTTAGTGTATTTGCTATTTGATTTCCTTTTCTTTGTTAGTCCTCTGTGATCTTACCTTAATTCTCTGTTTGTCCCTTTTCTAGTAGTTTCATTAGAAATAGCTGAAATGGATGCTTTATTCCCTACGAGAGTGCCTGGTATACTCATTCTTAAAATCTTGATGCGTGCTAAATGTTCTTTCAGATTCTATGTGATTGCTATGCTTATTGATACTGTTATGTTTATGTAATCCCAGATGCACTCTCAGGTCATTCATAAGTAATAAAGAGAGCTATTTCTTACTGAACACTGTGAGTCAGTTTTTTTTTTTAATTGCTATATGGTTTGGGGATTTATTGAGCTATCTTATGCACAACAATACACTTCCTAACTTGTAAGCAATATAGAATGTTCATCCCTAGCATGTGCATTTTCAGTTTCTTTTCCCATTTGGATGGGAGGGGGAGATAGGAAACATTACTGCATCCGGATTAAGTTTTCTTTGGTAACAGGTGTGCTAGTCCTCTCAGCTCAGCCCTGGTGGCCTTATTGGGTGGACATAAGCTCTTTTTACTGGTATTTTGTCTTTTACTAAATCGCATTTGTGCAACTACCCGTTGTGCTTTCTGTTCATATCATGCACACACAATGTTTCACTGTTCAGTGGCAATCGTTGGTGGTTGCATTTCTCATTTTCTCTAAAAATGGAGTGCTTGTGTACGCATGCAATACCATCCCTTGTTTGTGCTTTGCATCATTAGTTCATTGGCCTTGTTAGATTATGGTAAAAAATAACTGATGACCGGCCAGATACATGAAAACCTTAATTGTCAAGCAACAGGATTAGATGGGTCCAGTTTGTGATGAGATGGTGGGTTGTCTGTTAGTGTAGGGCTGGTGGGGAAGTGCTCGTGAGGATGCATGTGGTTTTGCTCTGTTTGGTGTTTGTATTTCAATTTCAAATTTTGAATGTTTTGGATTTTTGAATCCATTTTTTTAATTTTTGAAAATATTGGGTTGGAATGAATCTTCATGGATTTTCTTGAATTTTATAAGGGTAAAATAAAAAATATACAAAATTGGTTACACGATGTAGAGTTATTATATAGTGGTTACACAAACATATTTTAGAAAGACTTTAGGCAGTGGTATTTATATAGAGATAGTGGTAAACCTCTATGTAGAACCCTCTACTTAAAAAGACCTAAAACAAACATGGTGTTAGACTTAGCTCAATCGAAAGGGATATTGAGCTTTTAGACACAACATGTGGTTATAATTCAAAACTTCACCTGTTGTGGCGTTTGTTTGGTTACTAATTTTGAAATCTTCTGATCCTTGGTGCAGCTCATGATCAGACATGGATCTTTATGAAAACTTGAAAGCTATTCTTAAGATTCAGAAATTCAGGAGAGTCATATCCTACACTGGGTTCTATTGCTTCGTTTCGGTTTTGACTTATGCTTACACAAGCAACACGTGAGTGATTCTGTTTTTTTGATTAATTTGTTTTAGTGTGTGAGTAGTTTTTCATGAGTTTTTAGGTGTTTATCGTATGGAGTTTCTCTTTTACAGGACAAGGGCAGGTGTCCCCAGAGTTGACCAGTTTTATGCATCTTATCCCGCAGGGACAGAACTACTTACTGACACCGCTAAGGTATAATTTGGCATGCTGATAGGCAGCCGCTGCTTATTTATTTGTTTTTTTTTTTTTCTGATTCGTTAAAATATATATTTTGTTTGTTTGCTTGCTTGCCAGTTATATAAATCTGCTCTGGGCAATTGTTTTGAACTGGAAGAATGGGGTCCCATAGAGTTTGCTATCATGGCTAAACACTTTGATCGCCAAGGAAAACCACCTTATGCATACCACGCTGTAAGTTTAGTTCTTTGTTTTTCAGCAAATATAAAACCAGCACCTACTCTTCTACATCTTAGACTTGAGAAATATGCATTGAGCTAATTGATCTAGTAAAATGGCCATGTTAAGATAATCCATATGTTTATTTACATATACAGACGTACGTACATGTTCCCTAATCCTATTAGAATAGCGGAACTTAGTATACGGATTCAGGATAAAATTGGAATCTGTGGGGATCTGAACCAATGCAAGGTAGGTCTACACTGAAAAAATTCAGTAATGAACTCCTCTGGGACTGCCTACTTGATTGGTTTATTTTCTTCTTCACTGAAATGTGGTCAGTTTATATGTCCAACTTGTAGCGGGTATTCCTTGTACTATAAATGGTCATATCTTCATCCTAGCAATCCTCTATGCGTATGCTATGCTACTTAGTCGTGTAGGTAATGACAAGTGTATAGATATGTTTGAGAAAAGTAGTTTAAGATAATCAAGGTTTGTGGGGATAAACTAGATAGCTGAATTTGAATTATCTGAT
The DNA here is from genome assembly GCA_023531435.1 of Papaver californicum. Lineage (NCBI taxonomy): Eukaryota > Viridiplantae > Streptophyta > Magnoliopsida > Ranunculales > Papaveraceae > Papaver > Papaver californicum. The sequence goes on along the minus strand of JAJJMC010031210.1, from coordinate 7,234,953 downwards.
TTGATCAAGGTAGACAGTAAGACTAAACAGATAATCTTCTTTCAGAGCTCCGAATGGGGTCTATGTTATTCAATAATTATGTCAGCACTTTTGTTTGACTAGATTCATTTCAGTTAACACTATATTAGTGGAGTCAAAGTGTTAAGTAACATTACTGACAAAATGAGGATCTGGTTGGTGCTTCCCTTTTGTTCTGGTTTCATTTGCGAAATAATGTCTTACTGTGGTACTTTACTTTTAAGTTTAGTACTATATAATGAAAATTGTGACATTTGATTGTTCGGTTATCAATGTGGGTTGCAGCAATATATGGCACACCTCCTCTCTCAGGGGCAGCTCGGTGGAAGTGGTGATTAGAGGTGCGAGTATTAAAACACCAAAGCAAAATGATCGATTTGTAAATATAACCAATTTGGAGGTTTTATTAGTTTATGATTTCTTAGAGCTGAATGTTTAGGGTTTTGAAACTTAGTCGACCAATTACTAAGAATTAAAGAGGTTTTATCTACTTTGTTTCATAAGAAAAAGAATAAGCACAGAATTTTGGGATTTGGCCTTTTGAGCTTTAAGATTATCTGCTTCGAGAATGACCAAGAAAACTTCTCTAACTTAACATGCTTCGTTTATTTGGTTCAGTCCCACATAGTGCAGTTTTAGTTCTTCCCCAGGTGAAAGAGAAGGCCTCAGACTGTTATACCATTATTTGGAATGCTTTTTTAACACTGGACAAACATTTAAGAAGTCATCCAACTTTCTACTGAATTCATTTAATTAATCAGATGTAGTATCTCTACACAGCTTTTATCTCAATAGTCGTGGTTACATTCATATGTATATAGAGAAGTGTTTAACCCTGTTTGAGTAGCTGAGAAGGCAACTCTATGGAAACCATTTGCAGCAAGTTGATAAAAGCAGCTGGAATAGGGGAATCTCCAAAGAGCAAGGCTATGGGTAGAGTGTTCTCCTTCAAAATGAAGGAGTTTTACCCAAATGTATCAAATTGGATCCTACTATGGGTATAGAGAGAAGACTCTCTTTCACCCAAAAACTATCATACACTCCTTCAAAATCGAAGGAGTGTGCCACAGTCTTCACTAGACGGGTAAACATCAGTCGTCTCTAGTGTCAAACGAGGATCTTTTCCCGTTTGGATATCTAATTCAATATTAGACTCTTAAAACACGGGTTCTATCTAAGTTTTTATTATTAAAAAACTAAATAAACTTCCAAACGGGAGATCTTTTTCCGTCCAGGTGAGTTTTTTTTTCACTAGACGGGGAAAAAAGAAGAGTGGTTAACCTCTCATGTTCAGTCGAGATCCTCCGGAACCTCTCGTTGGTTTTTGGAATTCGACATCAGGAAGCACATCATCGACCGACATTAAATCTTTCCATTTTTCAATTCGATCTGATCCATTCGTTCGTAGAGCTATTTACTCGATCCCGGACATTTCTGGAACACCTCTAACATAGTGACAAATAGTCAATTTTGAAAGAACTTATTGTCAACCTCTTTCAGATATGAATCTCTCTGATTCAGAAGGGAAGAATTTGCATCAGTATCTCAATTTCAATTCAAACATGGGTTTGATTCACACTCCATGTTCTAAGAAATATTTACCATCCGAAAAGAGGAAAAAACAGAGTCTTTGTCTAAAGAAATGCGTTGAGAAATGACAGATGTATAGAACCCTCACCCGTCTAGTGACTTTACTTCACTAAAACCGTAGTAGAACAAACACTCATTCACCTAGTCACTCATTCATTTTAAAATCGGTAGAGTGTTAAAACACTTTATCCCATAGCCCTTGCTCTAAGGAGTTTTCAAAAATTTTACAAACCATTTCATCAAACAGGATCCCTCACCAGTCGGTGTAACAGAGACAAGTTTGATCTGAAAGCTTCTATAAAGATTCATCACGTCTCCCTCCTAAAAGTTCCAAAATGATGGACTTATTTCACAGCCATCATCTCTCCATGGTTGTGAGAAAATGGCCACTTGTTCATGAAAAACCAAATTATATGCATCTAATTTTGGAAAATGGCAACATTTAAAACTAAAAGTGTTGATCACAAAAATATGTATTTGAATGTATTAGCTTACATAGAGTGCATATTTCCAACACTAGGCCCATCTCCTTCAATAACATGAATGCTCTTAAAAGTTCCGGGTAAGTGATTTTTGAGTTGGGTTAGGTTATTCTTAAAAAACCCATATAACTTATTGGCAGAGTACTTGATTTCAACTTTTAACCTTAGAACGTTAGCCATTGCCGTACCTACTGTAGTACCGGTGATCTGAAATAATTGTGGAAATCTCGCAAGTGATGGTCACAACGCAGGATTGGTCAAGGGAATGAATGTTTTGGGTAAAAGATTTATGCGGTGCAACTAACAATATCAACTGCAAAACCAAACTTTTTAATTTATCAGTGGTTTACATTGTTTTCAATCAAAAAAATATTAGTTGATTGCATGCTATGTGTACACTCCTAAGTTCTATCGAGAAATAGAAAAGAATTGCATACACTTAAGTGGAAATACGGGCATTCAATTGTTATCAATTCTATGTTCCTGAACTTTTTTTTTTGAAACATATGTTCCTGAACTTATCCAAAGTTTATACGTAATAAGTTGATAGGTCAAAACACCCTACATATTTCTCTGATTAATCTAACAGTTGTATAATGCATTTTACCTCAGGTGAAATGTTCATTGTTTGTGTATAAACTGAAAAACGAAGGAAACCGTACCTAGTTATTTGTGAAAACTACATTTTTAATTCTCTTACAGAAGTACAGGATCGTATTTTGATACAAAATCATAAACATGCGCGGATATTTCTATGTTTCTGCTGCTAGTCCTTATCAAAAATCCACTATTAATATTCCTCATTGATTCTCCTTCAACTTCTTCCTCGCATTGCCTCCATATTCCCAAGGTATTGGTCCCATTTGCTTGAGTTATTCGATCCCCTGGGCTCACCGTCGTAGTAGTCTGAGTTTTCTGGTACGTAGTCTGGGTCTCTCCTGTTAGATGATTGTCCCCTCTGTGCTTTCCGACTTGGGTCTTTGTTGTTCGAGTTGATTAGTACCATCCCGCGGCCTTTGTTCACCGCAGGAGCCTTCGAATTGACTTCCTCTCTTGGGGTCCGTGAAAGGAATCCCTCCCCTTCATGGGTCAGTTTCTCCCTTATGCTGGTTCTTTTGTGCAAGGAGAACAACCGCGTCTACATAGATCTTTTGATTTTTGTGCATCTCATCAAGCTTTGCTGACAGCTAAAACGATTGATTCGACAAAGTATGCCATCTGCCATGCATTATACTCCATCTATCCCTTCATTCACGGTGTGTATTTGTGGGTGGATCGGATCTTGCGGTTGTTCGTGTTGTCCACGTATCTTGTGAAGTACTCCTGATCCTGGTAATTGTCCTGATATTCCCCCCGGTGCTATCGATCTGCAAGAGTAAAAGTGTGATATCTGGTGTTGGTCCTACTAATACACTGTCATGCGCTACTGCGTCCTTTTCTTTGGCTGTAGAATTGATTTTCTCTGGTCGGCTACGGGTCAATACCCTCAAGGTTGATGGTACTTCTTTTGACACTGACTTTGCGTTTTGATTTTTTGTCCTGGTAAGGGTATTTCTGGGTGTGTCCTTTGGCTTTCCCATAACCTACAGTCCATGTTGAAAAGAAAACGAACATAAAAACAGAGTAATGTTAATCTTCGATATGGTATTTTTGGAGTGAAATCCCTATTTAATTAACGCAAGTAAGCTTTATCAAAAGTATGGTTAAGAGGATGAGAGACCGTTTGTCTCATGCGATTGTTCTGTACTATGTTATTCTTCAAAAATATTCCCATGATAGCGAAATATTCCAGTCGAACGAGAGTTTGTTTTGTGTTAAGTTCTAAAAGGATTATAGTTGATGCAAAATTAAGGTACTATATTCGACATTTTTGAAATATTTTGTTTTATCGTGGTGAGTTTATGAAAACACTTTTATAGCATGGATCCCGACAGACATGTTTTTAAAAGCATGTATATAATATGATATGAGTTTTACGTGTATCTTTTGAGATGAGGGATTCATAAGATATGTCTCGATCCGGAGCCAATTCAATACTATGAGTAAGACCTGCTTCAGATCTAGTATGATCTATACTTGATTGACCATTCTCTTTCGACATATATTTATTTAATTATTTTTGAAAATAACAAAACAATGAAAGAGAATGGAAGAATATAGGGCTAACAAGAAAGATAAATCTTTCACCGAGATAAAAATCTCTTTTTATAGCGCCAAATTGTAAACACAAGAGATAACTTTATAGATCTGGTGGTCACAATCATTGTCCGCGATGCATGATGTTAATAAGATAAAAATAATATAGTACGTGAAATATAGAAATATGAATATAAAAGACACATAGTTTTACGTGGTTTGGTTATACCTACTCTATTGGGGTATTGAGTTGGATTTTCACTATGATGAAAAGGGTATTACAATGAGATGAAAAAGTCGAATGAATTTCGTATAAGGGAAAAATAGGTTGCAAAGGGTTAATACTCTTTTTCTCTCTAGTTTTTCCGACCCTTTATACAGTGGTGGAGTTGAGTATTTATAGAGCTAAGTGTGGATCCATATTCTCTTGGATGTCTTGCACTTTTCCCTCATGAAATTATTGCGTGTAGTCTTTCCGTTGGCCTTATATTTGTGCGGGATATTAGCAACTGTGTGTTCATCTCTTCGTAGACACATTTGTTGTCTGCCATGTGTGATTTGTTGTTGTTCTAGTGCTAAACCAAATGTTGCGTACCCACCTCTTATTTGATCTACTCAGCGTTTGTCACTTGTACATTGTTCTGTCGTATTTAATGTTCGGTAGATGAGTTTATCCATGTCAGACAACTGTCTCTTTGTCAAATCTCATCCAGGTCAGTGGATAAGGTGATTATTGGACTTATCCAGTGTATCAAATATATACAGTATATTGACCTTCTAATCTAAGATGATGCCACGTGTACAATGGTGGTGATTATGTAAGCCCAATAGGCTCAAATGGTGTAATAAACCTATGGTGTAGTAAAAGCTAGGGTTGTCAATGGGTCTGATTCCTCACGGGTACCACTGGACCCGAAACCGGACCCGATTATAAAAATGCGGGTCTGGTTCCTAATTTTGTTGACCCGAAATCGGACCCGATTAAAAACCTAAATACCCGCCTGGTCTGGGTTTTTAACGGGTTTTCTAAAATCAACTATATTTTTTAATTTTTTTTTTATATAGGCTTGAATCGAATAATATTTCATATAAAGTTATCGTTATATCTATGTAAACATTCTAATCGAAAACTAAACCAAGAAAGTAAATAAAAGATGAGAAAAAATCGAGCAAAGCTAAACAAAGTCTTAAAATTCTGGATAAAATCAACAAACAAATAACAAAAACTCAGTACCCAATGGGTCCCGAAAACTTATCGGTTTCTATGTACCGTTATTACTAATGCGTCCAATATTAAGACCCGGATCTAAATCCAATTTACCCGGTTTCGGTTTTGATTTCTGATAATTGGGTATCCATTGACAACCCTAAAAGCTAGTATCAGGGCTCCATAGAAATTGATGCGTACCGAGAACTGGTGAACCCTTGATACATGTGGGAAACCGTATTTTCGTTTGCAAATATACCTTTTATATTTATCAATATTACATAAGAGTACCCTTGACTGTGAATCACTTTATAGTTGGGTTTTACTTGGTTTTTAATGAAGTTTCATTTTTCCGCTTTCTCCCCAAATTCTCTTCTTTCTCTTTAAATTCCTCTCCAGCTCCTTCGCTGCATCTTCTCATCTCTCGTCCACTACACACTCCTTATAGGTACAATCTTGTCTCGCTTTCTTCTTTAGTTCATTGAGGAGAGACTGAAATTTGTTTGTCTTAGTTTTTAAATTTAGGGTTTTGGAAATTGAAATAATCTGTTTATTGGTCGTCTTAGATAATATTTTGAACCAAAATGTAGATCTGGAGATAAATTTCGGGCTGCTCTTCTTGAAGTTTCAGGATTGATTTGGAGTTTATTTTAATGATTGTTACAATCGATTTAGAATGTTATCCCCACCGAAACTTTTTTATGTCTAATTTTCTTGCTTCAAAAAATAAAAAAAGTCTAATTTTCATTAGTTCTAGGTTGTTCGTCATGTGGCACTAATACTCGTAATTTAATCCTATTAGTTTCTCGTTTATGTATGCTCTATCTCTGATCAATCTCGTTGCACAGAAAAGCATACTTTTTTGTTAATGTTGTTTTTGTTGTTGTGTGTCTGTGTGTTTTCGTTATCAACTATCAGGCTTTTTTTTTCGTTAGTGGTTCTGATTCTATATAAGTGGGGTGCCTCAGAATCATGCTGAATTCCTGTTTTTTTTTTTTTGCAGTAAATTGGGTTTGTGGCCACTATTTATTAGAGTATTTTAGGTGATTTTTAATGACGTGCTGTCTTAGTGTTCTTGTTTTATTTTTTATTTACTGTTGTTTCGGGTTAAATGGCTGTTATGATGATCTATTGTGTGTATTCTGAGGTTCTTGGTATCTGTTATTGCATGAGTTTGATTTGACCTAATTTTGAGCCCATGTTTTTACTTTGTTGCCTATGACATTGTAAAGAGTCTTAAAACACTATGATTGCCACAATGAACAAGTTTGGGTTGCAGACTCGAAAGTATCCCCTTAACTTGTGGTGGACCTCATGGCCCTCACCCTCACTTTTTTGAAGCATGACAATTAGAATGATGGCCATCTGTTCTTTCATATGTTTGTTTTTGTGCATGTAGATTATACATCTACTGCCTTTGTGGGTTGTCAAAAATAAATTGTATGTACTGTACATGCATTAGAAGATGTTGGAATTAGATACATGTAGTATAAGTATCCCGATGTAACTTGGCACTGATATTTTAATCTGACTTATTCAACATGTCAAGGAACGTGTGGGTGGATCAGCATACCTGTTCAAGTATCTGTTAATGCAAGACACTGTTGCTTCTTCATCCACATAGTTTGGTTCTTGGCGAGAATCGAAGGTGTCTGGTTCCGGGCAAAATGGGTTTCGATAATGAATGCATTTTAAACATACAGTCTCTTGCTGGAGAATACTTTTGTCCTGTCTGTCGCCTTCTTGTCTATCCAAGTGAAGCGCTACAATCACAATGCACACACTTGTACTGCAAACCATGCTTAAGCTACGTTGTTGGAACTACAAAAGCTTGTCCCTATGATGGTTACTTAGTGACAGAAGCAGATTCTAAGGTCAGTTTTTCAAACTCTCATTTGTACTAAGGATTTGAAATTAAGGTTTATATGTATCGTAATGGTCAGTTAGACATATGCAGCCTCTGATAGAGTCAAATAAAGCACTAGCTGAAACCATAGAGAAGATTGCAGTGCATTGTCTCTACCACAGAAGTGGGTGTACATGGCAGGGCTCTTTGTCAGAGTGCAAATCCCATTGTGCTGGGTGTACCTTTGGCAATTCCCCAGTTGTATGCAACAGATGTGGAACGCAAATTGTGCATCGCCAGGTTCAGGAACATGCACAGAGCTGCCCAGTGAGTGCAAGAATGGACCTTTGTTTTAGTCGCATTTCCTTTTTTATTTCACCGTCTTTCTGTTTTACATCTTTATACTGTTTGCACAGGGTGTGCAGCCTCAACCACAGCAGCCAGACAGTGCCCAGGATACAACTGCAGCATCCAGTATGGCGGCTGCTGCCCAGCAGAACCAAACGACTATCAAGGCAGGAATACCGGCTTCTCAGGCCCAGTCCACCCAAATTGCTGCTGCAGTAGCTCCAGCATCAGGACAAGATCAAAGTAAAATTACGATGAGTACTCAGCCTCAAGCAGCAGTTACTTCTGCTCCTACTCCTGAGCAGTGGTATCATCAGCAGCAACAACACTATCAGCAATACTACCAGAACTATCCTGGATATGATCCATATCAACAACAACATCAGCATTATGTTCCATATCAACAAGCCCATCCTGCAAATGTACAAGGTCAACAGCAGCCTCAACTCCAGCCTCAAGTCCGTCCCCAAACCCAATCTCAACAACCCCAACTACAGTCTCAACCCCAACCTCAAGTGCATTTGCAACAGCAACATCCTCAAATGCAGCAGATGTCGAGTCGTCCACCTTTCCAAGGCCAGCCACATTCACAGTTGTATCCCCAAGCTCGGCCTCAGCCGCAGGCACATCCAGTGCAACTCCAACCTCAACCTTACGTGCAACACCGTCCGCAGGTGCCACATTCCCAGTTGCAGCTTCCACAATCACAGCCATTATCCCAAACCATTCCCCAATCTCATCCCCATACTAATGCCCAACCGCAGATGCAACCACATCTGCAACAACAGGTGCCACTTCAACCCCCTCCGCATACCCTGCCACAACCACATTCGCACCATCCCCATGTTCTGACGCAGCATCCACCCGCTCAGGCTGTGACAGGCCACCAGTCTTATCCCCAACCACAACCATACCAAAAAGTGCCCCCAGGTGCTTTACCACAACTGCCTCATCATATCCATCCTCAGCAGGGTATACCACAACAACCAACAGTGATGCGGCCACCACAGGCTCGTGCCGCGATGCAACACCTGCAAGCATCATCTTTGATGTTGCCTCCTCAAGGACAGCGTCCGAACATGCCTCCAGTACAGCAACAACCGATGCATCCGCAGATTCACCACCCTGGTCAGGGTATTCCACATCACCCTGGTATGCCCACTCTTCAGCAACAGCCAGCTCCTCAACAAAAACAGCAACTTCAGGGTCATTTACCACACCCTCAGGCGTTTCCTGGGCAAACACCTGGTTTGGTCCAGAATCAGTCCCATCAGCCGGGTCCTTTCCTGCAGCACCAGGCTATGCAGCCTCAGATACGCACCCAGGGACCTCCTGCCTCTTTACAGCAGAATAATCCTACTGCTTTTGGTATGCAGCCCCATCAATCTCAAAACCATGCAGGGCGACCTACGGTGCCAAATTCAGTGATGTCCCATCAAAAGTTTCAGCAGTCTACTGGTGGGAGCCAGCCTAAGACAGTGCAGCCGAATGGAGTCCAACCAGCTTCAAGTCAAAACTATCCCTTAGGAGCAAACACCCAGGCCCAGTCACCTTCGGTACAGGTTTCTAAGAAGGTTGAACCAATACTTGAAACTGGGTCTCAAAATAACGATGCAAAGGAAGTAGTGCCACACAGAGAGTTGGAAGTAGCGCCAAGCAGAGAGTTGGAAATAGCGCCAAGCAGAGAGTTGGCTGGTGGTACGAAGGATCCATCAGTTCCAAATGGTTCACAGGATGATAGATTAATTTCTTTACCAGAAGAGAGATATATGAAAGTACCAGAAGATGGTTATAATCAGCTATCAGAGGAGCACTTCAAGCCCTTCTCAGGGGAACCAAATAGACACGTTGCTGATCGGAGAGAGTTTGATGAAGACCTCAAGCAGTTCCCTAGAGCAGGTCATTTGGATGTTGAGCGTTTTCCCGGGTATGAAAGCTACCCTTCGTCATCGAGGCCCCTTGATAGAGGTCCATATGGGAACCATGATGTTGGACCCAAATTAGATGGTCCTAGTGGTGCTGGTTCAAGGTTGCCTCCTTATCATTCCGCTAATTCATCTGCACGTTCTATGATGCCGGTTGGTCTCCCTAATGAAAACATGGGGAGAAAAGGTGATCCTGCTGTTCCTCACCCAGATTTTCTGAGGCCTTATGAATCTGGTCGGCATATGCCTCCTCCTAGAAGTCCTGGTAGAGAATTTCCAAGGTTTGTATCAGATATAATTGATGGCCGGGATCCGCACGTATTTGGTGAACGATATAAATCTTACTTACCTTCTGATGGTGGTGAATTTCAAGAAAGTAGGTATCAGCATTTGCCTAGTCACTTGCGCAGAGGTGTCCATGATGGTACAGATATATTGCCAAGCCATTTGCGTGGCGTTGAACCTGGTGGTCCTCGCCATTTTTCAAATCATATGCATATGGGTGAGCCAGCTGGTTTTGATCCCTTCCCCAACCATTTGCGAATGGGTGGGCCTGGAAACTTGCCGCCGGATATGCTTGGTGAAGTCGGTCATGGACGTATTGGTGATATAGGATACAATGGTGGCTTTCCTTTCACTGAACATCAAATTGATAGTGGATATTACCATGCTGTAAGTACTGGTGATATATTTTTATTGTATTTAGTTATTAATATATTATATCGTTTGTCACTGTGTAGTTGGTTGATACATTACTACCCTGATGTATAGATGAGTATTATGTGCAATATTCTTGTATCAAATTTATGTTTCCGTAAGCTTCTATATTTATTTGTCTTTGGAGACAACTTTCCATGTATATGGAATGGTTTGCATTAGTAATACATTTGTTACTGTGAATCTGATTAATGGGGGTTATTTCTGTTTGTTCTCATGAAACTCATTAGGATGAAGAGTCCTTTGATCAATCAAGAAAGAGGAAGCAAGGGAGCATGGGATGGTGCAGAATATGTAAAGTAGATTGTGAAACAGTAGAGGGTCTAGAAGCGCATTCACAGACAAGGGATCACCAAAATATGGCCATGGATATGGTCCTAAATATCAAAAAGAGTAGTGCCAAGAAACAGAAACTGTAAGCTCTTCTGTTCATTGACTTCTGGTAAATATATATAACTCCTTCTTTCTGACTATGAAGTCATTTACTTCTTTTGGTCCCTTTTAGATCATCTGATGATAATATATCACATGAGGATACAAACAAATCCAGGAAGAGCAATTTCGATAATCGTGGAAATAGGCACTGAGTCGTGACTGGGTCTCAGCGTCGGTCAATTAGGATACTGAAGTTGTTTGTTGGTGTCTGGCACAAAGCTGTTTTTGGTTCTTCAGTGTTTTTTCATCAGGGACATGTAGGTGATTCACCCTCCTATCCTGCCTTTCTTTTCGGGGTGGTTTATGCTAGTTCTATTGTTTCAGGTTGCTGAAGTGTTTTATGGAGATGGTTCTTTGGAAATGAAGTTTCTGTTCAGAAGTTAAGTTTGTCCCATTTTATAAATCTGACTTCTTTAGCTTTCATGATGATAGTTTTGCGTCAGCATAATTTATTTTTAGTTAAAATGCCAAAATGTTATTGAGCGTTGAGATTTTGGTGTGCATTTTAAATCATTGATAATGCAGCTTTCGTTTAGATTTACATATACATCTGTGGACATGGATGTTAATCAGGATAAAATATTAGAGCTTGCATATACCTCTACACATAGTACTTTGTCTTGTTATACCGTACTCTATGATGCACACTAAGAAAGCGAATCCAGTTTTGTTATTCGGACCAAGAATCACTAGTCACTTCTATGCCTCTGTTAGCCTTCTTATGCTGCTGTAACTTTTAGTTTATGCAACTGCTGGTTTATCCTCCTTTTGGTTTTTCTATATATCAGAGTTGTAATTTTACTTTTTCCTTTGCAGCTTCGTTCTTTATATTTAGTAATTGAGCGTTTCTCTTTTTCCTTATATGATGCTTGTTTACATATTTTTTATGCTCATGTATCTATCTGAACAAACATAATGGTAGTTGGGAAGGTGAAAAACGTTTGTTCTTAAATAATATCAATATCTAGAAAATAAGAACTGAACCAAGATATGCCATTGTTGAGCAACAGAAAACTAGAACTATCATTACCAAGTGTATATATATATATATATATTGCAGGACGAAAGCAACTTAAAAAACTAGAGCGCCGAGGCTTACAAGTACCAGATATTGAGCACGTTACACAGTAAACATCATCTTCTTCCCCAAAGAGACCAGAGTACTTTATCTAGTTATACTTTGTTTAGCTCATCTACTTGTGTTCGTTAGTTTACCATCAGAACTTATAGGTAGCTGACTTCGTGTATCTTTCTGAGTCACTTGTCACCTCCAAAAGTTGCGTCATCAACTTTTCGTATTTGTTTTTATCGTGGCTTTGATTCGTCCACTTGCTTGCTGTTGTCTTGAAGATCAACTTTGTTTCACCTGCTGTCGTTCTACTTCTTGGAATTTCTTCCATTCCGCTTGTTTTTGATGTGGAGAACTTTCTATTGTTGGGTCTCCATGTGGTTGGAAAGAACCAAGTTTATTCAGGTAAATTTTGAAGTATGCTGGACTCATCAACCAACCTGAAGCCTATGTCACCCTCTCAAGGACACCATAAACTATTTTCAGGTGCTTTTTGTGTAATTTTTGCATCTTCTCTATACGTCAGCTCGCACATTAGTTTATAAATGAACGTATTTGGATTTTCTTGGATGGCTTTTCTGGCCTTAGATTTAGTTTTTCACATTTCAACACGTTTAGAAATTAGCTTTAGTACTGGGAAAAACATAATAATGCCACATGGGATGTTATAAGTTGGGGAACATTTGGTGTCAGATTTTGCAGAATTGTCAATTCGGCATTTAATGCTTGTTATATTAATTTAGTTGGACTTGATCAAAATGATAAACTAGTTGATGACAACAGAAAGTGCTTGCTCACTGTTGGTTGATGAGTGGGTTTCATACTAGTCTTCAGGAAATATCTCGTAATAGTGTTCCTCTCACTGATTCTTCAGTAGGGCTCTCCGATATTTTTTCCTCAACTTCCTTGCTAGTCACTCAAGTAATAGAATGTTTAAAGGAATGTCCAACGAGCTGCTTAACAATAGTTTCTTACTACTGCTTCTAGGGATGATCAATATAGGTATAGGTAAATATTGGAGGATATAGAATTTTTCTAGCAACTCAGAGTGAAAGAAAATTTAAAGTGTTGTCACTCGCGATGTAGATTATGCTTGCTAGTAATTATCCAAGTATCAAAACTTCTTGGAAACACTAATTATCAATAGTTTCATACTACTGCTTCTAGGGATGATCAACATAGGTACAGGTATACATTGGAGGATATAGAATTTTTCTAGCAACTCGAGAGAATGAAAATTTCAAGTGTTGTCACTCAGCGATGTAGATTATGCTTGCTAGTAATAATTCCAAGCATCAAAACTTTTTGGAAACATTTGGTTTTCTGAAAATTGTCGTGTGGGCTTTCAATTTTCAAGGATTAGAGCCACCAGATCGATTCGAGTAAAAGCTTTAGTTTTTAATTAACAGAGATTCAGAACCTCAGTCATATGGGTAGGTTGTTTGTATGTCTGTTTATTGAGATGTGATGTATCTTTCCAGCTACTCTCTGGAAGTGGTTCAGTTTATCACTTGTTGTATTGTCTCTTCTTTTTATCTTAATTTTCCATTTCTGATTTTTGTTTTATCATTGTTTTTTCCAAGTAACTTTTATTCCATTTTCCTTGAATTACATCAATGATTGATCGTTAGCTTACTTCTCTCAGTTAGATTGATAGCCAAAAAACTTAGGGTGGTTCTGTCCTGATATTCAATACTACAAAGAAAACTCTTTCCTTCTCCGTTCTAAAACCAATTTTCATACATATCCATAATCTACTGTAGGAAAAATCTACTTTGTATAAAACAGGTGGATAGAGAATAACATGGAGGAAGCACATTACTAGGCCTTAATGGATGTACAAACTTAGTCGTCACCAAGCAATTTGGTACAGTAATTCTAACCAAACATAACATTCTAGTATAGTCAACTTGGCCACTATACAGGGCCAACTACTTCATTTGTTCTTTAGATAAGTTTTTTGACAATAGTGTGACCAAATAAAAAAAAATGTAAGGAGGGTTGTACAAATGTTCTTATCTAGGAAAATTTAATAGTCCGGTGAAATTAAAGATAGTACATAGTTATAAGTGCCATCAGATTTAGACATTGGATGTTAGATCGTACTTGAGTGATTGCTTTTGCCTGGGCTACAGTTGATAGTAATTGGATATGCTAACCTTCTTGGAGTGCAGTTTTTTATGCAAGATGTTGATTTTTTTGGTGGACTCTTTAAATACTCGCCTAGAAAGACAATGGCGGGGACGAATACAAGTGGGAGTATAACATTTTGAATCAATAAACATACGTGTATCATTTGTATTTTTAAATAAATATAAATATTTGTATATTGTAGGTTTTTTTTTGTAAAAATTATGATTATCATTTATGATTATAAATAATTATAAATTGAAAAATGATGATATTATCAATTATATTTTAATAAATTTTAGTAAAAATATTTTTGAAATAATTAATTATTTTAAAAAAATGCTTTTAAAGAGGAAAGGAAAGAATGTTGATCTAAAATATTTTTTTAAGTCCATTATTGTTTTTTATCTCTCTTTTGATAGTTTAGAGAAAATAAGGAAAAAAAACCCAATTCAATGTTGTTAAACAAAATTAATTATGATAATTTTTATAAACAATTTTTTTCAAACTTATGGAAATAATGTTATGATTAAAATAATCGGTTATTATAGATTTTAACAAACATTATATAACGGATTATAGCTGGATAATTGATTATGAACTCATAATCCATTATAATAATGGTTACCAAACAACACCATATAGTTTTAAAATTAAATTTATTTTATCTAATTACTAAAACCTAATAGCATAAGCGCATGCGCGATGCGCCTACAAACAAATGACCAGAAATTAACGTGTTTTTAGATAGCTAGAGATGTCTGCCGGCATTTAAAAAACAAGTGTTTTAAAGATTCAAAATGGTGGTTACAGAAAACACAGTGGTTTTCATTGTCATTTATGGGAACTTAACTCTTTTCCTAATTGGTAGCACATTATGAATGCATTTCCAAATGAAGATTTTTATTCATTGATAGATATTCATTTTCCAGAAGGATTTCTAGAAAAAAGCAGAGGAGTTTTGAAAAATCAGATCAACAGGTCTATACATTTTTTCATAAAGGAATTTAACAGTAAAAACTCCATTATTGGTTAGAAGCCACCTTAGTCTGTCATCTTCTAAAATGTTAGCATTATTCTTGAATAATCTGATTCCTAATTAATATTCTATCAACAATACAAGTGTGAAAGTTATTTCTAATTTTATCCAGATTCAATTTTTTTGTGTCAGAGTCAATTAACTCATACACAAGTGTTAAGGAGTTTTGTTTTGAACCTAAATAGTTCAAAAGGTTGTAATCCATACTAGGGATCCAAATGTCTTCCCAAATATTTATCAGTTCCCTATCCCCCACTTGCCAACAACTATATTTCTTGATTGATTGAATCCCTTAAATAATACATTTCCATATCCAAGAAGCATTGTGACGTTCATTGGCATGGAGCAAATTAGAGTTTCTGAAATATTTAGATTTCAAAAGGGAGGACCACAAATAATTAGGCTGGTTTGCTAGTCTCCAAGCTAACTTGACAATTATAGCTTTATTCATCTTTTCTGACTCTTCAAAACCTAGACCCCCAAGGTAATTGGCTTACAGTGAAAACCTAAGTTTTCATGTAAGCGTATTTTCTATTCTTATTTTTGTCCCACCTGAAGTTCCTTTGGACAACATCGATCATATTGTTGATTTTTTTAGGAAGTACAAAACGACCCATCTGGTAGATAGGCAAAGAAGCCAACACATATTTGTTTTAAACAAATTTGCTAGCATGAACTAGAACTTTACTTTGTCACCCTTGTATTTTCTTTTCCATATTTAAATAATATTGTCAAAAAAAATAGTTTGGATTTGTTCATAAAGAGGGGTGCTCCTAAGTATGATTCTTGTATGTTGATTTTCTTTATTTTGAGCAGCCTAATCGTCATTCTTTCAAGTTTAAGATGAATTCTCTTACTAAAAAACAGACCAAATTTATTAAAGTTAATTAGCTGCCCAGATGCAACACTAAATTGTTCCACGATATTGAGTATGTTCTTACAACTAACTAGATTGACCTTGTGAAAAACAGACAATCATCTGCAAAAAAAAAGATGAGAGACACCAGGGCTATATCTAGAGATTTTAGTACCATGTATATATTTGGTTTTTTCTTTATCTATCAGAAACTTTGATAAAACCTCCATACATATTGACAAAGGTAAGGAGATAAAGGTTCTCCTTGCCTAAGCCCTCTTGTGGGAGAGAAAAACTGACCAGGATGACAATTGAGAAATACAAAAATAGATGTTGTGGGCACACATTGGTGTATTAATGTACTCCAATTACGACAGAAGCCAAAAGCCTTTAGGTTTTATTAGGAAACTCTAATTGACCCTAACGAAATCTTTAGGCATGTCAATTTTTATTCCCAAGCTCCCTTTTTTTGTTTTTATTTTCTTTAAAAAGTGAATTAGTTCATGTGCCACCACAATATTGTCAGTGATTTGACGAGAAGGCAAAAAGCTGATTGAAATGGGAAAATCATTTTATCTAAATTATTTTTTAGCCTATTCGCCATTAGATTGGTAAGAATCTTACAAGGAGTGTTTTTCAAGCCAATGGGCCTGTAGATATTAAAAGATTTTGGGTTTTTTTTATTTAGGAATCAAGAATAAAAAAGTTTCATTAAGCTTGGGTTTCATTGTTTTATTTTTGAAAGACTCTTGAATTATTTCTACCACTTGGGACCCAACCAGTTCCCAGTTGTGTTTAAAACAACTCACAAGGAACCCATCTGGTCTTGGAGGTTTGTTTGGTTTCATTTTTTTTACTACTCCCCAAATTTTAGTTACATCTGGTATGGGCATTCAAGATTCATTTTCTAGATCAGAAATAACATTTGGAATTAAGTTCATCAACTGTTGATCATTACTAGTATGAGAGGCTGTGAATAGTTTTGAAAAATGGTTCCCTAGTTTCTCAGTTTTTTGAGGTTTCTTTTTTAGAGTCTCCCCATTCTTATTAACTAAGCATTCAATTCTATTTCTTTTCATTCTTTGTAATATTTTAATGTGGAAGTACTTGTATTTCTTTCTCCTGACAGAACTATGTTATCCTTAGACAGTTGTTTAGCTATGGCTTCTTGAGTATCATAGAGATCTTCTGGTTCTAAGACCTTGTTGTTTATGTGTAATTGTTTATGCTGATAGTTTCTGGAAGAGTTTAAGCCTTCTAATTGTTTAAGATTTTTAGCAATTTTTCTATCTAGGGCACCAAAGAACATCTTTTTCCAGTAAAGGAGGTTTTTACCTAGAGAATTTTAGTTAGATATCATAACTTCTGTAGCATTCTCCAGAGAGTTATTCTAAGTAATGTGGACGACTTCCATACATGACTTCTCTTTAATCCAAGTATCAAAGAATTTAAAAGGGGTATTCTGCTCAAAAACAGAGTTGACAGACATAACCAATATCAAAGGAAAATGGTCGGAACCAATATAGGACATATGAAAAATAAAAAAGTCAGGATAATGAATTTGCCAATCAGTATTGACATATGCTTTATCCAACCTTTCCTCAATATTCTTATTTCTTACTCTCTGGTTATTCCAAGTAAAACTATTTCCTTGGAAACCTAAATCAATTAGAGTTTACCTCTCTAGAAGTCTAATGAAAGGTTCAACTTTGGACTTCCTCCCTGTTTTTTAGATTGGTCTAGGACTTGATTAAAATCCATTATCATAATCCAAGCCATTTCATTTTGAGCCACTTTTCTAGATATGTCTTCTAAGAAATCCCAGGAATTTAGTTTATGAGGTGTGTAAGGGTTTCCATAAAAAACAATGAGTAGATATTGCTTCTCATTGAAATTGGTTATTACTAAGACATTTATCATATTTATATTCCAGTGAACAATGTCAAAGGAAAACCCATCTATCCAAGCCAGGGCCAGCCGTCCTGTTTTTCCTATAGGGTCTACCATATGCATATTAGGGAAATGTGATAAAATTTGTCTTAAGTAAGATTTTAGAAATTTAGTTCAGAAAGGAAAAGAACATCAGGATGTTCACTTTTAATAATTTGAGCTACATGTTGTCTAGTTTTTTTTTTTTTTGTTACCACACCCTTGAGTGTTCCAGGATATAATTTTCATCTTAACCTAGGACTAAAAAAAAACTATAATCTACTAGCTAGCAAAAAGATTTATGAGATACTAGGATGAAACAAATAGCCAAAAAATTAACAAAAATTTAGCAGATAAAACAATCAAAGGAAATTAGTAGATTGATGGTAGCAAGGGAAAGCTGGAAAATAAGATTCATAGATTGAAAAGTACCTGAGCCCCTTTGTTTCTTCTATCAGCAGCATTCATCAGAGCCAAGATTTTCTCATCGAAAGGGATAGAACAATTAGAGTTAAAAACAACTTCTCCCACAAAAGATCCATATTGATTAAAGTCTTTATTTACCAAAATATCTTCTAGAAAATAAAACCTTCTTAGAGTTAAAACAGATGGGGATAAATCAGGGGTTTTGAAAAGATCAGAAGACTCACCACTAGATCCAATAAGAGAAAGGGTTTTCGAAGTATCCTTAGATGATGAAAAATGTTACAATGAAGGCTAGTTTGACAGTCTCTACCAAATCTCTCTCAGGGATATAAAAAGTTTTGTTAATAAATTTAGAAGAAACCTGAGCAATGATTATAGGAGATGGAAAAGAACATTCACGTTGATTGGAGAGTGATTGTTCTATTACATCTCCCGAAAGGCCACCAACAGGTACCTAGAAATACCATTATATATTTCTCTGTAGTCAGGTAAAGGGGAAACCGGCGAAAAATCAGAAGAGTTGTCCGAAAATAGTGTTTTACCCGAAACAGAATTATTTGGATAGTCTTCAAGATCCGAAACCGGCCCATCCAGAGATCTTTTAACACTAAGATACTCTCTATCCGGATTGTCAAGCCCATAAAGAAGGTCTAAAAATTCATACTCGTCTACCATTTTTAAAGATTCAAGGATAGGAGATGGAGAGTCTAGAAAGGCCGGAGAGTTCATAGATGCATTAGAAGTGAAAGAAACTTCAATTTGGTCATCTATAAGGACCTTAAACCCATCTTCTCAACTTTGATTCATGATCAAGATCAATAACATGGTTGTTGTCATAAATTTCTTCCAAAAAAACAGTTTGTAGATATGCACAATTTTTCTTGTACATGACCAAGTTAGTTACATGTTGTGCAGAATCGATGATGTAGGTCTATATACACAAAGTACTGATTCAAGATTTGAGCCAACTTTAGCTCTTACTGAATGAGGCAATTCTCTTTTTGTGATGAGTTCGACTTTAACCAACAAAGGCTCCAATGCTTAGGAATAGCAGAATGAGGCAAAATTTCATATACTCTCCCTATTTTGCTACTAATTATAGCAATAATACAATCAAGAAAATGAAATTTTTTTAGGTTTAAAAACTAGACCCAAACTGAGATGAATTTTAAAGAGTTTTTATCAATTAATCCACATGGAAACATAGCACATAAAGGGAAAGCATCACAGTAAACATGCCAAAGGCTGCTGGCAAGAATCATTGCAATGTGCTATTTTTCCTTAAATTCAAGTAAAAACGGGTTATTTGAAATAATAGAGATTGTGAATTTAAATATGGGTCCCCATATGTATTTCAGAGCATTTTTAATGCAACACTTGTCATAGAAAAAAGTAGAAAACACCCTGCTTATTAATGAATTTTCACAGTTAGCATTAAAAGCTTCAATTTAGACAAGGATCAAAGGATTAGAAGGAAAATCACGAGAAGATACACGAGATATGATTGCAGGTAGAATGTTGGAAAGACATTCCCACCTAATTATGCAAAATAAAATTCATTAAGACAACCCGACTAGTTGATGCAACCAGAAAAAATCAAAACAAATTTAAGGATAAACAAAAAAATTTAACTTGCCAGAAAACAGATAGAGAGGAAGAAAAGATTATAAAAGAGCGGAGGAAATAAATGCAAGATCCTTGCACAAAAGAAGACTTAAAGAATTATATATAGAATGAAGTAAAAGTCTTTTTACTCACCTAAGTCTTTTTAAGTACCCCGCGGGTAATAGAAGGGAACTATTCCCCACATCTAGGGGATGGATGTCTACAAATATAGGGCACGACTCAACCGCGAAAACGGCTTTATTACCATTTAGACCTATCCAGAATGCCCAGGTGAAGTTTGAATCGAAATGGACTGCTATTCAACAAAAAGACAAACGGAAAATGGGTTCATTGCTCAAGATTCCATAATTTGTGGTTCTCATGGACTTGTAAAAATTATGGATGAGTGAAATGGACACAAAAGAATTTAGACAATTATATCCCTCCCTTTTATAATTATTTCTTTTTTATCCTTTATCTCTCCAATTTAAAAAAAAAATCATCAAAACACTCATAACTCTCAAAATGTATATCTGATTTTAATAAAACTTATATTTTTGGAAAGGATTTTAAATTCTCTTCAAAACAAGATCCATTGTTGATAGTAAATTCAGAAAAAAAAAATCGAAAGAAAATAGCTAGGATGAAACTGATTGCATCCTGTTTTAAACTAAGAAAATAAAATATTCGAATAATAGCTAGGATGAAACTGGCTGCATCATGGTTTAAAATAAAATTGAAAAAAAAATCGAATAATAACTAGGATGAAACTGGTTGCATCCTGGTTTAAAATAAAATCGAAAAAAATATTCGAATAATAACTAGGATGAAACTAGTATCATCATGTTCAAAACACTCTAAAAAAATCGGTACATGGCTCAAAAGTGCTTGAGAAGAAGAAAAAAAAGCTAAAAATAACAAAACAGGAAATCTGCAACGTTTTCTTGGTGTTACAAATTAACTGTTACAATAACGCTAAAGATAAACGTAGCAAAGCTGAAAATAAACGTTACTGATTGGTTGAAGAAACCGTTACAGCTGGAAATAAACGTTGCAAAGCTGAAGAACAACGCTGCTAATGGGTTGAAAAAACAGTTGCCTTTTCTCTGTTCTTCGTCTTCTTTATCAGCAGCAGAAAAAAATAATTCTGATTTGATTTTTTTTGATCTTTTTAACTTCCTGAGATCGACCCAACCTTCCTAACATCGTTTGTGACTCACCCAAACCTTTTTATTAATAAAATAATTAAATAAAAATGACAATGAAACTTCATTTTCTCAACTTAATTTGTCAAAACCTCACTCTCTCAAATCTCGAGCTCTGCAAATGATAAACAAATATAAAATGGATTTCTTGTTATCCGGCTTTACCATATCGTCCAGATTAGATTAGATTTGGATTACAGTGTTTAAATAAATCTTAATCAATTCCAAAATGTAAACCTGGATTCAAGTTTTTATTACTGCTGCTGAGTATTCGATCAGGGAATACAATTCTAAGAATTAGAGGAAACATATCTGAATCTGATCGATCTCTAACGTCTCTCTTACTCTTTCTTCTGTTTTTCATCATGTGGCTTACATTCCACCTTCTTCTTCTTCTGTTCCTTTTTATCCAAAACCATGACGTATTGTGTATGTAACACTGTGTATGTACGACTTTGCTGAATATTCTAATATCATAAACATTATAAAGGGTATTTCCATCAGTTGTTGGTTTAGTATTTGGATGAAATATCCATTTAGGATATTAGAAGAGTATCTTCTAGATACTTGGGGTATTAAAACAGTATCATAGTTTAGCTGCCTTATAGACCTATAAAAATGGATCTATGGGTTATTAAGCCAATAATTTCAAAGACAAACCCTCTTGGTGTTGAATTCCAGCAGCCTTTCTATAAAGAAATTTTTATCATGTTTATTTATAGCTGATGTAGTTCAAGATTTGCTGCATTCGCAAATCTGTTTGTTTATTTCCATTTTTTGTGATGTTTGTTTTGAAAAATTTAGATTTATAAAGCAGTGCTTATGCTTTTGTTCAAGATATGGAACGAAATTTGAAACCCCTCAGAGAAAATAGAAGATATCGGAAAACAAACTGAAAACTAACTAAAAAACAGTAGAAAAAAACACCTTCTTTCTCGATCCCAGCCATTCCAAATAAACCAGAAGAAGGAAAAAAAAAATTCTATCCCATATCAGAAAATTGATTTGTTCCGATTATTTGCTGCTCCGAAATCTCCAAAGAGCCTCCAAAGGGGATTTGTCCTTGAAAGGAGAAGAGAGAGGATCCTAGCATAGAATAATTAATTCGTACCTTGTTGATATCAGTGTTTTCAATTGTTTGCTTTTGTAGCTTGTTGACCGCGAATGCTAAATAAACATAGGTACAAATTGGAAATTCGTAACAACTTACGTGGCTTCCGTGGGCTTAATGACATCATGTTAGTAAATATTTACTAAGGCACTTTTAATATCCTAATTTTTTATATGAAACGGATCTTGATTTAAATTTTTGACTTTCAAATTTTAACTTAGTTTTTCTACCATCAGATATAGGTAGATGAATAATTTAATATTATTATTTTTTGTTTTTTAAAATTTTATTTTAATCTTAACTATATTAAGTTAAGATATTTAATTTAAAAATCTGTTTTTTTTTTCTATAAACCTATCAAACTCTATAATTTATATATCCATGAATTATTATAGTGTTCACCAGCGTACCAAAAAGATGCGGTTTAATAATTGCATAAGTAACGGGAGCATTCTGGGTAAAAAATCTGGATAACTAGAAGTTCGAGTATTAATCGGCTCAACAAAATGTGAATTTGCTTAATCATGTTGTCAAACATGCACGATTCGGATAATATTTACTACATCTACGCTAATTTTGTGTAAATGCTTTCTATATGGCTCCGAAAAATCAAGGGCATACACATAAAATAATTTAATTGTACCTACTGTCGATACTTGCAGCAGTTAAGAACCCCTCCGGTAAAGATGGTGTTTCATGACAATTTCTTCTACACTTAGGATTTTATGCACGATATCATTTGATGACTTTACAATTCCAGAAGGATAGATGTACATGACTGGTTGAAACTTGTGTAATTAATGTTGGAGAAAATGAGTTTTATTAAATGATTTTCTTGATCTTGGTGTGGTTTGATATTAGGACTTAAGGGTCTCTATGGGTACTTATTCATTTTCATGAGTGAATGAAAGAAGTAATTTTTAGTCCCACATTAGAAAAAACTAAAGAGGAACTCCAGTATATAACTATACTCTTATTGATAGTTATATGAGTGGATGTGCATGGGAAGATAAAAGTACTATGAGATGTCAACCGAGATCTGCGTTTACTAAAAATGTTTTTGCACGTTTTTCTTTAAAAAAATTATCAAAAATATTTTCTTACAGTTTTATTTATTTAGAGAAAGCTACAAGCATTTTCTTAGTATCAGAAGAAGTCCAGGTGGTAATTGATAGATCAATAACATCATCAAAACCTGTTAAACTGTAAATCTAAGAAACCTACATTTGCAAACAGAAGAGAATGAAACTTACAACTTCACCGACTAATAAATTCTAAGTAATATAATCAAATCCAGATATTTTTAGGGATATCAAAGTAGACAAAATGACAAGATTTATACATGGAAAAACGTATCAACATTACACTTGATTGTGCAGCTACTGCCAATATTTTTGGAGCTCCAATATCAATAGAGGAGCTCCTCTATGAGGCGAGGTGACCCAATTTTTCGATAAGGGATGTCCTAGGGGTAAAGTTAAATGTCTATTTTACCCTTTATCCAATAAAAAAAAGACAAATTTGTCCTTTAATTAAAATCTTTCCATCTCCTCCATATCTTCTCCTTCTCCATTTTAATCAAATTTCTCCATCGAATCAAAATTTTATCACCGATTAAACTTCCAATTTCGTGATGAAGAATACTAATAAATGTGTAGAAATTAGTAGT